>OZ037776.1:10014002-10046502 GCA_964035525.1 Porites cylindrica | reverse complement strand
TTTCAGTTTCAGATTTAGGAGCTGGAAAGTTGTTAGTCCATTTCGAAGTTCTTTTATTTTGATCATCAACAGTTTGGAGTGATTTTCTGAGCTCGAACACTTAAAAAATATTCTGGAGATTAACGATGGGCACTTTGCAGCTAAGAAGGTACGTATTTTATTAGAAATGCTTACATAACATATATTGACAACCATACAAATATGAAGGACACGAAAAGATTCGATCGATACGATCGAGTCTGAGCGGCCTATAAACACTGCAACAAAGCATTCCACAATGTATTTTCGGACTTGAGGAAGCCATATTACACAAACTTTTACCAAACCATGTGGAAGAGACCATGCATTTCAACTTTAAACTATCCCTAGTGTAACAATAATTAGCAAAGAGCAACTCAAATCAATAGACCATTTTACTGTTGTGCGCTTTCGTATCCTAGCCTTTGAGTGAAGGTGAGACTGAGGCTGACCTTGTTTTGAGACAAACCTTTTTCCTTTTCTTCTAGAAATTATGCTTTAAAAGTAGTAGTTAGCATGAGAACGACATGATCTATGTAATCAAGCAGGAAGGGTTGTATCAATGCAAAACAAGGTCAACTCTAGCCTGCGTGGCAGACGTTAAAAGGCGAGGGGGAGTGGGATTTGAGCGCGCGAGGGAGAAAGGAAAGGAACGCCTGCAAGGAGACCATTGTTTTCTCCATTTTTCACACTCAGATTGTGAGCGTGAAAATAGTGATTGGTCAGATTAAATTTATGTTTTAATTAAATGTCAATTATCTTCAACTTAATACCTTTTTCTGATTGGTTGAACTTGAAATCAACATCACGCCATTTGAGTAACTAAACATATGTTGTTAGTGAAGCATGATGAGATTTCTCCACAGGATTTCATCGTTAGAAGGCATCAATTTCAGCTTGAAAGGACAATAGAAAAAAACAGTTTAAGAACAATATGAAGGACAAAGCCTGTCAGCAGATGAGTTTTAAACCACATTTACACGCGCTAAAAAACGCGGCACGGCACGCCAAATTTTTGGCACCATGCCTCATTTACCTGTGAGGAGACTACCTCCGCGAGGTAGTCTCGGCGCCCCTAAAATTTTGAGCACTGGAGCCACATTTCATGTGGGACTGATACGTTAACATGTCGAAAATTGTGAGGGCTGTGCCTTGAAATTGTCAGCACGGTGCCAAAAATTTGGCGTGCCATGGCGATTTTTTAAACATGTGTAAATGGGGTTTTACTGACTGGTTCTGAAAAGTACCATCTAGGGGTGGTGAATGGTCCATTAAAATTTTTAACAGCTCGCAAAATTTTACCTTTGCTCGACTTGCTCGCAAAATTTAAATGATTGCTTGCTTGCTCAAGCTCCCCAAATTTTGCAGTTGCTCGCATGCTTGCTTTCTTGTCAGTATTGCTAGACATTTTGTGGATCTTTCGTTGGATTAAAGTAAAGGTAATTCTGTATGGTGCTTAATTCTTATAAATATGGCTATCAAGTTCAGGGGAAATGCACGTGATAAATGACAACGATAAATAATAAATGAGCTAATCTAAGTAGATATGTTTAAAAAGAGAAGATATTGTTACCAGTTGAGTTCTTCTGAGGTTCTCTACCGCTCTACTCACTAGGCTTTAATTAGGCCATGTTTTCAATAAAAACGGTAATTGGAAGCTTTAGTATAGGATTCTTTCAGAAGAGGTTGTTCTGACACAAGGATGTTGTTCCTCTTCAAGTTCTTCTTCATCCACATCAGTCATGTCCCTTTCTTCAACCCCACCCCTTGTACACTCGAGACATTCTTCATACAGCTCTCGGTTTAAATTGATGTGAAAATCTTTGTCTGTGAACTGCACTTTCCAAACAGTTCCAATCACAAAATGTTTCTCTTAACCTGAGTGGTGAACTCGTAATTGAATATTAGCTAGACAATCTTCTTGATCACTTGCGTACAGGTGTGTTTTTACTTTAGACGAAGTTCGATCCCTTAAGGTTTTGGGCAGGCTTTCCCAAAATAAAGGGTCCACTGATCTCTTTGAACTTAGCGATGAGTATCACATCGTCTTTTAAAAATATTTTCTGTTTTATTTGAAAGAAAAGGATTTCCATATGGATTGCTGCAAGTGGAAAACATAAGAAGTGCTCACTGCTTGTGAGTTGTACTCTCTAAACTGCTTGCAGCTCACAAAGCAAATTTTTTATCACTGCTCGTGCTCGCAAAAAAATCGCAGTCCTCGCATGCTCGTGAATGCTTGCAAAGACCATTTGTCACCCCTTCATCTCCCAACGGCTCAAGTCGGTTTTACTCGCCAGAAGAAAGAAAGGAAAAATCATGCTTCCTGTGTGCTTGTTATCTGCTGTTTGACCCACATTATCAACAGCAAAATAATTGAAGACGAAGCGATCGATTGGTTGAGGACTTCTTCTTGCTGGTTATAAAATCGCGAAGAACTTCTTTTAATAATAAATTGCTGCCTTCTTGCAGTTCTTCGAAGTTCAGCTCTTCTTTCCCTGCTACCAGCGTTCTTTTGTGTGCTCTGCTGGATCCAATTCTTCCTGATAGAAATTATTCAAAGGGTGACAGCAAATTGTTTTAATTTTTCTTAGACAAACATTGCATTGAAAGTTGCGAAGAGCCACTACATTTCTTATTGAATAGTTTTCCAGCCCGATTCCTTCAGCAACAACTTGAATAGACTTATGCTGGATTTTATGTAACTCGGCACATGTCATTGTAACTTTCAAGGAAGATTCCTTCAATGGACGACTGCATCTGAACTTTTTTTATAGTAACTGAGCTGAGTTAATTATAGGCATTTTCAAGTAAAATGCACATTAAAAAGATATTACAGTTTTGTGAACAGCACACAGGTGTGCATGTTTGTTTTAAAGTATATGAAAGCTATTTTAATGTTTAACCAATGAAATAACTTTAGAGGTATTACTATTGCATACTATTATTATTATATTATTATTATTATTATTATTATTATTATTATTATTTTTATTATTAAAACATGCAATTTAATTGAAATAATGACAGGTTTTTCCTTAAAATGACTAGATGCCAATAACCAGTCAAAAAGTGGACAAGGAAACATCAAGTACAGTCAGTAGTAATAAATCAACAACAAACTATGTGTATTAGCAATGGCAGCTGCAGCAGCAACAGGACCAAGTTCAAGGTATTAAGATCACTCTGATTTCTTTCTTTTTTTTTACCTGTTAGTAGGTATTGTTTTAGCCAGATATCCCTAGAATGAATTAGTGTGATTGATCTTCCCTTCAACTCCATACACTGTGTGATTTCCCTCAGCATCAGAGCCAAGTGTAGAATAAATATTATTAGTATTATTATTAATAATAACTACTAGAAGTAATGTATCAAAACCAAGGTTCATTAGATCTGATATCAATACCCTGGCAAGTTAAGGATTAACAAAGGTGCCACACCCACTTTAGTGGACAAACTTTGAGGTGTTTGAAAATGGCAAAGAACAGGCTCTGAAATAAAAAATAATAGATCCTTTGCAGCTGGCAATCATGTGACCTTTCTTGTGCTAAAATTATGGAATGCAATTTAAAATACCAGAGATGGAATGAGCAAATCAAAAAAATTTGCTGGGTCAGCTAATTTTTAGGTTTGCTATTAACAATTCAATTTTTACATGTTGGTTTAATGAATTATGGAAAAATACAATGAATGGTTTATATCAATGGAAAACATAAAGCTGTACCATATACCTTGCGGTCCAGCAAAATCCATTTTACCCTTATAATTTTTTAAACATCAGAACACGATTGAAATCCTACTCTTAAAATTGGCCTGCTAGCTAATTTTTTCATTTTCATCTCTTGCATCATTTAACTTGTTAAACATGACATAATTTTGCATAAGGGAGGTCAACATGACTTCAACCTGCAAATGGCTTATTCTTGTAGAAAAAGCTGTTGCAAACCTCCTGTAATTTATGGCAACAACTTTCTTTGTTTTCTCTTCGTGAATTATTAATGAGTTTGAGAAGCAACTTGCCATAACATGTTTTTGATTTTTTTTGTACCCCAGTACCAGTGCTCTAGGAAACATTAATGACAGCAAGAAAAGATGGATGGTGTTTGGTCTTGCACTGAAGGACCTAGTGGACCAAATTCGCTCTTTTGTAGAAAAGGAAGTTCAAAAGGATTATGTCAATCTTAAAACCAGTCATGGCATTGATTCTCAGAGCTCATCTGGTCGACTGAAGAAATGGAGTTCCACTTTTCTGAAGTATGAAAACATTAATGGCAATGATGCTGTACCCAAGCTTCATGGGAAGTTTAATTATGCTGCATTTGACTGCCGCATAATGTCACATGTGGACTATGCAAAGCTGTACTTAGAGAACTATATGGCCAAGTTCACAGTGTTTGATGAACACTGTGATGCCTCTGCTGTGCTTAACTTGCTTGGTAGAGTTCCAGTGTTTTCTCTTGCTGCGCAGAGTGCTGCACATGATGTTCGGCAAGATAGAAATACCTGGGCTCACTGTGCGTTACAAGACTGGGATCCTTCAAAGTTTCAGCAGTGTTTTCAAGACATGAAAAGGTTGGTGAATGCTCTGGGTCTGCCAGCTGCAGATGAAACAAAACTCTTAGCAGATCTCAACACCTGGGAGAAAACAGGTACTAACAGACATAATCTGAATAAAAGCCTGCAATATCCATGGGAACATCCCTACTTGGCTTCATCCCCACTAGGCTTCATTGTGGTGGGAAAAGCTTTTAGGAAAGCTTTTAGGATCTTAGCTTTCGATGGAAGGAAGTGTAGGTGGGTAGTGGAGCAAGATTTCATGGGAATTTTTGTTTTTTTTGTGCCCTTTTATCCGGTCTTCTCCACTGAATCATGCTCACTCTGCTATGGTTTGAAAGATCTTTTTCTCATACACAAGTCAGATGACAAAGTTTTCCTTCACCGTTAAAACTGATGACGTCACATGTGATAGAAGGGGCGTGGATCCGCACGGGCGGCTTAGGGGCGAATGGATTAATCGGTCATTTGTTTTTTTTTTGTTTGTTTTTTTGGCTAAGGTGACAAGACATCAGCTATTTTAAGCAAACGATATTATTATCTTGCTATCAAAGGCGCAAAATATTGTAACATAACAGTCACTGGAACATCAACTCTTTCCAAGCAAAACCCATACAGAAATTCTGAAGCAAAACGTACAGCACAATTATAAGTGACTGTTAACTCATTTTATCTACACATGTAAACCAAAATGTGCTGCCACTTTTCACTGTATTCAAATTGTTTGACAGGACATACCTAAATAACCCGTAGTAAACACATAGTGAACTTCAGCATCGGCGAAGGCGACGGCAGCAAAAATGTCACTTTAGTCACTCAGGTTTTAAAAATGAAACGAAAACTCGTCGTCGTGTGTTTGCGACCTCCATAACACATCGAATAAGGAAAATTCACGTCGTGGTCGTACAGTGACGGCAAAGAAATGTACCAAAAACGTGTGCTGCACGTGCAGAATTGTTGTTTTGCTAATCTGACGTTGTCCTTGCCGTCGCCTCCGTCGTTGTCGACTTTTGCGCCGGTACGAAAACCATACCCGATAGCAGCTTCTGTTCACACATAAGAACCGTGATTTCGGCGCGATTTCTGTAATGAAGCGAAGCTGCGCCGCGCCGATCTCTTGCTATTGTTTGTTGCAATGTGAACATCTGTTCGGCCCGTGGAAGAAATACATAAATGGGAGCGCGGCCTGGAACCCACTGAGACGGAAGTAAATATTCAGGATGGAGGACTTGCAATTGACCACTCCAGAAATACCATAACATACCATAATGCTCTTTGTTTATCAACCCAAAATTTTGCATAAGCATTGTTTTCAGTTTCTTTTGGGGCCATTTTAACTCCCAAGAGAAACTAAAGACAATGCTTATGCAAAATTTTGGGGTGACAAACAAAGAGCATTATGGTATGTTATGGTATTTTCTGGAGTGGTCAATTTAGTGCATCAAACCGTCTCGGCCAACCGCCCCGGCACGGTATTCGATGTGTGTGAACGACTTGTGCCGCGTCGGGTCGTTGCTGTTCACACTGTATAGGATAGCTTTTCGTGGCGACAGGAAAAGTTCTCCAGGATAGTGTGAACACAGCCTAAATCTTCAGTTTGAGTTAAAATAAAGCTCCTTAATGAGAACAATGTGAATAAGACATTACGCGAAGTCTAATTGTTGAGAATAGTAATGAATCGTAATGTAGTTTTTAAAAACTTCTGCTTTTTCTTGTTTGTCAAGGACCGTCGCTTTGTATGAATCCTTCTGTGGACGCAACATTATTACAGATGGTACAACAGCATGTTCATAAGCTGATAGCTGATGTCGACAATATGGCGTTTGAAGTGGAGTGCGACAGGGAAACAGTAGAGAATGCACTGAAAGATGTTGCTGGTGATATGAGAGAACTGGAAGAACGCATCTCAGCTGTTGAGGAGGAAAACAAAGGATTAAAACGCAGCATGGAAAGCTTTCAAGATAAACAGAGTGCTATGGGAGAAAAGTTCAAGTCACTAAAGTCAGACCATGATTTTGTACAGCAACGAGTAACACAAGTGGAAGAGCAACTTAGATCTTCTCTTCCTCAAGTCAGTTTTGGTAAATAGAATTATTCTTATTATCTTTCAAACGTTTAATTCTGTCTATATGTGTTTAATCCAGTAATGGTGATAAATGCAAACCTACATTTAAAGCTTAAAAATTCTTTATAGTAACCGAAATAAATATTCGAAATAAATCCCACTTTTGAGCAAAACATGACGTGGTCTGCCCATTAAATGACTAAAAGACGTAAAATTATCCATCTATTTGTGTTTAATCCAGTAATGTTTGATTGGATGATACTGAAAAACGTATCCAAAATACAAAAGGTGATAAATGCAAACCTACATTTAAAGCTTAAAAATTCTTTATAATAACCGAAATTAATATTCGAAATAAATCCACTTTTGAGCAAAACATGACGAGGTCTGCCCATTAAATGACTAAAAGACGTAAAATTATCCAAAACTTCAACATTTACTCAATTTTGTGCAAACGTAATAGAAAACTCAGTTTCGATGGACAACAATGAATTTACGCGATTCTATAGTACACTGATCAATTGCAGCTCTGAAAATTTTGATGGAAGTAAATCTATCTACGAATTTTTATATATCTAGCCGATTTTTTGAAAACCAACCTATCGAACTGTGCAGTCATTTGAGTTAAAAGGCGTCAAAAGGCAGGTTTTTTGGGTTCGATAAGCTGCAAATCACACTAACGATGGAAAAACGGAAGCTAAGAAGGGAGACTAAGAAAGAGCGAGGAGGAAGAAGGGAGGAAAAGAGAAAAAGCATTTGTTGGACTCTTAATTTTTATAATAGCTACTTTAAAAACTGTTGGACACAGAAAGGTCCATTTGGCGATAACGTTTTCAAACATCCGGCTAGATATACATTTCTGTTTTTCGAAATCGCACATGTGTAGTTGTCTCGAGCGGTTTGGTGTACGTGATGTTAAAGAGACATTTTTGAAACGAATTGGTTGTAAAATATTTGCAGAAATATCCAGTAAATAGCTTATCTTTACTGATTCCTCACATATAGATTTTTGTGAAACTTCGCAGAGCAGAAGACAAGCACCAACGTATACGTAGCCTAGTACATTTCCAGAGGAAATACGACGTAGAGCTGAAATTCAAGGAGGAGCAAAAATAATTGTGACGTCATTGTCACGTGATATTCATTCGGATCGCGAAAAAGATATCATAATAAAGTTCAATCTCTGTGTAATTCATGTGTTATAACGGATTTACAGTAAAGACCAAGCTCTTAACGTAGAACTGTTCCTTTTGCTTGTTCCTAAGAAAAATTGGAAGTCTAATAGAAAAGTTTTTTACTCAAGTAAGGAAATGTGGATCACTGAAATGTAATTCAGCTTTCTTCGTCTAAGCACTTTGTTTTTCTTCCTTTTTTCCCCGTAGAAATTTCCCATTTTGAAGCCGATATCGCTTTTTTAGCCGAGCGACACGATCCAGACACGAGAGAGTGGTTATTTGCAGATATTAACAGTTGGTTCCGTGCTCCTGGTGACTCCAGAGCTTATGTTCTCCTGGGTGATGCTGGAGTTGGCAAAAGTGTAATAGCAGGAGCCCTGACAAAGCGGGCACAGGATGCTGGGTACTTAGGCGCTGCTTACTTTTGTCGCCACAATGATGAGACAAGAAATGATCCCAGAAATCTTCTAGGTACTATAGCTTGTCAACTATGTAAATATAGTGTTCAATACAGTAATATAGTGGGAGGGGAGAGTGGTGTAAGAATGACATTAGCCAATAGTAAACTAAGGATCCCTGGATTGTTTACAAAACTGTTACAAGAGCCTTTAGGTAAGTGCACGCCTTGTGAACAAAGAAAATTAGTCATTATTGACGCTCTAGATGAGACAGAGTACAAGTCTAGGGACGATTTTCTTGATCTGGTAAAGCACCGTTTTTCCCGGCTCCCGAAATGGCTTTTGTTTTTTATCACCAGTCGCCCTGAAGATACCGTGCAGTGCACTCTGAAAAATTACAACCCTTGCGTTAAAATATGCGCGGGATACGGCAAACATGTTAATGTTTATCAGCAGCACGAGCAGGACATCAGGCGATTTTTAGAGAAAAGAGTCCATTTCTCCCATCTCCCCTACCCTGTTGAAGACGTAACAAGGAAGTGTAATGGGCTGTTCTTGTATGCTTTCTACTTAGTGGAAGTGCTAAATAATTCAGCATGTTCAGGTAGCGTTGGTGAACTGACTGAAATTTTTCAAGGAGACATTGATGATTTTTTTCATGACAATTTTATGCGGATTTTTCATAAAGTGGGAGCAGATCTCTTCAGAACTTTGTTCGGCTGTGTTGTAGCTTCTCCTTCTCCTCTTCCGCGGTCATTTATTTCATTCCTTCTAAGGAGAGAAACATCGCACGTGGACGAACAAGAAGTTATTGACACCGTTTCAATATTTTTGGTACTCCGAGCGTCTGATCTCACCTTTACCTTTCTTCACAACTTAATCCCATCCTGGCTGACCGACAGGAAGAAAGCTCGGCGATTTTTTGTCAATACTACAAAAGCAAGGGAATACCTGAAAGAAATTGTTCTGGAATTTCTTCCCTCTTTGGTCGACGTGTCATCGGAGAAACATCCTTCTGTCGAAGAAGATTTACTAGACTATATCTTGCATGTTGGAATTCGTGTTTTGTGTGGTTACGATGACGCAGATTCAATGAAGATCGTTTACAACTGCATGACAAGCTACAAGTGTATCCAGCAGAGAATACAGAAAAACCGGATTGAAGTTTATTCTGTGATTGGTGATCTCAAGCTTTCTGCTCGTTCAGAGACTCTTGATGATACTGAAAAGGAAATTCTGCAAGAAATTTGCAGAGCGCTGGAAAGAAATATCCATACCCTTCTGGAATGTCCACATCTTCTGCCTTCCTGCCTGCAAATGGTGTCCAAAGCTGTCACATTAAACATGACAATTCCTGATGGAATGTCCACCACTTGGATGGAGTGGAGTTGGCTTCCTTTCCGTGTTCCTAAAGCCTTTCATCTCATGTTCAGGAGTGGCTTTGCTTTTTCTCCTGAAAAGAATTTACTAGCCGAAGTTAGAGGCGGGTGTATCTCGTTGTACAGTTCATGCACCCTTGAAAGGTTGCTTGGCCCAGTCGAAGCAAAGGAATTGGCTTGCGTACGTCTGGCATTTTCTTGCTGTGGTAATTTTGTCTTCGGTGGAAAATTTGATAGAGCGTTCTCAGTAGAGCGAGGAATTATTGAAACATATCACCCATTACAGACAGTTCATCTTTCATTTGACTGGTGTTCGTTTACTCTTGATCGACAACACATCGTGGTGAAGTGTAAGAGTTTACCTCCTCCCAAGTGCTGGTTGTGCCTTTTAAATCACCTATGTTTGTGGACCAAGTTGGAAATTGCACAGAGCCGAGAAAGAGAACCCTTATGTCGATGTTTTCCTGACGAGCTGAAAGTGACAAGAAAACACCCCCAATTAGCAGCCTATCAAGGTTCGCGCATTACAGCAATGAGGCCGTTGTTAAATCTTCTCAGCCAAATGAAACGCAAAGAGTGGTGTTCACTTTTAGAAAAGGTACAACTTAATAGAGGAGATGGAACGTTTCTGGTTCCAAATTGTGAGAGCTGTAGAACAGCAGAAGGGTATGAAGCATTAACCCTGGAAGAGGTTCGTCAGTTTGTTATTGACCACTACTCTGAGATATTTAAATATCAAGTTTTGGATTTGCAAACGGGTAAACCTGTTTTTGATCTAGCCTTATCTTCAGGTGTTGAAGTGAACCCATTCATTCATTTTTGTCACCTAGGCACAGCGTGCGAGATATGTGGCGCACTGTTTACCGACATCGGTAAAGCTCTGTCACTCTCCAACATTGCTTTACTAAGCACTATTTGTCATCATCTTCTTTTCCGTTCAAGTATATTGCCGAAACGTTATTTTTCTCTGTCCAGTTTTCTACCTACTCCATTCAAATGGTATAGGCCTGGTCCTGATGGAACAGTTAGCTTTACGGTGGATGAAAGTAGCGTCTTTCGCCAAAACTTGAAATGCTTCATTGAAGAGATCGAACTCTATGCTCCTGTGGAGGACGATGTAGTTCTTTCTGTGACTCATGAGTTCTGTCTATGTACCTCCTGTCTCCAGACAGGCACCACTACTGTTCTATGCAGCTCCGACCCCGATATGATGGAATTGGACCTGGAAGTGGTTATATTTGAACCTTTCACGCTCGTCTTACTCCACGTAAGAAAGGGAAGAGAGTTAACCTTATCGAGTCATACATTTACCAGGTGCAACCGAGACACTTATGAAGCAATCGAAAGGGCATCAGTCTTATCGACAGTTTCATCGACGATAGCGTCAGAACTTGAAAATCTCCCCGATGAATTCAAAAAAGTATTTTTTCTTGACAGTATGCCTTGCTTCTCTCCAGGAGGGGTGTGGGTGGCGACAACTGCAGTTGATGATCATGAGACAACGGTCTTCTTGTTTGGTGGAAGACATCATAATAATCTTCAATATCCCAACAAGCCAAAACACGTCATCTGGAAGGTCGCCCAATTTGGTTTTACAAATGACCAATCATTTTTCGTGTATTTGAGTGTCCGCAACACACTTCACGCCCTGTATCTCCAATCGGGTGCCATTCTACGAAGCATCAGCGGAGTTCGCCCCTTGTCCGTTGTTGCTGAGGGTCAAGTTGGCTATCATTTTCTGGCCAATGACTCATTTCTGGGCAATGACGAGGGTAAAACTCTCTTTTTGAAAGACTTTCCTTGTGAGTTCTTGCAGTATCTTCTCATTCTACCAGTGGAAAAACCAACGCAGGTAAACTTCGTTTCAGATGACAATTTCCTGGCTGTTTTCATGGACTCATCAGTTAAGTCATTTCAAGCAACTGGCAATCGATCTACTTACACCCTCTTTTCTAAAGGTTCAAACTTTGGTTCGCTTTGCTCTTCGCCGGTGGAGAAATGCGCATTTTCTTCGGACGGAAAACTTATTGCCGCTCACCATAGCACCAAGATAACGTTGCACGATACAATCGGACAAGACTGTAGGTTTGTTTGTACAGCCTTTGAAGCTGACTACGATTTCAGTGTCCTTCAGCTTACATTCTCGGCTAACAGTGCCTTCCTTCTTTTCTGTATCAGGAATGGTCCTTTTTTCGTGTGGGACGTTAAAAAGAGAAAAACTCTAGGATCATTTTACCCACCTGTTGTTTCTGAGGATTTTTGCTGCTGTATTACGGAAGATAATAGAGTGGTTTTGTGCACTGAGCCATACATTGAGATCTGGAATTCTGCGATGAGTTCATGTTCATGGCGCCTGTTAAGAAGACTGGCTATCGGCTTGCTCTACAGTGCAGCTGACAAGATCACCTACTGCACAGTGTCACCCAAAAATAACCTACTAGCTTGCTGCATTGTGGATAGAATCTTACTCTATTCGCTTGATTGCCCCACCAATCAGCCTGTTTTGAAGCTACCTCGCGCCCATTTAGGCAAAATTGAGTTTTGTCGGTTTTTGAAAGAGTATCGTTACATAATTTCCTATGGTATTGATGGTGCTTTGTTCCTGTGGGACTTACTTGAGCGGACAGCCATTTCGTGTATAAGAATTGTGCGCGGAAACATTACTTGCGTGACGGTGTCCCCCAAGGAAGACAAAGTAGTTGGTTGTACTTCCCTTGGGCGATTCTTCGGAGTGAAACTGTGCGGATTAAAATGTGAGATTCCGTCATTTCAATTACAACCGGAAAAAATAAGGAGAGAACAAAATGTGTCAACTCTCTCTCGAGCAGTTTGCCCTGACGTTGAACAGATCGCTGAAGAAACGGATACTTCAAAACTAGAAGAAGAGATGTATTATATGTGTCTTTCTGACCACAGTGAAGACAGTGATGGAGATGAATCAGAAAATTCAGCGGCTGATCAAGAAGGTTAAACATCTGATATCCATACATGAAGTCGTGAGACATTGAAAGCGTCAGAAGAGCCACTGGCCGTTCACCGGTGAGCTTTAAAATACGCAGACTAACCAGTCAGTTTTAAAATCGTAGTTGTTCTGTCATCTCGTGGGGTGGAAAACAATGATCAAAGTCAATCGAAAGAGTATCTCAGCTTTTTGGACAAATCCGCAAATATGATTGTAAGCCAGCAACTTGACAATGGAGGCAAATGAGACTCCTCATTAATTAGGGCTCGTATACTACAAGAAATTAGATAACAACAAGAAGTTCTCCGCTTTCATTTGTAAACAACAAAAACTGATCGAAACAGTTTTTTGGTTAACTGTAAATAAGAGGTCATAATGTCGTGAATCTGTTACTGCAAAGAAGCGTTTTGTTATGCTTATTGCAGTTTTTTAAAAACCAAAAACACTAAAATTAGTTTCGGAAATAGTAGCGAAGTGAAAATCTTGCAACTTTAGTGTTACGTGTAAACTGTTATACGTCATTTGTTTTCTTCATTTTTGTGGTCATTTAACACCATTACAACGTCACGGTCATTTTCTTTGGTAACATGGCGAATTTTTTACCGCAAATTTAAGGTTAAAAACGGATCAAAAATATATAGCATCTCCGCATAACGACGTGCTTTTCCAGATTTGTTGTCCTTGAACTTAAGCTGTCTTGAGATGATCTCTTTTCTTGAGAAAATTATTAATCATTTCAATCTCTGGTTTCCATTTTGGGCTTTAGAACTGAAATACAACATAGTGAAATAGACGTAAGATATGATAGCCCAGAGTTGTCTTTCTTCATTATCTGTTTCAGTGTGCGCTAAAATTGCAGCTGAGAAAGTTAACTCAGTGAAACAAGATGACGTGTTGATATTTAATTTTTTAAATTTCAGTGTTCGTTACCTTGGAAGTATGTCGTCTTTTATGTGTTCTTAACATAATAATTTTGATAATGACCTAGCTGGTCAAAAAGTTAACCACACAATCCACAGTCCTAAAGTAGTTTCGAGATCTTGAAGAGATTTTATCGTGACTTTCTTTACTTTGTTTTCACGAAGTGCATCTGATTCAATTTAACAGTTTATTCTTAGGACGTTTTCGTACAGGGTGGTCACGTGCTCCTCAAAGGACTGCGTGAGCCCTATCGTTTCCTTAACGCGTTAGGTCATTTGTCTAACGTTCTCATACCGAATTGAAAAAGCGTCATTCGATAACGCGTTCGCGAAACGACCTAGGACGTAAGCGCCCTAGATTAACGAACTTACGCAACAGGACGGGAGAGGAAGGAAGACGGCAAACCTTGTGTGACAAGTGTGACAGTGATTTTATTTGAAAAAACTTTACGCTAATTCACCCTCCTTTGCCATGTTTGCATAAACTCACTTATGATTGCCACAGACCGTATGCTTTGAGTCTGTATATGAAATCCTATGGTGTTACCATTCAAATGAAACCTCTTCAGCAGTACTTTCACATAGTGCTATCTATTTATATGTAGTTCTACCTTTTGAGTCTGTGGATGAATATGGTGTTACCATTTAGATGAGTCTATATGACTCCAGATGACTCTTTAGCAAAACTTTCACATGGTACTCTTTGCTGTTCGCCAATTTACAAAAAGAAATTCTGAAATTTGTCTTAAGTGTGAGTTTCAAGTCAAGTTTATCAAGTTTCAAGTTTATTAAGAAAAATTGAGAAAATACAATATATGATGTACCACTGCTCGCAGTTAGCTATAGCTATTCAAGGCGAGCAGTGGCTTGACACTAAGTAGAATAATTACAATAACAATACAATTAAAATACTAAGTAGAATTAATTATTAACGTACAATACATTAAAATAAGCTGAATACTAAATACAAAGTGAATAATTACAATTACAGTACAATTAAAATACAATTACAATACTAAATAGAATTAATTATTATCGCACCATACATTAAAATAAGCTGAATACTAAATACAAAGTGAATAATTACAATTACAATACAATACAATTACAATACTAAGTAAAATTAATTATTATCGTACAATACATTAAAATAAGGTGAATACTGAATACTGACTAGTATTAATAACATTTGGGAAAAAAACGAAGATTCTCAGGAGAAATAAGGCAGATTACATGGGAAGGTGGAAGGATAATGTAGATAGAAAGCTAATAGAATGAACTGAGTTTAGTTTTCAAGACATATTCAAATCCAATAGATCAATATACTCATTCGCCTCCGAGAGTTTCTGAAGGAGCATATTGTGAATGTTGCGTTTAAATTTCACTTTAGGCATTTGACGAATTTCATTAGATAGGTTATTCCAGACTCTAACACCGTTTCTTGAAAAAGACATGTTCAGCTTGTCTAATCTAGAGTATTCGAGAAAGAAGTTGCCTCTTGTTGATGATCTTGTGTTATGTGAATGAATATTATGTTGGTAATTAAATAAATTACTTATTTGAGGTGGCGATGTGTTATTTGAGACGTCATACATTAAGACGGCAACTGACTTGAAGTAAAGAAGATCTAGAGGTAGTAGACTGGATGAAATGAAGAAGGGTACTGCGTGAGCTTTATAATCACCAAAAAACATGAGGCGAAGGGCACGTTTCTGAAGACATAGGATTTTGTTTCTGTGGATTTTGTCTGCTCGGCCCCACGCTGTTATGCCATATAACAAATAGGGTTGAATCAGCGATCTGTATATATGTTGTAAAGTATTAAGTGGTACGAAATGTCTTAGCCTAGCAATAATGCCAATCGATGTGCTTATTTTAGAGGCTATATGTAAAATATGATGTTTCCAAGAGAGGTTCTCATCAATAAGCACGCCTAGATATTTAACATAACTTTTACGTTCCAAAGATGTGTAAGAGTTGGTATGATGGTTGAATATTTTTAAATTAACTTCGTATTTGACATTTTTTTTGTCTTGGTCGAAAAATAACGTAATTAGATTTTTTAATGTTTAGAGATAATTTGTTCGCTATTAGCCAGTCGTGTGTGTGTGTGTTTACTTTCATGCTTGATTACATTTGGGAGTGAAAGGTTTCAAAGGGAACTTCCATTGCTACAACAATTTGACGGAAACTCTGTTCTAAAGAAAGTGGATACCAGCAAACAGAAATCGCCCGATTTTTGCCATAAAATTTTCCGCCCGTCACATAATTTTGTAATTTTTGAAACCATTTTGCTCCGGCTATTGTTGCGTACAAAAAACTTTGATTCTTGATAGTGGCTCGCTGGAAGAAGGCGAAAGTAGCCGATATTCTGGTAAATTTAACTCCATCCCTTGCAAAGAAAAAGAGATTAAATTAAGGATTCACTTATACAGTTGTAAGTTACAGTCAAATTTTTATTACAGTTGAGGTTCCCTTAAACT
Organism: Porites cylindrica; assembly: GCA_964035525.1. Lineage (NCBI taxonomy): Eukaryota > Metazoa > Cnidaria > Anthozoa > Scleractinia > Poritidae > Porites > Porites cylindrica. Next base: position 10,030,551 of record OZ037776.1, on the reverse strand, counting down.
AAATAACGGTAAAACCTTAATAAATTCCGTTTTCTTTCTACGTTATAGGCGAACAGATATTAAAAATTTCCAGCACTGCCTCTTCGTAATTGAATTCCAGAATTCGCACGTATGTTATATTAAGATTTACGTTTTGTTAAAAAAAAAGTTCAAAGCGACCTGCTGTTGTGTAGTACATATTATTAGTTTGTAAGAACGTTAAGTTTACCAGTTGTCTAGGAATAAAATAAAGGAATCGAAGTTAATGTTTGTTGTTGTTGTGTCTTTACATGTTCCAAGTTTGTTCACATCCGCAATTGGGTTGCGTGATCTTGCAAGCAGATCACAGTCAAGATTGAGAACGGTACAAAATATTACTCTCTAATTTCTTTCTTTCCTTTTCTTTGCTTGTAACTATTTGGCACTTTTATTTACTTTCATTAAATCCTTGGTGACCCCTTTGGTTTTATTTCGGGGAGGTATTTAACACGACTAAAAGTAATCCAACAGCGTACGTTCATAAGCATGATTACAAATAGGACAAAATTTGAAAGAAAAGTTATGTAGGGTAATTAAGACCTTTAACAGTCCGTTTAGCATCAGGTTTTCATGATAGAGGTGAACAACGTCTGCGCATGTGCAGAGACGGGAGAGGTCTGGGATCTAAACTAGTATCGTTTGCAAAAGGATTTTCAAAACATCCTTACATTTTGGCGATTTTTAAGGTGGATTCTGAATATTTAAGGTTCCTATTTAAATTAAACGTAGATTATTTCATACTTTATTCAATTCTCGTTTCTACCTTTGTAATTTTTCTTCCACTTTTTTCTATGAACAAAAGAAGACGCACGAACGAAGCGTCCATGCTGTAAATAGTGTTGTTTGCAAAAGGATTTTCAAAACATCCTCACTTTTCCCCTTTTTTAAGGTGGTTTCTGAATATTCAAGGCTCCCATTTAAGCTAAAGGTAGATTATTTCATACTTTATTTAATTCTTGTTTCCACCTTCGAAATTTTTGTTTCGTTTTTTGATCATCCTCGGAGACCCAGGGGAAGGTAGTGGGGACGAGGGAAAGACTAAACGGCGGAAAAATGTGGCACGAAGAAAAGTAAAGAACGGCGAGAAGAGCGTTCCATATATATTTTTCCGCCCGTTTAGACTTTCCCTCGCCCCCTTTATCTGCCCCTGGGTCTCCGAGGATGTTTTTTGATATTAACAAAAGAAGATGCATACCCTGCGAGCAGTGGTTTCTCCCGTGGTTTCTCCCGTAGCGTCCGGCCTGGAGAAACCACTGCTCGCAGGGTAGAAGATGCACGGACGAAGCCGAGTTCTTTCAGTTTTTTCATTCGAATGTGTACATTTTCAAGCGTAAACAGAAGTGAAAGTACAGACTATCAATATGTTATCAGTTCTAACAAATCGTCCGGACATCATATCAGTGTCAGCATTAAAGGTACATTATATTTATCTTTGTTTTTCCTTGAATTATCGTCTTAGTTATTTCTCTTGTTATATCTCGCTTGGTTTCACTATAAGAACTGTAAGAATTCAAAACAATCACTGAGGTTTCGAATTCAATTCTTTCTTCCAAACTTGTTTCCCTTTATGACTCATTCTTGGCTCAGCTCAAAAGAGCTATTAAAAATTTTGTATATGACAACAGGCAAAATTGAAAAGAGTAAATGGGTAAGTAATACAGTCGATGCCTGCTGGTAAAAGTATCAATGACTCGAAGTCCTCTGAAAAGCTTCATTATAAGGAGACGAACAATGTGAATCTTTATAAACTTTCATTTATTTTTCTCTTCGAAGTCTAGATCTTCAATCCTTGATTCTTCTGCTTCATTCAAACCTGTCATAAATGGAAAACTTATAGTTAATACGAAAACTCACATAGAGCTGAGCCACCTCGTGATTGTTTCTCAAAACTTCAACAGCTTTAAACTTTAAAAGTTTATTCATTAATAAGCTTAAAGGTGCAAATTAAATTCTAAACAAACTTAACCGAATAAATACTGATTCTACAGCTCGACCAGCGCCTACAAGCCCGCTAGAGCTACATGTACGAAAAAGCTTCTTTGATAGCACTAAGATTTGTAACCAAGTTTATGACTTTCATGACTTCTTGTGTGTGATGGTATCATCGCGCTCAAAGCCGGCTTTCTTGCCACCGAGAAACGGTCAAGAACTGTTATCGCTCGGCTACGTTACAAAGATTTGCTGCTCCTTAACCAGAATAAAGTATTGTTTAAGTAAATTGTTTACGTACCATCGAAGACTGAAAAGTCGCCCAAACTCCAGCACATTGCTCTTTTTTAATTTCTCAGTCATCTTTCCGCAAACCTACTGACGATCTGCATCAAAACAATGAAAAACCTCGCCGAGACGGGCCAAAAACATTTTCCTGATCCCTGGATTACGTAACATTTCTTTCCATGAGTTGCATTTCTGACGTATTCGTAGAATTTCTCCTTTGTTGGCATTCACAAATATAAGGTTAACAGATGGTTGAAGATAAAATGGTCTCAGATGCAAGTTCACTTTGCACGAGTGCTTCGCGCATGGGCTAGACTAGTAAACAAGTGATGTCACGGACATGCGTAGTACGTTATTCAGCCCTGTCGGTTTTCATGGTAAACCGCAAACCGGAAAATGTCACGTGACAACGGCCTTGCGGTCACGTTTGCAGTTGGGTGTCTGTAAAAGGCCGAGCGGATACCTGCGGATGGCGGATGCGGATGGGAAAATGCGGATAGAAATATGCGGGTGGAAAAAAAAAAAACGCGGATAACAAAAAAATTAAGAAGAAAAAAAACGAGAAATGCGGATAACAAAAAAAAAAAGAATAAATAAACAAACAAAAAACAATTAAGGAAAGAAATCTTTCTTTCAAGTCGCCGTCACATGGTTGGACCCTTCACTGCACTTACATCCAGAACGTGATGCCAATAGTTGGCACAGTTTTGTACTCAGTAATTCCTTTCATTAATGTCACAGAAATAAGAAGGCTCCGTTCCTCCTCCTTAAATGCACACATACTTGATGCACTTCTTCCTGTGAGTGTTTAGCCTAAGGCTTGCAGGCAAGGAAAACAGCTCAAAAAATCGGCTAGCACTGGCCCTGTTTAATATTCTTTTCTTTACCAAATAAGGAGCCAGTAGTCCCTGCAATCACGGGTCAGAATGCAGAATACAGCCTGCGAGTAAGCTCTCCTCTTTGGACGAGCAAAGCGAGTCTCGCGCGTTCTCGCGAGGCTAGCTTCGCTCCCCTAAATAGGAGAGCTTACTCGCAGGCTATGCAGAATATTACCAGACCAGCATCCTAAAGCGGTGTAATTCACGAACAGTCTGTCTTTACTTTCGGGAGTGATCGCTATTTTTTTAAACATTACTTTATTCGGAATTTCATGGTTATCAAGCTACGAGGGGGAGGCATGGGTGTTAGTACTTGCAAAACAAACGACAAATGCAATTTTTAATATAAAATCATTCTTACCTAGAGTTCTGATTTCTTTGCTCCTACTGGATATAGTGTACTCAACTTACAGAAAGAATATTCTTAGGGCAATCAAATCAAGACTTACTTGTTTGAGCGGCTCAACACAGAAAAAATTGCAGATCAACCAGAAAAAAAGGCCGAACGTAAAAACGTCACTTTCCGATTTGGCAGATGCCAATCAACTCCGCCTATCATGTGGATTTATTTTTTACAAGCTCTACCCTTTGGGAATTTATAAGTGCATGAATAATGATTCGAATTTTTAAAATTGCAAAATATACTGCGCATTGAAAAGAAAAAACACACTTCTTGATCAATCGCAAAAGTTATTTCCCGAAATGATGCTGAAAACAAATCACCTAATCCGCAAAATTAAACTCCCGCAAAAAAAAGTGTCACTTCGAAACGCAGTTAATGAAGGCTACTTTCAGTTTGATTTGTTTTTGTTTCTAATTTTTCTCCTAGCAAAATAGTTTCCAAAACATATCCTCAGTGAGTTTTTAGAACGTCTGTATCGAGCAACTTAAAACTCGTTTTTAAAAGCGTGAAGGGCAGAATTCGGAATCGAAAATAATTTATATAATATTCGAATTATTTGGCCCGCTCCCGTGCGTTTCTACCTGGAAAGATGTTTAATTATTGCAAATGAGAACAAAAAAACCAAGCTGCTTCTTAAGAACACTTTATATTTTGTTTTGGCTATGTCTACACCAGATCAGCATTTTTTATATGTTGATGGAAGCTTTTCGTAAAACTGTGAAATTCAAAATGGAACAAAGGCCAGAAAAATGACTCTGTTGAGGGTGTGGCATGTTGCTTGAAAATGAATTTCTCTAGAAAAACCCTCATTAAACAAGACCGATTCACACAAAACCGAGAGGAAATCAAGTTGTGTAACAGAAGACCACTAGTGTAACAGTAGCTTAGCTTTTGATCTCAAAAACGGGCTTCTGCGGGTGTCTGCAGTTCACAGTCACTCTCTGAACTGGTCTGCTATGGCAGAGTCGACCAGAGTCAAGGCAGAGCGAAAATTGATTTGTATTATGATCCCTTTTGAAGATCAGGCTCCTTTGTGAGAAAACATGGCGATTTAGCGAAGGCGAGCGTGAAATAGGCGAAGCAAAACACGCCGATTTTTTCGCGTAGTTCACCCTATTTTTAGGTTCAGTTTGTTTTCTCTAATTTTCTTTTAATTTGAGGAAATTTAGTCCTTTTTTGTTGTTATTGTCCGAACAACGTTATACACGTGTTTTGTTATGAAATGTTCTCGTGACACAATTTATACATCCAAATTTGTGGTTTTTTTGGTTTTTGATATTGTTCACAATTTTTTCTATCCTCATTTTCCCATCCGTTTCCGCCATCCTCAGGTATCCAGTCCTCGTTTTGCAGACACCTCCTTTGCTAGCCGATTTTTTGAGCTGTTTTCCTTGCCTGCAAGCCTTAGGCTAAACACTCACAGGAGAAGTGCATCAAGTATGTGTGCATTTAAGGAGGAGGAACGGAGCCTTCTTATTTCTGTGACATTAATGAAAGGAATTACTGAGTACAAAACTGTGCCAACTATTGGCATCACGTTCTGGATGTAAGTGCAGTGAAGGGTCCAACCATGTGACAGCGGCTTGAAAGAAAGATTTCTTTCCTTAATTGTTTGTTTGTTTATTTATTCTTTTTTTTTTTTGTTATCCGCATGTCTCGTTTTTTTTTTTTCTTCTTACTTTTTTTGCTATCCGCGTTTTTTTTTCCATCCGCATTTTTCTATCCGCATTTTCCCATCCGCATCCGCCATCCGCAGGTATCCGGTCCGCGTTTTACAGACACCCGCTGCAGTTTGCAGTTCACGTTTGAACCGCAGGAACGGCTTCCATTCGTAAGTGATTTACGGCAAGGTTTTTGCAACTAAAAATTGTACAGCCTCGCGTTTAAAGGCATGAATTAGCTTATTACATCCGTTTGCGATGTGTTTTTTGGATTTTTGATCTCAAATCAATGAATTATTGCTGTTTTTTGGGCGATTAAAGTGATGCACTTCGACTTGATGATCGAAACTACGCGACAGACAAGCCACGCGAACGACTTCGACGCTTACAGGCGAGAGAAACCTCTGCTCGCAGCTGTAGGGTATAAAAGGAACAAAGGTTTCGATCCATTTGCCATTCCATCCATTCTTGTATAACCCCACGATACTCAAAAGAAAAGAGAAGGCAACCAGGCCGGGATTTTCACACGATGAGGGAGAACTGAGGGATTAAGAAAATTGTGGGTACCTTTGGAAAAAAAAAACCCTGGCGACACCATTGCTGTGAAGGAATGTTTATCTGCAATTGATAGGATTTGAAGGAAGAAACGTCATTGTAGTCAAAGCATAATATGGAGCTTGTAATTACACCTCGTTCAATTTGTCAAACAGAATTAATTATTAAGGAGGGTTTGCAAGTTTAGAAAAGAAAAAAGAAAATGGGTGCCTTATGTCGAACGTCCTCCTTGAAACGTGAAATTGGCCGAGGTCGTAGCCCGCGTGCCGTGACGGCCCAGGGGAATGTATCAGAACTGTGCTGTTCGTGCCAAGTTGTTGTTGCTTTGATAGAGTGATTTTTTGCAGCATATACGCATATTGCCATCGCATTTGCCTCTTGGCGTGTTTTATTGTTTTCAACCTTTAATGTAATACAGAGAGTGAAAAATTCAAAGGGCAGATGCGAGGGTTATACGCGCATTTTTCAAACTATGAAGAACTATTACTGTCTTCGCCCTCGTGGTTGCTTTGACTCCCAAATACTTGAAGATGAAGCAGAGCATAATTTTGAGCATGGGGTGATTTTACTTAATTCGTGAAGCAGATGGCTGTTTGTTTTGTTCTCTCAGTGTAGGAAATATGAAATTACTCAGGGGAATATTGTCTTTTACGCTCCTTGAAATCAGGACCAAGGTCGCAATGACAGTCGAACCTCCCATAACCAAACGACCACTCAAAATGCAAAGAATTAATTGTTCACAAAAATAAAACTACAGGAGTCTCTATTTCGAGGAGAGGTCCTGAGACTTCTACTTTTTGATAAAGAATTAATTAACTGCAATTTCTAAGTTAAGTTCTTCGCATAGCCGGTCATTTTGAAACGTGGAGTGCGGACTGCGGATTGCGGAATGTGGACTTTGTACAAATTGAGGACTGAATATAAAACACAGACTTGAAATTAAGGACCAGGTACAAAAAGTGGGCTACACAGCTCTGCTATACACAGGCAAAAACAAGAGAAGCAGATTATGGACTAGCATAAACCTTTCTGATTTTCACACATTCCTTTGGCTCATCACGCAAACGTTCGCACTGAAACGGGAAGAAAGCGTTACGTTGCCCTGATTATGGCAAGCCGTTTATAGAAAATCGGTCAGCGTAACGCAGACTGCGGACTATTATTTTTCACCGTGCAAATAGCCCACTTCGGAAATGAGTGATAGCCTGGGACCAAACTAAGCGCGCGTGCATTTATGGGATCGTTTGGGGGAACGCGAAACAAACATAGCGGAAAGCAAAGTGAAATGTAGCGGGGTTAACACAGCTCAAAACAGCCAAAGGGAAAGATGAAAGAAAACAACATGAAACATGAAAATGTGAAACTAAAGGAAGAGGATGTGCCAGGGGCTATTTTAACCGCTTTCATAGTTGTTGCGCCCTGGTAAGACGAATAGCAAGCTTACTGCATATCTACTGATGACTCCTTGGGTACAACTCCTTAAAATGTTTGGCAAATACTGATGTAAGACCTCTTTTCTTGGAAGGCGAATTAAGGGCTCCAGTTCAACCCTCATGAACCGCACCCAGGTATTAAACACAGTGCAACGGTTTTTTCTGAAACATTGAATCTATATATGCACTAAATCGTTTTGAAATAAACCTAACCTAAGTCTCATCAAAGTCAAAATAAACTCTTCAAATATACTCAATGATCTGGGTCTTCCTACCCTAGCTTTTGCTCAGGACTGGTGTGTTTGTTCGCATAGGAGCCATAATTTAAGTTCTGGGCCTTGTCATGTAACATATCGTAAAGAAGCATAAGTGCATCCATGCAGTGTGGAAGGCCAGGGTAAAATTCGATATTTTCATCCTTCTCCTTAAATTTTGAAATGTCAAACTTCGGACTTTTCAGTGCATGCTGAAGTCTCTTTGAATCTCTAGTCAACTCGTCTTTTTCTTTTGCTAATTTGTCTTTTTCCTCGCCAGTCGATTTTAATTCCAAACTTCCAATCGATCAAGAAATTCTTCGGTTATTTCAGTTTGCGTCTCAGCATCACAAAAGGAAAGAGTCGGTGAAACATTGTTCCTTTCAGAATCCACGTCAATCTACTCAACTGACACTTCATTTACCGAGTCAGCCTCAAAGTCCATTTCGGTACAAGAAATGTCAGTGTTTCTTTTCCTGGCTCTTGAATTCGAAGTTGCCTCTGACCTGTATAGAATTCGTCCTTCACGTTTATTTACTCCAAGGAAAGCGACATAGATGGTAGATGAGTTCTACTGCTCTTTTCACCACCATCCCAATGGTTAGAGCAAATCCGTGTGCTATCGGAGTTCAAATTCAAATTATCCTTCCCAAGCAAATGTACATATTCTCGCCGGATACGTCTTGCCTTAGGTATTCGATAAAATGCCAGACCATGGGAGTTCTTGGAATTATTTGGGCACAAAGGTACACAGCAAGTAGCATGTCCCAGCATTACCTCCAGGTAGCTGCTCGGGGTTTTCTGTCCCCCCAGACGATCCCATAAACGCGCGCGCGCTTAGTTTGGTCCCAGGCTACCACTCATTTCCGTAGTAAGGTAAGGTAAGGTAAGGTAACGCCTTTATTTAAAGAGGGTAAACACGTGACAGTTACGAAAAAACTGATAAACTTCTGGCCCTCTATAAGACATAAAAACAAAATTAATATTAAGTGGGCTATGAGTACTTGACAGCAATAGTTCCATTGTTTTCTAACCCTAAAGACAATAGTCAGCGGGCATTCCGCAGTCTTCATTTTACACTGCCCCTAGCAAATTTATTCAATCCAATCTTTTATGCATAATGCCATTTAATTTGAATTTTCAAAAAAAGCATTTAATTTTGATCCTATCTTTATCAGTTCAATTTAATCATGACTAAATTTTCATTCAATCCGTCCCTAAAATATCTATTTAGTCCAATCACCAGCTGAAATATTTATTCAATGCAAAAACGGAAAAATATGTTTAATCCATTCCCCCCCGGGGGGTACTCCTGGGAATTCCTGGTGGGGGTGTGCCGCCCGGTTCTCCAAATCCTGACCTTATTTCAGACCAAAAAATATCATTTTCCATACCCGTTTTCAGACCTGTTCTTTAGGCACAAATTATGTTATCATTGGCTTAGCTTAGAGCGCAAACAAAACAAATCAAATCCAGTTCGAATTCTCTTTCTTTCTTACTTATTTGGAATTGAAACGTTAAATACGTTCTTATACTCCCGTAGTTCCCGCGAAAACCACACCCGATTCCAGACCAAAGTGGGCAAAATGTATACGATACACCCTTTTTATTTCATTAAAGTGGTTGGCAGATTCTTTCCGAAGTTTGATGCAATCTGACAAAAATTATATCAGCTTCAGTTCTCAAATTCAAGTACAGCCGTCCTTATCAAATCTCTTATTGGCTCTGGAGCAAAGGAATCCTTTCGCAGTCTCCCCAAAGTGTTAAGAGGCCTCTGCTGTAATTTCGAATATATTTAATGAAAACAAGTTTGCTACATTTCAAACTCTAATCCAGTTCCGTCTAATTTTGCTAACAATTCCTTGTCAAATCTCTCACTTTGCTCTGGAGTAAAGTAATTCTTCCAGTCTCCCACCACGCCCTTTCGCAGAAGTTTTGGTCCATCCTCCGTTCCACGCAGAAGGTAACTTTTCGCGTTTTTCATCATTCCATTGAATGTACATTGCTCTGTGATGCGATTTAGGAGTTCATCTGACAAGGGCTTGTTCAGGAACTGGGAGATCATACGAACATGGCTTAGAAGATCCTAAGGAGAACAAAAAAGGGGTAAAGGGGCTTGAAAACTGGTAGAGAAGATGGGGAATTCAGACTTTGAATCTTTAGAATTTTGGTGCGTTGTCCCGGCCAATGCTAGTCTCCCACGCAGACGTTCTTTGCGCTTCGTCACGCGTTACTTCCCCACACAAAGAACGTCGGCGTGGGAGGCTAATCCATCGACGCTCAGCGCAGCATACCAAGGCAGGATTGCGTAACTAGCCAAAAGAACGTCCGAGTTTGAGGCTACTTGTCAATCAGGCCTCCTCTCAAGTTTAGTTCTGATGTGAAACTAATAAAACAAAATAAGTTTCAAGTGCCAAGTTTAATTTTTTTCCATATACATCCTAGTACATAACAAACGATGACCAAATGGCGAGGACGCTCAAGTAAATCACAGGACTTAGAAGAAAAAGGCTTCCTCAAATAATATTTTAGCCAATTACTAACTAAAACATAACAGATCAAAATCATTGGCAGAACTACTTTACAATATAAAATTAAATATCAGAGGTTTGTATCAAGCATGGTTATGCTAAAAACAACATGTTATAGAGAGAGTCACAAGAGAAGTCGTTACGTCACGTTGCTATGGTAGCAAAACTTCTCGATCTCTATAAACCGTGTTGTCCTAAATATCGCAATTGATTTGAATAATTTGAATGACTTTCATACGCATGATTGCACTCAGGAGCAAAACTGGATAGCCCATGCTTTTCTTCCATCGTTCGACAATCAAATGGTCATCTCTTTCAAGAAAAATTGTTGAGATCCAGAAATCTTGCTACCACGGTAATGTGACGTCACACTTCTCTTCTGTATAAAGCACATTATTGTTCATTCAAAATATTTCTCCGTTTCTGATTGGTTAAAATCCCACGCATAATTCATCATAACCAGCTACTATCGACCAAATTTGGAAGAATTTAACGAAATGTGAACTGATGACGTCAATCGTGCAGCAAAATTGCCAGGTTATTGAACGGTTAACCGAGAAGACATGGGGACGAGGTTGAGTTGTTTCGGTAGTGAATACAAAATGGCGGAACATTTCACTCGTTTCACGAGGAAGAAATACCGGTAGGCAAACTACGTACGACGAAACGAGTACCACAAAAGGTCAGGGTGTTATCCGTACCCTCCACAATCTCCATAATTTTTCAGATGATACCCAGCCTCATTCAATAATTGCTTAATTAATTCGGTTTTCTACCCACCACTTAGCATTATTCAACGCAACCCAAATTAATGTAACAGAATTAATTTCAAAAAACTGAAAACGACTTTACCGGTAATTCTCCGACAATGCCGAGTAACAAACCTTTTTCAAGTCTTCATATTTAAGGAACAAAACGTTAGCATCGTCTTTGTGTTTCCACCATCCAAGTACATGTTTATCCCAGTGACTCCAAGTTGCTGCAAAGAATAACAATTGTATAGGTTGATAAAGACTAGTAAGTCATGAAGGTTTTTTGCCATGCCTCTAACACTACTTCTTTCTGCTACCTTAAGAAGCATCATAACCAGTTTAGAGAAAAATATGTACACATGAGCAAACTCGACCTTTCAATGAGACACCTTCCAATATATCCTTTTATAAAATAGCTAAGATAGTAGGCGCGCTCTGATTGGCCGAGAGGAGTGTTTGCATGAGAGTAGTATGTAAACATGGTTGTGGCGTCAAGTTGTTTGGCTTTTCGCGCGCTAATCACGCAATAACGAATTTGAAAAAGTTTTGGAGTTCAAAACTCGACAACTTTACTTTATTTACCCATTCCTTCGAAGGCTGAAACATGGAAAATCGTTACAAAGAAGGTGAGTCAATTTTTCTTCGCGCTGACATTTTAAGCGACAAAAATCCGTATTTTGCAAAGCATCTTTTTGCAAAACAAGAGCTGATTACGCGTGCAAGACTTCGTGGACAAGACTTTGCAAACACAGCATGGACTGAACTCACCCTAGCTGGGCTATCCCAGCCTCGTACCCAGGCCTGTTCGCGCTATCCGAGTGACCATAGGAGGCTTGGAACCAAGCGCGATAGGCGAATTTTCCCGACAAGCTTGACAGGTGACGTCACATCCGAAATCGCCGAGGACGACTGGGAACGAGGCTGGGGCTATCCGACAATTAAATCAAACTCCTAGGCATTACATTCGTTCTTCCCTTCTGAGTTTTCTAAGGTATTATAGCAAGATTACTCGAACATTCTATTAATTTTTAGTTCACCAATCCTTTTGAACGTTGCCGAATGTGCCCGAATATGACTTTAATTACAGCATGTGTATGAGATAACTACCTGTCACCCGGGTCGACTCTACAGTACAACCAGTCGACTGACGTGTTTTGTCATGTGTTACCACATAAAACGAAAACAAACATTCTTTTTAACGTCCACACGAGCCCATGACTACTCTAGTCATGGGCTCCTGACGTCCAAGATTTAAACTCTTGAAGATCTCTACGGAAAACACGAATTTAACAATCTTAAACCGCTTACCATTAAATTTACTACTTAAGAAAGAGAGAAATATCATCATCATCGTATACAGAAAATATGAACTAATATTGTTTATAGTTACTCTGGGATATGGTGGATAATTTTTGTGCTAAGTCTGGGATAGGCTGGCAGCTCTGTGCCCATAACCAATGGAAGTTCAACTATAAAAGCATTAATTACTACCGCGTAAAATAATTATATAACTTACATTTTCCATGAACAAATAGATTGGCATAAAATTCCCACGATGCATTCAATCCGCTATTTTTCCCCAAGCTTGTCAAGAACTTATAATTTGATACAGCGTTATCTTTTGGATTTCGAGCAATGTAAATATACTTGCACGTCGTTTCCTCGTTTACACCTTTTGGTATAGCTTCATAAGAAAGGTGTGTCTTAATAAGGCGGGGGCTTGGTAAACTAGCAATGTCTGGTTGTGAAGCTTTTGAATTAGTAGCCTCTTCTAAGAATGGAACACGGTCTTCAATTCGTTTGCTGTTGACTTCTCCATTGTTGTAAATCTGCCAGACAATTTCTTGAACCCAAGTTGTTCCTTAAAGAGACAAAATTTAACATCCAAGTCTGCCCATTTTAGGAAATCCACAGCCTGCGAACAGCAGACGCATTTCCGGTCGTCGCTTCTTTCCCTCCTATTTTTCGGAGGGAGAGAAGCGACGACCGGAAATGCGTCTGCTGTTCGCAGGCTAGGGAATCCACACCGTGGACTCCTGATTCCAGGTACTGCATCCCAGTTTTTCTCAGGGGAAGTTGGATTCTGGAACCAGTTCCAATCGTTAGTGGGATTCCGGATTCCTTGAGATGTATTTCGCATTCCAAAGCCCGGGATTCCAGATTCTACAAGCAAAATTTTCCGGCATTCCAAGTTCGTCATGTAATGAATAACGGCGAAGTGGTTGGACTTCTTGCAGGAAAATTTTCGAGTGTATGCCTTTTTGCCGCAAAAACGGTAACGCCGACTGACCCCTTCTGTTCAGCGGTTTGATTTCGATGCTTTCGTTATTCCGGAGTTGAGAGTCGTTAGACTGCTTGCAGTCCTCCTTTTCCCTTAAAATCAGTCTAGCTCTTATTACAGCCCGCGTGACTGCAAACAACGACGCTACGCGCTTGGGTTTCGCATGCAGTAACTTTGCAAAGAAAAGTAACAGACTGCTACTAGCCCGGAGTCGACTCGCGTGATTTCAGGAGTGTGGAGCGTATTGAGGGGAGTGAGAAGGCATAATGGGTGCTAATTATTCAATAAATGTTTGTTACTTTGTTATTCCTCACCCCAAAAGGGCATCACTCCATTATTCTAATCAAAAACCTTTCCATTATTCCATTAATGGACCCCTCAAACTGCATTATTAGTTTTAACACGAAAATTTTCGTTATCCTTTTGCCATTACTTATACCAATTGCACTGATTTGCGTGACTGGTTTTATCGTTTTGTTGACCAGTATTAAACAACAAAAACTAAAAAGAGTGCATTTTCCATGGTTTTAGTTTCATATAATTTCATAGGTTTTAACTGTTGGCTGCCGATTTCTCTGGATCTTGACATGTTTCAAGTTTGTTCACATCCGCAATTTGATTGCATCATGATCTTGTAAGTTAATTACAGTCAAGACTGAGAACAGAGTGATTGTAATTTCAGCACGACCACATTGTTACCATTCTTTATTTGTTTCCTTTTCTTTGCTTGTACCTATTTGGCAGTTTTATTTTCTTTCATTAAATCCTTGGTGACCCCTTAGTTTAGTCGGGGAGGTTTAAAAATGACTAAAATCCAACGACACGCGTACGTACATAAGATTACGAATAGGACAAAATTTAAAAGGAAAGTTCTCTAGAGTAATATCACATTTCCTCGCTCGAGAGACCACGACATACAGCTATTCCCTACAGGGTACTTTTACAATATTGCGTAGAGTTCGATATGCGACCGTTTGGGCTGCCTGTGAGATAAAGAACAATTTTAACAAACTGACCTGCTTTCGGATAGCTGGCTATAAACACGTCGTCTGATTTCGTCTTGAAGTTGACAATGTAGTCGTAGAGTAGCTGGGGATCGTCAGTAAAATACGCCGGAATTCTTAAGCCCATTATTTCCACTGTTTTAGTTGATCTCCATTCACCTTTGATTTCTTGCAAGATCGTAAAGTTCGCCATAATTCTTCGTGTGATAGTGAGTTTACGCAACAGGACGGGAGGAAGAAGAGGACGGCAAAACACTTGTGTGTGACAGGGCTATTACTTGGGCATGCACTACATGGTAGCACACCATATAGTCGTGCAACATAATTTAAATGAACATTGTGCACAACGTTTTGTAAGCAATAAACACTTCTCAAAACTACTTCTTTTCTGTACTTATTAGTCCTTTAGTATCCTAACTAGTCCTTTTCCGCACTTACTAGTCCATTAATAACCTTACTAGTCCTGTATCATCCTAACTTGTCCTTCTATGTCCTAACCAGTCCTTTTCCGTCCTTACTAGTCCTTTTCCGTCCTTACTAGTCCTTTTATATCCTTACTAGACCTTTTCCGTCCTTACTAGCCCTTTATGTCCTTACTAGTCCTTTTTCGTCCTTACTTGTCCTTTTCTGTCCTAACCAGTCCTTTTATGTCCTTACTAATCCTTTCCCGTCCTTACTAGTCCTTTAGCATTCTTACTAGTCCTTTAGTATCCTTATTAGTCCTTTTCCGTCCTTACTAGTCCTTTTCCGTCCTAACTAGTCCTTTTATGTCCTTACTAGTCTTTTCTGTCCTTATTAGTGCTTTTCCGTCCTTACTAGTCCTTTTATATCCTTACTAGACCTTTTCCGTCCTTACTAGTCCTTTATGTCCTTACTAGTCCTTTTTCGTCCTTACTTGTCCTTTTCTGTCCTAACCAGTCCTTTTATGTCCTTACTAATCCTTTCCCGTCCTTACTAGTCCTTTAGCATTCTTACTAGTCCTTTAGTATCCTTACTAGTCCTTTTCCGTCCTTACTAGTCCTTTCATGTCCTTACTAGTCCTTTTCTGTCCTTATTAGTCCTTTTCCGTCCTTACTAGTCCTTTTATGTCCTTACTAGTCCTTTAGCATCCTTACTAGTCCTTTAGCATCCTTATTAGTCCTTTTCCGTCCTTACTAGTCCTTTTCTGTCCTTATTAATCCTTTTCCGTCCTTACTAGTCCTTTTTCTGTCCTTACTAGTCATGTATCATCCTAACTTGTCCTTTTATCTCCTAACCAGTCCTTTTTCGTCCTTACTTGTCCTTTTCTGTCCTAACCAGTCCTTTTATGTCCTTACTAATCCTTTCCCGTCCTTACGAGTCCTTTTATGTCCTTACTAGTCCTTTAGTATCCTTATTAGTCCTTTTCCGTCCTTACTAGTCCTTTTCCGTCCTTAATAGTCCTTTTACGTCCTTACTAGTCCTTTCTGTTTTTATTAGTCCTTTTCCGTCCTTACTAGTCCTTTAGTGTCCTTACTAGTCCTTTTATGTCCTTATTAGTCCTTTTCCATGCTTACTAGTCCTTTTATGTCCTTACTAGTCCTTTTCTGTCCTTATTAGTCCTTTTCCGTCCTTACTAGTCCTTTTATGTCCTTACCAGTCCTTTTCTGTCCTTATTAGTCCTTTTCCGTGCTTACTAGTCCTTTTATGTCCTTACTAGTCCTTTTCTGTCCTTATTAGTCCTTTTCCGTGCTTACTAGCCCTTTTATGTCCTTACTAGTCCTTTAGCATCCTTACTAGTCCTTTAGTATCCTTACTAGTCCTTTAGCATCCTTACTAGTCCTTTAGTATCCTTATTAGTCCTTTTCCGTCCTTACTAGTCCTTTTCTGTCCTTACTAGTCCTTTTATGTCCTTACTAGTCCTTTTGTGTCCTAACTAGTCCTTTTCCGTCCTTACTTGTCCTTTAGTATCCTTATTAGTCCTTTTCCGCCCTTACTAGTCCTTTTCTGTCCTTATTAGTCCTTTTCCGTGCTTGCTAGTCCTTTTATGTCCTAACTAGTCCTTTTCCGTCCTTACTTGTCCTTTAGTATCCTTATTAGTCCTTTTCCGCCCTTACTAGTCCTTTTCTGTCCTTATTAGTCCTTTTCCGTGCTTACTAGCCCTTTCATGTCCTTACTAGTCCTTTAGCATCCTTACTAGTCCTTTAGTATCCTTACTAGTCCTTTAGTATCCTTATTAGTCCTTTTCCGTCCTTACTAGTCCTTTTCTGTCCTTACTAGTCCTTTTATGTCCTAACTAGTCCTTTTCCGTCCTTACTTGTCCTTTAGTGTCCTGACTATTCCTTTTCCGTCCTAACTAGTCCTTTTCCGTCCTTACTAGTCTTTTTATGTCCTTGCTAGTCCTTTGACGTCCTTACTAGTCCTTTTCTGTCCTTACTAGCCTTTTTGTTTCCTTAGTAGTCCTTTTCTGTCCTTTATACTTGTCCTTTTGTGTCCTTACAAGTACTTTTCCGTCCTTATTAGTCCTGTTCCGTCCTTACTAGTCCTTTTTGGTCCTTACTAGTCCTTTAGTGTCCTAACTAGTCCTTTTCCGTCCTAACGAGT
>OZ037776.1:9996502-10009002 GCA_964035525.1 Porites cylindrica | reverse complement strand
AAAAGCACTATTATGGACAGAAAAGGACTAGTAAGGACATAAAAGGATTAGTAACGACAGAAAAGGATTAGTAAGGACTAATAAGGACGTAAAAGGACGGAAAAGGATTAGTAAGGACACAAAAGGACTAGTAACGACAGAAAAGGATTAGTAAGGACTAATAAGGACGTAAAAGGACGGAAAAGGATTAGCAAGGACACAAAAGGACTAGTAAGGACGTAAAAGGACATAAAAGGACTAGTAAGGATAGAAAAGGACTAGTAAGGACATAAAACGACTAGTAAGGACGCAAAAGGACGGAAAAGGATTAGTAACGACAAAAAAGGACTAATAAGGACAGAAAGGACGGAAAAGGACACAAAGGGACTAGTAAGGACACAAAAGGATAGTAAGGACAGAAAAGGATTAGTAAGGACACAAAAGGACTAGTAAGGACGCAAAAGGACATAAAAGGACTAGTAAGAACAGAAAGGGACTAGTAAGGACATAAAAGGACTAGTACGGACAGAAAAGGACTAGTAAGGACGTAAAAGGACGGAAAAGGATTAGTAAGGACAGAAAAGGACTAACAAGGACAGAAAAGGACGGAAAAGGACACAAAAGGACTAGTAAGGACGCAAAAGGACTAGTAAGGACAGAAAAGGACTAACAAGGACACAAAAGGACAAATAAGGACGTAAAAGGACATAAAGGGACTAGTAAGGACAGAAAAGGACTAGTAAGGACATAAAAGGACTAGTAAGGACACAAAAGGACCAATAAGGACGTAAAAGGACATAAAAGGACTAGTAAGAACAGAAAGGGACTAGTAAGGACATAAAAGGACTAGTACGGACAGAAAAGGACTAGTAAGGACATAAAAGGACGGAAAAGGATTAGTAAGGACAGAAAAGGACGGAAAAGGACACAAAAGGACTAATAAGGACGTAAAAGGACATAAAAGGACTAGTAAGAACAGAAAGGGACTAGTAAGGACATAAAAGGACTAGTACGGACAGAAAAGGACTAACAAGGACATAAAAGGACGGAAAAGGATTAGTAAGGACAGAAAAGGACGGAAAAGGACACAAAAGGACTAATAAGGACGTAAAAGGACATAAAAGGACTAGTAAGAACAGAAAGGGACTAGTAAGGACATAAAAGGACTAGTACGGACAGAAAAGGACTAGTAAGGACGTAAAAGGACGGAAAAGGATTATTAAGGACAGAAAAGGACTAACAAGGACAGAAAAGGACGGAAAAGGACACAAAAGGACTAGTAAGGACACAAAAGGACTAATAAGGACAGAAATGGACTACTAAGTACATAAAAGGACATAAAAGGACACAAGGGACAAGCGAGGAGTAGAAAGTACAGAAAAGAGGAGTTTTGAGAAATGCGTACTACTTACAAGACGTTATACACAGTGTTCATTTAATTTATGTTGCACGACTATATGGTGTGCTACCATGTAGTGCATACCATTACTTGCTTGTCTTGTCGTTATCTTCACTTAACACCAAATAAACAATGTTTTCTGGTCCTCTACAGAAAGAGCTGTTTAAAGGAAAGTGAAGTTTGGCGAAAAGTTGATTCAAACAAAATTATCGTCACGCTTGTCACGTAAGGGTTGCCGTCTTCTTTCCTCTCCCGTCCTGTTGCGTAAGTTCACTAATAGCGACAACACCTCGGGGTCACGCGATCACCGAACCTCGGGGCGGAGAAAAGGGTCTGGGCTACAGGAAATGATCCGGGAAAATTCCCAGAAGACTTTCAGTTTCAGATTTAGGAGCTGGAAAGTTCGTCGTCCCGTTTCGAAGTTCTTTTATTTTGATCATCAACAGTTTGGAGTGATTTTCTGAGCTAGAACACTTGAAAAATATTCTGGAGATTAACGATGGGCACTTTGGAGCTAAGAAGGTAGGTATTTTATTAGAAATGCTTACATATTGACAACCATACAAACATGAAGGGCACGAAAAGATTCGATCGATACGATCGAGTCTGAGCGGCGTATAAACACCTCAATAAAGCATTCCACAAGGTATTTTCGGACTTGAGGAAGCCAGATTACACACATTTTTACCAAACCATGTGGAAGAGACCATGCATTTCAACTTTAAACTATCCCTTGTGTAACAATTAAATTTGTAAAGCCAAGAGCAACTCAAATTTAATCAATTGACCATTTTACGGTTGTGCGCATTAGTATCCTAGCCTTTGAGTGAACGTAAGGCTGAGGTTGACCTTGTTTTGAGACAAACCTTTTTCCTTTTTTTCCTGAAATTATGCTTTAAAAATACGAGTTAGCATGAGAACGACATGATCTACGTAATCAAGCAGTCCTGATAGAAATTCAAAGAGTGACAGCAAAGTGTTTTAGGGCGGCGCTGGAATTGCCGTTAAGGGGGAAGGCTGTGGGTTGTAGGGGAGGGCCAGCTAGAATTAATCATGTAGTGTAGTTTAACAAAACCATTTTCTTAATTATTTAACTAGTTATTGCTAACACAAGCCAATGCAATCCTCAAAGCTGAGGTATAGGCATTTTTAAGAAAAAGATATTACAGTTTTGTGAACAGCAGTAGTGTGCATGTTTGTTTTAAAGTATATGAAAGTCATTTTTATGTTTAACCAACGAAATACCTTAGAGGTATTACTATTGCATACTACTTTTCTACTATTATTATTATTATTGTTATTATTATTATTATTATTATTATTATTATTATGAATGCTCCACGTTCTTAGACATGATGAATGACGTTGGCATTGACAAAAAGGAGCAACTTTATATAATCAAGAAAATGATAAATATAGCCATTAGAGCAACATATTACATCTTTTGTTGTAGAAATAGGAACTGGGATAGCCCAGACTTAATGCAATTTTGATTTGTTTTTTCTGTTTTTTTGTTTTGTGTTGTTTTTTTTCTTTTTGATAATCCAATCTCAAGCTGCATTTGTAAATTGCCTATACGTAGCGAGATTTACAATTGTACTTTCAAAATAAGGTTTCCATTATTATTATTATTATTATTATTATAACATGCAATTTAATTGAAATAATGACAGAGGTTTTTCCTTAAAATGATAGATGCCAATAAACAGTCAAAAAGTGGACAAGGAACATCAAGTACAGTCAGTACTAATAAATCAACAACAAACTATGTACATTAGTAATGGCAACTGCAGCTGCAACAGGGCCAAGTTCAAGGTATTAGATCACTCTGATTTATTTCAACTGTCTTTTTTTTTCACCTGTTAGGAGGTACCGTAAAATTCTGAAAATAAGTCCCTCCATGTATAAGCCCCTCAAACTGGTCACCCCAAAAACCCTCTGTTAAATCGCCCCTCCAAATATAAGCCTCACGGGGGCTTGTACTTGGAAAATTCCCCTCAAATACAAAGTAAAACAAAGCAAAAATGGTAAATTTACTTCCAACTATAAGGCTAGCCAATCGATTTTGAAATGCAAGTTTCCCTCCGTAGATATAAGCCCCTCCAAATATAAGCCCCTCCAAAATAAGCCCCTCAAAAGGGGCCTTTGAAAAATATAAGCCCTGGGGCTTATTTTTGGAATTTTACGGTATCATTTCAGCCAGACATCCCAAGAATGAATTAGTGTGATCCCTGAAACTCCATACACTGTATGATTTCCCTCAGCATCAGGGCCAATTATAAAATTAATGTTATAAATATTATTAATAGTAATAACTACTAGAAGTAATGTATCAAAACCAAGGCACATTAGATCTGATATCAATACCCTGGCAAGTTAAGGATTAACAAAGGTGCCACACCCGCTTTAGTGGACAAACTTTGAGGTGTCTGAAAATGGGATAGAACAGGCTCTCAAATGAAAAATAATAGTATACCTGCCAACTCTGACGCCTTAGGCGTGAGTCTCACGCCTGCGGGTTGAAAACTTCAATCTCATGCCGGCTCACGCTTGCGGGCCAATTTCTCACGCCTGATTCAAAAATGTGAGTTGTTGCCGTCTTGGTTGACACAATTTCCGAAAATATGTTAACTCAGACCCATGTAAGGAACGAAAACTATGTGTAAAATGAATAAATGACAATACCTTCCTCGCGATCTCTGATTTTTGAAGTGAAAGGCACTGGGAGCGAGCTCGCCTTCGGCAGACTTCGGCAGACTTCGGACGTCTTCGGAAGACTTCTTCGGGATTCTTCGGAAATGATCGTGTCGTCTTCAAAAATCCCAGCACTCCCAAGATAAAAATCTCACGCTTATATCTCAGAAAAAGTTGGCGGGTATATAATAGACCTTTTGCAGCTGGGAATCATGTGACCTTTTTTGTGCTAAAATTATGGAATGCAATTTAAAACACCAGGGATGAAAAAAGCACATCAACAAAAATTTGCTGGGTCTGCTGATTTTTAGGTTTGCTATTAACAGTTCAATTTTTACATGTTGGCAGTGTAATGAATTATGGAAAAATACAATGAATGGTTTATATCAATGGAAAAAAATAGAGCTGTACCATATGCCTTGTACTGTGGTCCAGCAAAATCCATTTTACCCGTGTAATTTTTTAAACATCTGAACACCATTGAAATCCTACTCTTATTGTGTCAGTTACTTAAAATTTGGCATTCTAGCTAAATTTTTCATTTTCATCTCCTGCATCATTTAACTTGTTACCCATGACATAATTTTGCATAAGGGAGGTCAACATGACTTCAACTTGTAGAAAAAGCTGTTGCAAACCTCCTTTAATTTATGGCAACAACTTTCTTTGTTTTCTCTTCATGAATTATTAATGAGTTTGAGAAGCAACTTGCCATGATAACATGTTTTTGATTTTTTTTGTACTCTAGTACCAGTGCTCTAGGAAACATTAATGACAGCAAGAAAAGATGGATGGTGTTTGGTCTTGCACTGAAGGACCTAGTGGACCAAATTCGCTCTTTTGTAGAAAAGGAAGTTCAAAAGGATTATCTCAATCTTAAAACCAGTCATGGTATTGATTCTCAGAGCTCATCTGGTCGACTGAAGAAGTGGAGTTCCACTTTTCTGAAGTATGAAAACATCAATGGCAATGATGCTGTACCCAAGCTTCATGGGAAGTTTAATTATGCTGCATTTGACTGCCACATAATGTCACATGTGGACTATTCAAAGCTGTACTTAGAGAACTACATGGCCAAGTTCACAGTGTTTGATGAACACTGTGATGCCTCTGCTGTGCTTAACTTGCTTGGTAGAGTTCCAGTGTTTTCTCTTGCTGCGCAGAGTGCTGCACATGATGTTCGGCAAGATAGAAATACCTGGGCTCACTGTGCGTTCCAAGACTGGGATCCTTCAAAGTTTCAGCAGTGTTTTCAAGACATGAAAAGGTTGGTGAATGCTCTGGGTCTGCCAGCTGCAGATGAAACAAAACTCTTAGCAGATCTCAACACCTGGGAGAAAACAGGTACTAACAGACATAATCTGAATAAAAGCCTGCAATATCCATGGGAACATCCCTACTTGGCTTCATCCCCACTAGGCTTCATTGTGGTGGGAAAAGCTTTTAGGAAAGCTTTTAGGATCTTAGCTTTCGATGGAAGGAAGTGTAGGTGGGTAGTGGAGCAAGATTTCATGGGAATTTTTGTTTTTTTTGTGCCCTTTTATCCGGTCTTCTCCACTGAATCATGCTCACTCTGCTATGGTTTGAAAGATCTTTTTCTCATACACAAGTCAGATGACAAAGTTTTCCTTCACCGTTAAAACTGATGACGTCACAAGTGATAGAAGGGGCGTGGATCCGCACGGGCGGCTTAGGGGCGAATGGATTAATCGGTCATTTGTTTTTTTTTTGTTTGTTTTTTTGGCTAAGGTGACAAGACATCAGCTATTTTAAGCAAACGATATTATTATCTTGCTATCAAAGGCGCAAAATATTGTAACATAACAGTCACTGGAACATCAACTCTTTCCAAGCAAAACCCATACAGAAATTCTGAAGCAAAACGTACAGCACAATTATAAGTGACTGTTAACTCATTTTATCTACACATGTAAACCAAAATGTGCTGCCACTTTTCACTGTATTCAAATTGTTTGACAGGACATACCTAAATAACCCGTAGTAAACACATAGTGAACTTCAGCATCGGCGAAGGCGACGGCAGCAAAAATGTCACTTTAGTCACTCAGGTTTTAAAAATGAAACGAAAACTCGTCGTCGTGTGTTTGCGACCTCCATAACACATCGAATAAGGAAAATTCACGTCGTGGTCGTACAGTGACGGCAAAGAAATGTACCAAAAACGTGTGCTGCACGTGCAGAATTGTTGTTTTGCTAATCTGACGTTGTCCTTGCCGTCGCCTCCGTCGTTGTCGACTTTTGCGCCGGTACGAAAACCATACCCGATAGCAGCTTCTGTTCACACATAAGAACCGTGATTTCGGCGCGATTTCTGTAATGAAGCGAAGCTGCGCCGCGCTGATCTCTTGCTATTGTTTGTTGCAATGTGAACATCTGTTCGGCCCGTGGAAGAAATACATAAATGGGAGCGCGGCCTGGAACCCACTGAGACGGAAGTAAATATTCAGGATGGAGGACTTGCAATTGACCACTCCAGAAATACCATAACATACCATAATGCTCTTTGTTTATCAACCCAAAATTTTGCATAAGCATTGTTTTCAGTTTCTTTTGGGGCCATTTTAACTCCCAAGAGAAACTAAAGACAATGCTTATGCAAAATTTTGGGGTGACAAACAAAGAGCATTATGGTATGTTATGGTATTTTCTGGAGTGGTCAATTTAGTGCATCAAACCGTCTCGGCCAACCGCCCCGGCACGGTATTCGATGTGTGTGAACGACTTGTGCCGCGTCGGGTCGTTGCTGTTCACACTGTATAGGATAGCTTTTCGTGGCGACAGGAAAAGTTCTCCAGGATAGTGTGAACACAGCCTAAATCTTCAGTTTGAGTTAAAATAAAGCTCCTTAATGAGAACAATGTGAATAAGACATTACGCGAAGTCTAATTGTTGAGAATAGTAATGAATCGTAATGTAGTTTTTAAAAACTTCTGCTTTTTCTTGTTTGTCAAGGACCGTCGCTTTGTATGAATCCTTCTGTGGACGCAACATTATTACAGATGGTACAACAGCATGTTCATAAGCTGATAGCTGATGTCGACAATATGGCGTTTGAAGTGGAGTGCGACAGGGAAACATTAGAGAATGCACTGAAAGATGTTGCTGGTGATATGAGAGAACTGGAAGAACGCATCTCAGCTGTTGAGGAGGAAAACAAAGGATTAAAACGCAGCATGGAAAGCTTTCAAGATAAACAGAGTGCTATGGGAGAAAAGTTCAAGTCACTAAAGTCAGACCATGATTTTGTACAGCAACGAGTAACACAAGTTGAAGAGCAACTTAGATCTTCTCTTCCTCAAGTCAGTTTTGGTAAATAGAATTATTCTTATTATCTTTCAAACGTTTAATTCTGTCTATATGTGTTTAATCCAGTAATGGTGATAAATGGAAACCTACATTTAAAGCTTAAAAATTCTTTATAATAACCGAAATAAATATTCGAAATAAATCCCACTTTTGAGCAAAACATGACGTGGTCTGCCCATTAAATGACTAAAAGACGTAAAATTATCCATCTATTTGTGTTTAATCCAGTAATGTTTGATTGGATGATACTGAAAAACGTATCCAAAATACAAAAGGTGATAAATGCAAACCTACATTTAAAGCTTAAAAATTCTTTATAATAACCGAAATAAATATTCGAAATAAATCCACTTTTGAGCAAAACATGACGAGGTCTGCCCATTAAATGACTAAAAGACGTAAAATTATCCAAAACTTCAACATTTACTCAATTTTGTGCAAACGTAATAGAAAACTCAGTTTCGATGGACAACAATGAATTTACGCGATTCTATAGTACACTGATCAATTGCAGCTCTGAAAATTTTGATGGAAGTAAATCTATCTACGAATTTTTATATATCTAGCCGATTTTTTGAAAACCAACCTATCGAACTGTGCAGTCATTTGAGTTAAAAGGCGTCAAAAGGCAGGTTTTTTGGGTTCGATAAGCTGCAAATCACACTAACGATGGAAAAACGGAAGCTAAGAAGGGAGACTAAGAAAGAGCGAGGAGGAAGAAGGGAGGAAAAGAGAAAAAGCATTTGTTGGACTCTTAGTTTTTATAATAGCTACTTTAAAAACTGTTGGACACAGAAAGGTCCATTTGGCGATAACGTTTTCAAACATCCGGCTAGATATACATTTCTGTTTTTCGAAATCGCACATGTGTAGTTGTCTCGAGCGGTTTGGTGTACGTGATGTTAAAGAGACATTTTTGAAACGAATTGGTTGTAAAATATTTGCAGAAATATCCAGTAAATAGCTTATCTTTACTGATTCCTCACATATAGATTTTTGTGAAACTTCGCAGAGCAGAAGACAAGTACCAACGTATACGTAGCCTAGTACATTTCCAGAGGAAATACGACGTAGGGCTGAAATTCAAGGAGGAGCAAAAATAATTGTGACGTCATTGTCACGTGATATTCATTCGGATCGCGAAAAAGATATCATAATAAAGTTCAATCTCTGTGTAATTCATGTGTTATAACGGATTTACAGTAAAGACCAAGCTCTTAACGTAGAACTGTTCCTTTTGCTTGTTCCTAAGAAAAATTGGAAGTCTAATAGAAAAGTTTTTTACTCAAGTAAGGAAATGTGGATCACTGAAATGTAATTCAGCTTTCTTCGTCTAAGCACTTTGTTTTTCTTCCTTTTTTCCCCGTAGAAATTTCCCATTTTGAAGCCGATATCGCTTTTTTAGCCGAGCGACACGATCCAGACACGAGAGAGTGGTTATTTGCAGATATTAACAGTTGGTTCCGTGCTCCTGGTGACTCCAGAGCTTATGTTCTCCTGGGTGATGCTGGAGTTGGCAAAAGTGTAATAGCAGGAGCCCTGGCAAAGCGGGCACAGGATGCTGGGTACTTAGGCGCTGCTTACTTTTGTCGCCACAATGATGAGACAAGAAATGATCCCAGAAATCTTCTAGGTACTATAGCTTGTCAACTATGTAAATATAGTGTTCAATACAGTAATATAGTGGGAGGGGAGAGTGGTGTAAGAATGACATTAGCCAATAGTAAACTAAGGATCCCTGGATTGTTTACAAAACTGTTACAAGAGCCTTTAGGTAAGTGCACGCCTTGTGAACAAAGAAAATTAGTCATTATTGACGCTCTAGATGAGACAGAGTACAAGTCTAGGGACGATTTTCTTGATCTGGTAAAGCACCGTTTTTCCCGGCTCCCGAAATGGCTTTTGTTTTTTATCACCAGTCGCCCTGAAGATACCGTGCAGTGCACTCTGAAAAATTACAACCCTTGCGTTAAAATATGCGCGGGATACGGCAAACATGTTAATGTTTATCAGCAGCACGAGCAGGACATCAGGCGATTTTTAGAGAAAAGAGTCCATTTCTCCCATCTCCCCTACCCTGTTGAAGACGTAACAAGGAAGTGTAATGGGCTGTTCTTGTATGCTTTCTACTTAGTGGAAGTGCTAAATAATTCAGCATGTTCAGGTAGCGTTGGTGAACTGACTGAAATTTTTCAAGGAGACATTGATGATTTTTTTCATGACAATTTTATGCGGATTTTTCATAAAGTGGGAGCAGATCTCTTCAGAACTTTGTTCGGCTGTGTTGTAGCTTCTCCTTCTCCTCTTCCGCGGTCATTTATTTCATTCCTTCTAAGGAGAGAAACATCGCACGTGGACGAACAAGAAGTTATTGACACCGTTTCAATATTTTTGGTACTCCGAGCGTCTGATCTCACCTTTACCTTTCTTCACAACTTAATCCCATCCTGGCTGACCGACAGGAAGAAAGCTCGGCGATTTTTTGTCAATACTACAAAAGCAAGGGAATACCTGAAAGAAATTGTTCTGGAATTTCTTCCCTCTTTGGTCGACGTGTCATCGGAGAAACATCCTTCTGTCGAAGAAGATTTACTAGACTATATCTTGCATGTTGGAATTCGTGTTTTGTGTGGTTACGATGACGCAGATTCAATGAAGATCGTTTACAACTGCATGACAAGCTACAAGTTTATCCAGCAGAGAATACAGAAAAACCGGATTGAAGTTTATTCTGTGATTGGTGATCTCAAGCTTTCTGCTCGTTCAGAGACTCTTGATGATACTGAAAAGGAAATTCTGCAAGAAATTTGCAGAGCGCTGGAAAGAAATATCCATACCCTTCTGGAATGTCCACATCTTCTGTCTTCCTGCCTGCAAATGGTGTCCAAAGCTGTCACATTAAACATGACAATTCCTGATGGAATGTCCACCACTTGGATGGAGTGGAGTTGGCTTCCTTTCCGTGTTCCTAAAGCCTTTCATCTCATGTTCAGGAGTGGCTTTGCTTTTTCTCCTGAAAAGAATTTACTAGCCGAAGTTAGAGGCGGGTGTATCTCGTTGTACAGTTCATGCACCCTTGAAAGGTTGCTTGGCCCAGTCGAAGCAAAGGAATTGGCTTGCGTACGTCTGGCATTTTCTTGCTGTGGTAATTTTGTCTTCGGTGGAAAATTTGATAGAGCGTTCTCAGTAGAGCGAGGAATTATTGAAACATATCACCCATTACAGACAGTTCATCTTTCATTTGACTGGTGTTCGTTTACTCTTGATCGACAACACATCGTGGTGAAGTGTAAGAGTTTACCTCCTCCCAAGTGCTGGTTGTGCCTTTTAAATCACCTATGTTTGTGGACCAAGTTGGAAATTGCACAGAGCCGAGAAAGAGAACCCTTATGTCGATGTTTTCCTGACGAGCTGAAAGTGACAAGAAAACACCCCCAATTAGCAGCCTATCAAGGTTCGCGCATTACAGCAATGAGGCCGTTGTTAAATCTTCTCAGCCAAATGAAACGCAAAGAGTGGTGTTCACTTTTAGAAAAGGTACAACTTAATAGAGGAGATGGAACGTTTCTGGTTCCAAATTGTGAGAGCTGTAGAACAGCAGAAGGGTATGAAGCATTAACCCTGGAAGAGGTTCGTCAGTTTGTTATTGACCACTACTCTGAGATATTTAAATATCAAGTTTTGGATTTGCAAACGGGTAAACCTGTTTTTGATCTAGCCTTATCTTCAGGTGTTGAAGTGAACCCATTCATTCATTTTTGTCACCTAGGCACAGCGTTCGAGATATGTGGCGCACTGTTTACCGACATCGGTAAAGCTCTGTCACTCTCCAACATTGCTTTACTAAGCACTATTTGTCATCATCTTCTTTTCCGTTCAAGTATATTGCCGAAACGTTATTTTTCTCTGTCCAGTTTTCTACCTACTCCATTCAAATGGTATAGGCCTGGTCCTGATGGAACAGTTAGCTTTACGGTGGATGAAAGTAGCGTCTTTCGCCAAAACTTGAAATGCTTCATTGAAGAGATCGAACTCTATGCTCCTGTGGAGGACGATGTAGTTCTTTCTGTGACTCATGAGTTCTGTCTATGTGCCTCCTGTCTCCAGACAGGCACCACTACTGTTCTATGCAGCTCCGACCCCGATATGATGGAATTGGACCTGGAAGTGGTTATATTTGAACCTTTCAGGCTCGTCTTACTCCACGTAAGAAAGGGAAGAGAGTTAACCTTATCGAGTCATACATTTACCAGGTGCAACCGAGACACTTATGAAGCAATCGAAAGGGCATCAGTCTTATCGACAGTTTCATCGACGATAGCGTCAGAACTTGAAAATCTCCCCGATGAATTCAAAAAAGTATTTTTTCTTGACAGTATACCTTGCTTCTCTCCAGGAGGGGTGTGGGTGGCGACAACTGCAGTTGATGATGATGAGACAACGGTCTTCTTGTTTGGTGGAAGACATCATAATAATCTTCAATATCCCAACAAGCCAAAACACGTCATCTGGAAGGTCGCCCAATTTGGTTTTACAAATGACCAATCATTTTTCGTGTATTTGAGTGTCCGCAACACACTTCACGCCCTGTATCTCCAATCGGGTGCCATTCTACGAAGCATCAGCGGAGTTCGCCCCTTGTCCGTTGTTGCTGAGGGTCAAGTTGGCTATCATTTTCTGGCCAATGACTCATTTCTGGGCAATGACGAGGGTAAAACTCTCTTTTTGAAAGATTTTCCTTGTGAGTTCTTGCAGTATCTTCTCATTCTACCAGTGGAAAAACCAACGCAGGTAAACTTCGTTTCAGATGACAATTTCCTGGCTGTTTTCATGGACTCATCAGTTAAGTCATTTCAAGCAACTGGCAATCGATCTACTTACACCCTCTATTCTAAAGGTTCAAACTTTGGTTCGCTTTGCTCTTCGCCGGTGGAGAAATGCGCATTTTCTTCGGACGGAAAACTTATTGCCGCTCACCATAGCACCAAGATAACGTTGCACGATACAATCGGACAAGACTGTAGGTTTGTTTGTACAGTCTTTGAAGCTGACTACGATTTCAGTGTCCTTCAGCTTACATTCTCGGCTAACAGTGCCTTCC
>OZ037776.1:9966502-9989002 GCA_964035525.1 Porites cylindrica | reverse complement strand
TGAAGTAAAGAAGATCTAGAGGTAGTAGACTGGATGAAATGAAGAAGGGTACTGCGTGAGCTTTATAATCACCAAAAAACATGAGGCGAAGGGCACGTTTCTGAAGACATAGGATTTTGTTTCTGTGGATTTTGTCTGCTCGGCCCCACGCTGTTATGCCATATAACAAATAGGGTTGAATCAGCGATCTGTATATATGTTGTAAAGTATTAAGTGGTACGAAATGTCTTAGCCTAGCAATAATGCCAATCGATGTGCTTATTTTAGAGGCTATATGTAAAATATGATGTTTCCAAGAGAGGTTCTCATCAATAAGCACGCCTAGATATTTAACATAACTTTTACGTTCCAAAGATGTGTAAGAGTTGGTATGATGGTTGAATATTTTTAAATTAACTTCGTATTTGACATTTTTTTTGTCTTGGTCGAAAAATAACGTAATTAGATTTTTTAATGTTTAGAGATAATTTGTTCGCTATTAGCCAGTCGTGTGTGTGTGTGTTTACTTTCATGCTTGATTACATTTGGGAGTGAAAGGTTTCAAAGGGAACTTCCATTGCTACAACAATTTGACGGAAACTCTGTTCTAAAGAAAGTGGATACCAGCAAACAGAAATCGCCCGATTTTTGCCATAAAATTTTCCGCCCGTCACATAATTTTGTAATTTTTGAAACCATTTTGCTCCGGCTATTGTTGCGTACAAAAAACTTTGATTCTTGATAGTGGCTCGCTGGAAGAAGGCGAAAGTAGCCGATATTCTGGTAAATTTAACTCCATCCCTTGCAAAGAAAAAGAGATTAAATTAAGGATTCACTTATACAGTTGTAAGTTACAGTCAAATTTTTATTACAGTTGAGGTTCCCTTAAACTAAATAACGGTAAAACCTTAATAAATTCCGTTTTCTTTCTACGTTATAGGCGAACAGATATTAAAAATTTCCAGCACTGCCTCTTCGTAATTGAATTCCAGAATTCGCACGTATGTTATATTAAGATTTACGTTTTGTTAAAAAAAAAGTTCAAAGCGACCTGCTGTTGTGTAGTACATATTATTAGTTTGTAAGAACGTTAAGTTTACCAGTTGTCTAGGAATAAAATAAAGGAATCGAAGTTAATGTTTGTTGTTGTTGTGTCTTTACATGTTCCAAGTTTGTTCACATCCGCAATTGGGTTGCGTGATCTTGCAAGCAGATCACAGTCAAGATTGAGAACGGTACAAAATATTACTCTCTAATTTCTTTCTTTCCTTTTCTTTGCTTGTAACTATTTGGCACTTTTATTTACTTTCATTAAATCCTTGGTGACCCCTTTGGTTTTATTTCGGGGAGGTATTTAACACGACTAAAAGTAATCCAACAGCGTACGTTCATAAGCATGATTACAAATAGGACAAAATTTGAAAGAAAAGTTATGTAGGGTAATTAAGACCTTTAACAGTCCGTTTAGCATCAGGTTTTCATGATAGAGGTGAACAACGTCTGCGCATGTGCAGAGACGGGAGAGGTCTGGGATCTAAACTAGTATCGTTTGCAAAAGGATTTTCAAAACATCCTTACATTTTGGCGATTTTTAAGGTGGATTCTGAATATTTAAGGTTCCTATTTAAATTAAACGTAGATTATTTCATACTTTATTCAATTCTCGTTTCTACCTTTGTAATTTTTCTTCCACTTTTTTCTATGAACAAAAGAAGACGCACGAACGAAGCGTCCATGCTGTAAATAGTGTTGTTTGCAAAAGGATTTTCAAAACATCCTCACTTTTCCCCTTTTTTAAGGTGGTTTCTGAATATTCAAGGCTCCCATTTAAGCTAAAGGTAGATTATTTCATACTTTATTTAATTCTTGTTTCCACCTTCGAAATTTTTGTTCCGTTTTTTGATCATCCTCGGAGACCCAGGGGAAGGTAGTGGGGACGAGGGAAAGACTAAACGGCGGAAAAATGTGGCACGAAGAAAAGTAAAGAACGGCGAGAAGAGCGTTCCATATATATTTTTCCGCCCGTTTAGACTTTCCCTCGCCCCCTTTATCTGCCCCTGGGTCTCCGAGGATGTTTTTTGATATTAACAAAAGAAGATGCATACCCTGCGAGCAGTGGTTTCTCCCGTGGTTTCTCCCGTAGCGTCCGGCCTGGAGAAACCACTGCTCGCAGGGTAGAAGATGCACGGACGAAGCCGAGTTCTTTCAGTTTTTTCATTCGAATGTGTACATTTTCAAGCGTAAACAGAAGTGAAAGTACAGACTATCAATATGTTATCAGTTCTAACAAATCGTCCGGACATCATATCAGTGTCAGCATTAAAGGTACATTATATTTATCTTTGTTTTTCCTTGAATTATCGTCTTAGTTATTTCTCTTGTTATATCTCGCTTGGTTTCACTATAAGAGCTGTAAGAATTCAAAACAATCACTGAGGTTTCGAATTCAATTCTTTCTTCCAAACTTGTTTCCCTTTATGACTCATTCTTGGCTCAGCTCAAAAGAGCTATTAAAAATTTTGTATATGACAACAGGCAAAATTGAAAAGAGTAAATGGGTAAGTAATACAGTCGATGCCTGCTGGTAAAAGTATCAATGACTCGAAGTCCTCTGAAAAGCTTCATTATAAGGAGACGAACAATGTGAATCTTTATAAACTTTCATTTATTTTTCTCTTCGAAGTCTAGATCTTCAATCCTTGATTCTTCTGCTTCATTCAAACCTGTCATAAATGGAAAACTTATAGTTAATACGAAAACTCACATAGAGCTGAGCCACCTCGTGATTGTTTCTCAAAACTTCAACAGCTTTAAACTTTAAAAGTTTATTCATTAATAAGCTTAAAGGTGCAAATTAAATTCTAAACAAACTTAACCGAATAAATACTGATTCTACAGCTCGACCAGCGCCTACAAGCCCGCTAGAGCTACATGTACGAAAAAGCTTCTTTGATAGCACTAAGATTTGTAACCAAGTTTATGACTTTCATGACTTCTTGTGTGTGATGGTATCATCGCGCTCAAAGCCGGCTTTCTTGCCACCGAGAAACGGTCAAGAACTGTTATCGCTCGGCTACGTTACAAAGATTTGCTGCTCCTTAACCAGAATAAAGTATTGTTTAAGTAAATTGTTTACGTACCATCGAAGACTGAAAAGTCGCCCAAACTCCAGCACATTGCTCTTTTTTAATTTCTCAGTCATCTTTCCGCAAACCTACTGACGATCTGCATCAAAACAATGAAAAACCTCGCCGAGACGGGCCAAAAACATTTTCCTGATCCCTGGATTACGTAACATTTCTTTCCATGAGTTGCATTTCTGACGTATTCGTAGAATTTCTCCTTTGTTGGCATTCACAAATATAAGGTTAACAGATGGTTGAAGATAAAATGGTCTCAGATGCAAGTTCACTTTGCACGAGTGCTTCGCGCATGGGCTAGACTAGTAAACAAGTGATGTCACGGACATGCGTAGTACGTTATTCAGCCCTGTCGGTTTTCATGGTAAACCGCAAACCGGAAAATGTCACGTGACAACGGCCTTGCGGTCACGTTTGCAGTTGGGTGTCTGTAAAAGGCCGACCGGATACCTGCGGATGGCGGATGCGGATGGGAAAATGCGGATAGAAATATGCGGGTGGAAAAAAAAAAACGCGGATAACAAAAAAAAAAAGAATAAATAAACAAACAAAAAACAATTAAGGAAAGAAATCTTTCTTTCAAGTCGCCGTCACATGGTTGGACCCTTCACTGCACTTACATCCAGAACGTGATGCCAATAGTTGGCACAGTTTTGTACTCAGTAATTCCTTTCATTAATGTCACAGAAATAAGAAGGCTCCGTTCCTCCTCTTTAAATGCACACATACTTGATGCACTTCTTCCTGTGAGTGTTTAGCCTAAGGCTTGCAGGCAAGGAAAACAGCTCAAAAAATCGGCTAGCACTGGCCCTGTTTAATATTCTTTTCTTTACCAAATAAGGAGCCAGTAGTCCCTGCAATCACGGGTCAGAATGCAGAATACAGCCTGCGAGTAAGCTCTCCTCTTTGGACGAGCAAAGCGAGTCTCGCGCGTTCTCGCGAGGCTAGCTTCGCTCCCCTAAATAGGAGAGCTTACTCGCAGGCTATGCAGAATATTACCAGACCAGCATCCTAAAGCGGTGTAATTCACGAACAGTCTGTCTTTACTTTCGGGAGTGATCGCTATTTTTTTAAACATTACTTTATTCGGAATTTCATGGTTATCAAGCTACGAGGGGGAGGCATGGGTGTTAGTACTTGCAAAACAAACGACAAATGCAATTTTTAATATAAAATCATTCTTACCTAGAGTTCTGATTTCTTTGCTCCTACTGGATATAGTGTACTCAACTTACAGAAAGAATATTCTTAGGGCAGTCAAATCAAGACTTACTTGTTTGAGCGGCTCAACACAGAAAAAATTGCAGATCAACCAGAAAAAAAGGCCGAACGTAAAAACGTCACTTTCCGATTTGGCAGATGCCAATCAACTCCGCCTATCATGTGGATTTATTTTTTACAAGCTCTACCCTTTGGGAATTTATAAGTGCATGAATAATGATTCGAATTTTTAAAATTGCAAAATATACTGCGCATTGAAAAGAAAAAACACACTTCTTGATCAATCGCAAAAGTTATTTCCCGAAATGATGCTGAAAACAAATCACCTAATCTGCAAAATTAAACTCCCGCAAAAAAAAGTGTCACTTCGAAACGCAGTTAATGAAGGCTACTTTCAGTTTGATTTGTTTTTGTTTCTAATTTTTCTCCTAGCAAAATAGTTTCCAAAACATATCCTCAGTGAGTTTTTAGAACGTCTGTATCGAGCAACTTAAAACTCGTTTTTAAAAGCGTGAAGGGCAGAATTCGGAATCGAAAATAATTTATATAATATTCGAATTATTTGGCCCGCTCCCGTGCGTTTCTACCTGGAAAGATGTTTAATTATTGCAAATGAGAACAAAAAAACCAAGCTGCTTCTTAAGAACACTTTATATTTTGTTTTGGCTATGTCTACACCAGATCAGCATTTTTTATATGTTGATGGAAGCTTTTCGTAAAACTGTGAAATTCAAAATGGAACAAAGGCCAGAAAAATGACTCTGTTGAGGGTGTGGCATGTTGCTTGAAAATGAATTTCTCTAGAAAAACCCTCATTAAACAAGACCGATTCACACAAAACCGAGAGGAAATCAAGTTGTGTAACAGAAGACCACTAGTGTAACAGTAGCTTAGCTTTTGATCTCAAAAACGGGCTTCTGCGGGTGTCTGCAGTTCACAGTCACTCTCTGAACTGGTCTGCTATGGCAGAGTCGACCAGAGTCAAGGCAGAGCGAAAATTGATTTGTATTATGATCCCTTTTGAAGATCAGGCTCCTTTGTGAGAAAACATGGCGATTTAGCGAAGGCAAGCGTGAAATAGGCGAAGCAAAACACGCCGATTTTTTCGCGTAGTTCACCCTATTTTTAGGTTCAGTTTGTTTTCTCTAATTTTCTTTTAATTTGAGGAAATTTAGTCCTTTTTTGTTGTTATTGTCCGAACAACGTTATACACGTGTTTTGTTATGAAATGTTCTCGTGACACAATTTATACATCCAAATTTGTGGTTTTTTTGGTTTTTGATATTGTTCACAATTTTTTCTATCCTCATTTTCCCATCCGCTTCCGCCATCCTCAGGTATCCAGTCCTCGTTTTGCAGACACCTCCTTTGCTAGCCGATTTTTTGAGCTGTTTTCCTTGCCTGCAAGCCTTAGGCTAAACACTCACAGGAGAAGTGCATCAAGTATGTGTGCATTTAAGGAGGAGGAACGGAGCCTTCTTATTTCTGTGACATTAATGAAAGGAATTACTGAGTACAAAACTGTGCCAACTATTGGCATCACGTTCTGGATGTAAGTGCAGTGAAGGGTCCAACCATGTGACAGCGGCTTGAAAGAAAGATTTCTTTCCTTAATTGTTTGTTTGTTTATTTATTCTTTTTTTTTTTGTTATCCGCATGTCTCGTTTTTTTTTTTTCTTCTTACTTTTTTTGCTATCCGCGTTTTTTTTTCCATCCGCATTTTTCTATCCGCATTTTCCCATCCGCATCCGCCATCCGCAGGTATCCGGTCCGCGTTTTACAGACACCCGCTGCAGTTTGCAGTTCACGTTTGAACCGCAGGAACGGCTTCCATTCGTAAGTGATTTACGGCAAGGTTTTTGCAACTAAAAATTGTACAGCCTCGCGTTTAAAGGCATGAATTAGCTTATTATATCCGTTTGCGATGTGTTTTTTGGATTTTTGATCTCAAATCAATGAATTATTGCTGTTTTTTGGGCGATTAAAGTGATGCACTTCGACTTGATGATCGAAACTACGCGACAGACAAGCCACGCGAACGACTTCGACGCTTACAGGCGAGAGAAACCTCTGCTCGCAGCTGTAGGGTATAAAAGGAACAAAGGTTTCGACCCATTTGCCATTCCATCCATTCTTGTATAACCCCACGATACTCAAAAGAAAAGAGAAGGCAACCAGGCCGGGATTTTCACACGATGAGGGAGAACTGAGGGATTAAGAAAATTGTGGGTACCTTTGGAAAAAAAAAAACCCTGGCGACACCATTGCTGTGAAGGAATGTTTATCTGCAATTGATAGGATTTGAAGGAAGAAACGTCATTGTAGTCAAAGCATAATATGGAGCTTGTAATTACACCTCGTTCAATTTGTCAAACAGAATTAATTATTAAGGAGGGTTTGCAAGTTTAGAAAAGAAAAAAGAAAATGGGTGCCTTATGTCGAACGTCCTCCTTGAAACGTGAAATTGGCCGAGGTCGTAGCCCGCGTGCCGTGACGGCCCAGGGGAATGTATCAGAACTGTGCTGTTCGTGCCAAGTTGTTGTTGCTTTGATAGAGTGATTTTTTGCAGCATATACGCATATTGCCATCGCATTTGCCCCTTGGCGTGTTTTATTGTTTTCAACCTTTAATGTAATACAGAGAGTGAAAAATTCAAAGGGCAGATGCGAGGGTTATACGCGCATTTTTCAAACTATGAAGAACTATTACTGTCTTCGCCCTCGTGGTTGCTTTGACTCCCAAATACTTGAAGATGAAGCAGAGCATAATTTTGAGCATGGGGTGATTTTACTTAATTCGTGAAGCAGATGGCTGTTTGTTTTGTTCTCTCAGTGTAGGAAATATGAAATTACTCAGGGGAATATTGTCTTTTACGCTCCTTGAAATCAGGACCAAGGTCGCAATGACAGTCGAACCTCCCATAACCAAACGACCACTCAAAATGCAAAGAATTAATTGTTCACAAAAATAAAACTACAGGAGTCTCTATTTCGAGGAGAGGTCCTGAGACTTCTACTTTTTGATAAAGAATTTATTAACTGCAATTTCTAAGTTAAGTTCTTCGCATAGCCGGTCATTTTGAAACGTGGAGTGCGGACCGCGGATTGCGGAATGTGGACTTTGTACAAATTGAGGACTGAATATAAAACACAGACTTGAAATTAAGGACCAGGTACAAAAAGTGGGCTACACAGCTCTGCTATACACAGGCAAAAACAAGAGAAGCAGATTATGGACTAGCATAAACCTTTCTGATTTTCACACATTCCTTTGGCTCATCACGCAAACGTTCGCACTGAAACGGGAAGAAAGCGTTACGTTGCCCTGATTATGGCAAGCCGTTTATAGAAAATCGGTCAGCGTAACGCAGACTGCGGACTATTATTTTTCACCGTGCAAATAGCCCACTTCGGAAATGAGTGATAGCCTGGGACCAAACTAAGCGCGCGTGCATTTATGGGATCGTTTGGGGGAACGCGAAACAAACATAGCGGAAAGCAAAGTGAAATGTAGCGGGGTTAACACAGCTCAAAACAGCCAAAGGGAAAGATGAAAGAAAACAACATGAAACATGAAAATGTGAAACTAAAGGAAGAGGATGTGCCAGGGGCTATTTTAACCGCTTTCATAGTTGTTGCGCCCTGGTAAGACGAATAGCAAGCTTACTGCATATCTACTGATGACTCCTTGGGTACAACTCCTTAAAATGTTTGGCAAATACTGATGTAAGACCTCTTTTCTTGGAAGGCGAATTAAGGGCTCCAGTTCAACCCTCATGAACCGCACCCAGGTATTAAACACAGTGCAACGGTTTTTTCTGAAACATTGAATCTATATATGCACTAAATCGTTTTGAAATAAACCTAACCTAAGTCTCATCAAAGTCAAAATAAACTCTTCAAATATACTCAATGATCTGGGTCTTCCTACCCTAGCTTTTGCTCAGGACTGGTGTGTTTGTTCGCATAGGAGCCATAATTTAAGTTCTGGGCCTTGTCATGTAACATATCGTAAAGAAGCATAAGTGCATCCATGCAGTGTGGAAGGCCAGGGTAAAATTCGATATTTTCATCCTTCTCCTTAAATTTTGAAATGTCAAACTTCGGACTTTTCAGTGCATGCTGAAGTCTCTTTGAATCTCTAGTCAACTCGTCTTTTTCTTTTGCTAATTTGTCTTTTTCCTCGCCAGTCGATTTTAATTCCAAACTTCCAATCGATCAAGAAATTCTTCGGTTATTTCAGTTTGCGTCTCAGCATCACAAAAGGAAAGAGTCGGTGAAACATTGTTCCTTTCAGAATCCACGTCAATCTACTCAACTGACACTTCATTTACCGAGTCAGCCTCAAAGTCCATTTCGGTACAAGAAATGTCAGTGTTTCTTTTCCTGGCTCTTGAATTCGAAGTTGCCTCTGACCTGTATAGAATTCGTCCTTCACGTTTATTTACTCCAAGGAAAGCGACATAGATGGTAGATGAGTTCTACTGCTCTTTTCACCACCATCCCAATGGTTAGAGCAAATCCGTGTGCTATCGGAGTTCAAATTCAAATTATCCTTCCCAAGCAAATGTACATATTCTCGCCGGATACGTCTTGCCTTAGGTATTCGATAAAATGCCAGACCATGGGAGTTCTTGGAATTATTTGGGCACAAAGGTACACAGCAAGTAGCATGTCCCAGCATTACCTCCAG
Organism: Porites cylindrica; assembly: GCA_964035525.1. Classification (NCBI taxonomy): domain Eukaryota; kingdom Metazoa; phylum Cnidaria; class Anthozoa; order Scleractinia; family Poritidae; genus Porites; species Porites cylindrica. The sequence continues at coordinate 9,979,970 of OZ037776.1, read as the reverse complement.
GTAGCTGCTCGGGGTTTTCTGTCCCCCCAGACGATCCCATAAACGCGCGCGCGCTTAGTTTGGTCCCAGGCTACCACTCATTTCCGTAGTAAGGTAAGGTAAGGTAAGGTAACGCCTTTATTTAAAGAGGGTAAACACGTGACAGTTACGAAAAAACTGATAAACTTCTGGCCCTCTATAAGACATAAAAACAAAATTAATATTAAGTGGGCTATGAGTACTTGACAGCAATAGTTCCATTGTTTTCTAACCCTAAAGACAATAGTCAGCGGGCATTCCGCAGTCTTCATTTTACACTGCCCCTAGCAAATTTATTCAATCCAATCTTTTATGCATAATGCCATTTAATTTGAATTTTCAAAAAAAGCATTTAATTTTGATCCTATCTTTATCAGTTCAATTTAATCATGACTAAATTTTCATTCAATCCGTCCCTAAAATATCTATTTAGTCCAATCACCAGCTGAAATATTTATTCAATGCAAAAACGGAAAAATATGTTTAATCCATTCCCCCCCGGGGGGTACTCCTGGGAATTCCTGGTGGGGGTGTGCCGCCCGGTTCTCCAAATCCTGACCTTATTTCAGACCAAAAAATATCATTTTCCATACCCGTTTTCAGACCTGTTCTTTAGGCACAAATTATGTTATCATTGGCTTAGCTTAGAGCGCAAACAAAACAAATCAAATCCAGTTCGAATTCTCTTTCTTTCTTACTTATTTGGAATTGAAACGTTAAATACGTTCTTATACTCCCGTAGTTCCCGCGAAAACCATACCCGATTCCAGACCAAAGTGGGCAAAATGTATACGATACACCCTTTTTATTTCATTAAAGTGGTTGGCAGATTCTTTCCGAAGTTTGATGCAATCTGACAAAAATTATATCAGCTTCAGTTCTCAAATTCAAGTACAGCCGTCCTTATCAAATCTCTTATTGGCTCTGGAGCAAAGGAATCCTTTCGCAGTCTCCCCAAAGTGTTAAGAGGCCTCTGCTGTAATTTCGAATATATTTAATGAAAACAAGTTTGCTACATTTCAAACTCTAATCCAGTTCCGTCTAATTTTGCTAACAATTCCTTGTCAAATCTCTCACTTTGCTCTGGAGTGAAGTAATTCTTCCAGTCTCCCACCACGCCCTTTCGCAGAAGTTTTGGTCCATCCTCCGTTCCACGCAGAAGGTAACTTTTCGCGTTTTTCATCATTCCATTGAATGTACATTGCTCTGTGATGCGATTTAGGAGTTCATCTGACAAGGGCTTGTTCAGGAACTGGGAGATCATACGAACATGGCTTAGAAGATCCTAAGGAGAACAAAAAAGGGGTAAAGGGGCTTGAAAACTGGTAGAGAAGATGGGGAATTCAGACTTTGAATCTTTAGAATTTTGGTGCGTTGTCCCGGCCAATGCTAGTCTCCCACGCAGACGTTCTTTGCGCTTCGTCACGCGTTACTTCCCCACACAAAGAACGTCGGCGTGGGAGGCTAATCCATCGACGCTCAGCGCAGCATACCAAGGCAGGATTGCGTAACTAGCCAAAAGAACGTCCGAGTTTGAGGCTACTTGTCAATCAGGCCTCCTCTCAAGTTTAGTTCTGATGTGAAACTAATAAAACAAAATAAGTTTCAAGTGCCAAGTTTAATTTTTTTCCATATACATCCTAGTACATAACAAACGATGACCAAATGGCGAGGACGCTCAAGTAAATCACAGGACTTAGAAGAAAAAGGCTTCCTCAAATAATATTTTAGCCAATTACTAACTAAAACATAACAGATCAAAATCATTGGCAGAACTACTTTACAATATAAAATTAAATATCAGAGGTTTGTATCAAGCATGGTTATGCTAAAAACAACATGTTATAGAGAGAGTCACAAGAGAAGTCGTTACGTCACGTTGCTATGGTAGCAAAACTTCTCGATCTCTATAAACCGTGTTGTCCTAAATATCGCAATTGATTTGAATAATTTGAATGACTTTCATACGCATGATTGCACTCAGGAGCAAAACTGGATAGCCCATGCTTTTCTTCCATCGTTCGACAATCAAATGGTCATCTCTTTCAAGAAAAATTGTTGAGATCCAGAAATCTTGCTACCACGGTAATGTGACGTCACACTTCTCTTCTGTATAAAGCACATTATTGTTCATTCAAAATATTTCACCGTTTCTGATTGGTTAAAATCCCACGCATAATTCATCATAACCAGCTACTATCGACCAAATTTGGAAGAATTTAACGAAATGTGAACTGATGACGTCAATCGTGCAGCAAAATTGCCAGGTTATTGAACGGTTAACCGAGAAGACATGGGGACGAGGTTGAGTTGTTTCGGTAGTGAATACAAAATGGCGGAACATTTCACTCGTTTCACGAGGAAGAAATACCGGTAGGCAAACTACGTACGACGAAACGAGTACCACAAAAGGTCAGGGTGTTATCCGTACCCTCCACAATCTCCATAATTTTTCAGATGATACCCAGCCTCATTCAATAATTGCTTAATTAATTCGGTTTTCTACCCACCACTTAGCATTATTCAACGCAACCCAAATTAATGTAACAGAATTAATTTCAAAAAACTGAAAACGACTTTACCGGTAATTCTCCGACAATGCCGAGTAACAAACCTTTTTCAAGTCTTCATATTTAAGGAACAAAACGTTAGCATCGTCTTTGTGTTTCCACCATCCAAGTACATGTTTATCCCAGTGACTCCAAGTTGCTGCAAAGAATAACAATTGTATAGGTTGATAAAGACTAGTAAGTCATGAAGGTTTTTTGCCATGCCTCTAACACTACTTCTTTCTGCTACCTTAAGAAGCATCATAACCAGTTTAGAGAAAAATATGTACACATGAGCAAACTCGACCTTTCAATGAGACACCTTCCAATATATCCTTTTATAAAATAGCTAAGATAGTAGGCGCGCTCTGATTGGCCGAGAGGAGTGTTTGCATGAGAGTAGTATGTAAACATGGTTGTGGCGTCAAGTTGTTTGGCTTTTCGCGCGCTAATCACGCAATAACGAATTTGAAAAAGTTTTGGAGTTCAAAACTCGACAACTTTACTTTATTTACCCATTCCTTCGAAGGCTGAAACATGGAAAATCGTTACAAAGAAGGTGAGTCAATTTTTCTTCGCGCTGACATTTTAAGCGACAAAAATCCGTATTTTGCAAAGCATCTTTTTGCAAAACAAGAGCTGATTACGCGTGCAAGACTTCGTGGACAAGACTTTGCAAACACAGCATGGACTGAACTCACCCTAGCTGGGCTATCCCAGCCTCGTACCCAGGCCTGTTCGCGCTATCCGAGTGACCATAGGAGGCTTGGAACCAAGCGCGATAGGCGAATTTTCCCGACAAGCTTGACAGGTGACGTCACATCCGAAATCGCCGAGGACGACTGGGAACGAGGCTGGGGCTATCCGACAATTAAATCAAACTCCTAGGCATTACATTCGTTCTTCCCTTCTGAGTTTTCTAAGGTATTATAGCAAGATTACTCGAACATTCTATTAATTTTTAGTTCACCAATCCTTTTGAACGTTGCCGAATGTGCCCGAATATGACTTTAATTACAGCATGTGTATGAGATAACTACCTGTCACCCGGGTCGACTCTACAGTACAACCAGTCGACTGACGTGTTTTGTCATGTGTTACCACATAAAACGAAAACAAACATTCTTTTTAACGTCCACACGAGCCCATGACTACTCTAGTCATGGGCTCCTGACGTCCAAGATTTAAACTCTTGAAGATCTCTACGGAAAACACGAATTTAACAATCTTAAACCGCTTACCATTAAATTTACTACTTAAGAAAGAGAGAAATATCATCATCATCGTATACAGAAAATATGAACTAATATTGTTTATAGTTACTCTGGGATATGGTGGATAATTTTTGTGCTAAGTCTGGGATAGGCTGGCAGCTCTGTGCCCATAACCAATGGAAGTTCAACTATAAAAGCATTAATTACTACCACGTAAAATAATTATATAACTTACATTTTCCATGAACAAATAGATTGGCATAAAATTCCCACGATGCATTCAATCCGCTATTTTTCCCCAAGCTTGTCAAGAACTTATAATTTGATACAGCGTTATCTTTTGGATTTCGAGCAATGTAAATATACTTGCACGTCGTTTCCTCGTTTACACCTTTTGGTATAGCTTCATAAGAAAGGTGTGTCTTAATAAGGCGGGGGCTTGGTAAACTAGCAATGTCTGGTTGTGAAGCTTTTGAATTAGTAGCCTCTTCTAAGAATGGAACACGGTCTTCAATTCGTTTGCTGTTGACTTCTCCATTGTTGTAAATCTGCCAGACAATTTCTTGAGCCCAAGTTGTTCCTTAAAGAGACAAAATTTAACATCCAAGTCTGCCCATTTTAGGAAATCCACAGCCTGCGAACAGCAGACGCATTTCCGGTCGTCGCTTCTTTCCCTCCTATTTTTCGGAGGGAGAGAAGCGACGACCGGAAATGCGTCTGCTGTTCGCAGGCTAGGGAATCCACACCGTGGACTCCTGATTCCAGGTACTGCATCCCAGTTTTTCTCAGGGGAAGTTGGATTCTGGAACCAGTTCCAATCGTTAGTGGGATTCCGGATTCCTTGAGATGTATTTCGCATTCCAAAGCCCGGGATTCCAGATTCTACAAGCAAAATTTTCCGGCATTCCAAGTTCGTCATGTAATGAATAACGGCGAAGTGGTTGGACTTCTTGCAGGAAAATTTTCGAGTGTATGCCTTTTTGCCGCAAAAACGGTAACGCCGACTGACCCCTTCTGTTCAGCGGTTTGATTTCGATGCTTTCGTTATTCCGGAGTTGAGAGTCGTTAGACTGCTTGCAGTCCTCCTTTTCCCTTAAAATCAGTCTAGCTCTTATTACAGCCCGCGTGACTGCAAACAACGACGCTACGCGCTTGGGTTTCGCATGCAGTAACTTTGCAAAGAAAAGTAACAGACTGCTACTAGCCCGGAGTCGACTCGCGTGATTTCAGGAGTGTGGAGCGTATTGAGGGGAGTGAGAAGGCATAATGGGTGCTAATTATTCAATAAATGTTTGTTACTTTGTTATTCCTCACCCCAAAAGGGCATCACTCCATTATTCTAATCAAAAACCTTTCCATTATTCCATTAATGGACCCCTCAAACTGCATTATTAGTTTTAACACGAAAATTTTCGTTATTCTTTTGCCATTACTTATACCAATTGCACTGATTTGCGTGACTGGTTTTATCGTTTTGTTGACCAGTATTAAACAACAAAAACTAAAAAGAGTGCATTTTCCATGGTTTTAGTTTCATATAATTTCATAGGTTTTAACTGTTGGCTGCCGATTTCTCTGGATCTTGACATGTTTCAAGTTTGTTCACATCCGCAATTTGATTGCATCATGATCTTGTAAGTTAATTACAGTCAAGATTGAGAACAGAGTGATTGTAATTTCAGCACGACCACATTGTTACCATTCTTTATTTGTTTCCTTTTCTTTGCTTGTACCTATTTGGCAGTTTTATTTTCTTTCATTAAATCCTTGGTGACCCCTTAGTTTAGTCGGGGAGGTTTAAAAATGACTAAAATCCAACGACACGCGTACGTACATAAGATTACGAATAGGACAAAATTTAAAAGGAAAGTTCTCTAGAGTAATATCACATTTCCTCGCTCGAGAGACCACGACATACAGCTATTCCCTACAGGGTACTTTTACAATATTGCGTAGAGTTCGATATGCGACCGTTTGGGCTGCCTGTGAGATAAAGAACAATTTTAACAAACTGACCTGCTTTCGGATAGCTGGCTATAAACACGTCGTCTGATTTCGTCTTGAAGTTGACAATGTAGTCGTAGAGTAGCTGGGGATCGTCAGTAAAATACGCCGGAATTCTTAAGCCCATTATTTTCACTGTTTTAGTTGATCTCCATTCACCTTTGATTTCTTGCAAGATCGGAAAGTTCGCCATGATTCTTGGTGTGATAGTGAGTTTACGCAACAGGACGGGAGGAAGAAGAGGACGGCAAAACACTTGTGTGTGACAGGGCTATTACTTGGGCATGCACTACATGGTAGCACACCATATAGTCGTGCAACATAATTTAAATGAACATTGTGCACAACGTTTTGTAAGCAATAAACACTTCTCAAAACTACTTCTTTTCTGTACTTATTAGTCCTTTAGTATCCTAACTAGTCCTTTTCCGCACTTACTAGTCCATTAATAACCTTACTAGTCCTGTATCATCCTAACTTGTCCTTCTATGTCCTAACCAGTCCTTTTCCGTCCTTACTAGTCCTTTTCCGTCCTTACTAGTCCTTTTATATCCTTACTAGACCTTTTCCGTCCTTACTAGTCCTTTATGTCCTTACTAGTCCTTTTTCGTCCTTACTTGTCCTTTTCTGTCCTAACCAGTCCTTTTATGTCCTTACTAATCCTTTCCCGTCCTTACTAGTCCTTTAGCATTCTTACTAGTCCTTTAGTATCCTTATTAGTCCTTTTCCGTCCTTACTAGTCCTTTTCCGTCCTAACTAGTCCTTTTATGTCCTTACTAGTCTTTTCTGTCCTTATTAGTCCTTTTCCGTCCTTACTAGTCCTTTAGCAGCCTTACTAGAGGGTCTCAATGGGGTGGTGGCTTTTACGGTTATCGGCTAAAATTTTGGCTCTTTTACGGCTATCGGTTAATTTTTTTCAGTTACGGTTAACGAAAAGTTAAAAATTAACTTATTTTGTTTCAAAAAGTTAAATATTAATTAACCTGTATTTTTTTGAATAAAGGTCTTCGGATCATCTCGGGATGAAATAAGCCGATGATTCTTTTGAAAATTTTTAACATTGGATAGATCATATTTTTATTCCACTTCTAATATTATTTTACACATAGAAATGTCAATAGTCAATTTAAAAATAATCTTTGTGAAAAGGAACAGCAGACACGCGAACGCCAAAGCAAGGCCGGGGCGCGACAATTGTCTGTGGGGAGGACGCGACTGTACACATGCTAGTCTCAGACGGATGATCCATTTCTAGCTCTAGTGTGAAAACGGACAATAACAAAATTCCCATGCCCAGTGTTTTTAATGATAGCGAAGGACTGTACGGAACGACTGTCTGCCGTTGCCTTATCCGTAGGCCGCATTATTCCTCGCGGCTAATGAGTTTCAGGTCACGTGGTCCGAGCGAGTTCGCTACCGAAAGAAAGGTGTGAATGGGGTTAACCGACTAGCGACAAAGGGCCAAAAATATTACCGACTACCGACAAAACGAGAAAAAAATTACCGACTACCGACAGGAAAATTATTAACCGACTACCGATATGGACCGACATTATCTATATTTTTTTCAGAAAGAAGAGTATATTGTATTTTTCCCACCTTTCTAGGAAGTAACCCAAGATACCACGTCACAACTCTTATTACAAGTCAGTACCACAAAATGAGGATATTGAAATCGCTTTGCAGAGCGTATGCCAAAAATTTCTACAACCCGCCTAGTCCTAAATATTATATGCGACAAATGCTTAAATTAATCCTCAAAGAAAATTCTTTCCCGTTCAATGGAAAGCTCTACCTCCAAACCCACCGTACCGCGATGGGCACAAAGACAGCAGTTTCCTCTGCCAACATTTCCATGTCATATATTGAAACACAAAGTCTAAGCAGCTAGACCGTCTTTAAACCAGACATCGTAACTTTCTTCGAAGAAGCAAACTTGCATGATCCTACTACTAAATTCACCCCCGAAATTCACTGAGACAATGTTTTTAGACACAGTTGTATACAAAGGCACAAGATTAAACGAAAAAGTTATCCTTGATGTAAAGACTTCGGAAACCTTCCAGCACACGTTTTGCGGCTTGTCACCCACCGATTTGTCAAAAGAGTTTGAGGAAAGTGTTTCAAAATTCAAAAGAACGCTTGATGGTTGATGATGTACAGAGGCTACGAACACAATTTGAAAGACAAATTGCAATCAGAAATAAATGAAACTCACAGAAATCGAAGTCCGCGCTCCTGAAACAAAACCGAGCAAGGAAGGAAAAGAAATGTTGCCTTTCTTGACACAATAGGGAACTTAAGAACCACGATGAAGTTCACGACGACGACGTCTGTTGACTGGGAAAAGACTGGAACGAGAACGTCAGTATCGGCAGGAAAACGGAAAAAGGAACAAATGTAAAACTGTGATGTTCGTTAATTCGCAACAAAGTTTTTCGCAATGGCGTGTTTTAAAACAATGCAAGGACTAATTTTTAAGCCGTACGTCTAATTTCATTGACGATGGAGAATTTTTTGTGTTGTCTGACTTTTTCGAGTGGAAAAACACCTGCTTTCGGCACAAAGATTATTCAACTTTCAACCTCAATTAGACGACCGAGTCCGAGTGTCTGTCAGAGTTTTAGATTTGGAAAAAGAGACATTCTGATGTGATGGCTGTTTTCCATATAAAGTTCATTTCCTCTATATTAAAGATATATGATTTGCCTTACCTAAATACGTACAAATAAATTTCTCACTTACGAGTTCGCTCGCTCGGCCTCCACAGCTGTTGTCATTCTTCGAAGTAAAAACAATTCATTATAGTATGCTTTTAGTCTTCATAGCCAATAACATCACGGCTTAACTGACAGACGACCAATAGCGTCGCGACGTAATTGACCAATCAGATCAATAACCAGAGTATAATAATATCAACTGACGTAATACAACTCACTTTGACTCTGAACATGACTACCGCACAGTTGTCGAAACGTCAGTCACTGTCAACAACAACAGTCCTATTCAGGACTACGTTCACCCGGACGATCAAACTCAGCCTACTTTTGAAATGACTCCTGGGTTCAAACCTTTCACCGTACACTTTTAGTCGAATTTTCAATCAACATAGCCTGTTACGAGAAAAAAGCAGCAATACCTGGATTTACGAGGATAAGAATGTAAAGCCGGCGGGGGGGGGGGGGGAGGCAGGGCATGGGGTGGGGATGTGCTTGTCTTTGTTGGCCCTGGGGTAGGGCATTTGACTGATCTTGTTCTCCCAGGGGAAGGGATATTTGAATCTTTCTTCGCCCGACGTGGAGATATTAGACTGCCGACTTGGGCGAAAAAGACTGCGACGGAACATCTGTTTCCCACTTCCACGCTTCACGCATGCGCCGTACGGTTTGAAAAGATCAGGAAGTCACGGAGGCCAACTGAATGAGAACAAGCGAAGGCTGAGTGAATTTCACTGTTTTGTCTTCAAATTTCGTTTGTTTTAGCGTGTTTTTGATCAATTGAACCTCTTAAAATACTGTGGAATCGATTTTTGCAAGTACAATTGATTAGTGTATGGCTCATTCGTAACAATCAGTGTAAACTTACGAAACTGACTTTTTTTGTACCCTTTACTAAGAAAGGTACATTTAAACTTACAAAATGTGGACTTTCTCCTAAAGGTTTATGTATTCTACGCAGTGTAACACGGATTATGGTTAAAACGTATAATTGCAGCTGTCACAGGAACATGTATCTTTGGTGATGCAGCAACGTTTATAGAAGATTGCAGAGTTTTATTTGGAGATATTTTTATTGTGCCTTTCTTGGGTTCTGCCTTGGGATTGACAGCAATGTGCAGCCTAGGGTGGGGAAATTTGGTTGCATTTGACTGGACTGATTTGCCCATGGGCAGGGAATTTGATTGCAAATTTTTGAAAAAAGACAAATCTCCACCCTACGCTCTGCCTCCCTCCCCGCCGGCATTACATTGATAGGTGCATTATACCTGCTGAAGCTTGTGGATTGCAGGACGACGTGATTGTACTTTGTTTGGCGTCGTCGACGACACCACGACGACGAAATTTACTGGTCGCGCTTGCGCAGTACACTGTAACTCACTTCTGGTCGTAAAAGAAGCTTTAATGGAAAAGTGGAATCTCATACAAAACCAACCACTACTTTCCTAATTTTTTAAAGAACCACCCCTTATCTTCTGAAAGAAAGGAAAACCATGGCAAAGAACATGCTTGTTAGAGCCAAAATATTAAAGGTCTTTCACGCCGGTATAGATGTGCAACCTGTCACCCCTTGCAGTTTTTCACCAAAAATAATTTACGTATCCAAAAGGTTAGACTGGGCGTTTCCCTCTGTGTCCAATTAACCTCTCTTCATTACTTTTTATGGTGCCCTGTGATCAACTGGGCAACCAAGTTCGCATTTGCAATAAACGCTTTGGTGAAATACACTATCATGTTTCATAATGAAGTTCAAGTTCAATCAAATGATGCATTTTTACAAGTTTTACATGTTTTATAGGGATCAAAGTCTTGAAACTGATTGAAACACATAACAAATATTAACCGACAACCGATAAAGATCCAAATTTTTAACCGACTACCTACAAAGTAACTAAATTTTAACCGACAACCGACAAGTGGACCCCCCCCCCCCCCATTCAGACCCTCCGAAATGCCTTGACCGAGATTGCGTGGGAAGACGCCGTACAGGGACTAGGTATGGCAATGTCTACCGTAGCGTCAGAGAAAAACAGGGAAATGTTGTTTTTCGGCAACTTGTTTTACAAACAGTGACATCTCTGCGTGTTGTTTCACTAGTGTTTCGAGGGCGCGACCTCCGGAAAATTGCAAATATTAATCTCCGGCAAGAAGCCACTCTTTCGCTATGGAAAAAATTAGTTCCCCGAGAGAGCGCCGGAAATGGAGCCTAGTAGGCTTTGGTAGATTGTGCTAGTATAATTTTAAGCATAATTCAGCAAAACGAACATTATTTTAAGCTTTTATTTCAGTTTAGCACTGCTAGCATAATCCGAGCTTTTATGCGTTGAAAACAAAAAAATCCATCATAGCTCTAGAATAATTCAGTTTGTATTTTATTTCTGTATTGTTTTTGGAAAATATTGAGGTCTGTGCTAAGGCCCACGGTCAAATATGGTCCGGCAGGCGGCAGAGGTGGCCCTGTGCATTAAACCCTGTGCCACCACGCTTATGGCTCGGCGGCTCGGCCCCTCAGGCCTCAGATCAAAGATGGCGTCGTCCTCGAGTACATCCACTTCCATCACTTCCAGTGCCGTGCCGAGAGCTTTAATCTCTAGAGAACGTGTTCCTAAAAGTAATACCGGAAATTACAAGGAAAGAGGTAACTCAGATCCAAAGAACATGAGTCTTCGTGATCGAATCGAAGAATTCCCAGGGGAAAATTTGTGTCTTCGAGGTGGAAAACTGTTTTGCAATGGGTGTCAGGAGATATTGAGCTCTAAAAAGAGCATTCTCAAAAACCACTTGGCTTCCAAAAAACATGCCGCAGGCAAAGAGAAGTTAAAAGTTAACTGCGGGCTATAACTTTCTGACCCGGATTCAGAACCCAGAAACGGTTAATTTTGGTATCATTTGTTAGTCATTTGGCTTTCTTTTCGAGGTGCGCACATGCGTATTGGCGATGCTAAAGACTGTAAGACTGGAAGGTGGACGATATGAATGTTCATTAAAGTCAAAATTGATTGAGTTAAGCTACTGATGATCTTTACTTTCCTTAAAATCAGGTTAAAATCTATGTAGCATAATTTCGGTGAGAGAGAGCATAATTTTCAGAAAGTAGCATAATTTTGGCATAATTTCTAAAAAATATGAGCACTGCTAAAAGCATAATATGCTTTCTTTTCGAGCACAATCTACCAAAGCCTAGAGCCTAGGTCTTGGTTAACTCCTAAAACGCGCTTCGCCTAACGTGCGTCCGGGGTCACACTTGCCGGGAAATAAAAAACGCAACCACAAGTGAGTTTAGCACCTTCCTTATAAGTAGCAAATCTAGGGAATACTTTCTTTTACGGTTAACTCTTTTTTACCCTGTTTACGGCTAACGGTTAAAATTTTTCAATTTTTACGGCTATCGGCTAAATTTTTGGCCGTTTTACGCCTATCGGTTAACCGCATTAAGACCCTCTTACTAGTCCTTTAGTATCCTTATTAGTCCTTTTCCGTCCTTACTAGTCCTTTTCTGTCCTTATTAGTCCTTTTCCGTGCTTACTAGTCCTTTTATGTCCTTTACTAATCCTTTCCCGTCCTTACTAGTCCTTTTATGTCCTTACTAGTCCTTTTCCGTCCTTACTAGTCCTTTTATGTCCTTACTAGTCCTTTAGTATCCTTATTAGTCCTTTCCCGTCCTTACTACGTAGTCCTTTTCTGTCCTTATTAGTCCTTTTCCGTCCTTACTAGTCCTTTTTCTGTCCTTATTAGTCCTTTTCTGTCCTTACTAGTCATGTATCATCCTAACTTGTCCTTTTATCTCCTAACCAGTCCTTTTTCGTCCTTACTTGTCCTTTTCTGTCATAACCAGTCCTTTTATGTCCTTACTAATCCTTTCCCGTCCTTACTAGTCCTTTTATGTCCTTACTAGTCCTTTTCCGTCCTTACTAGTCCTTTCATGTCCTTACTAGTCCTTTTCCGTGCTTACTAGTCCTTTTCTGTCCTTATTAGTCCTTTTCCGTCCTTACTAGTCCTTTTATGTCCTTACTAGTCCTTTAGCATCCTTACTAGTCCTTTAGTATCCTTATTAGTCCTTTTCCGTCCTTACTAGTCCTTTTCTGTCCTTATTAGTCCTTTTCCGTCCTTACTAGTTCTTTTTCTGTCCTTATTAGTCCTTTTCTGTCCTTACTAGTCATGTATCATCCTAACTTGTCCTTTTATCTCCTAACCAGTCCTTTTTCGTCCTTACTTGTCCTTTTCTGTCCTAACCAGTCCTTTTATGTCTTTACTAATCCTTTCCCGTCCTTACTAGTCCTTTTATGTCCTTACTAGTCCTTTTCCGTCCTTACTAGTCCTTTCATGTCCTTACTAGTCCTTTTCTGTCCTTATTAGTCCTTTTCCGTCCTTACTAGTCCTTTAGCATCCTTACTAGTCCTTTAGCATCCTTATTAGTCCTTTTCCGTCCTTACTAGTCCTTTTCTGTCCTTATTAATCCTTTTCCGTCCTTACTAGTCCTTTTCCTGTCCTTATTAGTCCTTTTCTGTCCTTACTAGTCATGTATCATCCTAACTTGTCCTTTTATCTCCTAACCAGTCCTTTTTCGTCCTTACTTGTCCTTTTCTGTCCTAACCAGTCCTTTTATGTCCTTACTAATCCTTTCCCGTCCTTACGAGTCCTTTTATGTCCTTACTAGTCCTTTAGCATCCTTACTAGTCCTTTAGTATCCTTATTAGTCCTTTTCCGTCCTTACTAGTCCTTTTCCGTCCTTAATAGTCCTTTTACGTCCTTACTAGTCCTTTCTGTCCTTATTAGTCCTTTTCCGTCCTTACTAGTCCTTTAGTGTCCTTACTAGTCCTTTTATGTCCTTATTAGTCCTTTTCCGTGCTTACTAGTCCTTTTATGTCCTTACTAGTCCTTTTCTGTCCTTATTAGTCCTTTTCCGTCCTTACTAGTCCTTTTATGTCCTTACCAGTCCTTTTCTGTCCTTATTAGTCCTTTTCCG
>OZ037776.1:9959002-9961502 GCA_964035525.1 Porites cylindrica | reverse complement strand
TTTTTTGTCGCCGCACAATTATAAAAATAAACTCGTGAAGTCAATGTAATCACTCCCTTCAGCGCTCTCACTATCGACCTGTGGCAAGTCTAGCTGATATCCTAGGACGTAAAAAGAAGGAAAAGAATTAGTATAGACACAAAAGGACTAGTAAGGACACAAAAGGACTAATAAGGACGTAAAAGGACATAAAGGGACTAGTAAGGACAGAAAAGGACTAGTAAGGACATAAAAGGACTAGTAAGGACACAAAAGGACAAATAAGGACGTAAAAGGACATAAAGGGACTAGTAAGGACAGAAAAGGACTAGTAAGGACATAAAAGGACTAGTAAGGACACAAAAGGACTAATAAGGACGTAAAAGGACATAAAGGGACTAGTAAGGACAGAAAAGGACTAGTAAGGACATAAAAGGACTAGTAAGGACACAAAAGGACTAATAAGGACGTAAAAGGACATAAAGGGACTAGTAAGGACAGAAAAGGACTAGTAAGGACACAAAAGGACGAATAAGGACAGAAATGGACTAACGAGGTCAAAAGGACGGAAAATGACTAGTAGGGACAGAAAAGGACTAGTAGGGACACAAAAGGACTAATAAGGACAGAAAAGGACTAGTAAGGACACAAAAGGACTAATAAGGACATAAATGGACTAACGAGGACATAAGGACACAAGAGGTTTACTAAGGACAGAAAAGGACTAAGAGGACATAGAAGGACGGAAAATGACTAGTAAGGACACAAAAGAACTAATAAGGACATAAAAGGACGGAAAAGGACAGAAAAGGACTAATAAAAACATAAAAGGACTAACGAGGACATAAAAAGATGGTAAAGGACTAGTAAGGACATAAAAGGACGGAAAATGACATAAAAGGACTATCAAGGACAGGAAAGGACTAGTAAGGACATAAAAGGACGGTAAAGGACTAGTAAGGACATAAAAGCACTATTATGGACAGAAAAGGACTAGTAAGGACATAAAAGGATTAGTAACGACAGAAAAGGATTAGTAAGGACTAATAAGGACGTAAAAGGACGGAAAAGGATTAGTAAGGACACAAAAGGACTAGTAACGACAGAAAAGGATTAGTAAGGACTAATAAGGACGTAAAAGGACGGAAAAGGATTAGTAAGGACACAAAAGGACTAGTAACGACAGAAAAGGATTAGTAAGGACTAATAAGGACGTAAAAGGACGGAAAAGGATTAGCAAGGACGTAAAAGGACATAAAAGGACTAGTAAGGACGTAAAAGGACATAAAAGGACTAGTAAGGATAGAAAAGGACTAGTAAGGACATAAAACGACTAGTAAGGACGCAAAAGGACGGAAAAGGATTAGTAACGACAAAAAAGGACTAATAAGGACAGAAAGGACGGAAAAGGACACAAAGGGACTAGTAAGGACACAAAAGGATAGTAAGGACAGAAAAGGATTAGTAAGGACACAAAAGGACTAGTAAGGACGCAAAAGGACATAAAAGGACTAGTAAGAACAGAAAGGGACTAGTAAGGACATAAAAGGACTAGTACGGACAGAAAAGGACTAGTAAGGACGTAAAAGGACGGAAAAGGATTAGTAAGGACAGAAAAGGACTAACAAGGACAGAAAAGGACGGAAAAGGACACAAAAGGACTAGTAAGGACGCAAAAGGACTAGTAAGGACAGAAAAGGACTAACAAGGACACAAAAGGACAAATAAGGACGTAAAAGGACATAAAGGGACTAGTAAGGACAGAAAAGGACTAGTAAGGACATAAAAGGACTAGTAAGGACACAAAAGGACTAATAAGGACGTAAAAGGACATAAAAGGACTAGTAAGAACAGAAAGGGACTAGTAAGGACATAAAAGGACTAGTACGGACAGAAAAGGACTAGTAAGGACATAAAAGGACGGAAAAGGATTAGTAAGGACAGAAAAGGACGGAAAAGGACACAAAAGGACTAATAAGGACGTAAAAGGACATAAAAGGACTAGTAAGAACAGAAAGGGACTAGTAAGGACATAAAAGGACTAGTACGGACAGAAAAGGACTAACAAGGACATAAAAGGACGGAAAAGGATTAGTAAGGACAGAAAAGGACGGAAAAGGACACAAAAGGACTAATAAGGACGTAAAAGGACATAAAAGGACTAGTAAGAACAGAAAGGGACTAGTAAGGACATAAAAGGACTAGTACGGACAGAAAAGGACTAGTAAGGACGTAAAAGGACGGAAAAGGATTATTAAGGACAGAAAAGGACTAACAAGGACAGAAAAGGACGGAAAAGGACACAAAAGGACTAGTAAGGACACAAAAGGACTAATAAGGACAGAAATGGACTACTAAGTACATAAAAGGACATAAAAGGACACAAGGGACAAGCGAGGAGTAGAAAGTACAGAAAAGAGGAGTTTTGAGAAATGCGTACTACTTACAAGACGTTATACACAGTGTTCATTTAATTTATGTTGCACGACTATATGGTGTGCTACCATGTAGTGCATACCAT
>OZ037776.1:9901502-9951502 GCA_964035525.1 Porites cylindrica | reverse complement strand
ATTACCTCCTTAGGAAAGAACTATTCTGGGTTCTGTCATTTCCTTATTTGCTCTTCATGAACAGCTGTCATAAATCCCAGATAATATGTGATACAACAGACTCTTTGACAATTTCTTTTTTTCCCGAAATTTTGTGTGTGAATCGCTATGCCATACGCTTTCTTTAGCTTAAAGTGACATGTAATGCCAAGTAATACTTGATAAATAAGGCTTAAGCCACACAATAAGGCCTCCTCTTATTGAAATACATTAGAAAAGGAGAAGAGAACCCCAGAAGCTGAGTATACTTGCAAGTTATGAAGCAAAGACGAGGCCATCTTAGAGATGACTTATGAAAATGTGGGCGGACTGTGGACCTGCTGTAAGGGCACAGTAATAACAACTTAATTATACAATCAATAAGCTAATAATGGATGGGAATGCCAGATGTTCAAGTGAAATTGTTGTTTACAACATGACAAGAGTATTCTGAGTGATTTAAGGTATTAAATAAAAATTTTCAATCAAAACACCACAGGGACCCCAGCAGGTGAAATTTACAATAATTAAATCCTGTTTAGCACGCTTCAGTGGCATATTTGCATTGGGCACCCCCTCTAATATTCATGGTACTGCAATAAGATATTGCTGTGCAAAGTTTGGTGCTTTTGTCAACTCTGTAACGATCCTGACCTTAAGAGACCTGACTATGAGTGAACGTGAGGCTGAGGTTGACCTTGTTTTGAGACAAACCTTTTTCCTTTTTTTCCTGAAATTATGCTTTAAAAATACGAGTTAGCATGAGAACGACATGATCTATGTAATCAAGCAGTCCTGATAGAAATTCAAAGAGTGACAGCAAAGTGTTTTAGGGCGGCGCTGGAATTGCAGTTAAGGGGGAAGGCTGTGGGTTGTAGGGGAGGGCCAGCTAGAATTAATCATGTAGTGTAGTTTAATAAACCCTTTTTCTTAATTATTTAACTAGTTATTGCTAACACAAGCCAATACAATCCTCAAAGCTGAGGTATAGGCATTTTTAAGAAAAAGATATTACAGTTTTGTGAACAGCAGTGTTGTGCTTGTTTGTTTTAAAGTACATGAAAGTTATTTTTATGTTTAACCAATGAAATACCTTAGAGGTATTACTATTGCATACTACTTTTCTATTATTATTATCATTATTGTTATTATTATTATTATAAATATAATTATTATTATTATTATTATGAATGCTCCACATTCTTAGACATGATGAATGACGTTGGCATTGACAAAAAGGAGCAACTTTATATAATCAAGAAAATGATAAATATAGTCATAAGAGAAACAATATGTTACATCTTTTGTTGTAGAAATAGGAACTGGGATAGCCCAGACTTAATGCAATTTTGATTTTTTTTTTCTGTTTTTTTGTTTTTTTTTTTTTTTTTTCTTTTTGATAATCCAATCTCAAGCAGCATTTGTAAATTGCCTATACATAGCGAGATTTACAATGTACATTCAAAAACACAAATAAAGTTTCCATTATTATTATTATTATTATTATACCATGCAATTTAATTGAAATAATGACAGAGGTTTTTCCTTAAAATGATAGATGCCAATAAACAGTCAAAAAGTGGACAAGGAAACATCAAGCACAGTCAGTACTAATAAATCAACAACAAACTATGTGCATTAGCAATGGCAGCTGCAGCAGCAACAGGGCCAAGTTCAAGGTATTAGATCACTCTGATTTCTTTCAACTGTCTTTTTTTTTCACCTGTTAGGAGGTACCGTAAAATTCTGAAAATAAGTCCCTCCATGTATAAGCCCCCCAAAACCGGTCACCCCAAAAACCCTCTGTTAAATCGCCCCTCCAAATATAAGCCTCACGGGGGCTTGTACTTGGAAAATTCCCCTCCAATACAAAGTAAAACAAAGCAAAAATGGTAAATTTACTTCCAACTATAAGGCTAGCCCATCGATTTTGAAACGCAAGTTTCCCTCCGTAGATAAGCCCCTCCAAATATAAGCCCCTCCAAAAATAAGCCCCTCAAAAGGGGCCTTTGAAAAATATAAGCCCTGGGGCTTATTTTTGGAATTTTACGGTATTATTTCAGCCAGACATCCCAAGAATGAATTAGTGTGATCCCTGAAACTCCATACACTGTATGATTTCCCTCAGCATCAGGGCCAAGTATAAAATTAATGTTATAAAATATTATTATTAATAATAACTACTAGAAGTAATGTATCAAAACCAAGGCACATTAGATCTGATATCAATACCCTGGCAAGTTAAGGATTAACAAAGGTGCCACACCCGCTTTAGTGGACAAACTTTGAGGTGTCTGAAAATGGGATAGAACAGGCTCTCAAATGAAAAATAATAGTATACCTGCCAACTCTCACGCGGGTTGAAAACTTCAATCTCACGCTGGCTCACGCTTGCGGGCCAATTTTTCACGCCTGATTGAAAAATGTGAGTTGTTGCCATCTTGGTTGACACAATTTCCGAAAATATGTTAACTCAGACCCATGTAAGGAACGAAAACTATGTGTAAAATGAATAAATGACAATACCTTCCTCGCGATCTCTGATTTTTGAAGTGAAAGGCACTGGGAGCGAGCTCACCTTCGGCAGACTTCGGCAGACTTCGGACGTCTGCGGAAGACTTCTTCGGGATTCTTCGGAAATGATCGTGTCGTCTTCAAAAATCCCAGCACTCCCAAGATAAAAATCTCACGCTTATATCTCAGAAAAAGTTGGCGGGTATATAATAGACCTTTTGCAGCTGGGAATCATGTGACCTTTTTTGTGCTAAAATTATGGAATGCAATTTAAAATACCAGGGATGAAAAAAGCACATCAACAAAAATTTGCTGGGTCAGCTGATTTTTAGGTTTGCTATTAACAGTTCAATTTTTACATGTTGGTTTAATGAATTATGGAAAAATACAATGAATGGTTTATATCAATGGAAAAAAATAGAGCTGTACCATATGCCTTGTACTGTGGTCTGGCAAAATCCATTTTACCCGTGTAATTTTTTAAACATCTGAACACCATTGAAATCCTACTCTTGACTTATTGTGTCAGTTGCTTAAAATTTGGCATTCTAGCTAAATTTTTCATTTTCATCTCTTGCATCATTTAACTTGTTACCCATGACATAATTTTGCATAAGGGAGGTCAACATGACTTCAACTTGTACAAAAAGCTGTTGCAAACCTCCTTTAATTTATGGCAACAACTTTCTTTGTTTTCTCTTTGTGAATTATTAATGAGTTTGAGAAGCAACTTGCCATGATAACATGTTTTTCATTTTTTTTGTACTCTAGTACCAGTGCTCTAGGAAACATTAATTACAGCAAGAAAAGATGGATGGTGTTTGGTCTTGCACTGAAGGACCTAGTGGACCAAATTCGCTCTTTTGTAGAAAAGGAAGTTCAAAAGGATTATGTCAATCTTAAAACCAGTCATGGCATTGATTCTCAGAGCTCATCTGGTCGACTGAAGAAATGGAGTTCCACTTTTCTGAAGTATGAAAACATCAATGGCAATGATGCTGTACCCAAGCTTCATGGGAAGTTTAATTATGCTGCATTTGACTGCCGTGTAATGTCACATGTGGACTATGCAAAGCTGTACTTAGAGAACTACATGGCCAAGTTCACAGTGTTTGATGAACACTGTGATGCCTCTGCTGTGCTTAACTTGCTTGGTAGAGTTCCAGTGTTTTCTCTTGCTGCGCAGAGTGCTGCACATGATGTTCGGCAAGATAGAAATACCTGGGCTCACTGTGCGTTCCAAGACTGGGATCCTGCAAAGTTTCAGCAGTGTTTTCAAGACATGAAAAGGTTGGTGAATGCTCTGGGTCTGCCAGCTGCAGATGAAACAAAACTCTTAGCAGATCTTAACACCTGGGAGAAAACAGGTACTAACAGACATAATCTGAATAAAAGCCTGCAATATCCATGGGAACATCCCTACTTGGCTTCATCCCCACTAGGCTTCATTGTGGTGGGAAAAGCTTTTAGGAAAGCTTTTAGGATCTTAGCTTTCGATGGAAGGAAGTGTAGGTGGGTAGTGGAGCAAGATTTCATGGGAATTTTTGTTTTTTTTTGCCCTTTTCTCCGGTCTTCTTCACTGAACCATGCTCATTCTGCTATGGTTTGAAAGATCTTTTCCCCATACACAAGTCAGATGACGAAGTTTTCCTTGACCGTTAAAACTGATGACGTCACAAGTGATAGAAGGGGCGTGGATCCGCACGGGCGGTTTAGGGGCGAATGGATTAATCGGTCATTTGTTTCTTTTTGTTTGTTTTTTTGGATAAGGTGACAAGACGTCAGCTATTTTAAGCAAACGATATTATTATCTTGCTATCAAAGGCGCAAAATATTGTAACATAACAGTCACTGGAACATCAACTCTTTCCAAGCAAAACCCATACAGAAATTCTGAAGCAAAACGTACAGCACAATTATAAGTGACTGTTAACTCATTTTATCTACACATGTAAACCAAAATGTGCTGCCACTTTTCACTGTATTCAAATTGTTTGACAGGACATACCTAGATAACCCGTAGTAAACACGTAGTGAACTTCAGCATCGGCGAAGGCGACGGCAGCAAAAATGTCACTTTAGTCACTCAGGTTTTGAAAAGGAAACGAAAACTCGCCGTCGTGTGTTTACGACCGTTCCATAACACATCGAATAAGGAAAATTCACGTCGTGGTCGTACATTGACGGCAAAGAAATGTACCAAAAACGTGTGCTGCACGTGCAGAATTGTTGTTTTGCTAATCTGACGTTGTCATTGCCGTCGCCTCCGTCGTTGTCGACTTTTGCGCCGGTACGAAAACCATACCCGATAGCAGCTTCTGTTCACACATAAGAACCGTGATTTCGGCGC
This sequence comes from Porites cylindrica, assembly GCA_964035525.1. NCBI lineage: Eukaryota > Metazoa > Cnidaria > Anthozoa > Scleractinia > Poritidae > Porites > Porites cylindrica. Next base: position 9,946,620 of record OZ037776.1, on the reverse strand, counting down.
TATTTCTGTAACGACGCGAAGCTGCGCCGCGCCGATCTCTTGCTATTGTTTGTTGCAGTGTGAACACCTGTTCGGCCCGTGGAAGAAATACATAAATGGGAGCGAGACCTGGAACCCACTGAGAGGGAAGTAAATATTCAGGATGGAGAACTTGCAATTTAGTGCATCAAACCGTCTCGGCCAACCGCTCCGGCACGGTATTCGATGTGTGTGAACGACTTGTGCCGCCTCGGGTCGTTGCTGTTCACACTGTATAGGATAGCTTTTCGTGGCGACAGGAAAAGTTCTCCAGTATAGTGTGAACACAGCCTAAATCTGCAGTTTGAGTTAAAATAAAGCTTCCCAATGAAAACAATGGTAGACATTACGTGCAGTATAATTCAGTGTTGAGATAGTAATGAATCGTAATGTAGTTAAACTTCTACTTTTTCTTGTTTGCCAAGGACCGTCACTTTGTATGAATCCTTCTGTGGACGCAGTATTATTACAGATGGTACAACAGCATGTTCATAAGCTGATAGCTGATGTCGACAAGATGGTGTTTGCAGTGGATTGCGACAGGGAGACAGTAAAGAATGCACTGGAAGATGTTGCTGGTGATGTGAAGGAACTGGAAAAACGCGTTTCTGTTGTTGAGAAGGAAAATAAAGGATTAAAACGCAACATGAAAAGCTTTCAAGATGAGCAGAGAGCTATGGGAGGAAAGTTCAAGTCTCTAAAGTCAGACCATGATTTTGTAAAACAACGAGTAACACAAGTGGAAGAGCAACTTAGATCTTCTCTTCCTCAAGTCAGTTTTGGTAAATACGATTATTCTTATTATCTTTCAAACTTTAGCTTCTGTTTAATTTTGTTTAATCCCATTGTGTTTCAATGATATTGAAAAGCGTATCCAAAATACCAAAGGTGATGATTGCAAACCTACACTTAAAGCTTTAAATTTTTCGTTTAAAAGAGAACTTTATAATAAGCGAATTTCCAAAATTAATATTCGCAATAAATCCAGTTGATGACGCGATCTGCCCATTGAATGACTAAAACGCGTAAAATTATCCATAACTTCAACTTTTATTCAAATTTTGTCCAAACGTTATAGACAACTTTCAATGGACAGCAATGAAATTCAGCGATTTTGTAGCCTGTTACACTGATCAATTGTAGCTCTGAAAATTTTAATGGAAGTAAATCTATCTACGAATTTTGATATTATCACTTCTTTTCGTAAAAGTCGCCTTACAAATTGCAAAAAGAGCTCAGTATTGTACATTACCGTGATGAATATCTAGCCGATTTTTTGAAAACCAACCTATCGAAAATTGCAGTCATTTGTGTGAAATGGCGTCAAAAGGCAGGTTTTTGGGGCTTGATAAGCTGCAAACGTGATCACAATACTAACAAAGGAAAAAGAAAGAGCGATGAGGAAGAAAGAAGAAGAAGAGAAAAAAGCAGTGGTTGCACTCTAAGTTTTTATAATGGCTGCTGTGGTTTTTTGCCAGATAAAAACCGTTGGACACAAAAAGGTCCATTTGGCGGTAACGTTTTCAAAAATCCGGCTAGATATACATTTTGTTATTCGAAATCGCGCATGTGTAGCTCTCTCGAGTGGTTTGGTGAATGTTAAAGAGACATTTTTTAACGAATAAGTTGTAAAATCGTTCCAGAAATCTAGTAAGTAGCCTACAGTATCTTTACTGATTCCTAAAATATAGATTTGTGTGAAACTTAGCAAAGCAGAAGACAGGCACCCAAAGTATACGTAGCGTAGTGCATTCCCAGGGGAAATACGACTTAGGACTGAAATTCAATGAGGAGCAGAAACAATTGTGACGTCATTGTCACCTTATATTCATTCGGATCGCGAAAAAGATAACATAGTAAAGTTCAGTCTCTGTGTAATTCATGTGTTATAATGGATTTACAGTAAAGACCAAGCTGTTAACGTAAACGCTGTTCCTTTTTCTCGTTCCTAAGAAAAATTGGAAGTCTAATAGAAAAGGTTTTTACTCAAGTAAGGAAATGTGGATCACTGAAATGTAATTTATATTCTAATTCGCTACCCCGCTCAAACGAATATAAAACATTTATCATGTAACAAGCAACCTCAATTGGGGTGTGTCAACACGAACCGTGTGCGACCCTCTTTATTATGCCTTCATCAACAGAATGGATGGAAATAATACAACAAACAGAATGAAAACTCGGAAATGTAAAAAATTACAGCAAGAAAAACAGCCCAACAAAATGATCTAAACTATGCTCGTATAACAATCATTCAGTAAACATACAAAACGTGCTAAACCTTTCATATAGCAGCATGCAAAAACCTACGTCTAAGAGAAACCCCTGATCACTGGGTATTTAATTTTGAGGGCGTAGGGACGGTCTTAAGACGCGAATGAATATAAATGAGAACAACTCAAATATATATAGCCTACCGCTAATGAAGCAACAGAACAACATACCATGTAACACCCCAAAGAAAAGGTTACATAACCCATGATAAATACATTTATATTCTAATTCGCTACCCCGCTCAAACGAATATAAAACATTTATCATGTAACAAGCAACCTCAATTGGGGTGTGTCAACACGAGCCGTGTGCGAACTAAAAGAACGGGAAATACGGAAAATTAAATACCCAGTGATAACGAAACCGACAACAATGAATGAACACTATCCTTAATGTAACCGTCTTTTGCCTTGTCTGATTTCCAACGGCCGTGTCTTTTAAACAATCTGTCAGGCACTCGAGCATTAGCAGCAGCGGAGGCACCTCCGGCCCTAAGGCTATGGAGACCGTAGTCTTGCTTGGGAAGGCCGATGGAATCGAAAGCGCTAAGCACTATCTCCCGCGCTCTAGTATAAGACAAAGGAACAGACCCGCGCAATTTATAAGCTCCGGTACTGCGAAGAAAAACAACAGGGCGAAAAAGGAACTCTTCGCTGTCTGCTGAAAAAGAAGCGGCCACAAAATATCGTTGAACTAATAAATAAGGACATGTATGCTTGAAAGTTTTAGCGATAACAACCCAAGCCCCATCCCTGTAAACGTCAGTCTTACTTCGATGAACAAAGATTCTCATAAAAGAATCTTCAAACTGAAAATCACACCTGCGTAACTGAACCAACTCGTTAAAGCGAAAAAACCCTGCATAACCTAAAACGCACAAAGTAAGCACTCGTAAATCAGACGAACTAGCTGAAGACGATCCATACTTAGAAAATAAAAGCTGAATAGCCTCGGGGGTCACAGGCTCTTTCTTTTTAACAGGGATACTGAGAAGCCTCTTAGCAGATTCTATTAAAGGTAAAACTAACGAGGAATTACAGGGGTCGGGTAGACCTGCCAAATCATGCACCCACTTGAGCCCATAATGGACTTCGTCAATAGTACTGCAAGAAGCAGATTCTTGAATCAAGCTAAGAAAGAACAATGAAACGTGCACACTAGAAGCGGGAAATATAACAATTTCTTTAAACTGAGAAGCCCATTTTCTCCACGTATTGAAGCCCTTTTCGTACTTCCTCGCGGTACTGTCGGCTTTGGATTTAAGAAGAACTGCGGGGAGATCTTGAACCAGTGCCCGGAGTCGCCCGTCTTCAACCTGTTGAAAATTAGGCTGCAAGGAATCTTTGAGAACTTCTACGAGGATAAGAACAAAAATATATGGCAAAATTCCTCAATACACGCACTGGGAGTCAATACAGCAATAAAAAATGGACGCTTGCTAATGCCTCTGACCGGATGCAAAACTATTTAAGGCCGAATGGGCCAACTCAAAAACCACGGTAAACAAGCCACTCGGCGAGCTAGTTTCATGCGAAACGAGGACAAATGAACCGACGAGCGGAATAAAAAACACGTGGGCCAACATAAAGCCACTCGGCTTGAAAAAACTAAGGCCCCTTAGCGCCTATTCTGACTGCCAGCACCGCGCTGTTAAACCTGTCTGAACCAATGAGTGAATCTTTGTAACACCCGAGGGCAAAAATCCCTGAGGGGTCGGGAAAATGAATGTACTCAAGGACGTACGGTTGAAATTGAATTGCATTTGCGAACAAGAAAGGCCAAAACACATTAGACGGCCAATAAGGGACGACTAAAGTACCAACCGCACCGCATACAAGGAGATGCTGAACCGCCCTAGTAATGCAGTGGACGGGAGGGACTAGCCAATTATTCTCTCCATTCCGCGAGATTGAAAATGCGTCAACAGCTTCAGTGCCGGGTACGCGAAACCTAGAATTGAATCTGGGAAGATGGGCGTTGGCAGCATTCGCGAACCTGTCGACTGTATGTGGGCCCCAAAGGCGGTCCAAGTGTGCGAAGAACTCGGGGGTTGTATACCAGTCATCGAAGTCTACAATGTGGCTAATCGCATCAGCACAAGCATTAAGTTCCCTGGGAACCCACTGGGGAATAAGTGTAATATTGTAAGTTCGACAAAAATAGAAAATATCAAGCGCAATAGAATGCAATTCTGCACTAGGACTCCCTATCTCCACAACACGAACGGCCCCTTGGCTGTCAGAATGCCACTTTACACACTTACCCCGAACCGAGGCTTTGAACGCACTTAAGGCAAATTGTATAGCCTTAAGTTCTCTCCAGGTAGAGCTCTTAGCTGCTTCGCAAGCAGTCCACATACGATGGGACACCTCATTAGTGCCCACAACAAAAGCCCCGCAGGCGACGTTGCTAGCGTCCGAATAGCTAAACAAAAGGGGACCATTATAAGGCAAAATAGGTCTCGTATTAAGACTAACGATATTGTTTTTCCAGAAAAATATTTCAGAGAGGCAATCATTATGAAGCCCGATATTAAAACGGGAATCCCAACTACGGCGGGATTCTATGACCTTGTAAAGGAAACGGGTTTTGAGACGAGTCAGGTTACCCAAAACTGGCGACATGGACATAACATGACCTGCGATAACGGCACAATCCCGAGCCGTAACATAAGGTGCGGATAGAAGAAATTTGTCAATCAGAGCGATAAATTTGCAAATACGTCTATCGGTAATAGAAATGGTACCGATAACTAAGTCCCAGTTTAAACCCAACCAAACAAGCACTTGAGTGGGGTTCCATAGTGATTTGGCGGAGTTGGCAACGCACTGCTTAAGGATGATTGCACAAACAATGAATTTTCCTTGGCCATAGGCAGTGAATCCCCTTTTCCGCACCCATCGTCGAGGAACACAACAATTTTAATCCCGTTAGACCTCCAAAACTTAACGAGTGGTCTGAGACACTTGGTAAACACGTATGGGGCTGAGCTTAGACCGAACGGAAGTGATGCAAAACAAAAATACCGAACGGTACCAGAAAAAACCCAGGAGAAACCCAGAAAAGTTTGGTGATCCGGAAAAATATCGATATGGTGATATCCAGACTTGAGATCGAAACTGAAAAGGTAGTCGCCCTTATTAACATATGATAATAAAACTCTCCAATCTTCACACCTAAACTTCTGTTTCCAAACGAAATGATTGACATGACGTAAGTCCAGAATAAGCCTCTTCTTGCCTGAAGACTGTATCGAGACAGAGAGCGGATTAACGACATGTCGAATAAAGGGCACTTCAACGGCGGCGTGAGTGTGGACTAATTCAGCGATAGCCGACTCCACGAAAGACGCATTATTAAGAGCTGACTGATTGTTAGAAAAACGCGCCTGACAAGGTGTGCTAATGAATGGGATCCAATAACCGAATTTAATAGTATCCATAACAAAACTATTGGCACCAATAGTGTGCCAATAACTTAAACAGGACCTAAGTCTACCCTTAAGTACTGGCAATGCGGAATTCTGTTCAAATTCAAATAGATTGCGATCATAATCGAAATCGACTAATGAACTAGAGTCTCTTTCCCTGAAATACTCCAAATAAGAAGGATACATGTCTAATAAATTGACTAAAGCTAATATCTAACCTTGGAGAACAAGTTTTTAATTCTGTGGTCCTATTTACCTCCAATGCCCGAAAGACCAGAAGAACTAGGAAAGGACTGCCCCGAGCTTGAAGATCTGGCTTGAGGATTAACTTGACACTGAGATCTCCAATGACCCTGCTGGCCGCAGGCGAAACAAATATCACTTGGTCTTGGTTTGCTGAAAGCGCCAAAAGTACGAGAAATAGGTCTGGAGGATGATGAATGTTGGCCAGGAAACGTGGTGGTTGCGGTAGATGATTGGAGTTGTGAATAACCTTGCTTGGATGGCTTCGCTTTCTGTTGGCGTTGGTTGCGTTTACGAAGGGCCCTCTGCTCGGCACGGCGAATACGCTTTTCGTCCTCTGACCCGCTAGCCAGCTCGTCTGATAAATACTCGTTCACCAAATCCCAACCGGCGGCGGACTTGTCTGCCAGTCTGATAAGTTTGTTGCGCTTCTTGATGTCAGAGTCTAGTTCTTCCAGGTGAGTTTTAACAAGGTCTAATTTTCTCTTCCCGAGAGCAACGGACGCCGACTTCACCTTCTCTGCAAGGTCGGAGTTGAATTGAAACTGTTTCTTATTACCTTCGAATCTAAACGTGATCTTGGATTCTTCTTTAAGCTTTTTGGCCACAGAATCGGTATTACTGCACGACTCGTCTTGAATATCGCGCTTCAAGGCGCCCAACTTCTTGTCGAAATAATCCTTAAATAGAGAGAACGCGGACGCTATATCACTGGATTCTGAAGACTGGATTGGTACTGAAGCTTCGAGAGATTGAGACAAAGGTTGTTTAGGAAGCGAAGGCAGCAAAACGTTGCTGCTAGGAAAATCTGTGTTCGCTGGAGTAACGTCTTCAACATCAGACATAATTTTGAGGGCGTAGGGACGGTCGTAAGACGCGAATGAATATAAATGAGAACAACTCAAATATATATAGCCTACCGCTAATGAAGCAACAGAACAACATACCATGTAACACCCCAAAGAAAAGGTTACATAACCCATGATAAATACATTTAGCTTTCTTCGTCTAAGCACTTTGTTTTTCTTCCTATTTTCCCCCTTAGAAATTTCCAATTTTGAAGCCGATATCGCCTTTTTCAGCGAGCGACACGATCCAGAAACGAGAGAGTGGCTTTTTGGAGATATTAATAAGTGGTTCTATGTTCCTGGTCACTCCAGAGCTTATGTTCTCCTGGGTGATGCGGGAGTTGGCAAAAGTGTAATAGCAGGAGCCCTGGCAAAGCGGGCACTGGATGCTGGGTACTTAGGCGCTGCTTTCTTTTGTCGTCACAATGACGAGACAAGAAATGATCCCAGATGTCTTTTAGGTACTATAGCTTGTCAACTTTGTAAATGTAGTGTTCAATACAGTAATATAGTGGGAGGGGAGGGTGGTGTAAGAATGACATTAGCCAATAGTAAGTTAAGTATTGGTGGGTTGTTTACGAAACTGTTACAAGAGCCTTTAGGTAAGTGCACGCCTTGTGAACAAAGAAAGTTAGTCATTATTGACGTTCTAGATGAGACAGAGTACAAGTCCAGGGACGATTTTCTAGATCTGGTTATGCACCGTTTTCCCCGGCTTCCAAAGTGGCTTTTGTTTTTCATCACCAGTCGCCCTGAAGATACCGTGCAGTTCACTCTGAAAAATTATAACCCTTGCGTTAAAATATGCGCTGGATACGGCAAACATCTTAATGTTTATCAGCAGCACGAGCAGGACATAAAGCAATTTTTGGAGAAAAGAGTCGATTTTTCCTGTCTCCCATGCACAGTTGAAATCGTAACAAAGAAGTGCAGTGGGTTGTTCTTGTACGCGTTCTACATGGTAGAAGTGTTAAATGATTTAGCATGTTCAGGTAACTTTGGTGAACTGACTGAACTTTTTCCAGGGGATATTGATGATTTTTTTAATGTAAATTTCAAGCGCATTTTTGATAAAGTGGGAGCAGATCTCTTCAGAACTTTGTTCGGTTGTGTTGCAGCTTCTCCTTCTCCTCTTCCGCGGTCATTTATTTCATTCCTTGTAAAGAGGGAAAAATCAAACCTGGACGAACAAGAAGTTATTGACACCGTTTCAATATTTTTGGTACTCCGAGCTTCTGATCTGACCTTTGCCTTTCTTCACAACTTAATCCCATCCTGGCTGACCGACAGGAACAAAGCTCGACGATTTTTTGTCGACACCACCAAAGCAGGGGAGTGCTTAAAAAATATTGTTCTGGAATTTCTTCCCTCTGTAATGGACTTCTCATCCGCGAAGAAACATCCGTCTGTCGAAAAAGATTTTCTGGACTATGTCTTGCATGTTGGCGTTCGTGTTTTGTGTGGTTACGATGACGCATGTTCGATGAAGATCGTTTACAACTGCATGTCCAGCTACCATTTTGTCCAGCAGAGAATACAGAAAAGCCGGATTGGCGTTTATTCTGTTATTGGTGATCTCAAGCTTTCTGCTCGCTCACAGACTCTTGATGATACTGAAAAGGAAATTCTGCAAGGAGTTTGCAGAGGGCTGGAAAGAAATACCCATACTCTTCTGGAATGTCCACATCTTCTTCCTTCCTGCCTGCAAATGATGTCCAAAGCTGTCAAATTAAACATGACAATTCCCGATGGAGTGTCCACCACTTGGATGGAGTGGAGCTGGCTTCCTTTCCCTGCTCCTAAAGCCACTCGTAACAAGGTCAGGAGTTGCTTTGCTTTTTCTCCTGATGGGAAGTTTTTAGCCGAAGTCAAAAACGGAGGCATCTCGTTGTACAATTCATGCTCCTTTGAAAGGTTGCTTGGCCCAGTCACAACAGAAGAATTGGCATACGTAAAACGTCTGGCATTTTCTTCCTGTGGTAATTTTGTCTTCTTTGGAAAATTTGATAGAGCGTTCTCAGTAAAGCGAGGAATTATTGAAACATATTTCCCATTACAGACAGTTCATCTTTCATCTGAATGGTTTTCGTTTACCCTTGATCGACAACACATCGTGGTGAAATGTACAGGGTTACTTCCTCCCACGTGCTGGTTGTGCCTTTTAAATCACCTATGTTTGTGGGCCAAGTTGGAAATTGCACAGAGCCCAGAAAGAGAACCCCTATGTCGATGTTTTCCTGACAAGCTGAAAGTGACAAGAAAATACCCCCAATTAGCAGCCAATCAAGGTTCGCGCATTACAGCAATGAGGCCATTGTTAGATCTCCTCAGCGAAATGAAGCAAGAAGAATGGTGTTCACTTTTACAAAAGGTACAACCTACTAGGAGAGATGGAACGTTTCTGGTTTCAAGTTGTGAGAGCTGTAAAACAGCTAAAGACTATGAAGCATTGACCTTGGAAGAAGTTCGTGAGTTTGTCATTGACCACTACTCTGAGATATTTAAATATCAAGTTTTGGATATGCAAACGGGTAAACCTGTGCTTAATCTAGCCTCATCTTTTGGCCGTGTTGAGGTGGGCCCCTTTATTCATTTTTGTCACCTAGGCACAGCATTTGAGGTATGTGGCACACTTTTTACCGGCACGGGTAAAGTTTTGTCACTCTCCAATATTGCTTTACTAAGCACCATTTGTCAGCACCTTCTTTTTCGTTCAAGTATATCGTCAGAACTCCATCATTTTCTGTCCACGTTTCTACTTACTCCATTCAAATGGCGTCGGCCTGGTCCTGATAGAACAGTTAGCTTTATGGTGGATAACGGTAGCGTCGTTAGCCAGAAGGTGAAACGTTATGCTCTCGTGGAGGAGAATGTAGTTCTTTATGAGACTCATGACTCCCGTCGACGTGCCCTCTGTCTCCAGACAGGCACCACTACTGTTCTAGACAGCTCCCACTCTTTTTTTTCGTTCAACTATAGCGGAGGTTATGCTCCCGTGGAGGAGGATGTAAATCTTTATGAGACTCATGACTCCCGTCGACGTGCCCTCTGTCTCCAGACAGGCACCACTACTGTTCTAGGCAGCTCCCACCCCTATATGAGGTTATCGGACGAGCTCGTCTTAACCGTCGATGACACTATTGAGGTAAGAGAGAAAGAGTCAGCCTCATCGACTTATACATTTACCGACGTATCCAACGATGACACTTATGAAGCAATAGAAAGGGCTTCAGTCTTGTCAACAGTTTCACCTATAATAGCGTTCGAACTGGAAAATCTCCCTGATGAAGGCAAAAAAGTGTTTTTCTCTGACAGTATACCTTGCTTATCACCACCGGGAGTGATATGGGTGGCCAAACCGTTTGTTAACGATGCTGAGACTGTGGTCTACTTGTTTCGTGTAATACATCCATATCAGCAGCAACATTCCAACAACCCAGAATACGTCATCAAGGAGGTCGCCCAATTCGGTTTCACAAATGACCACTCATTTTTCTTGTACTTAAGTGTTCACAACACACTTCACGCTTTCTCCCTCCAATCGGGTACCATTCTGCAAAGCGTCTCAGGAGTTAGCCCGTTATTCTTCAATTTTGAAGGGCAAGCTGGCTATCATTTTCAGGCCGATGACGAGGGTAAAACGCTGCTTTTGCAAGACTTCCCTTGTGATTTTTTGAAACATTTTCTTATTCCATCAGCGAGAAAACCAATGCAAGCAAACTTTGTTTCAGATGACACTTTCCTGGTTCTTTATGTGGACTCATCAGTTGCGTCGTCTCATGCAACTGGTGATCGATGTACTGACACTTTATTTTCTCAAGATTTCTCAGGTTCGCTTGGCCCTTGGCAAGTGGAGAAATGCGCATTTTCTTCGGATGGAAAGCTAATTGCCGCTCACCATGGCAACATGATAACGTTGCACGATACAATCGGACAAGACGGTTGTCAGTTTCTATGTTCCGTTTTTGAAGCTGACTACGAATTTAAAGTCGTTGAGCTTACATTCTCAGCTGACAATGCCTTACTTCTTTTTTGTATCCTACGGGACAGGAATTGGCCCTTCGCGTTTGTTTGGGACGTAAGGAAGAAGGTAGAACCACAGTCATTTGACCCACCAGGGCTTCTTTCTGAGAATTTCTGCTGCTGTTTTACGGTTGATAACAAAATAGTGTTGTGCACTGAGCTCTATATTGAGATATGGGATCAGGCAGCAAGTCCATGTCGTTTATTAACAAGACTACCTCTCGATGTGCTTTACAACGAGACTGACAAGATTACCTATTGTACCGTTTCACCGAACAATGATCTACTGGCTTGTTGCGTTGTGGATCGAATCCTACTCTACTCGCTTAACAATCCTACCAATCAGCCCTATTTGAACGAGCTACCTCGTGCCCATTTAGGCAAAATCGAGTTTTGTCGGTTTTTGAATGGGAATCGCTACATCATATCATATGGTATTGATGGTGCTGTGTTCTTGTGGGACTTACTTGAGCGGAGAGCCATTTCGTTTATTAGAATTCCACTGGAGGGTGACCACATTTCTTTCATGACTGTGTCCCCAAAAGAGAACAAAGTAGTTGGTTGTACTTCATCTGGGGGATTCTTTCAAATAACTCTGAACGGATTAAAATCCGAGATGTTGTCATTAGAGAGGTTTCAACTGGAAGGAATGAGGAAAGAGCACAATGTGTTAACGCTCACTGGAGCAGTTTGCCCCAATGCTGAACAGATTGCTGAGAACACGAACACTTCAAAAGTAGTGGAAGAGATGGATTTTATGTGTCCTTCTGACATCAGCGAAGACAGCGATGGAGATGAATCAGAATATTCAGGGGCTGATCAATAAGGTTAAACATCGCGTATCCCAACATGAAGTCGTGAGAGAACCATAACGTCACCTGTGAGATTTTAAATACACAGGCTAACCAGTTAGTTTTATAATTGAAGAAGTTCATATCGCAGGATAGAAAACAATGATCAAAGTCAGTCGGTAGAGTACATAGGCTTTTTGGGCAAATCATACGTATTGTAAGGAAAGAAGTTGATGATGAAAGCAAATGAGACTTAAGAGCTCTACTACCACAAGAAATGAAATCATAAATCGTTTGTAAAGAACACTAGGTAAACGGCAAATACAGGTCACAAATGCTGCGAATCGATTACTGCATAGGAATATTTCAGATACTATCACTAGAATTAGTTTAGGAAATGGTTACAAAGTGAAAACCCGGCAACTAAATTACACCCCACATCATACACAACTCAAACCAGACAGAAAAACATTCTAATAGTAATCAACCTCATCTGATGAGTAGATCCTGAAAGGCAACAAATGAGGTCAGAAACGCACTTTGCTTTAAATGCCTGTATGAAAGTTCAAAAACGCAGCCATCTGTGAATTCTGTTTATGTGACGTTTTCCTCAACCACAAATAAATAAACAAAGGCATCAAACCAGCTTTGAACAACAAAAGAGTCTTGATAGCAGCTGTGTTTCATGGTGTGGCGGCATTCAAAGGACAAAAAAAATTCAGTTTAAAACTGAAAATTACACAAAGTTTCAGTTGTCGGTGATGAAACTTCAAGATGCTGCATAAGTGTTTCCGTGTGTCAAAACTTTGGCCAGTCTGAGTCTAGATTGATCCTGGAGTGTGACCAAGCTAAAAGCAAAGCCTTAAAAATAGAACTTCAAATTAAAACAAAACTTCACGATTTTTACTGGAACACACTCCAGTGGTTCCCCTTAGGTGAACAGGTTAACTTTTTGCCAAGACAAGCGCAAGCTGCTGTCTTGGATTCCCTCATCCCTTTCCCGTGATCTACTCTGCCCCTTCCTGACAGTCTGTACGGGCGGGAGGGCGTACGCTGACGTCTTATCCAAATTTTCTCGCATCAGTAGGTTTCCAATTTCTACAGCAGTGGAGGCTTCGCCATGAAAATGAATCTCTGCATAACGTCGTGCATTTCCAGATCTGTTGTCCTTTGACTAAAACTGTCTCGTAATGATAATTTTATTTCTTAAAAAATATTAAAATAAATAAATATATAAATCGTAAGTGAACGTAAGATGTGATAGCCCATAGTTGACTTTATTTGCCTGTCTGTGACAGTATGCGTTAGAATTGCAACTGAGAAAGATGACTCATGAAATTAGATAACGAGTTCATAGTTTGTTAGCTCAAAATTGTGTTGCATTTCTGAATAATAGTCTGATTTTGATTATGGCCCTGCCAAAAAGGTAAAAATCGTAACCCAACAATCCGATAGTCTAAAAGTAGTTTTGAGATTTTGTAGAGAATTTTAACCCTACTTTATTTACTTCGACTTTACGACGTGCAATCAGTTTGACAGTTTATTCTTTGACGTTTTCGTACAGGGTGGTTACGTGCTCCTCAAAGGACTGCGTGAGCCCGAGCGTTTCGTTAACGTCTTGGTTCATTTCTCTAACGTTCCATATCCGATTTGAAAAAGACACCATTTGATAAAGCGTTTGCGAAACGACCTAGAACGTTACCGCCGTAGAATGATTGCTACTCGTCTTTTCCCTTTGTCTCCCTGAGTAAATGATTAAGTCTTGTACAGGATTAAAGGTCATTCTAACTTTTGAACTGATGTCGATTAAATCCAGCGGTGTGACCATTCAAATAATTGAAATGAAAACTCTTTGACAGTACTTTCATATGGTACCTTTCGCTATTCATCTTTTACAAAAAGAAATTTTGTGGAATATTTACTTTGGCCACATTTGGGAATGAGAGGGTTAAAAGGGGACCTCCACTGTTATAACAATGTGACGGGAACACTGTTATAAAGAAGATAGAACTTCCAGTAGTTAAAGTAAATACCAGAGGGAAAAAATCGCCTGTTTTTGCTATAAAATTTCCCGCCCGGCACATGATTTTGTAATTTTTTTAACACATTTTGCTCTGGCCATTGGAGAGCTTAAGCAACGACAACGGCGACGGCAACGAGAACGGCAAAAAAAAATAATAGGTTAAACAAGCAAATCAATAATGTTGCACGTGCATCATGCTTTTTGTGCATTTCTTTGCCCGTCGTTGCAGTTTGGTTCCAGCCGTTGTTGCACACAAAAAATTCAATTTTTAAATTCTCAATTCCCTTTATAGAAAAAAGAGAGTTGAAATTAAGTATTCATTCATACAGTTGGAAGTCAAAAAAGTCAAATTTTTACTACAGTTGAGGTTCCCTTTAACTGAATAATTTTAAAACCTCAAATTCTGTTTAAGGTTCATTATTTTGTTAAGTAGGAAAAAAAAAGCTCAAAGTGACTGTTGTGTAAACTATATTTTTTTAATTCAGATACATAGTGTTGGTTTGTAAGAACGTCTGGCTTGCCAGTTATCTACGAATAAAATAAAAGTTAAAGTTTCTTGTTGTTGTTATGTCTTTAGTGACAATGTTTTTTCAGTTTTGTTTTAGTTTGTTTGTTTGTTTTCTAATCTAAAAATATACCGCATTTTCTTGACTCTAGAATTTATAACCCACGTACTAAACGACACCGGGACATTAATTTTTTATTTTTATTTTTGTATCTCACTTTTGCAACGTTGAGGTTACTTCTCCTGCAGTTTTATCAGTGGCTTGTCCATTAGCGCCTAGAAAATCGCCACTTAGGCCCGTTTCAAACGTTGTGCTACTGCCGTGCCGAACTCATTTGATCGAATTAAATTCGACTTTAGCACGGCAGTAGCGCGACGTTTGAAACCAAGTCGTGAGTAGCTCGACCTTGGTTTCAAACGTCGTGCTACCGCCGTGCCGAACTCAATTCATAAATTATAAATACATTAGAATATATTCAAAAGTTTGCCAAACCGTTTCTTTATTTTTGTGTTTTGTTTTTGGCAACAGCAGTTCCATTCGACTGTCATTGTGTGAATTAAATTCGACGACCTGAAACCAAGTCGTGCTAGTGTCGTCATGCAGTCGAACTACAGTCGAGCCAGCTTAGCACGGCAGTAGCACGACGTTTGAAACAGGCCTTAGATTTAACCATGTTTGAGTTAAGATCACACGCACTATGGCAGTTCAATGTGAAATTTCAGACGGCAATTGCCTTAAGATTACAGCCATTATCAGTAATGTGGGTGGTTTGTCATAACTGTCTGGAGCTTGAATCCCTTAAAAGCCACTTTTTCATGGACGTTTACAAAATATGGACCACCTTTGTGGACTTAGTCCATGGACCTCTTCGTGGATCCGGTCCATGGACTATACTCCCGTGGATCACCCCTAATTTTTGAAGATGAACTTTTCCAGAGGTCTAAACGTATTTTAGGAACCTTAATTTGAAGAAAATGTGTTAATTTATATTATCGCTATTAAAGGATTTTATTATCTATTTTTGTACAATATTATTGTTATTATTTTTTTTTTTTGCAATTGTAAGTAGCTATATTATTTTACGATTTTAAGTAGCTTTGTAATTCAGCCTTAAATGAACAATGAGTTTCTTTAAATAAAAAGTCAATACTCTGGCTCACATTTTTCCTACATTCCATACATGGGTTCAGTTTAGTCTAGAAGGAGAAACAATATTTGAAGGGGACATAAGGAGAGGTAGGGAGGAAGTATTCACTTACGCAGCTTTTTTTGTGTGCCGTTTCGTTGCGTGATGATAGACACACCACAATGACTGTTTAGGAGACTACATGTAGTGAGGAAGAGGAACTGCATTATGATTGAGAACCCACTCCAAACTTCCCTTCCCTCAAAGCCCTTGGAAATGTTTATTGGTTGGCAAACTTATTGAATCCTGCTCACGAATCAAGCACAAAATCAGGATCTGCATATTATCAAACAATGTGGTTGGTCAGACGCCTTACAAGTTTGCGAACACTTATTACAGGTTGGTTCATGTAAATTGCCATTCATTCAAGTCGAGATTGCTGTCGTACAAACACATTTACATTAAAGGAGCTGTGTCACGAAATTCAGCCAAATTAGGTAATTACAAAATGCCCGTTAAATTAAGAGAAACGTTAAAATAACCTCATAAAAGAGGAAGGTTAAAATATCATAACAGATACAACAGATGCCATGGATGGGCAAAACTGAAGAAGATTGAAATGGATTGAAATTAGGGTTTTTGAAAACTGTTCAGCCTAACAGTTTTTCAAAGTTGATCTCCGCTGTTTGCAACTTCAAAATAATGCTTAGGAGACATATTTGTTTGTCTCGAATCTCTGCTCGTGTCATTTACAAGTAATTTCTTTGCTTACCGTACTTTAAGTTCCATAGCGATTGAGGGCGATTAACTGGCAAAATTAAACAAAATGAACTGGACTGCCGTGACACAGCCCCTTTAAGCTTCCTCAGTAGTCTTATACGCAGCCGTTTTGGTTTCAATTTTCACGCAACACGAAAACAAAAAAAAACGAGCTGTGCGGGAGAATACTGCCTCCCTACCACTCCTCCTGTCCCCCTTCAATTATGGTTACTCCTTCATGAGACTAAAACGACCCATTGCATTGGTATGGAATTGCAAACAGAATTTGAACAGGTGGAAAATATGAGGAGCCCATAACCCTGATAAAAAATATCTGTCCACAGGTTCGTGCATTTAAGGTTCCTAAAATTTTGTTTAGACCTCTGGTAAAAATCTATCTTCATCGAATAGCGATATATAGCGATATTTGCTAGCTTCTTAGCTTTTCCTCGACCTCCCTCGTCCACATAACTGTCGTATCCGTTGCTAAGTTGCACAAGCGACCCGAGGTTCTTGCCCGTTACTAGGTGACGTCATACTGGCAGGCGGAGTCGGACAAGAAACTTAGGTGGAAAACAGTAAAGTTATCTCCCCCCCCCCCACTGATTCAATGCAAAAACGGAAAAATATGTTCAATCCATTCTCCGGGGGAGGTACTCCTCGGAATTCCTGGTGGGGGTGTGCCGCCTGGTTCTCCAAATCCTGACCCTATTGCAGACCAGAAAATGTCATTTTCCACTCCAGTTTTCAGACCAGACCTCTAAAATCCATACCCGTTTTCAGATCTGGCCTTTAGGCAGAGATTATGTTATCATTACTTAGCTTAGAGCGCAAACAAAACAATTCTTCAAATCCAGTTCAAATTCGCATATTTCTCTTCCTTTCTGACTCATTTGGAATTGAAGCGTTAAATACGTCCATACACTCCCGTAGTTCCCCGATTCCAGACCAAAATGGGCAAAGTGTATACCCGTTTTCAGACCAAAACAGCGCAAAAACCCTATCCGATGGGGCGGCACATACCTATATAACTTATATAAGGGATTACCCCCGGATCCACTCATGGAGATATTCATTGAATCCCTTCAAACACACGTTCATTCCTCCTGGCATTAGCCTGTTCCAGGCGTTCAGATAGTAGAGCGCGGCGGTCAGTGGGGAGCGAGTGAAATTGTACACCGGGAGAATGAGGGGGGGGGGGGGGGGGGGGGGACGAGGGGGGAGGCGAGAGCGAGGGAATGCCTGTAAACATTGTTAACAAATTGTTGTTCCCTCCCCATTTCCCCCTCTAGTCTCCCCGCGTTTTTTTTTTCTTCTTCTTGAATTTTTTTCCCGCCCTCTACAATCTGAACGCCTGGAACAGGCTATCCTGGCATTTCATTTAATATTCCTGGGGCGAGCGCGGCCAACGCAAATCCATCCTGGCCTAAGGGACCGGTCAGTCGACCGGTCATTATTTATCGCCTGGCGGGGAGGGGGGGTCACTTGATTTTTAGAGAACAAAAAGGGGGATCACTGAAAACATTGGAAAGATTCAGAGGTGGGGACCACTCAAATTTGCTTGGAAAATGAAGACATGGTGGGGGGGATCACGAAAGTCATCAAATGTTATTAGAGGGGGGTCACTTCAGTGAAGTAACATTCAAAGGGGAGATCGGCTAGATTTCACCTTGTTTAGCCCCAAATTGTCAAAGATTAACCTTGACTTGCGACAATCGGCGCTCAAACCGAAAACTAAGAAAAGCTTTTTTAGATAAAGGAAAGATGGTACCAATTCTTCATAAAGAACTAGGACGCAAAGTGGAAATGCTAAAACACGAAGGTCTTGCATAAAGGTCTTGCAGTCAAAGATCTAAAAAAATCCGAACCTTCAGCACATGACTAAACCAACCGGTGTTCCGCTCAGTAAATTGACACCAGCTTTATCAGGACCAGCAAACGATACACCCTTCTTTATTTCATTAAAGTGGTTGACAGATTCTTTTCAAAGTTCGATACAATCTGACAAAAATTATATCAGCTTCAGTTCTCAAATTCAAGTACAGCCGTCCTTATCAAATCTCTTATTCCTGGCTCTGCAGCGAAGGAATCCTTTTGCAGTCTCCCCAAAGTGTTAAGAGGCCTCTTCTGTAATTTCGACTATATTTAATGAAAACAAGTTTGCTACATTTCAAACACTAATCCAGTCCCGTCTAATTTTGCTAACAATTCCTTGTCAAATCTCTCACTTTGCTCTGGAGTAAAGTAATTCTTCCAGTCCCCCACCACGCCCTTTCGGAGAAATTTTGCTCCAGCCTCTGTTCCACACAGAAGGTAACTTTTCAGGTTTTTCATCATTCCATTGAATGTACACTGCTCTGTGATGCGACTTAGGAGTTCATCTGACAAGGGCTTGTTCAGGAACTGGGAGATCATACGAACATGGCTGAGAAGATCCTAAGGAGAAGAAACAAAGGGGTAAAGGGGCTTGAAAACTGGTAGAGAAGATGGGGAATTCAGACTCTGAATCTTTAGAATTTTGGTGCGTTGTCCCGGCCAATGCTGGCCTCCCACGCAGACGTTCTTCGCGCTTTGTCACGTGTTACTTCCCCACACAAAGAACGTCGGCGTGGAAGGCTATTCCATTGACGCTCAGCGCAGAATACCAAGGTAGGATTGCGTGACTAGCCAAAAGAACGTCTGAGTTTGAGGCTACTTGTCAATCCTCTTCCCATGTTTAGTTCGGATGTGAAACTAATAAAACAAAATAAGTTTCAAGTGCCAAGTTTATTTTTTTCATATACATCCTAGTACATAACAAACGATGACCAAATGGCGAGGACGCTCAAGGAAATCACAGGACTTAAAAGAAAACGGCTTCCTCAAATAATAATTTAACCAATCACTAACTGAAAGGCAGAGCTACTTTACAATATAAAATTAAATATCAGAGGTTTGTTTCAAGCATGGTTATGCTAAAAACGACATGTGATGGACAGGATCACAAGAGAAGTCGTTACGTCACGTTGCTATGGTAGCAAAACTTCTCGATCTCTATAAACCGTGTTGTTACAAATATCGCAATTGATTTGAATAATTTGAATGACTTTCATAGGCATGATTGCACTCGGGGGCAAAACTGGATAGCCCATGCTTTTCCATGGTAATGTGACGTCGCACTTCTCCTCTGTTTAAAGCATATTATTATTCATTCAAAATATTTCTCTGTTTCTGGTTGGCTAAAATCCCACGCATAGTTCATCACATCCAGCTACTGTCGACCAAATTGGGAAGAATTTTACGAAATGTGAACTGATGATGTCAATCGTGCAGCAAAATTGCCAGGTTATTGAACGGTTACCCGAGAAGACCTGGGGACGAGGATGAGCTGTTTCGGTAGTGAATACAAAATGTATGAACATTTCACTCGTTTCACGAGGAAGAAAAAAGGCAAACTATTAGCTAAAAACGTGGCAAGAACAGCAAGAAGACAACTCGACGGACGACATCTCAGGATCTGCTATTTGGAAAATATTTGCAAAACTGAACAACCCTTTATCTCCTAAACTTGCCGATAAACATACACTATCGAAGATGAACTTAACATCGATGGAGGTAAGCCTGTTTTAGCTTGTTTTTAAACCAGGAGGTTGCTATCCGCACCCTCCTCAATCTCCATAATTCTTCAGATGATACCCAGCCTCACTCAGTAATTGCTTAATTCAATTCGGTTTTCTACCCACCACTAAGCATTAATCAACGCAAAGCAAATTAATGTGACAGAATTAATTTCAAAAAACTGAAAATGACTTTATCGGTAATTCTCCGACAATGATAACAAACCTTTTTCAAGTCTTCATATTTAAGGAACAAAACGTTAGCATCGTCTTTGTGTTTCCACCATCCAAGTACATGTTTATCCCAGTGACTCCAGGTTGCTGCAATGAATAACAATTGTGTAGGTGGATAAAGACTAGTAAGTCATGAAGGTTTTTGCCATGCCTCTAACACTACTTGTCTCTGCTACCTTAAGAAGCATCATAACCAGTTTAGAGAAAATATGTAAATATGAACAAACTCGACCTTTCAATGAGACACCTTCCAATATATCCTTATAGAAGCCGGTGACTGGGAGCATTTTGGTTCCCTTTCCCTCCTAGTCATATCTGACGGTTAGGGTTCGATTCTCCACGTACTGGCTATTTCTTCAACATGTTTCTTCCGCTTGGTCTCCATCCTCGGAGACCCAGGGGCAGATAGTGGGGACGAGGGAAAGTCTAAACGGACGGAAAAATGTGGCGCGAAGAAAAGTAAAGAACGGCGAGAGGAGCCCCTGGGGTCAATGTCTTACCAAACCAGTTCCAAACCGTCGCCGCCGTTCTGGCTTCTGATTGGTGCCAGAAAAACACAAGTTTTCTGGCACCAATCAGAGGCCAGAACGGCGGCGACCGTTTGGAACTGGTCTGGTAAGACATTGTCCCCAGGGGCTCTTCTCGCCGTTCTTTACTTTTCTTCGTTTCATTTATATTTTTCCGCCCGTTTAGACTTTCCCTCGTCCCCTTTATCCGCCCCTGGGTCTCCGAGGGTGCTTGGTCTCCGGAGTTCACGGACGCTATTTCTTAAATTTGGCGACGGTCTGCGACACACTATGGTGCTATGTTATATCGCACCTATCCCCTTTAGAACTACGTTGATAATTTTTAGACCTGTGGCTCATTACCTCTCTCCGAAATAAACAATCTAACAGTGATCATAGTTAACAAGCCTTAACATTTTACACTATAGCTACTTATTTGGGTCACTCCTTTTGGGCCCTGCGCTATGAAAAAGAAGCTCGCTGACTTTACCATCGCAGTGATATCGTCCCGGCATTAACCCTTTAAGCCCTATTAGTGATCAGCATCAAATTTCTCCCGTAATATCAATGCTTTGTAAAACAGAGTGGTCATGAGAATTACGTACATAATCACACAAGATGAATTTGCTTGATATTTATCAACTTCTCCCCACTACTTCCGTAGGAAGTGAATAGGGGCAACAAATGAGAATTCAAATTTGAATCCTACGTACTACGCCGCGCCCCAGGTTCAACTTGCAGACCGACACCCCGTAAGCAAAATATGCATCACCTTCTTCATCTCACAATATAGCGATGCTACCACAGAAGCCCATCAGAAAGATAGGCTCCTGTTGCTCAGCATGGACTGAACCCATCCTAGCTGGGCTACCCGACAATGAAATCAAACTCCTAGGCATTACATTCGTTCTTCCCGTCTGAGTTTTCTAAGGTATTATAGCAAGATTACTCGAACATTCTACAGTCGCTTCTCTCTTAACGGACACTTCTATAAGACGGACACCACTGTAAAACGGACACCTGGCGATGGTCCTTGCCTTTGCTTATTCCCTTTGTTTGACTCCTTATAAGACGGACATCTCTCTAAGACGGACACTTAGTGCCGGTCCCAAAGGTGTCCGTCTTGGAGAGAGTTACTGTACTGAAATAATTACAATCAACTCTCTCCAAGACGGACACCTTTGGGACCGGCACTAAGAGTCCGTCTTAGAGAGATGTCCGTCTTATAAAGAGTCAAATAAAGGGAATAAGCAAAGACAGGGACCATCTCCAGGTGTCCGTTTTACAGAGGTGTCGGTCTTATAGAGGTGTCCGTTAAGAGAGAGTCGACTGTGCGCCAGTTCGTACTTTTTCAACGTACCTGCAGCAGACCAATAATAAATTTTCATTTGGGATGAATTTTAAGCATTTGTACTTTTTGCCAAATGGGACATTTCCGAATATGCCCTAAAATGACTTTAATTACTGCATGTGTCAGCCGGGTCGACTCTACAGTACAACCTCGACTGACGTGTTTTGACACGTGTTACACATAAGACGAAAACAAACATTCTTTCTCTGTCCACACGAGCCCATGACTACTCTAGTCATGGGCTCCTGGCATCCAAGATCTAAACTCTTGAAGATCTCTATGGAAAACACGACTTTAACAATCTTAAACCGCTAACCATTAAATTTACGAAGAGAGAAATATCATCATCGTATACAGAAAATATATAAAACTAATATTGCCTTATAGTTACTATGGGATATGGTTGACAATTGTTGACAATATCTGGGATAGGGAGGCAGCTCTGTGCCCATGGAACCAATGGAGTTTCAACTATAAAAGCATTTAATTACTGCCACGTAAAATAATTGTATAACTTACATTTTCCCTGAACAAACAGATTGGCATAAAATTCCCACGATGCATTCAATTCAGTATTTTTCCCCAAGCTTGTCAAAAACTCATAATTTGATACAGCGTTATCTTTTGGATTTCGAGCGATGTAAATATACTTGCACGTTGTTTCCTCGTTTACACCTTTCGGTATAGCCTCATAAGAAAGGTGTGTCTTAATAAGGCGGGGGCTTGGTAAACTGGCAATGTCTGGTTGAGAAGATTTTGAATTAGTAGCCTCTTCTAAGAATGGAACACGGTCTTCAATTCGTTTGCTGTTGACTTCTCCATTGTGGTAAATTTGCCAGACAATTTCTTGAACCCAAGTTGTTCCTTTAAGAGATAAAATATAACATTCAAATCTGCCCATTTTAGGGAATCTAAGACAGCCCTGAATTCTGGATTCCACCCCGTGGATTCCTGGTTCCAGGTACTGGATTCCCGTTCTTGTCAGAGGAACTTGGATTCTGGACCCAGTTTCAATCGGTAGAATTCTGGATTCCTTGAGCTATATTCCGCATTCCAAAGCCAGGGATTCCGGATTCCACGAACAAAATTTTCCGGCCTTCCGGAATCCGGAATCCGGATTTCCTCACACGGGGCAATTCAAAACTAGCCCAAATTTCAAAACAGTCGATGCTCGTATGAACCGAATCCCTCCGGAAACAGAAATGTACGTTCTTCTCCCTTACCCCTTAGCTCCTGGCTCTTTTGCTTTTTCTGTGAAAAGCAAGTTTCAGTTCTTCCCAAAGATGCCCACAGACCGTTTATTTTCTCCCTCCCCCACCCCAGCCCTTTGTGCTTATGGTCAGTAAATCTCCCGCGGTTTCAGTTTATTTTTTTTACGCCCTTGACGATCCCTTATTAGAAAAAAAGGGGGTCCAGAACTAGCCGGCAAGAGCATCCGGTTTTTTCGCCTTTAGTTTCTAGTTTCGCCCGCCGGAAGGAGGGAGAGAAGCGACGACCGGAAATGCGTCCGCGGTTCGCGGGCTAGTCCAGAACAGGCCTATAAAGAACCCTACCGCGACTTACTGTTGTCACCAAATGTGCAGATCCACTGTTAAAAATCCTGAATACAGCATTTCAAGACGTCTACACGTCGGAAGCAACGAAGAAGATCTCATCCTACTAAACCCATAATTCGCGCTGGAAAGCTGAAAGTCCTTCCTCTTAGAAATTGGGACATGTTACAGCTATTTTCCACCTCTCACTATTTTTCCCCGATCTAGGTTCAGAATCTCAAGATTTTTGTTTTATCCGGTAGCTGCAAAAATGAAAGTCATTCATAATAAACTGACAAACATATCACAAACACACAATTGAAGATACATACGCTCAGATTACTAACATATGTACTATATGGGCTATCTTTTCTCAAAAAAGCTCAATAATTCGGCCTTGTAGTTGGTTTACGCATACTGTGCCTTACTTGGGTATTTAGTAGTTCTTTATGACCATTTGTTGACGTTGTTATCACGGTTATGTCGAGCAGAAAATTTCAATGATCTCGTCATTATTTATTTTATTTTATTGATTACTTTTTTTGCTGGTTATTGTGAGTCTTTTAACATGTTTAAGTTACGTTCAGTTTATTTCAGCTTACTCCACTTTGCATCTTTTTAACCCTGGATTTCTCTCATAACCTTATTCTCTGGAAAACCTGATTGGGATCAATGGAGGTTTCTGGGTGTAAGTCACCACCTACCCCTCACTTAATGCACAACTTTACCCTAAGTGAGAAGTAAGTGAAGGGGAGAGGTAGGCGTTCAGTTACCCAGAAACCCTTAATTGATATAGGCTTGATGGGCGTTACCGCAAACGGATTATAATGCAACACCTCGATGTCCTTAACCTACGAAATGGGCTCTCTTGCTTCAGTTAGTTAATCATAAGCCACAAGTAAATTCAATCTACCCTTAATAGCCTCAACAGCATAACTTTTCCCTTCCAAGTTCGTCATGTAATGAATAATGGCGAAGTGGTTGGACTTCTTGCAGGAAAATTTTCGAGTGTATGCCTTTTTGCCGCAAAAACGGTAACGCCGACTGACCCCTTCTGTTTAGCGGTTTGATTTCGATGCTGTCGTTATTCCGGAGTTGAGAGTCGTTAGACTGCTTGCAGTCCGCCTTCTCTTTTAAAATCAGTCTAGCTCTTATTACAGCCCGCGCGACTGCAAACACGCACGAGTGACTCTTTAATCTGGCATGTGACAGCAGCATACATGCGATGAAGATTGAACTTGGCGACGAGATACAAAAACTTGTTAAGCAAATCTCAAATCTGAGCACTAAGTTATTAGCCGAACTAAAAGCTCTAAAAACCAGAACCAAGTCGACCGAAGACTCAGTAAACCACATTGTACAACAACTGGGTGAGATAAAAAACCAAGTTTGCGTTTCTGAGGAATCATTGATTTCTCATATGCATGACGCAAGTCGCCAAGATTCTCAATCACAAACAGAATCTAATGAGCGCACGTTCGCCGAAGTTACAGCAAACAACGTTGACTTGCAGACTCTCCATAGGACTGCAACTGAAGAAATCATAGCAGAGCCAAGGGATCAGACTTTCACCGTGAGTACGCACAACAGATTTGCAGTGCTTGACCATCAGTTTCCAGAGAGACAAACACAGGTGTTTAATGAACAATCTACACAACCTGTATCTACAGCTACAGCAGCGATGACGAGAGATCACTCAAACAGTTCTGATGTTCAACAGGGAAGCCTTTACAACCATGAAGCGCGGAAGGAGACTAGAAAGCAACCAGAGGCGCAAAATGGCCCCATACTCATGATCGGCGACTCCATCTTAAGAGGAATCCAACAAAGAAAATTTTGTCCGCAACGATTTGTCAACAAGCAATATGTACCAGGAGGAACACGAGAAATGAAACAGCATATTGAAGCAATGGTGGATAGGAATGTGTACGATCATATAATTGTTCATTCCGGAACAAACGATGTTGATAAACTCAGAGTAAACGACATAGCTATGAACATGGAAAGCTGCGTAATTACGCTAAAGCGACGATGGCCGAATGCACAAATCGCTTTGTCTGGTCTCACATATGCTCCCAAGGGAGACAACACAAAAATTGACGATATTAATTACTGCTACGAGGCAATCTGCTCGGAGCATAACATCACCTACATTAATAACCAAAGGGTGACGGCTGACACTTTTGGAAACATAGACCCTGAAGTATTCTTTGACGATTTGCATCTCAACAACAAAATAGGGACCAAGAGATTGGTAGCGAGCATTAAATCACGCATAGGATTAAGAAGAGAGGGCAACAGGGAACAAGCTAACAGGAGGCAGTATAACTCGTCAAGGTTACAAAATAGAAGATGGAATTCGAGGCAGTACAATTGGGAGTTCCCTCCTTTACAAGCACTAAACGCCCTTGCTGACTACTTTAAAAAGCACCATCCAAGATAAGTGCTTCTTTTCATTTGTTAAATAGTGTTCAGTCGCTTTCCGGAAGGTCTAAGTCTGCGAATTGGATGCTGGAATATCAACGGTTTCAATAGTAAAAGTTTAGGCAATAAATTCCCGCAAAGTGAAGTATTAGGCATAATAAATAAGCATGATATATTTGGGATAGTAGAAACTCATGCTGACAGCAACTCGGACTTACAAATTCATGATTTTAGGCACTATGTTAAACATAGAGAGAACAGCAAGGGAAAACGTAACTCAGGCGGTATTGCCGTATACATAAGGAAAACGATTATCGGGGGAACCTCATTCGTAATTTCACGCAATAAGAATATACTATGGCTTAAGTTAGATAAATCTTTTTTCGATCTGGACAAGGATCTCTATTTAGGCACTGTTTACATAAGTCCAAACACTTCACAAGTAATCGACCAAGAACTTTTAGACGATATTGAAAGCGAAATTGTAAATTTTACACTCAAAGGTGATGTAATTTTGCAAGGTGACTTTAACGCGCGCACCGGCAGCATGCAAGAATTCGCGGTCCATGACGACGATAATCAATTTCTTGAAATCCCAGAAGACTATGAAATAGATACAGAAAATTATCGCTATTCACAGGACGAAAATACAACTAACAGCAGAGGGAGGATTCTGATTGATCTTTGCACAGCTCTCAGTCTTAGGATCCTGAACGGCAGAGTGGTAGGTGATCTTACAGGGAAAAAAACATGCTTCAAATACAATGGGAGCAGTGTGGTAGATTATGTTATCATTTCCAGTAGAATTCTCAGATATGTTAATTACTTTATTGTCAACGATCTGGAACTCCACCTATCGGACCATTGTTCCCTTTCATTCGCATTAATGCTAAAACACAAAAAAAGGTGCTCCGGCAAACAACCAGACGAGATCACGTTAAGCGAATTTAAGAAATTAGTCTGGGACGATAATGCGAAACACGAATTAAGCCGACTCTTAGAAAGTATAGAAACAAAAAACAGGCTGAACACAGCACTCAATAACAAAAAAGGGGACACAATGACTGATCTATTCACACAAAACTTGATTGACGTATGCAAACAAGCAGGCTTGAGATTCATTAACACCACGAGGAAGCATAGTGAAAAACCATGGTTCGACGAGCAATGCAACATAGAAAAAGAGAATCTTAAATCATTGGGTAGGCATATCTCACGAAACCCGAACGTGGAGGAATTGAGATCAAATCTACACAAGAAAAAAAAGGCTTTCAAACACCTGTGCAGAAAAAAGAAACGCCAACATTATAATCGGATAATTAAATGCATTGATCTCAGTAATGGTAAAACTGCGTGGAGACAACTTAGGAAATTATTCAACCTGGGCAAATCCAAAAATATGCAAAAAAATACATCTGAGGACTTAGAGAAGTTTTACAGTTACTTTAAAAAGTTAAACGCACGAAAACAGCAAAACGAAGAGTACATACTAACAAGATCAGAGGCCTTGGGCCCCCTAGATTATGAAATATCTGAACAGGAAACGGTAACTGCTATCGACCTCTTAAAAACTGGAAAGGCCCCGGGAGTAGATAACATTTTATGCGAGCTGCTCAAACATGGCAAAGAGGCCTTAAAAGGGCCTCTCACAATCCTTTTCAATAAAATCCTAACCAGTGGTAGGTACCCTACCCTGTGGAGTCATGGCCTAATTATACCAATCTTCAAAAAAGATGATCCGTCCAACCCAGAGAATTATAGAGGGATTACTCTCTTATCAGCCATGGGAAAGATTTTTACCTCAATAATGAATAGCAGGCTTTGTGACTATCTAATTGAAAAGGGCATAATTACTCCAGAACAATGTGGCTTCCGAAAAAAACATGGTACACAGGACAGTATCTTCATTTTAAA
Organism: Porites cylindrica; assembly: GCA_964035525.1. NCBI lineage: Eukaryota > Metazoa > Cnidaria > Anthozoa > Scleractinia > Poritidae > Porites > Porites cylindrica. Next base: position 9,919,022 of record OZ037776.1, on the reverse strand, counting down.
AGCACTAATAGACAAATATGTTAAATCTAAACCCAAGAAATCAAATAACCTTTTATTCACCTGCTTTGTTGACTTTAGTAAAGCATTCGATAGTATCCCCAGAGGGAAACTGTTTCAAAAATTGAAGCTAGCGGGAGTAACGGGGCGCTTCCTTGAGATTTTACATTCAATGTACTCCAATGATAAATCATCTGTGAAAATTGAAAATATACTAACACCTGCCTTTCGATGCCATACCGGTGTAAAACAAGGTTGCATGCTCTCGCCAACCCTTTTTAACCTTTATCTCAGTGACCTTTCAGAGAAACTTAAGGCCAAGAACCTAAACGACATAGAACTAAACGAGTTACCGTTAAGTTGTATGCTCTACGCGGATGACTTGGTCATATTCTCCAAATCAAAAAACGGACTGCAGAATTATTTGGATTCCCTCAGTGAATACTGCAAAGAAAACGACTTGTCGGTTAACCTTGATAAAACTAAGGTGTTAATTTTCAATAACTGCGGGAGAACCATGAATAAGCACGTATTATACTATAGAGGCAGTAAACTTGACAATGTTAGCAATTACAAATATCTTGGCCTACAATTTATTACTTATGGGACCTTCACGTACGCTAAACAGGAAATAAAGAAGGTTGCCCTTAAAGCTTTGTACAAACTCAGGAAGGAAATGGGCGACCATTTCAGAGACGATGTACAGCTCACAATGAAAATTTTTGACACGGTTATTTCCCCAATACTCACCTACGGAAGCGAGGTCTGGGGGGTCGATCACGACGGAAAGCTAGAAAATGATCCAATTGAGTTTGTTCAAACAAAGTTCATAAGGTGGCTATTGGGAGTTAACAAATTCTGTAGCTCAAATGCGTGCAGATCGGAGGTAGGCCGTTTCCCAATGCGAACGAAGACAAAGTGCAGAGCCATTAAATATTGGCTGAAATTTTGTGAGCCGGAGCACCAAAATAAACTCTCTGGAATAGCATTTACAGACCAAATTGGTCAAGATAAAAAGGAACTTTGGTCAAGCAAATTAAAACGACTATTAAACCTCGCAGGTCTTGGCGACATATGGTCAGCGAAAACTAACACTCCCGCAATCATGAACTATATACGACAGAGACTATTAGACATAGAACAGCAAACATGGATTAGCGAAATTCACAATGATGAACGAAAGGACCCGCATCAAAAAAACAAACTAAGAACTTTTAGGAAATTTAAACTTACCCATGACTACGAAAATTACCTCACAAATGTAAGAAACATCAATCATAGAGTAGCAATCACAAAGCTAAGATTAAGCAACCACAAACTAGCAATTGAAACTGGACGATACGTTAAACCCTATCAACCACCTGACCAAAGAATCTGTCCATTATGTAAAACTGGATTAGAAGACGAGGAGCATTTTTTGATGAATTGCATAGCCTATAGGGATCCTAGGAGAGAGCTGTTCAATACGCTCAAAAAGGAAACTAATCTTATTCTTGACTCTATGACTCCAAGCTCTGCCTTTACAACGTTGATAAGTATGAAGCAAGGAGAGAAAACGCAAAAAATTGTGGCTAAATACGTATATGATCGCTTCCGTGAAAGAGATAGACGCGTTAAATATAACCTTGTTTAATAGTTGTATAAATTTTACAAATGTACACGTCTGTAATTATTGCACGAAAATCTTTGTTATCATTGTAAACACATGTGTCTGTAGGCGCTCTGTTGATAATAAAGCACTTATCCTATCCTATCCTATCCAGACCTTCAGATAAGAGGGGGGTGGGGGGGGGGGGGGGGGGGGGGTCATCCAGACCCTGAGATAAGGGTCCGGGGCCCGGTCTCCAAAAAAAGATCCGCCACTGTACAAGAAAACGCTAAAATTGCAAATTTTAAATAAAGGTTTCATATATATTTTTTCGTCCTAGTCGAATTCAAACATACAGAATTTTTTACTTCCTACGGAGATTGTTTTCTCACCACCAAACTTTACGTTCCTAGTGTTGCATTTTCAATAGCTGGTCTAGATCAAACAAAATTCGGCTTTTATCAACTTCAAAGTTTTTTTGTTTATTGTTGTCATAGTAATATCGATTTTACTTCAAACTACGTACATTTTTACAAATTTCAATCCATAGCCAATTACTGGTGAAAATTTTATAGTGATCGGACAAGGAGAAAACCACTTTTAAGGCGATTGAAAAATATCGGTATGGCCTCTGAAAAAAAGCTGTATCGAAACACCTTAACAATGCACCAATGAGCATTAAAGATTTGATTGAACAAAGAAACAATAAATACGACCTCAGAGGAGACGATATTTTAAAGCGGCAAATGGCCAACTGTTCAACATACGGCCTTAAATCGTGGCGGTTTACAGCGCCAAAACTTGAAGAAACTCAATACCCGATTCATATAGAACCTGATACGACCTTTCAAGGCTCTCTGCTTCTCAGTTTCGTCATTTATTGATCATAAAACTGTGAATTAAATTCTCTTCTAACTCCCCCTCTAAGTTTTATTTTCGGTTTCCCTAACCGCGGAATGAGCTTCTCCGCGCGTCCAGTTGTAGGGCCTCATACGTAACGCTTTCTTCCCGGTTTGCGAACGCATTTGCGTGTCGAGCCAAAGGAATGTGTGACAATCTAGTCCGTAATCTGTTTCTCTTGTTTAAGCCTGTGTATAGCAGATATTAAAATACAATTCTCAGCCCCCTTTTTGTACCTAGTGCGTGTGTTTTTTACCTTGTCCTTACCTCAGTGTCGGTGGCTAGTAATGGATATTTACCTCGCAGCTTCGCGGCGAGGTAATTTATCACTACTAGCCACCTCCACTTCGGTGAATACAGTCGAACCCCGCTATTTCGAAGTCCCAAGGGAAATGGAAAAAAAGTTCGAAATAGCGGGGCTTCGAAATAACCGGGGAAGCGTAAAGGGGAAGAGTAAATCCAAGGGCATTCGATCTTCCTTCGAAATAGCGGGGACTTCGAATTAACCGAGTTCGAAATAGCGAGGTTCGACTGTAATTGTTATATAGCTTGCAACATACTCGTTAATAATAAGCCCTCGCATCTGCCCGTTGAATTTTTCACTGCCTGTATTACATTAAAGCTTGAAAACAATAAAACACTCTCTCCAAGGGGCAAATGCGATGGCGATATGTGTATGCTGCAAATGTTCACCCATCCACCCTAAGCAACAACAACTTGGCACGTCAAGCACAGTTTTGATACATTTCTCTTGCCGTCCACTGCAGGGCTAACTACGTATCGGCCAATTTCACGTTTTATGGAGGACTTCAGACAGAAGGCGACGATTTCCTTTTTCTTTTTTAAACTTGCAAACCCTCCTTAAGAATTAATTCTGTTTGACAAATCGAACGAGGTGTAATTACAAGCTCCATATTATGCTTTGACTACAATGACGTTTTTTCTCTTCAAATCCTATCAATTGCAGATAAACATTCCTTCACAGCAATGGTGTCGCCAGGTTTTTTTTCCAGAGGTACCCACAATTTTCTAACTCCCTCAGTTCTCCCTCATCGTGTAACTACCCCATCGGCCAATTTCACTTTTTATGGAGGACGTCAGACATAAGGCGACGATTTTCTTCTTGTGTTTTAAACTTGCAAATCCTCCTTAAGAATTAATTCTGTTTGACATGTACAAATCGAACGAGGTGTAATTACAAGCTCCATATTATGCTTTGACTACAATGACGTTTTTCCCTTCAAATCCTATCAATTGCAGATAAACATTCCTTCACAGCAATGGTGTCGCCAGGGTTTTTTCCCAGAGGTACCCACAATTTTCTAACTCCCTCGGTTCTCCCTCATCGTGTAAAAATCCCGGCCTGATTGCCTTCTCTATTCTTTTGAGTATCGTGGGTTACACAAGAATGGATGGAATGGCAAATGGGTCAAAACCTTTCTACAGTTCCTTTACCCTGCAGCTGCGAGCAGAGGTTTCTCTCTTGCGTGGCTGTTAGCGTTTTACGCCGTGTAAACAAACCAATTACGCTACAGACAAGCCAAGCTTTCGCAGGGTAAGATCCTTTAGGTCCTTAAAAAACGAAGAAGAAGAAGAAGAAATTCCCTAGACATGCCACGCCTCATTCAAAGCGAGTTCCAAACAATTTAAACTGAAATGAAACCTCTGACTTTCGGGGTATTATACATAGGGTAAATACATCAAAGACTCAAATCTCTATCTATCTATCTGCTCGTTTCTGGAAAAAAAATTGCAATTTTTGTCCCGAAGCCTCCTTGGTTTAGATACTCAACATATTAAGTCGACGTAAACGCCACCCCCAGATAAACGCCGCCCTCGATTTAACGCCGGAGATTGAAGCAAAATTACCAATAAACGCTGCACCCAATCTGAAGAATGCGGCGTTTATTGTACTGAGGATTATTAGCAAAAACTCGGTACAACTTGGTAATCTACACCAACCAGACAATTATGATTCTATCTCCGCAAAAAGTCGAACATTACAACTTGTAATATCCCCCTGTATGATTTCTCGTAATTGTTGTCAGTAATTTAACAAATGAGATTTTGAAATAAATGGCGCCCTTGAATAAACGCCTCATCAGTAACGCTTTATATTTAATATTAAGCCTCGGTGGTTAATGAAATGAATGGGGTATGCTTGTTCTTTGTAAGAGCACTTTGAAATTATTATAGATTATCTTAATTCTCGCTTTTAAACAACTAAACAAACGGCATGATAAGTAGCAAGAGCTCGGTTATCTCCAATCCAACAAGGCTTCCCGATCACGCCACGATTGGTATTCCACAGCACAAAATTAAAAGGGAACAGAACCGCGCCCTATATGACACGAAATCCGGCTATGGAACTATACGATCCTTCAAGGCTTTTAGAAATAGCTAAGCATATTTTCACAATAAACTTGACTTGACTTGACTTAATACTCTAACCTGCTTTCGGATAGCTGACTACAAATACGTCGTCTGACTTCGTCTTGAAGTTGACAATGTAGTCGTACAGCAACCGAGGATCGTCAGTAAAATACGCCGGAATTCTTAAGCCCATTATTTCCATCGTCTTAGTTGATCTCCATTCGCCTTTGATTTCCTGCAAGATCGGAAAGTTCGCCATGATGCTCGTGCGATGGTGTTTTATTTAACGCGACAACGTACACCAGACTCGTACCCAGCCGCTTCTCTGACCAGAAGGGTTATCATTAGATCCCATCGACCTCAGCCCCTTCGGACACCTCATGAAATAATTACACAACGTAGTTTTCCCCATGACTTATTAGGGTTAAGCACTGCCTTTACAGATTAGGGTTAATCACTGCCTCTACTGATTAGGGTTAAGCATTGTTTCGAAACTGGTTAGGTTCTTTTAAATGTTAAGAAAGACTTAAAGTCGACTAAACAGACCAAGTAAGTTCTGTGTGATAGCTAGTTTATCATTTCGCTTACGAGAAGTAACCTTATCATACGTATACCAGGATGATAAACATCTTTTATGAGATGGGTAGACAGGGGTTCGAAAGCTTCCACGTCCGGTACCTTACATTCAGGTATAAACCATAACTGATTTTCTTCGAGAACAAATTAAACGTACAGAGGATACAAGTATATGGGTAGACTTGCCCACTACTCCGGCTGCGAATCAAAAGCCGCGCTAGATACGTGAAAAAGTGTGCGCGAGTGTGAAGCGCGAGAACTAAGTGCATAACTCAAAAATCGAGTGTGTAACAACAGACGGAGGAGATTTCTTAATCCGGGAAGGACAAAGTCCCTAGGATCTTGGCTACTGCGAGAAATCATATCTCAGCTAATTTGAAGGCATTATAATAATTCTACATTGCATTTTCGCTGTAAAGATTTAGGATAAAAATCCACTTTAGATACCATCTTCGTCCTCGTGAAAAGAGAAACTCATTTTGTGACTAAAATGAAATATGCATCTCATCACTCAGGGTCCCAAGATGCTATATAAATATACTTTCCCAGGCCACGCTAACAGAACTTCAACTACATTTTTCAGTTCCCTTGTCTTAAACTGATCGTTACTCCTTGAATAAAACCACAGTCGCTTTATTTTTCTCTGAGCTATTCCTGTATTCCAGTCTTGGATAACCAAAAAGCCTTAAAAAACACTTTCCCGGCATTACTTTTTTGCCGAGGAAGCCAGGAAAGCATGGAACTCTGATAAAAATACACGAAGCATGAACAGGAGCATCAAGAGTTAACTTTGATTTTGACTAAAATTTGAAACTTAAGTGCGCATTTGGATTTCTTTTCTTCTCAATTTCTCTTTCTAGCTGCTTTTAAACCCGAGTGTCACAGTGTTTAAAGCTGCTTAACAACGGAAAAGAATACCAAACTCTGTGCAAATAACTCGCTTTCGTCTCCCCTACATTCAAAGTTGAAGAAATTTAAGGACTTTTCAAGGACTCCCCCTAGAATTCAAGTACCTTTCAAGTCTGTGCGAGCCCTGTCACCGGTTTTTCTCTGAGATCACTGTGCATCGCGCAAACACCTTCACAACTTTCACCTTCAAAAGCTCGAAGAATGTACCTCAAGACTTTGCACTTTTTTTCTTGATTGATGATCGTCTTTTATTCTCTTTCTCTCCAGGAGATCATAAGCATATTTTACATATTTTGATAAGCATTTGTTTAAATTATATACAAAGCTCGGTAAGAAGATTTTTCGCTTCATTATTAGATACAAGATTTTGAAAATTCATTAACCCTTTCACTGCCAAATGTGGCCAAAGGCAAGTTTCGAACAAATTTCCAAATTTCATTTTCCAAAATTGTGAGAAACAAATAGTATCATGTGAACGTAGAGGCAGAGAGCTTTGATTTGAATGGTCACATCATAGGATTTCGTCCACAGACTCAAAAGTTAGAGTCACCTTACAAAACTCCATCAAACACTCTGGCAGTGAAAGGGTTAAATTACGTACTACACTCCTAAGTTTTATCAAGTCTTGACGAATCTCCACACCGCAAGGAACAACGTCACACAAGACAGTAAACTTCCTGCAATGGCAAAAACAAAAGTAGAACAGATTTTTTTCAGAATTTAAACACAACATTGAACCCACTATATGGAAGGTTTTTGAGGTCCCGTTTTGGTGGAAAAAACTGTCCCAGGCAGAGGAGCCATGCGCCTACCTGATCATCGGGGTAACAGCCGGTTTCGCTACTTGTCGAGTTCGCTACATGTTCGCTACCGGCATGCAAATTCGTTACGTACTTCATTCTACCAACTTCGTTATGAAAGTTTCTAAACGTGTTGTGAACATTTTCACGATCTTTTAGAACCAACATCTTGTTTTAAATAAATCTTCCTTACTGAACTTGAAGAGGCGCCATGTTTTAGCATATTATCATCGAGCCCGCGTATCGCTCACAATAGAACAGCAGCTTTTACAAGAGAGAGAAAGAACAAAAACCAGTAAGGGGGAGTAAAAATTACCAATTTTACACTACTTTCTTTATTGTTAAGCTATATATTTTACAATCTAGATTTTTTATACATGATATAAAAACTTTCAAGACTTAACGCCATTAACATATGCAGCGAATTCAGTATGCCGGTAGCGAACATGTAGCGAACATGTAGTGAACTCGAACATAGCGAACTCGGCAAGTAGCGAAACCAGCGTTGAGCAAGATCTAAAATGGGGGACCAAATTTTTCATATATTTCCTTACAAAACGTGGCGAACCAGAGTTGGCTCGGCTAGTAGGGTAATCCACCTAACCGGGTCACCTTTTTGTGATGGTAGGTTCACCCTCCCAGTCGGGCAAACTTTTTTCCATATGAACAGCTGAGCTAGCCCAGCAGGGTCAAATGGGTCAAGGCGAGACAATAGGGGGTTTAAGCAACGACGTTTTTGAGCAACGGAAGTCACCTAGAAGTGGACATTTTGCCTTCTTGGGCAGTGGTTTCACTCAAATGTTTTGGCAAATCGTCTGCATATAAGAAAAGACAATTAGCAATACAAATTTGTTAGCGTCAAAGCATACAAGAAGAAGAAAAAAAAAACTCCCTTCCGGTTAACGTGCGTTGCTCAAAAACGTCTCTTTTTAAGACAATCAGAGCATGCGCGAGCGTTGCTGGCTCCGGCAAAGGGTAAGGGTATAGGGGTCAACCATTTTTCTCATAAACGCTTGTTAAAGTTGACTGGGCTGGAGGATGACCCTTATTCCCGCGACAGATTTCAGTCTCTGGGCATTTCTTTTTAAAGACACAATTTTTTAACTTCTACATTTCCCTAAGTTTAAAAGGATTTACCGGTTTTAGGATTCGTGTCAAAATCCGAGAGAATTGAGTGCCTTATCTTACCTACTATATACTTGATTAAATCTAGCTTTTGTGCCTCGAGCTGCGCCCCAAGTTTAGCAACCTAGGGAGTGAAAACATGAGAAACGCATAGTTTTGACAAACGGTGTTTGTTGAGGAAGGGCAACATGTGAGTGGAAACATTTAGTTATTCTGTGTGGCTTCGTTTTGGGTCACGTAGTATAAGGGAATTTGTTTCCCAGCTATGTCACCGAAATGCATGACCGCGAAGGACTGGAAAAAAACGGTATGAAGACCAGGCAAGAAAGGCGAGAAAAACAAACCTACCCTGGAGTTACTACGTTCACAAGGAACCGGACGAATTTTCAACCGGCTGAAAAATTTGACCGGACACTTCTTTCACAAGGGATCGTTCAATATTTTTTGCTCTGTTCAAACGGCAGTTTGAACGACTTGGCGTCTAAATTTTCGCTTGGTTAGGTTGGGTTTCGTGTGGACGAAACACCTGACCGCAAGAATTTTCAACCGCCTGAAAATTAATCCGGTACTGTCTGAAGGTAGCTTGAGCATCAGTAGTAGGAGAGAGTAGAACGCGTTTTTTTTTTTTTAAACAGAAGCTCTGGGCCCAGTTGTTCGAAGGCCGATTAGCGCTTAACCCCGGTTTCTTTTTCTTGAGTTCAAAAGCATTTTCTCGGATAATTTTCTCTGTTATTTTTAGAGCTTTCAATCATCATCTTCCAATTATCGGCGAGATTATAAAGTCGCTACGCTCGGAATTATTCATTCAAAGTAATTCCTAGTTTAAAAACATAGCTAAAACATGCTTACCTACATCGATGTTAAGTTTATCTTCGATAGTGTACGTTTAGATTTGTCCAGCTCCGTAAATATTCTCCAAATAGCAGGTGTCGCCCTCCGAGTTGTCTTCTTGATTTTAGCCATTATTTCGCCTAGTTCCAGCTGTAGTTCTTACTCTTGAAACGAGTAGAGTGTCCGCCATTTTAGTTTTCACAACGTAAACAACTCAACCTCGTCCCCACATGTTCTCGGTTAACGGCGCATTAACCTGCAAGAACACTGAATTTTTGACGTCATTTCCTCGTTAAACACAAAATTCTTCCAAATTTGGTCATCGGTAACTGGTTATGGTGAATTATGGGTGTGCTTTTAGCCAATCAGAATTGGGGAAATACTTCAAATGAATAATAAGATTGCTTAAACGCCTCGAAGCACGCGGTTGTAGAAGGCCTAAATGTAATAAGGTCCTAAATGTAATAACCTTTTGTCCTAAATGTAATAAAGCCCTAAATGTAATGACATTTTGTCCTAAATGTAATAAACTCCTAAGTTGCAAATTACAGTTGTAATTACTCAAATAAGCGTCGCGTGTGGGAGGATTTAATATACGTTGCGGCGCTTATTCGCGTAAATACGGTACTAAGGGGTATTACTATCGTTTTAAGCGCTGCCCTCAAATAAGCCCCGCATTTTTGGAGAAAAAAATTAATAAGCTTCGGTACATTTCCTTATGCACTGTGTAACTTGGCTTTACAAGTAAAATTGCTTGTAAAGGGACAAAACTGAAAAAAAACTTCTTAGCCTTAAAACGTTTTTCATACTTCATTTTTGTTAAAGAAATTTACTGCGAAAACCGTGGACGAAGATCCTGTTTCTTGTCAACGTTGGATCTCTAGAAAAGAGATCTAATCAACTAAAATATTAAGAAATTAACAAGAAACGAGAAGTCTTTCACATGGAGGTGGGGGATCCCAGATAGGTGAGGTAACATGCGGCGGGTCACCCACCTATCATGTAAACGTGATCAAATTGAAATGAGAGATTATGTGGACAGGCGGGTTACCCACCAAAGCGGGTTACCTCACCTACCTAGGGTCCCCCACCTCCATGTAAACAGGCCCTAAAGACTGCTGCACAGCTGATAACAACCTGAGGGACACCAGGTAGGTGAGGTAACCAGCCTGTCCACATAATCTCTCATTTTAATTTGATCATGTTTACATGATACCTGGGGTGACCCGCCGCATGTTACCTCACCTATCTGGGATCCCCCACCTCCATGTAAACAGGCCCTAAAGACTACTGCACAGCTGATAACAACGTTTACAAATAACTAAGATAGTACGCGCGCTCTGATTGGCCGAGAGATGTGTTTGCATGAGAGTATGCAAACATGTGTGGAGTCAAGATGTTTTGCTCTTCCCGCGCTAATCACACAAGCACGAATTTTAAAAAGTTTTTGAGTTGAAAACTCGACAAATTTACCTTATTTACCCATTCCCTCGTCGGATGAAACTTGAAAAGTCTTTACAAACCTGCTGTACCAATTTTTTTCGCTTAAGCTGACACAGTTTAAGCGAGAAAAACCCTTTTATGGAAAGCATCTTTACTGCAAAACAAGAACTGATTACACGTTCATTAAGCTTCGTGTACAAGACTTCGCGACTGGCAAGAATTTCTCTTTTAATCAGTAACCTAAACAAAGAGTTTTTCTTTTTTCTCGGGAAAGTTATTTAATAAAAGCAATTGAAAACTTTTATCCTGTGTTTGCATAGCCTGATATAAACACTCGAGGGGCTGGGAGAATTCTTGAAAGTTATGCAAACCCGAGACGACGTCGAGGGTTTGCATGACTGTCTCGAATTCTTCCAACCCCTCGAGTGTTTATATCAGGCTATGAAAACACAGGAAGAAAGTTTTCTATTGCTAAAAAAGTATCGCTTTTTTTTAGAAAAATACTGTTATTTTGCCGTTTACAAGCAATTTATTTGTAAACGTTAAGTTTCACAGTGCATAATTAAATTTACCGAATTTATATGAATTAGCGCCGCGGCGCTTATTAACTTTTTTCTCCAAAAAGGCGGCGCTTATTTGAGAGCGGAGCTTAATACCACAGTAATACCGCTAAGTACCGTATTTACATGAATAAGCGACGCGGCGCTAGTTAACTCCCCCCCTCAACAAGGCGGCGCTTATTCGAGTAATTACTGTAATTGACAACTTAAGAGTTTATTAAATTTAGGGCAAATTGTTATTACATTTAGGACTTTATTTGCCTAGTCCCTAGGCCTCATTATTCCGCGCGGCCAAAGCGTATCGGGTCACGTGGTCCATGTGAAAATGTGAGGCCGTTTCCCGCCCGTTCGCCTCGGATACGTCACCGAAACGAACTGACCGAGAGGGACTGGGAAAACGCCGTACAGGGACTAGGCAACGACTTTATTACATTTAGGACAAAATGTTATTACATTTAGGGTCGTAATTACATTTACGCCTTCTACACGCGGTTATCCTAAAAAGTATATGGGAAGGTCGTTGCCAAAAGATTAACCTTGACTAAAGACAATAGGTGCACAAACTGAAAAGCAAAAAAGGTAAAGAGAGACTATTGCCTTTGGTTACTATAGATCACCCAGCGGTACAAGATATTAAAACGCTCGTGCAAACTGGAGTCAAATAGAAAATCAGCATCTGCTGAAAACAATTTTTAAAAAACCTCCGATCATATCCTACAAAACAGGTAAATCTCTAACGGATATGCTTGTAAGAGGCAAAAATATCACTCATTGAAGGCTTTTATAATGCGACGCAACCACAAAAAGCACATTGGGAGTCCGTGCAGTTCTATCTTTGACTTCCTTTCAATGAAGAAATGTGATTACGTGACAGTGCTAGAACAATTCATTTGTAAATGCGCCTGCAAGCGAGTTTATTAAAGGCCATGATGTCCCGATGTTTGGACGTCACCTGGCTCTTGCAAGGCTCGAATCAAAGAAGTACTTTGGTCTACTACTTCAGCAAGCACGTAGTTTGCTGCATAGCCGTTTTTAATGTCGTCACGCAAAGCTCCTCCCCAGCGTTGCGTGACGACACTAAAAACGGCTGTGTAGCAGACCACATGCACTGAGGCTTATTTATTTCAAGCAACTTTGAGGGGGCCTCATTTGAGAGGGGGGAATGATTAATTGATCGAAATGGGGCACCCATACTGCTTTTTTAAAGAAAAGAAAGATGGTACCAATTCTTCATAAAGAACTAGGACGCAAGGTGGAAATGCTCAAACACACCACGTTAAAGGTCTTGCAGCCAAACATCTAAACAAATCCGAACCTCCAGCACATGACTAAATAAAACCGGTGTTCCGCTTAGTAAATTAACACCAGCTCTACATGGTTGACAGATTCTTTTCAAAGTTCGATACAATCTGGCAAAAATTATATTACAACGGTTCTTATCAAATCTCTTATTCCTGGCTCTGGAGCAAAGGAATCATTTCACAGTCTCCCCAAAGTGTTAAGAGGCCTCTTCTGTAATTTCGAATATATTTAATGAAAACAAGTTTGCTACATTTCAAACTCTAATCCAGTTCTGTCTAATTTTGCTAACAATTCCTTGTCAAATCTCTCACTTTGCTCTGGAGTAAAGTAATTCTTCCAGTCTCCCACCACGCCCTTTCGGAGAAATTTTGATCCATCCTCTGTTCCACGCAGAAGGTAACTTTTCAGGTTTTTCATCATTCCATTGAACGTACACTGCTCTGTAATGCGATTTAGGAGTTCATCTGACAAGGGCTTGTTCAGGAACTCGGAGATCATACGAATATGGCTTTTAAGATCCTAAGGAGAAGAAACAAAGTGGTAAAAGGGCTTGAAAACTGATAGAAAAGATGGGGAATTCAGACAGAATTTATGTGCGTTGTCCCGGCCAATGCCAGCCTCCCACGCCGACGTTCTTTGCGCTTCGTCACGCGTTACTTTCCAACACAAAGAACGTCGGCGTGGGAGGCTATTCCATCGGCGCTCAGCGCAGCATACCAAGGCAGGATTGCGTGACCAGCCAAAAGAACGTCCGAGTTTGAGGTTACCTGTCAATCCTCCTCTCATGTTTAATTCTGATGTGAAACTAATAAAACAAAATAAGTTTTTTAGAGCCAAGTTTATTTATTTATTTTTTTTTTTTCATATACATAGCACATAGCAAATGATAACCAAATGGCGTGGACGCCCAAGGGAAATCACAGGACTTAAAGAAAGAGGCTTCCTCAAATAATATTTTAGGCAATTACTAACTGAAACATAACAGGTCAAAATCAATGGCACAGCAACTTAAGAATATAAAATGAAATAAAATATCAGAGGTTATGCTAAACGATACATGTGATCTCTGGGAGGATCATAAGAGAAGTCGTTGCATGAATCACGTTGCCATGGTAGCAAAACTCTCGAGCTCTATAAACCGTGTTGTTCTAGCCTGAGCATGAGGCCTTCCTAACAGGCTAAGAGAGAGGATTTGTTGTTGTAAATATCGCAATTGATTTGAATCATGATTTGAATGCCTTTCATGGGCATGATTGCACTCAGGAGCCAAACTGGATAGCCGATGCCTTTCTTCCATCGTTCGACAATCAAATGGCCATCTCTTTCGAGAAAAATTAGTAACATCTAGAAATCTTGCTACCATGGTACCGTGACGTCACACTTCTCCTCTTTATAAATAGATGATATTACACGGTGGCGCGAAGATATGAATTTTATTTTCGAGTGGCAAAACAATATATTACGAACGAACGCAACGAGTGAGTAAAATATTGTTTTTGCCACGAGAAAATAAAATTCATATCTTCAAGCCGCCGTATAATGTTCTTTTTATTAAATAGACAAAGAAACATCGATAAAATAAGAAAGGGAAAATTACCGAAATTACGTCATCGACAAACTCACGTGTGAGAAAATCAACAACTCGGGTCCCGGATGTAGTTTTTATGAATTTTACGAGTGGTATATTTTCCAGTAAAACACTCGTGTCTATATAATAAAGCATACTATTATTCATTCAAAATATTTCTCCGTCTCTGATTGGCCAAAATCCCACGCGAAATTCATTATAACCAGCTACTGTTGACCAAATTTGGAAGAAGATATGTGAACTGATGACGTCAATCGTGTAGCAAAATTGCCAGGTTACTAAACAGTTAATCGAGAAGACCTGGGGACGAGGTTGAGTTTTTTCGGTAGTGAATACAAAATGGCGGAACATTTCACTCGTTTCACGAGGAAGAAGTAGTCAAACTATTAGCTAAAAACGTAGAAAGAACAGCAAGAAGACAATTCGACGGACGACATCTCGGGATCTGTTATTCGAAAAATATTTGCAAAACTGAACAACCCATTATCTCCTAAACATGCCGATAAACATGCACTGTCGAAGATGAACTTAACATCGATGGAGGTAAGCATATTTTAGCTTGTTTTTAAACTAGGAGGGTGTTATCCGCACCCTCCTCGATCTCCATAATTTTTCAGATGATACCCAGCCTCATTCAACAACTGCTAATTAATTAACTCGGTTTTCTACCCACCACTAAGCATTAATCAACGCAGACCAAATTAATGTAACAGAATTAATTTCAAAAAACTGAAAACCACTTTACCGGTAATTCTTCGATAATGATAACAAACCTTTTTCAAGTCTTCATATTTAAGGAACAAGACGTTAGCATTGTCTTTGTGTTTCCACCATCCAAGTACATGTTTATCCCAGTGACTCCAAGTTGCTGCAAAGAATAACAATTGTGTAGGTTGATAATTACTAGTAAGACATGAAGGTTTTCTGCCATGCCTCTAACACTACTTGTATCTGCTACCAGATATCATAACCAGTTTAGAGAAAAATATGTACACATGAGCAAACTCGACCTTTCAACGGGGCACCGTCCAATACATTCTTATAGAACCTGCGACTTGGAGCGTTTTGGTTCCTCTTGGCCCCTAGTCATGTCTGACGGTTAGGGTTCGAGTCTCCACGTACTGACTATTTCTTCAACATGATTCTGTCTCTTGGTCTCCGGAGTTCACGGACGCTATTTTTTAAATTTGTCGCCGGTTTGCGACACACTATGGTGCTATGTTATATCGAACCTATCCCCTTTAGAACTACCTCGATGATTTTTAGACCTGTGGCCCTCCCTCTCGAAATATTGATATCTCATTTTGTATCTGCTCTGTCCTTGGATAAATTACTACAAATTTCACAAAAACGTTTCTTCTGCAACGAACCTAGTGTCTCTTGGCATCCCTCCAGGAATTTTGCGTTTATATCACTTGTCTCCGGTTATTTTGGTATTGATTTCCTTGACACCTGTTCCATTACCAGGCTCTCATCGACAAGCTTCACGCTATTTGCAATGTTTGCATCCGTCGACTGCTGGATGTCCTTTAGAAATCCCATTACCTCTCTCCGAAATAAACAATATAACACTTATCAGCGTTAACAAGCTTTGGCCGACGTTCTTCTTCAGCACGGTACAAGACTAAAACCTTTTAACGGTAGCAGCATTGCGAAACGTCGGTTAAGACTCTTGAAATAACAGGGTCGATTTTACAATTTTCAAATTAACATTAAGTGACTACGCTGCGCAGGAATTTTAATCTTATTTAACAAACTTTGACCTTGACCTTTGAAATACCCATTTGGATCACTCCGTTTGAGCCCTGGGCTGTGAAAAAGAACCATCGCTTTGGTATCGTCATTAAGGCTACGTAGTACGCCCCGCCCCAGGTTCATCTTACAGACCAACGCCCCGTAAGCACAATATGCCTCGCCTTCTTCATCTCACAAAATAACGATACTTAGTCACAGAAGCCCATCAAATATGTGGCCTTCTGTAAGTCAGCAATGACTGACCCAGCCCTCGCTGGGCTACTCAACAATGAAACCAAACTCCTAGGCCCTACATTCGTTCTCCCTTCCGAGTTTTCTTAGGTATTATAACAAGATTGCTCAAACACACTCTACTAATTTTCAGTACGCCAATAATTACTTTTCAATACTTGCGGCAGACCAATAATAAATTTTCATTTGGGGTGGTGTGACGAGCAAATGTGGAAACAGCGAAAAGTGAGGGTGCGGATAAGGTTTTATCTTGTATTTTCAGGGTGTGAAAGAGTCCCATTTCGTGTAAAGGCCAGTAAAGGTCTTTTTGCAGCTAACCAATGGAGGATCAACTATAGAAGCATTATTACTATGTAAAATAATCATGATAACTTACACTTTCCCTGAACAAACAGATCAGCATAAAATTCCCACGATGCATTCAGTCCAGTAGATTTCGCCAAGTTTGTTACGAATTTATAACTTGATACAGCAGTATCTTTTGGATTTCGAGCGATGTAAATATACTTGCACGTTGTTTCCTCGTTTATACCTTTCGGTATAGCTTCATAAGAAAGGTGTGTCTTAATTAGGCGGGGGCTTGGTAAACTAGCAATGTCTGGTTGTGAAGCTTTTGAGTTAGTAGCCTCTTCTAAGAATGGAACACGGTCTTCAATTCGTTTGCTGTTTACTTCTCCATTGTGGTAAATCTGCCAGACAATTTCTTGAATCCAAGTCGTTCCTTAAAGACACAAAATATAACATTGAAATCTGCCCATGTAAGGGAATCCAAGACAGTCCTGAATTCTGGATTCCACACCGTGAATTCCCG
Organism: Porites cylindrica; assembly: GCA_964035525.1. NCBI lineage: Eukaryota > Metazoa > Cnidaria > Anthozoa > Scleractinia > Poritidae > Porites > Porites cylindrica. The sequence goes on along the minus strand of OZ037776.1, from coordinate 9,902,233 downwards.
ATTCCAGGTAATTGATTCCATTTTTCTTAGTGGAACTTGGATTCTGGACCCCTGAGTTCCAATCGTTGGTAGAATTCTGGATTCCTTCAGCTATATTCCGCATTCCAAAGCTTAGGATTCCGGATTCCACGAGCAAAATTTTCCGGAATCCGGAGTCCGCATTTCCTCACACGGGGCAATTCAAACCTAGCCCAACTTTCCAAACCGTCGATGCTCCTGTGAGCCAAATCCCCCAGGAAACAGAAAAGTACGTTCCTCTTAGCCTGAAATTCATCCGATTGCTTCGAGTCGTTTTCTCCTCTCAACAACTGAGGGAGTAATAACGACTCGAAGTAATCGGATGAAATTCAGGCTACGTTCTTCTCCCCTACCCCTTAGCTCCCGGCTATTTTACTTTTTCTGCGAAAAGCAAGTTTTAGTTCTTCCCAAAGATGCCCACAGACCGTTTATTTTCTCCCTTCCCCACCCCAGCCCTTTGCGCTTATGGTCAATAAATCCCCCGCTGTTTTATTTTCTTACGCGCTCGGTGATCTCTTAAGAAAAAATAAGTGGGTCCGGAACAGGCTACAAAGGGACCTTCAGCCTACAAAGAACCCTACGGCGACAATTACTGTTGTCACCAAACGTGCAGAGTCACTGTTAAAAACCCTGAATCTCGCATGAGATGTCTACACTTCAGTAAGCAAAGAAGATCTCATCACTACTAACCCATAATTCCCATTAGAGAGCTG
>OZ037776.1:9874002-9896502 GCA_964035525.1 Porites cylindrica | reverse complement strand
TCGGTTTCCCTAACCTCGGAATGAGCTTCTCCGCGCGTCCAGTTGTACGTGACGCTTTCTTCCCGGTTTGCGAACGCGTTTGCATGTCGAGCCAAAGGAATGTCTGAAAATCTAGTCCGTAATCTGTTTCTCTTGTTTTAGCCTGTGTATAGCAGAGTTTAAAATACAATTCGTATCCCTCTTTTTGTACCTAGTGCGTGTGTTTTTTACCTTGTCCTTACTTTCAAGTCTGTGTTTTATATCCAGTCCTCATTTTATACAAAGTCCACAGTCTGCAGTCCATGTTTCAAACTGACCGGCCATGCGAAGAATTTAACTTAGAAATTGAATTTAATAAGCTCTTCATCAAAAAGTAGAAGTTTCAGGACCTCTCCTCGAAATAGAGACTCCTGTAGTTTTAATTTTTGTAGTGACCAATAATTCTTTGCATTTTGGGTGGTCAGTCGGAATAACGAGAGGTTCGACAGTGTTTGCGTCACCTTGGTTTTATATCAAGGAGCGTAAAAGACAATATTCCCCTGAGTAATTTCATATTTCCTACACTGAGAGAACAAAACAAACGGCCATCTGCTTCACGAATTAAGTAACATCACACCATGCTCAAAATTATGCTCTGCTTCATATTCAAGTACATGTACATTTGGGAGTCAAAGCAACCACAAGGGCGAAGACAGTAATAGTTCTTTATAGTTTGCAACATACTTGTTAATAAGCTCTCACATCTGCCCGTTGAATTTTTCACTGTCTGTATTACATTAAAGCTTGAAAACAATAAAACACTCTAAGGGACAAATGTGACGGCGATATGTGTATGCTGTAAATGTTCACCCATCCACCATAAGCAACAACAACTTGGCACGTGAAGTACAGTTTTGATACATTTCTCTTGCCGTCCACTGCACGGCTAACTACCTATCGGCCAATTTCAGTTCACGTTTTATGGAGGACGTCAGACATAAGGCGCCCTTTTTCTTTTTCTTTTTTAAACTTGCAAACCCTCCTTAAGAATTAATTCTGTTTGACAAATCGAACGAGGTGTAATTACAAGCTTCATATTATGCTCTGACTACAATGACGTTTTTCCCTTCAAATCCTATCAATTGCAGATAAACATTTCTTCACAGCAATGGTGTCGCCAGGTTTTTTCTCCAGAGGTACCCACAATTTTCTAACTCCCTCAGTTCTCCCTCATCGTGTAACCACCCCATCGGCCAATTTCACGTTTTATGAAGGACGTCAGACATAAGGCGACGATTTTTTTCTTCTTCTGTTTTAAACTTGCAAACCCTCCTTAAGAATTAATTCTGTTTGACATGTACAAATCGAACGAGGTGTAATTACAAGCTCCATATTATGCTTTGACTACAATGACGTTTTTCCCTTCAAATCCTATCAATTGCAGATAAACATTCCTTCACAGCAATGGTGTCGCCAGGGTTTTTTCCCAGAGGTACCCACAATTTTCTAACTCCCTCGGTTCTCCCTCATCGTGTAAAAATCCCGGCCTGATTGCCTTCTCTATTCTTTTGAGTATCGTGGGTTACACAAGAATGGATGGAATGGCAAATGGGTCAAAACCTTTCTACAGTTCCTTTACCCTGCAGCTGCGAGCAGAGGTTTCTCTCTTGCGAGGCTGTTAGCGTTTTACGCCGTGTAAACAAACCAGTTACGCTACAGAGAAGCCAAGCTTTCGCAGGGTAAGATCCTTTAGGTCCTTAAAAAACGATGAAGAAGAAGAAGAAATTCCCCAGACATGCCACGCCTCATTGAAAGCGGGTTCCAAACAATTTAAACTGAAATGAAACCTCTGACTTTCGGGGTATTATACATAGGGTAAATACATCAAAGACTCAAATCTCTATCTATCTATCTGCTCGTTTCTGGAAAAAAAATTGCAATTTTTGTCCCGAAGCCTCCTTGGTTTAGATACTCAACATATTAAGTCGACGTAAACGCCACCCCCAGATAAACGCCGCCCTCGATTTAACGCCGGAGATTGAAGCAAAATTACCAATAAACGCTGCACCCAATCTGAAGAATGCAGCGTTTATTGTACTGAGGATTATTAGCAAAAACTCGGTACAACTTGGTAATCTATACCAACCAGACAATTATGATTCTATCTCAGCAAAAAGCCGAACATTACAACTTGTAATATCCCCCTGTATGATTTATCGTAATTGTCGTCAGTAATTTAACAAATGAGATTTTGAAATAAATGGCGCCCTTAAATAAACGCCGCATCAGTAACGCTTTAAATTTAATATTAAGCCTCGGTGGTTAATGAAATGAATGAGTTATGCTTGTTCTTTGTGAGAGCACTTTGAAATTATACTAGATTGTCTTAATTCTCGCTTTTAAACAAACGGCATGATAAGTAGCAAGAGCTCGGTAATCTCCAATCCAACAAGGCTTCCCCGATCACGCCACGATTGGTATTCCACAGCACAAAAAGGGACAGAACCGCGCCCTATATGCCACGAGATCCGGCTATAGAACTATACGATCCTTCAAGGCTTTTAGAAATAGCTAAGCATATTTTCACAATAAACTTGACTTGACTTGACTTAATACTCTAACCTGCTTTCGGATAGCTGACTACAAATACGTCGTCTGACTTCGTCTTGAAGTTGACAATGTAGTCGTACAGCAACCGAGGATCGTCAGTAAAATACGCCGGAATTCTTAAGCCCATTATTTCCATCGTCTTAGTTGATCTCCATTCGCCTTTGATTTCCTGCAAGATCGGAAAGTTCGCCATGATGCTCGTGCGATGGTGTTTTATTTAACGCGACAACGTACACCAGACTCGTACCCAGCCGCTTCTCTGACCAGAAGGGTTATCATTAGATCCCATCGACCTCAGCCCCTTCGGACACCTCATGAAATATTTACACAACGTAGTTTTCCCCTTTACTAATTAGGGTTAAGCACTGCCTTTACAGATTAGGGTTAATCACTGCCTCTACTGATTAGGGCTAAGCATTGTTTCGAAACTGGTTAGGTTCTTTTAAATGTTAAGAAAGGCTTAAAGTCGACTAAACAGACCAAGCAAGTTCTGTATGATAGCTAGTTTATCATTTCGCTCACGAGAAGTAACCTTATCATACATATACCAGGATGAATTCTCCAAATTCTTGTTCATGCGTTTGTTACTTCAAAACTAGACTATTGTAACTCTTTATTGTATGGCCTCCCTATAAGCATATGATAAGTAGTTTGCAGTCTGTGCAAAACACGGCTGCTCGTATCGTTACTTTAACCAAGAAATTTGATCATATCACCCCTGTATTGATTCAACTACATTGGTTACCTGCTCACTTTCGGATTCTTTTTAAAGTTTTATTGTTAGTTTATAAGGCGCTAAATGGTATGGCACCATTATATATCACGGAATTACTTAGTTATCGTACATGTTCACGTATGCTACGCTCTACTGATCAAAAACTTCTGGCAGTTCCGAAGTCAAGACTTAAAACATACGAAGACAGGGCCTTTTCCGTTGCTGCACCTAAACTCTGGAATGAGCTGCCATTAGATCTTAGAAGTTTAGCTACAATTAATTTATTCAAGAAACACTTAAAGACCGATCTTTTTAAAAAAGCATATAATGTTTAACTTTTTAATAATTTAGAATAGGATTTATTGTGATATTTTTATAAATAAGACTGCAAATAGGTTTTTAATTTATTCATATTTTATTACCAGTGGGATCTTTTTAATTATTTTAATATTATGAATTGTAAAGCGCTTTGGTCAATTAGTGGAGTTAGCGCTATATAAATTATGTTAAGTATATAAATTATGTTAAGTTAAGCAAGTGAACAACGTCTTTTATGAGATGGGTAGACAAGGGTTCGAAAGCTTCCACGTCCGGTACCTTACATTCAGGTGTTGACCATAACTGATTTTCTTCGAGAACAAACGTACAGAGGATACAAGTATATGGGTAGACTTGCCCACTACTCGAGCAGCGAATCAAAAGCCGCGCTAGATGCGTGAAAAAGTGTGCGCGAGTGTGAAGCGCGAGAACTGAGTGGATAACTCAAAAATCGAGTGTGTAACAACAGACGGAGGAGATTTCTTAATCCGGGAAGGACAAAGTCCCAAGGATCTTGGCTACTGCGAGAAATCATATCTCAGCTAATTTGAAGGCATTATAATAATTCTACATTGCATTTTCGCTGTAAAGATTTAGGATAAAAATCCACTTTAGATACCATCTTCTTCCTCGTGAAAAGAGAAACTCATTTTGTGACTAAAATGGAACATGCATCTCATCACTCAGGGTCCCAAGATGCTATATAAATACACTTTCCCAGGCCACGCTAACAGGACTTCAACTACATTTTTGAGTTCCCTTGTCTTAAACTGATCGTTACTCCTTGAATAAAACCAAAATCGCTTTATTTTTCTCTGAGTTATTCGTGTATTCCAGTCTCGGATAACCAAAAAGCATTAAAAAACACTTTCCCGGCATTACTTTTTTGCCGAGGAAGCCAGAAAAGCATGGAACTCTGATAAAAATACACGAAGCATGAACAGGAGCATCAAGAGTTAACTTTGATTTTGACTAAAATTTGAAACTTAAGTACGCATTTGGATTTCTTTTCTTCTCAATTTCTCTTTCTAGCTGCTTTTACACCCGAGTGTCACAGTGTTTAAAGCTGCTTAACAACGGAAAAGAATACCAAACTCTGTGCAAATAATTCGCTTTCGGCTCCACTTCATTCAAAGTTGAAGAAATTTAAGGACTTTTCAAGGACTCCCCCTAGAATTCAAGTACTTTTCAAGTCTGTGCGACCCCTGTCACCGGTTTTTCTCTGAGACCACTGTCTGTGCATCGCGCAAACACCTTCACAAGCTTTCACCTTCAAAAGCTGGAAGAATATACCTCCCGACTTTACATTTTTTTTCTTGATTGATGATCGTCTTTTATTCTCTTTCTCTCCAGGAAATCATAAGCATATTTTACATATTTTGATAAGCATTTGTTTAAATTATATACAAAGCTCGGTAAGAAGATTTTTCGCTTTATTATTAGATACAAGATTTTAAAAATTTGTGAAATTACGTACTACACTGCTAAATTTTATCAAGTCTTGACGAATCTCCACACCGCAAGGAACAACGTAACACAAGACAGTAAACTTCCTGCAATGGCAAAAACAAAAGTAGTACAGACTTGTTTTCAGAATTTAACACAACATTGAACCCACTGTATGGAAGGTTTTTGAGGTCCCGTTTTGGTGGAAAAAGCTGTCCCAGGCAGAGGAGCCATGCGCCTACCTGATCATCGGGGTAACAGCCGGTTTCGCTACTTGTCGAGTTCGCTACATGTTCGCTACCGGCATGCAAATTCGCTACTTACTTCATTCTACCAACTTCGCTACGAAAGTTTCTAAACGTGTTGTGAACATTTCCACGATCTTTTAGAACCAACATCCTGTTTTAAATAAATCTTCCTTACTGAACTTGAAGAGGCGCCATGTTTTAGAATATTATCATCGAGTCCGCTCATCGCTCAGAATGGAACAGCGGCTTTTACAAGAGAAAGAAAGCACAAAACCAGTAAGGAAGATTCAAAATTACTAATTTCACGATACTTTCTTTATTATTAAGCTATATATTTCACAATCTAGAGTTTTTATACATGCTATAAAAACGTTCTACACTTAACACCATCAACCTAGGCAGCGAATTCGGCATGCCGGTAGCGAACATGTAGCGAACTCGAACATAGCCAACTCGGCAAGTAGCGGAACCGGCGTTGAGCAAGAACTAAAATGGGCGAGCTAACTGTTCATATTTTTCCTTATAAAACGTGGCGAACTGTTTACAAAGTTGGCTCGACTAGTAGGGTACCACGCCTAATCCGGTCACCTTTCTGCGATGGTAGGCTCGCCCTCCTAGCCAGGCAAACCTTACTACATATAAACACTTTTGCTCGCCCAGCCGAGTCAACTGGGTCAAGGCGAGACAATCAGAGCTTGCGCTAGCGCTGTTGGCTTGAACAAAGGAGTCAACCTTTTTTCTCATGAACCGCCTCGCTAAAGTTGACTCTGCTGGTGAGACACATTTTCTCTGGACATTTGTTTTTTGGAAAAATAATTCACGATTTTTCAACTTCTACATTTCCCTAAGTTTAAAACGTAAGATGCGAAGCAAAATCCGAGAGATTAGAGTGTATTATCTTACCTACTATATACTTGATTAAATCTAACTTTTGTGCCTCGAGCTGCGTCCCTAGTTTAGCAACCTATGGAGTGAAAACATGAGAATAGCACAGTAAAATCACAGTCCGCTTTTCTAAAAAAAGAAGTCCAAAACGAATCTTTAAGAGATTTCAAATGTAAGCTTGTTAAAAAATCGTTATGTTTAAGACAATTGGTTCGTATTGAGGGAGAGCAACATTAGGCCTGTTTCAAACGTCGTGCTACTGCCGTGCTAAGCTGGCTCGACTGTAGCTCGACTGTAGCTCGACTGCAGCACGACACTAGTACGACTTGGTTTAAGACGTCGAATTTAATTCACACAATGACAGTCGAATGGAACGGCTGTTTTCAAAAACAAAACACAAAAATAAAGAAACGGTTTAGCAAACTTTTAATTATATTCTAATGTATTTATAATTTATGAATTGAGTTTGGCACGGCGGTAGCACGACGTTTGAAACCAAGTCGAGCTAGTGCTGTTCTAAAGTCGAATTTAATTCGATCAATTGAGTTCGGCACGGCAGTAGCACGACGTTTGAAACGGGCCTAAGTTATTTTGCGCGGCTTATTGTTTTGGGTCACACGGTCTTAGCGAATTTGTTTCTCAGCTATATCACCGAAATGCATGACCATGAAGGACTGGATAAACATGGTTTGAAGACCAGGTAAGAAGGGCGGGAAAAACGAAACTTCACCTGAAGCTACGTTCACACGGCACGGGACGAACTTTCGATCGGCTGATAAATTCTACCGGACACTACGTTCACACGGGACGTTCAATATTTTTGCTCCGTTCACACGACAGTTTAAACGGCTAGGCGTCTAAATTTTCGCCCGGTTAGATTGGTTATGTGTGAACGGAACACCTAGACGCAGGAATTTTTAAACCGGTCGAAAATTAGTCCGGTGCCCTGTGAAGGTAGCATGAGTATCAGGCCTTCCTTAGGGGGTAGGAGCGAGGAGAACGCTTTTTTTTTTTTCAATGGAAGCTCTGGGCCCAGTTGTTCCAAGGCCTATTAGCGCTTAGCCCGGGTTTCTTTTTCTTGTGTTCAAAAGCATTTACTCGGATAATTTTCTCTCTTATTTTTAGAGCTTCCAATCATCAACTTGTAGACGAAAAGAATTAAAAACTGAAAAGTTTTTTAAGCTTTCATATCTGAATTCAAATCTCGCACTAACCCTGGGTTATTTTAACCCAGCTTTAAACAACTCAGCCCTTAGGTGCATTGATAACGGCCGCCACCTTGAAAGCAATTGAAAAACTAAGGGAGGAGGGGTCAACCTCTCCCTTGGAAACATTTTTTGATTCGCTCCAATTCAACTCTCTGTCAGTTTCAACGTTAAAGATGGCGGGAGAACAAAGGTATCATCGTTTGCACGGCAAAATACGCTGCTTTGCAGGCTAGTATGCGACCTCATCATATGTATATATGCATGAATTTTTTTTTGTCTATCCAGAAAAAAAGGCCACTTTCTAAATTAAATGCTGGGGTAGCCTGAGAGCAAGCTCTCCGGGGTGCTCTGGCGGCGGAGCGGGAAAAAGAACAGGAGCTTACAACTACGTCTCTGGAATTTGAATATCTGCATTGAAAAAGTCGATGCAAAATGCTTATTGGCGTAGATGACATTAGTAATGACGTCATTACCCCTCGGCATGTGTTTTCAATGTTTGTTTACAATCGCGCTCCTTTCCGCTTCGTATGATTGGCGGAAATCTGACAGCTCACTCGACGGGAAGCAACAGGGGAATTGGGAGTGGAATTCAAATTCCAGAGACGCAGTTGCAAGCTCTCCTTCCTTTTCCTGCCCCACCGCCAGAGCGCCCCGGAGAGCTAGCTCGCAGGCTAATGCTAGGGGTATAAAAGGAACCACGACTGGTACTCACTACATACCTCGGTTTCTATTCTGTTCTCGGTATCCTTTATTCCTTGATCTCGCACTGCAAGCTAAAATGTACAAAACAAGACAAGAGATTTGAATAATCGTATATTCACACGATAGGATGAATAGAGTATGAATAGCAACATTCAAGTGAGGCTGGTCTCAGGTTTCCGTGGGCCTGAAAAGCTTAAAAGGGAGTTTAAGATACGGAGACTACGGACTACGAACTACGGCTGGACGAGCGTTGTCCTTTGTTCGTAGCACTGGGTTGAGTCGTGCAAATATAGAACGTTAAGATCGCACTACACACAGTAGACTACGAGAGAAGAGGCGGAGAGGGAAACAACACGCAAAGATTTTCTTGTTTTCATCACAGTTCACAAAAATGCAAGTCAGTTTTGCATGTGATCTTATCTTTAGAACAATGAACAAATTCTTCCATACTTGAAGGAAGCAATTACGTCGGGTGAAATTGGTAAACAAAGTTTTGGTTACACAGGTTTTATTTTTTCGCCCATGAATACTTATGTCAGATATTAAAGAAATAGGAAGAAATAGTAATAGCTCATTTATTAAATTTAGAAGATGGACTTCTCCGACTACTGATCTGATGTAGTCTCGAAGATGTTTACATCATTTTCATTCAGCAAATGGCGCGATACAAAAACTCGCAGAAATAAATGTTACACTAGTATAAAGACACACTAATCAGTTCGAACAAACATTGAAACTTCTCAAGTGCGACTGAGTAAGTAAATTAACTGCATGATTTTTCTTCTCCTCGGCCGTCAATCTGAATTCTGCGTATAAACAGCTAAGCTTATTTAAATATGAGCTTAGCTAGTCACGACAGTGGATTAAAAGCGTAAATCTGAGCAGAAATTAGACACAACTTACATATTTCGCTTCCCTCTCACTTAAACTTCAATCTCGTTTTCAGCGTCAATTCCTACTCGACCTCAGGGGCCGAGAACGAGGAGAGGACCCTAGGAATGAGGTTACCAACTCGGCCCCAAAGAGTGGTCACGGTCGCTTTCGACACGAGAGGTGTTCGTTACTAGAAGTTCAAACCATAGGGCTTTCACTGGAAAAAGCTAATTGTCACTTATATCCATAATTCCACTGGCCGTTTGGGTCACCTAGATCATATATTATCTGTAATCAAGTGTATATGATCTCCTAATGAGAACTATTCTAATGAACAAAGTATACTGAACCTCTTCTTTTATTCTACTCTTTTCCAAGCTGAAGTCTAAGGCCATTCCTCCTTTGAGTTTGGCCACCTCGTCCTAAAAACGAAGACGTTCTCAGTCAAAACTGATTCTTGAAACACTGACGAAACCAGTTACACAATTTGATAGACAAAAACTCATGTTTCGTTACCTGTAAAATTCCTTTCAGAGAAGCCACTTCATCTCTTAATTTCTTTCGCAAAAAGAAAAACAGTAGAAACAAAATTAATTGTTTAGTTATTAAGATTTTGAAAATAAATTACATCAAAGTATAAAACAATACAAGCCGGGTTTCGAATGAAAACATTCTAAGTGACGTTTTGGGTTTGTGTTTTTAGTTTGCTGAAAAACTGCCTGTTTCTCACATACACATACGTTCTCATGGTAGTATTTTTTTTTAGCATTTTACACCAAAAGAATTCTTTCTTGTTCACACGAGTTCTGAAAAACATGACCACTCAAAGGAATCAGTAAATATTAAAGTAAAAACACTTTTACCACACTTTTTACAAAGAAAACCATTTAAAACTTATGAAATTATGTGAAAATGTTAAGTAAATCTTAAAACAACTGTCCTAGATCAATTCGGCTAACTCGACGTTGCACCCAATTCAAACACTTTGGGAATAAAACGTTTTGTTTCAGGAATTTCCATATCATTTAAATGTGAATGCCACATTATAATGCAAATACGGTACACGAAGAATCTTAACCCCGGGAGATTTGAATTGAGCACAACGTTGAGCAGCCGCATGGGGTCTATAAATTGTTATGAAAAGCTTGATGATTTATAACTAATAAAATCTAAAATAGCTACCGTACTTGATTTTCCTCTTGAATTCGTGAAAACTTTCCTTGTTCAAGGAGAAACATTTCATTTCTGGAGGTAGAGAAAACAAATGACGAAAAAATAAAAAGAGAAAAATAGAACAGCCTTTAGTTATTGCTTGCAAAACTCTGCCATCTGCTTTTCTCACCATAATTAAGGGCCTGTTTACATGGAGTGGGGGACCCCAGGTAGGTGAGGTAACCTGCACTGGTGGGGTAAAAAATAGCCCTCCTTTACATGCAACCCCGCCATCCCTGGGTGCACTTTCTCAAGATTATTGAATGGTCGCTAAGCCGTAAACAAGAAAAATGCTGGCAAATCACGCGTTTTGGCGATTAATGCACTTCTACACTCTCTTGTTGCTCTTGCTGCAACCTTCAGTACTATGCAAAGCCACCGCCAAGGTGAATTTTGCGCGAATTTGATGTATCACGAATCCGACCCCGGCCAGGCGGGTTACCTTTACCTTGAAACGTTTACATGGCAAAATTTGGCCCCGGCTGAGAGGGCAACCCGGTCTGGTAGACCGGGCTACCCGCCTTGGCAGGTCACCCCACCTATCGTGTCAACGTGATCAAATTAAAATGAGAGATTACATGGACAGGCGGGTTACCCCACCTAAGCGAGTTACCTCACCTACCTGGGGTCCCCCACCTCTATGTAAACAGGCCCTAAGAGAAGTTTTAAGGCAACAAGTACGTCAGTCTGTAAACTTTATATCAACCGTTATTATCATTTTTCTTTCCTTTACGTCTTTCACCATAATCTGGCCCCGGTTGTTCAAAATCTGGATAGCGCTATCCACCGGATGAAACACTATGTAGCGGATTAGCATTAAGGTGATGTTACACGAGACGATTCGCAACGACGATTTTTAGCGCAACACAGCGTTGCAATGTTGGAACAATGTTGTGACCATTCGAAACAATGTCGCAACAATGTTGCAACGTTGTGTTGCGCTAAAAATCGTCGTTGCGAATCGTCCCGTGTAACATCACCTTTAGGGAAACCTATTGCGTTAGTAGGGACTTTACGAACCAGAACGCGACGCAGTTTGAAAACACCGAAACCGAGAAGGGCCCGGGGCGAGAACGCCGTCACGAGCGCGGGAAAAACAAAGTTACGGATGCGAACGCGACGACAGAGACAGTACAGCTGTGCAAATCCTTTAAACTCCGCTAAACACATTTTCGTTTTATAGCTGGTGTTATACATCATAAATGGCAACATTCAGAGAGGCAAGGGAAGCTTTATTGTTTGCCTATCAAGATGGAAGCATTGATGATACAGAGTTTGCCCTGTTGTACGATTTAAATTCTTCTGAAAATCTCGAATTTCCTTATTGGAAGTATGGTCGCTTCGATCTTGATTCTATGACAGATGATGAGTGTAAGACTGAGTTTCGGTTTTTCAAGAACGATATTTATTTACTCGGAGAAGTTGTTGATATTCCAGACATAATGAAATGCCCCAATGGCGTTCTTGTGGACGGAACGGAGGCTTTGAGTGTGCTGTTGAAGCGTTTTGCATACCCGTGTCGATTTGCAGATATGGTTGCTCGATTCGGGAGACCAGTTCCACAACTTTGCATGATTACAAACCGAATGATGGACTATTTGTTCGATGAATATAGCCACCTTCTCGCAGATTTAAATCAGCAATGGCTTTCCAGGGACCGTCTCCGTCATTTTGCTGCCACTATACATGATAAAGGAGCTCCACTCAAAAACTGTTGGGGTTTCATAGACGGAACAGTGAGACCCTTATGTAAGCCAGATGAAAACCAAAGAATTCTCTATAACGGACATAAAAGGGTGCATGGGATAAAGTTTCAGTCCGTAGTTGCTCCAAATGGGCGTATCGCAAGTCTGTTTGGTCCAGTCGAGGGCAGGAGACACGATAGTGGTATGCTAGTCGACTCAGGACTTCTGCAAGAATTATCGCATTACTCGTTTGCACCGGACGGGACACCCCTATGCGTTTATGGCGACCCTGCCTACCCTTTGCGTGTCCACTTACAAGGGCCCTTCAAAGGCGCTCATTTGACACCAGCAGAGCAACAGTTCAACAAGGCCATGAGCCAAGTCAGAGTTTCGGTAGAGTGGCTATTTGGGGACATTGTTAACTACTTTGCATTCCTAGATTTCAAGAAAAACTTAAAAATCGGCTTAAGTCCAGTTGGCAAAATGTACATTGTGTGTGCGCTCTTGAGAAACGCTCACAGTTGTCTTTATCAATCAAGTACTTCGAAGTTTTTTGGAATAGATCCACCCCAAATCCAGGACTATTTCAATTAGGTTTCTGATGTTCAATGTATTCTGCAGTTATTACTCACTTTCAAAAAATTATACAGCTTTACATTTGCACTGTGGTCATTATAACACAACGGGGAAGGAGGAAAAGTCATGGAAAAATATATCGAGTCTAATGCAATATATAACATAAAATTGTAATGGCTGCAACCTACTGACCACCCGCCCCTACCCCTTATCCTGCTTTTTAGTAATTATTAATGACCACAGCCTTAGGACTGAATTACAACTCACAATTTTCTCAATACAACTTGATTGTGTCTTAATCATTAAACCGATTTTAGTGAAGAGTACTGTTAACCCTACAAGGGATATTTTAAAATTAGAAATGTGAGATTAATATTTGGCCTTAACATACCCCCTTCCCTAGATTCCCCAGCCCTTTTTATCCTAGGGAGGTTTTTAAAACCTGTTTTCGAACACACAAAGTATCACTAGTTTCTTTTATAGCAGACTGTAAATACAGAATTTTATTGCAGTTTACGCAACAGATTGCAAATTTTCAAAAACATTATTCAACTATTCTAGACAAAAAATATTTTCTAATATGCCACCATCCAATGAGATAACTGCAATAATAGAACATAACAAAAGGCGGGCTCCTCGGCACAAGAAAAATGCGGTGCCACTGTTGAAATACAAACATTGATCGCTGACAGAAAACGTTGGTGTTGACTCTTGTCAAAACAAAGACAATAGTTAACAGTCTGGAATATCCCTAAATTTAAGGACAGGGCCGACTGGTCATGCGACACTTTTCAACCAATGAGAAGGCGCGCTTGTGTTTATCAACAAACAAATCAAAACATCGCCGCTGTGATAAAATATTTTCAAAACAGCGGACGGAGTCGGACAGAATCAGTCATCGTTTCGAGGCTCTCAGGCATATTTTTAAGACTTTTCATGAGGCATACACAATTTTTTTAAGAGGACAGCGTATCAGAAGCCATATTGGAAGTGTCTCGTGAAATATTCAGCACATTTTGTGACTTATTTCTTCTTTTAAACAACGCGATGTATGTGCGAGATTTTGGTCGGTTTTCAAGGTAGGTGAACAAGTATCTATTATTTTTTCGATTCACAGATTTTTTTTACGAAGTTCTAGATATTTTTCCTTGATTGTCATATCGATTAACTTTTATCATGTTGAATGTGGGGATGGTAGACAACCTAGAATTTTGGTAGACCAATTTTGAATTCCGAGGTCCATGAAAACACGTACGTTTTCCATTCCCGTACGTTTTCCATTCACAGAGCCGTGTTATTACTTTTTTTCGCATTAGTACGAGCCTTTGCCTTTTTTCTTTTCAAGGCCAAAACAACTTTACTAGTCTTATGGATATTCACGTCCAACATCTCGCCTCACTTTGTTGAATTTTTGGGGATGAAATTGAAGATCATAAGCGCAAGGTAGATACTAACCGCTTTGTTTCTGAAATTCACCAAATCTGGAAAGATTTAATGTTGCTGGATTCTCCAACTGTTCATCCACCGTTAAAAAACAATCAAAGAAAGAAGGCAAATTTCAAGTGTAAATGATGTATTTCGCTACTCATTGAACATGCACTGAATCTGGGATCAAATTAAAACATTGCAGGTACTACAGCAAGCAAGGAAAGCACCAGATGAGTGAAGTCAACACGAAACAACACCAAAAAACAAACAAGAAAAATTAATAAATTTGAACTAGTTTTTATTTTATTCTTGTTATGATGACTGGTTCTTTGATTCTTGTCCTGTAGAAGCTAATAGGTAGTACCAATCCTGTTTTGTATGATCTCAACAAATTTTCACACTCTCTCTAAGGCTATTTTTACACGGGACCAGTTTGTTTCTATCAAAAATCTTGCAAGCCATGCCAGTGAAGCCACGACCACTGCGATCGGTCCGGAATCAGTTCGAACACCCCAATGATTCCTTGCAATGAATAATGCTCTTATTCTCTTACATGAAATGTTTTCTTTGAAATATTAAATGTGAAACCTAGACGAGTACTGTAAGCTCATCTTTAATTCTGTCCGTCGACTCCGTCCGTTGTTTTGGAAAATTTTTGAGCACTGGGGCGATGTTTTGATTTGTTTGTTGATAAACACAAGCGCGCCTTCTCATTGGTTGAAAAGTGTCGCGTGACCAGCTGGTCCTGTCCTTAAATTTAGGGATATTCCGGACTGGTTAATAAAATATACAAACTGGTTTTCAAAATCAAGCGACAGCTATACCAGCAATACTGGTGAATTTTAAGTGAATTAGGTAGCTATTTGTTCACAAGTTTGTCCAACAAACTCATCAGTGCTTTAGTTTGGTCTTGTTGCTGTCTCAGCATCAGTTGTTGTGACGCCAAGAGTTGCTGTTGCTGCTGTTGTTGTTGTTCTTGCATTAGCCGCATTATTTCACTTTGTTGTTGCTGAAACTGGCGTTGCTGATCAATGCTCGCCTGTAGACGTTTTGCATCCAAATCGTGTTGCTCTTTTTTCAGCTGGAGTTCCTCAAGTCTAAGTTCCTGGTCTTTTTCCGCTTTTTTGGACAGGAACAACATGGTCTCGCTGCCACTTCTCCGTTCTCTTTTCTTTACTTTTTCCTGATCATTTTCGCCTGAGTGTCTCTTCATCGTCTCCGACACTTTCTCAAGTGCTTTAAGTCTCATATCTGTGGCCTTTGCCTTCTCTTTTTCAGCCTTTCCTTTCACACTTTCGTCGTCCTCTCTCATTTCTGCATCAGCTGTTTCTTCGACAGCCATAATTTCTTCCACCAAGTTTTCAAGTTCTGTGGGCTCGGGCGGCGCGATGCCCGAGCTCCTTTCCTCAGCTCTCAATTTCTTTTTGATTCGGTTAATTAAAATACCCACATGATCCCTTACGGACCTTTTATCCACAGCAAAGACAGGCTTGGAACAGGTATTCAAAGTGTTGGCTATTCTATCCCAAATTTCGCTTCTTTGCGACGAACCCTTTCTTGTTTTGAACGGATTCTCGGAAACGACCTCTCTGCATAACAGGACATCGTGCTCACTTGTCCAGTACATCACATTACTGCGTGAAAAAAGGAACAGTCTGTTTTAGTTTGTTTTCAATGAAGAACATAAATATAAAGTTTAAACTCATTTTAATCTTATATTTAAGCAGGACAGGAAATTGAATCTTCTAATAAACTAAATTGGACTTACTTGCCAGTTTTCGACTTTGGTTTCGAACTCGGCGGGTCTGCGTGTTGTCCATTCATCATAGCGGTAACCAATTGACCTGCAGTAAAACGCAAATTAAAATGTTTGTTTGGTATTTTTTTACAATAAATAACATTTTCATGGACTTAGAAAAACAGTTTTGCCTATAAGGTAGCAAAAGAAAATTTAATTCTAGGTCAAATTCAGTGGAAACTACTCACGTTTTCTGGAAACGCTGCAAGTGCCAACCTCGTGTTCTGAACGTGAAGAAGACGCGTTGCAGTTTAGCGCCAAGCATGCGCAGTGAAGCACTTTGTGAGCAAATTACTTCCGGTGACGTTTCAGGCTGCGTCGCGTTCCGGTTCGTAAAGTCCCCAGTGGCTAGTCTAAAATCCAACGGCACGAGTACGTACGTAAGAGTTATACGAATAGGACAAAATTTGAAAGGAAAGTTCTCTAGAGTAATATCACATTTCCTTCACTCGAGAGACCACGACATACAGCTCTTCCTTACAGGGTGCTTTTACAATATTGCGTAGAGTTCGATATGTGACTTGGGCTACCTGTGAGATAAAAAATAATTTTAACAAACTGACCTGCTTTCGGATAGCTGACGACATGAACACGTCGCCTGATTTCGTCTTGAAGTTGACAATGTAGTCGTAGAGTAGCTGGGGATCGTCAGTAAAATACGCCGGAATTCTTAAGCCCATTATTTCCACTGTTTTAGTTGATCTCCATTCACCTTTGATTTCTTGCAAGATCGGAAAGTTCGCCATGATTCTTCGTGTGATGGTGCGTTATTCATAGCGACAACACCTCGGGGTCACGGGATCACCGAACCTCGGGGCGGAGAGAAGGGTCTGGGCTCGAGGAAATGATCCGGGAAAATTCCCAGAAAACTTTCAGTTTCAGATTTAAGAGCTGAAAAGTTCGTAGTTCATTTCGAAGTTCTTTTATTTTGATCACCAACAGTTTAGAGTGATTTTCTGAGCTAGAACACTTGAAAAATATTCTGGAGATTAACGATGGGCACTTTGCAGCTAAGAAGGTACGTATTTTATCAGAAATACTTACATATTGACAACCATAGAAATATGAAGGACACGAAAAGATTCTATCGATACGATCGAGTCTCAGCGGCCAATAAACACTGCAACAAAGCATTCCAAAAGGTATTTTCGGACTTTAGGAAGCCATAGTACACAAATGTTTACCAAATCATGTGGAAGAGATCATGCATTTCAACTTTAAACTATCCCTTGTGCAACAATTACATTTGTACTTAAGCAAAGAGCAACTCAAATTACATCAATAGACCATTTTACGTTGTGCGCTTCCGTATCCTAGCCTTTGAGTGAACGTGAGGCTGAGGTTGACCTTGTTTTGAGACAAACCTCTTTCCTTTTTTTCTGGAAATTATGCTTTAAAAAAACTAGTTAGTATGAGAACGACATGACCTACGTAATCATCAAGCAGGAAGGGTTGTATCAAAAGAAGGTCATCTCTAGCCTGCGTGGCAGGCGTTAAAAGGGGAAGGGGAAGGGGGGATTTGGGCGCGCGAGGGAGAAAGAAAAGGAACGCCTGCAAGGATACCATTGTTTTCTCCATTTTTCACGCTCAGATTCTGAGCGTGAAAATAGTGATTCATCAGAATTAATTAAATGTCAATCTTTGACTTCATACCTTTTCCGATTGGTTGAAATCAACATCATGCTATTTGAGTAACTAAACATATGTTGTTAGTGAAGCATGATGAGAATTCTCTACGGGAATTCATCGTTAGAAGGCGTCAATTTCAGCTTGAAAGGAGAATAGGAAAAAGCAGTTAAAGAACCGAATGAAGGATAAGGCCTGTCAGGAGATGAGTTTACTGACTGGTTCTGAAAAGTATCATCTCCCAACGGCTTGTCGGTTTTATACTCGCCGGAAGAAATAAAGGAAAAGTCATGGTGCCTATGTGCTTGTTATCTGCTGTTTAACCTGCCTTATCAACAGCAAGATAACTGAAGACGAAGCGATCTATAACTTTTGGCAATTTTTGGTTGAGGCCTTTCATTCTTCTCGCTGGTCTTTTGATAGAATTTACGGAACGTTTCCTTTCTGGTTATGCTAGAAAGAGTTCACTCAAATTCTTCGTCGAGAATAAAAGTGGTAAGACAATTTTACTTGTAGTTTTGAGGTAAAAATGTGTGCCATTCATAAAATATAGCGCAAACAAAAATTCACCAACATAATTGTCATAGTCAACAAAATAAATCAGTCTTATTTAAGAAACGACCCACAAAACCTTAGACCAAAGGTAAAGACCAGGACTGTTTCAATTTACTAACAATAAGACTTGTCTCTCGCTACTGATCTTTCTAATTTAGATCGCATGCTGACAGGACAAGAGACGCCGTTTATTGATGCCTCAGTGTTGAAGCGAAACACACACTGATTGCACAAATTTGTTCAATCGTGCCGAATCACTGCGACATCGAGAAAAACAGGACCAAGTATCATTGGGATCTGCTCCATTGTAAGCAGTCCGTGAGAAACAAGGGAAAATATAAACTCTGCTATTTTCCAAAATATGCTCAAACACAAACAGTTCATAAACATGACCACCACAGAATCTAACTCGTACTGGTCCGTTGCATTCTAAGTCCGTTGAGAACAAGCTAGACGAGTAAACGGTCGTTTTTCATCGTTGTCGTGAATGAAGATAAATACAAGAAGGAATCTAGCCGAATTGTACAACATTTCCTTCGCCAGAAGATTAGTTTCGTCTCAAAACTCATCAGGCCACGCTGTAGTAATCGTTTAATAAAAACATCCGCCTGGAAGCGCCTCGATAGCCGCTTCATGTCAACATACTTTGAACACACACATGCAAATAATAATTCAAGAGCCAGCAGCCTCTAAAATGACTCAACAGAAAGTTTCTGTGAACTATAAGGAAGATTCCATTTAAGATTCCATCACTCATCATGGAGTAGCCGTCGTTAATTCTCTGCTAATTCAACGGCCTCTGGTAAGACAATCGTAAGAACACATTGTAAATCCACGTAAAAAAAATCCAAGGACGAACAATTTCAAAATAATGCAAAAATATTTTTCTGTAATCACCATAGAACGATTCTTAGTTCAAAACTTCGCGAACTATTCGAACAATGGCTGAGATTTCAACAGCTAAAAACAGTCTTCCAAAATCTCCGACAGAAATTGAAAAAGATGGGCCACCTTTTTGAAGTTTGTTTTCACTGGCTAGCGCATGCGCCACGGGTAACATAGCCCCTTTAAATGGACGACCGCATTTGAACTTTTTTTATAGTACCTATTACTTGGATTTCTTGTTTCAGGAAAACAAAAGAAAAACACTGTGAGAAATACAATTAGAACATGCGTCGTGGCCAGACTTACTTGACAGCTAGTCATTCACAGTTGCATTAATTTTGTCATTTTTTTAATCAGTAGGTGGGATGGCGAAAACAATGGCTTCCTTGCAAGCGTTCCCTTCTTCCCTCCTCCCTCACGCATGGTCTCATGCCCTATAAGCTAATTCCCTTCCCCTTCCCTTTCGAACGCATGCCACGCAGGCTAGGTCAACTCCAGCCTCATTTCCACCTGTAACTGTAAAATGGATGATTTTTTTGGAGGGGTGGTGGGGTGGGGGGATTGGGGGAAGGTGGCGCTGGAATTGCAGTTAAGGGGGAAGGCTGTGGGTTGTAGAGGAGGACCTGCTAGATTAATCATGTAGTGTAGTTTACTAAACCCTTTTTCTTAATTATTATTTAACTAGTTATTGCTAACACAAGCAGATGCAATCCTCAAAGCTGAGGAATAGGCATTTTTAAGTAAAATGCACATTAAAAAGATATTACAGTTTTGTGAACAGCAGAGGTGTGCGTCTTATGTTAAATGATGATAAGACTGAGTTTTTGCTCCTTGGTACCAAGCAACAGCTAGCTGTCGGATTATGGCTAAAACGTAGAATTGCAGCTGTAACAGGAACATGTATATTTGGTGATTCAGCAACAGTTATAAATAAAGATTGCAGAATTTTACTTGGAGATATTTTCATTGTGCCTTGGGATATTTGATAGCAATGTGCAGCCCAAAATGCAGGGTGGGGAAATTTGGTTGCATTTGACTGGAATGATTTGCCCGTAGGCAGCCGGGAATTTGACAGGCAAATTTTTGAAAAATGTCAAATCCCCACCCCATGCCCTGCCTCCCCCCCCCCCCCCCCCCCCACCCGGGCCAGCTTTACATTGATAGGTGCATTATTATTATAACATGCAAATTACTTAATTGAAATAATGACAGAGGTTTTTCCTTAAAATGATAGATGCCAATAACCAGTCAAAAAGTGGACAAGGAAACATCAAGTAGTCAGTCAGTACTAATATATATCAACAACAAACTATATGTGCATTAGCAATGGCAGCTGCAGCAGCAACAGGGTCAAGTTCAAGGTACATTTGTATTAAGATCACTCTGATTTCTTTCAACTTCCTTTTTTTTTACCTGTTATATTAGTAGGTATTAATTGTTTCAGCCAGATATCCCAAGAATGAATTAGTGAGATCCCTGAAACTCCTCCACACACTGTATGATTTCCCTCAGCATCAGAGCCAAGTATAAAATTAATATTATAAATATTATTAATATATAGATTTAGCCAAGGCCAAAAGTGAAAGTCTTGAAGGATTGCTTTAGGAAATGTCTTCCTCATTCAATTAATTATACTCATATAGGCGGTAAGCAGAGAGCAAACTGAATTATACCATTTAAAAACCTGACCTGAGCCCGCGACTGGTCAGCAGGTAACTTTTATAAAGAACATCGCTTCCATGAGTTGTATACCTGAGCCCTCGATACCCTTTTTTGACAGCTGTCAATTGATCACAACATGGATGTCCAATATCAAGTTTTACACAGATATTATTTAAGTGTGCCATTTGCATCCGCTAACATGAAGGGGTGGATGTACCCCTACGGACGATTTTCTCAGAACCAAAATTTCTTGGAAGCATAGATTACCATATTTTTTTACCCATGGTACTCTGCTGCACGCGTGAGAGCTCCGCTATTAATAATAGCTACTAGAAGTACTGCATCAAAACCAAGGCACATTAATTAGATCTGATATCAATACCCTGGCAAGTTAAGGATTAAGAAATTAGGTGCTTCACCTTTAAAGGACAAACTCTGAGGTGTCTGAAAATTGGATAGAACAGGCTCTCAAATGAAAAATAATAGGGCCCTTACAGCTGGAAATCATGTGACCTTTCAAGTTGTGCTAAAATTATGAAATGCAATTTAAAATACCCTGGATGGAAAGTTCACCAACAAAAATAATTTGCTGGGTCTGCTTTATTGTTGGGTTTGCTATTAACAGTTTAATTTTTACAGGTGGGTTTGAATTATGGAAATACAATGAATGGTCTATATCAATGGGAAAAGTTAAAGCCGTAATGCCTTTTGGTGCAAAAAATTTTATCCCTATAATTTTTCAAACAATTCATGATCAACACCATGGAAATAACTACTCTTATATATTATGTCAGTCGCATAATATAAATAACAATGGGCCTTCTGGCTAATCTAATTTTTTCTTTTCTTTTGCATCCTTGAACTAGTTACCTGTATAATTTTGTGTAAGGGAGGTCAAACGTGACTGCAAAGGGCATGAGGCAAGCTCTTTGTAAGCCTTGGTTTATAAAGGGTCTTTCAAAATGGGTTCAAAAAAACATCTATTATACAAAAGCTTTCGTAACGATCCCAATTCTCATAATGACTTATCAGTTAGCTGTACTACATTAGCACTTTAAAAACAAACTTAATCATCTTCAATTGGGATTGCTAAGAGAATGAGCGATTGAAAACTTTTCTTCTTAACTTTATTTGACACCGCTTTTAAATATTACTTGTGCTTTGCTGCTCAATGTTTTGCTTGCTTTTCATCCCTCGGGCATCCCAAGCATACTATGTGTGGATTGGGGCTTCAGAGGTCATTTGGTTATAATGGAATATTATACTTGTATGATACCTGTATTATCTGATGCCAAATAAATGCATAAATCTTAAAGATATGACGTCTTCTTGTTTGTCTATCTGTACTAGTAGCCCTTAAGATAATGAAAGTCGGTATTTCTTTCATTGTTGCATGCGATTCAGTACGGTCCCTTTAAATATAGTTCAAATTTTATTCGAATCTACAACGCTATAAGAAGAAAAAAAATCATGATCACACAAAATATTGATTCAAAAAGCTCCCTTATACCTTTAGTTCATAGCCACTCTGTGTCCTCCAGCCAGTTTAAATGCCGTTTAGTCGATGTTTTAAATGCAGATACATATCCAAGAAATTAGAGATAGGTGAATTACTTAAAGTGCAAGATCATAGAATTTGTAGGAAGGTTTCTAGTATCCCGAACCACCCTCTTAGAGCTAACTTCCCTGAGACTAAGATTACAAGATACAACTTAAGGAATAAATCTCCCGCAATGCCCGCCATTCACACGGACGGCTTTAAGAATACAATCTTTAATAGAATTGACTTTAAGTATAATGTAGCTTGGTGAATAGTGTACTTTCTGTATTTGATTTTTGTATTTCTTTCTATGTATATACCAATCTTATTTAGAGACATACTTTAGCCCATTAACATTGTTATATTTAAATGTAACATAAGATATGTAATTTTATCTTTTGAACAATTAATAAAGACACTTTATTTTATTTATTTTTAGTCAACTTTCTGCCACTGGATGGGGTTGCATTTTCACGACTCAATAGACTATAATGGGGTCGCATTTTCAATAGAGTTACTAGAATTGGGTCACACATTTTCTGGGTTTTGGCGTAAGAAAGTTCTTCATAT
>OZ037776.1:9834002-9869002 GCA_964035525.1 Porites cylindrica | reverse complement strand
AAACCAGAGAATAACGTCCTGGCAAACAAAAACCAAACATAACTTCATCGAAACCTCAGTCACCGCTTCTTTCCTGTCTTCCTTTTTTCCATCTCGATTTGAACTGTTTTGTTCAATGGCACACGTCTCTTGCGCTAACAAGTAGGCCATATATCCATCGCTTATTTCTTTTTTTCTGGCCACCAAGGTTTGCATTGTTTATATTTTTGTTTTACCGAACTCGGTTTCAATGTGAAGTTTGGGCCAACATGTTTGCCGCTTTTCTCCAGCCATCGCCGACTTGTCGAGCTTCTGATGCTTCGGAAACCTACAAAATCATCCTGTTTCCTTGAAGATATACGCGTCCCTTTTGATTGCAAACAGCAAATCAATGCTAAACATTAAAAGCAGGAGACATCCCATGTAATTGTATTTAAAAAGAAGTCCGTACAAAGTTATTTTAGGTGGAATCCGTGCTAAACACTCTGCAAGTTCACTGAAAGTCTTCATTTGCAATTTTTGTTTACCCTCCAACGCCTCGCTTTCATGACTAGGCACCAGTTTTTTCCCGCGTGTCCGCCATTTGTGAATACGGTGTATTGTTTGTTGCAGTTTGAACACCTGCTTGGCCCGTGGCGGAAGTACATAAGTAGGAGCGAGGCCTGGAACCCACTGAGACAGAAGTAAACATTCAGGAGGGAGGAATTGGAATTTAGTAAATCAAACCGTCTCGGCCAACTGCCCTGACACGATATTCGATGTGTGTGAACGACTTGTGCCGCCCTGGGTCGTTGCTGCTCACACTGTATAGGATAGCTTTTCGTGGCGACAGGAAGAGTTCTCCAGTATAGTGTGAACATGGCCTAAATCTGCAGTTTGAGTTAAAATAAAGCTTCTCTTAATGAAAACAATGGTAGACATTACGTGCAGTATAATTCAGTGTTGAGATAGTAATGAATCGTAATGTAGTTAAACTTCTACTTTTTCTTGTTTGCCAAGGACCGTCGCTTTGTATGAATCCTTCTGTGGACGCAGCGTTATTACAGATGGTACAACAGCATGTTGATAAGCTGATAGCTGATGTCGACAATATGGCGTTTGAAGTGGAGTGCGACAGGGAGACAGTAGAGATTGCACTGCAAGATGTGGCTGGTGATCTGAAGAAACTGGAAAAACGCATCTCAGTTGTTGAGAATGAAAATAAAGGATTAAAACGCAGTATGGAAAGCTTTCAAGATGAACAGAGAGCTTTGGGAGAAAAGTTCAAGTCACTAAAGTCAGACCATGATTTTGTACAGCAACGAGTAACACAAGTGGAAGAGCAACTTAGATCTCCTCTTCCTCAAGTCAGCATTGGTAAATAGAATTATTCTTATTATCTTTCAAACTTTTACCTCTGTCTATTTTTGTTTAATCCATTAATGTTTGATTGGATGATATTGGAAAACATATCCAAAATACAAAAGGCGATAAATGCAAACCTACAGTTAAAGCTTAAAAATTCTTTAAAATAATGGAAATTAATATTCGAGATAAATCTACTTTTGAGCAAAACATGACGCGGTCTGCCCATTAAATGACTAAAAGACGTAAAATTATCCAAAACTTCAACATTTACTCAATTTTGTGCAAACATTATAGACAACTCAGTTTCGATGGACAACAATGAATTTACGCGATTCAATAGTACACTGATCAATTGCAGCTCTGAAAATTTTAATAGAAGTAAATCTATCTACGAATTTTGATATACCGTATTTATTCGAATAAGCGCCCAGCCTCGAATAAGCGCCCACTCTCAAGGTCCAAAAATTTAATAAGTGCCCAGGGTGGTTAATCGAATAAATACGGTATCTAGCCGAGCCGATTTTTTGAAAACCAACCTATCGAAATTTGCAGTCATTTGAGTTAAAAGGCGTCAAAAGGCAGGTTTTTTGGGCTCGATAAGCTGCAAATCACACTAACGAAGGAAAAAGAAGGGGGACTGAGAAAGAGCGAGGAGGAAGAAAGGAGGAAAAGAGAAAAAGCAGTGGTTGCACCCATACTTTTTATAATGGCTACTTTAAAAACTGTACGACACAGAAAGGTCCATTTGGCGATAACGTTTTCAAACACCCGGCTAGATATACATTTCTGTTTTTCGAAATCGCACATGTGTACCTGTCTCGAGCGGTTTGATGTACGTGATGTTAAAGAGACATTTTTGAAACGAATTAGAATTAAATATTTGCAGAAACATCCAGTAAATAGCTCATCTTCACTGATTCCTCACATATAGATTTTTGTGAAACTTCGCAGACCAGAAGACAAGCACTAAAGTATACGTAGCCTAGTACATTTCTAGAGGAAATACGACTTAGGGCTGAAATTAATGGGGGAGCAAAAACAATTGTGACGTCATTGTCGCGTGATATTCATTCGGATCGCGAAAAAGATATTATAATAAAGTTCAATCTTTGTGTAATTCATGTGTTATAATGGAATTACAGTAAAGACCAAGCTGTTAACGTAGTACTGTTCCTTTTGCTTGTTCCTAAGAAAAATTGGAAGTCTAATAGAAAAGTTTTTTACTCAGGTAAGGAAATGTGGATCACTGAAATGGAAATCAGCTTTCTTCGTCTAAGCATTTTGTTTTTTTCCTTTTTGCCCTGCAGAAATTTCCAATTTTGAAGCCGATATCGCTTTCTTTGCCAAGCAACACGATCCAGACACGAGAAAGTGGCTATTTGCAGATATTAACAGTTGGTTCCATGCTCCTGGTGACTCCAGACCTTATGTTCTCCTGGGTGATGCGGGAGTTGGCAAAAGTGTAATAGCAGGAGCCCTGGCAAAGCAGGCAAAGGATGCTGGGTACTTAGGCGCTGCTTACTTTTGTTACTTCAAAGATGAGACAAGAAATGATCCCAGAATTCTTCTAGGTACTATAGCTTGTCAGCTTTGTAAATGTAGTGTTCAATACAGTAATAGAGTGGGAGGGGAGGGTGGTGTAAGAATGACATTAGCCGATAGAAAGTTAAGTATTGATGGGTTGTTTACAAAACTGTTACAAGAACCTTTAGGTAAGTGCACGCCTTGTGGGCAAAGAAAATTAGTCATTATTGACGCTCTAGATGAGACAGAGTACAAGTCCAGGGACGATTTTCTTCATCTGGTTATGCACCGTTTTCCCCGGCTTCCAAAGTGGCTTTTTTTTTTATCACCAGTCGCCCTGAAGATACCGTGCAGTTCACTCTAAAATATAATAACCGTTGCGTTAAAATATGCGCAGGATACGACAAACATCTTAATGTTTATCAGCAGCAAGAGCAGGACATTAAGCGATTTTTGGAGAAAAGAGTCGATTTCTCCCGTCTCCCCTACACTGTCGAAGACGTAGCAAGGAAGTGCAATGGACTGTTCTTGTATGCTTTCTACATGGTGAAAGTGCTAAATAATTCAGCATGTCCAGGTAGCGTTGGTGAACTGACTGATCTTTTTCCAGGAGGCATTGATGATTTTTTTCATACCAATTTTAAGCGGATTTTTGATAAAGTGAAAGCAGATCTCTTCACAACTTTGTTCGGCTGTGTTTTAGCTTCTCCTTCTCCTATTCCGCGGTCATTTATTTCATTCCTTCTAAAGAGAGAAAAATCGCACCTGGACGAACAAGAAGTTATTGACACCGTTTCAATATTTTTGGTACGCGGAGCTTCTGATCAGACTTTTACCTTTCTTCACAACTTAATCCCATCCTGGCTGACCGACAGTAAAAAAGCTCGGCAATTTTTTGTCGATATTACAGTGGCACGGGAGTACTTAAAGAAAATTGTTTTGGAATTTCTTCCTTCCAGTATGATCAACGTTTCATCAGGAAAATATTCGTCAATTGAAACAGATTTACTGGACTACGTCTTGCATGTCGGAGTTCGTCTTTTGTGTAAGTGCGATGACAAAGATTCGATGAAGATCGCTCACAACTTCTTGACAAGCTACCAGTTTATTCAGAAGAGAATACAGAAAAGCCGGATTGGCGTGTATTCTCTGATTGGTGATCTCAAGCTTTCTGCTGGTTGTCAGAATCTTTCTGACACTGAAAAGGAAACTCTGCAAGGAGTTTGCAGAGCACTAGAAAGAAGTATCCATACTCTTTGGGAATGTCCACATCTTCTGCCTTCCTGCCTGCAAATGGTGTCCAAAGCTGTCAAATTAAACATGACAATTCCCGATGGAGTGTCCACCACTCGGATGGAGTGGAGTTGGCTTCCTTTCCCTGCTCCTAAAGCCCTTCATAACAAGGTCAGGAGGTGCTTTGCTTTTTCACCTGATACGAAGTTACTAGCCCAATTTAAAGACGGGTGCATCTCGTTGTTCAATTCATGCTCCCTTGAAAGGTTGCTTGGCCCAGTCAAAGTGAACGAAGTGTCAGACGTAAAAAGTCTGGCATTTTCTTCCTGTGGTAATTTTGTCTTCTTTGGAAAATTTGGCAGAGCGTTCTCAGTACAGCGAGGAATTATTGAAACATATGTCCCATTACAGAAAGTTCATCGTCTATGTGAATGGTGTTCATTTACCCTTGATCGACAACACATCGTGGTGAAATGTGAAAGTTTACCTCCTCCCACTTGCTGGTTATGCCTTTTAAATCACCTTTGTTTGTGGGCCAAATTGGAAATTGAACGGAGCGGTGAAAGAGAACCCTTATGTCGATGTTTTCCTCACAAGCTGGAAGTGACAAGAAAATACCCCCAATTAGCAACGTATCAGGGTTCGCGCATTACAGCAATGAGGCCATTGTTAAATCTCCTCAGCGAAATGAAGTGCAAAGAATGGTGTTCACTTTTAGAAAAGGTACAACTTGATAGAGGAGATTTGACTTTTCTGGTTCCAGATTGTCTCAGGTGTAAATTGTCAAGAGATTATGAGGCATTAACCTTGAAAGAAGTTCGTCAGTTTGTTATTGACCACTATTCTAACATATTCAAGTATCAAGTTTGGGATGCCCGAACGGGTGAACCTGTGCTTAATGTAGCCTTATCTTCCGGTGTTGAGGTATGCCCCTTTATTCATTTTTGTCACCTAGGCACAGCATTCGAGACATGTGGCACACTGTTTACCGGCATTGATAAGGCTCTCTCACTCGCCAATATTGCTTTACTAAGCACTATTTGTCATCACCTTCTCTTCCATGAAAGTCTTCTGGAAAAGTATTTGTCTCGCAGATTTCCATCCAGGCCAATAGCGATATTAAAATGGTATTGCCCTCGTCCTGATGGAACAGTTAGCTTTATGGTGGATAGCCAAAACGTGAAACGTGTCATTAAAGAGATCAGATGTTATGCTGCCTTGGAGGAGGATGTAGTTGTTTATATGACTCATGAGTCCCGTCTATGTGCTCTCTGTCTCCAGACAGGCACCACGACTGTTCTAGACAGCTCCGAACCAATTATGAAGGTATTGTACCGTGAAGCGGTTCGGCATCTCGTTTTAACCAGCGATGACACTATTGGAGCGCCAGCCTCATCGAATTACTTAACCAGCGATGACACTATTGGAACGCCAGCCTCATCGACTTATACATTTACCGACTTATCCAACGGTGACACTTATGAAGCAATAGAAAAGGCGTCAGTCTTATCGACAGTTTCACCAATAATAGCCTCCGAACTGGAAAATCTCCCTGATGAAGGTAAAAAAGTGTTTTTCTCTGACAGTGTACCTTGCCTATCACCAAGAGTGATATGGGTGGCCAAACCGTTTGTTAAAGATGCTGAGACTGTGGTCTGCTCGTTTCGTGTAAGACATCCACATTATCAGCAGCAACATTCCAACAACCGAAAATACGTCATCAAGGAGGTCGCTCAATTTGGTTTCACAAATGATCACTCATTTTTCGTGTATTTAAGTGTTCACACCTCACTTCACGCCCTGTCTCTACAATCGGGTACCATTCTGCAAAGCGTCTCAGGAGTTAGCCCGTTATTCTTCACTTCTGA
The DNA here is from genome assembly GCA_964035525.1 of Porites cylindrica. Taxonomy (NCBI): domain Eukaryota; kingdom Metazoa; phylum Cnidaria; class Anthozoa; order Scleractinia; family Poritidae; genus Porites; species Porites cylindrica. Next base: position 9,863,051 of record OZ037776.1, on the reverse strand, counting down.
AGGGCACGTAGGCTATCATTTTCAGGCCGATGACGAGGGTAAAACTCTGTTTTTGAAAGACTTCCCTTGTGATTTTTTGAAACATTTTCTTATACCATCAGTGAAAATTCCAATGCAAGCAAACTTCGTTTCAGAGGACACTTTCTTGGTTCTTTGCACTGATTCATCAGTTTTGTCATTTCAAGCAACTGGAGATTTATGTACCAAAACTATATTTGCTGAGCCTCCCTTGGACTCCGGTTTGCTTGGCCCTTGGCACGTACAGAAATGCGCATTTTCCTCGGATGGAAAGCTAATTGCTGCTCACCATGGTAAGATGATAACGTTGCACGATACAATCGGATCAGACGATTGCAGTTTTCTGTGTTCAGTTTTTTAAGATGATCACGAGTTCAGTGTCCTTCAGCTTACATTCTCGGGTGACAGTGCCTTACTTCTTTATTGCATAAGGAATTGTCCTTTTGTCGTGTGGGACGTTAGGAAGAGAGAAACGTTAGCATCATTTGACCCACCTGGCCTTGTTTCTGAGGATTTTTGCTGCTTCTTTACAGTAGATAACAAAATAGTTTTTTCCACTGAGCTTCACATCGAGATCTGGGATCCTGCGAAGATTACAAATAAAGCATCGACCAGACTGGATGTCGACGTGCTCTATAGTAAAGCTGACGTAATCACCTACTGCACAGTGTCACGCAACAATGATCTATTGGCTTGTTGCGTTGTGGATAGAATCTTACTCTACTCTCTTAACAGTCCTACCAACCCGCAGCTCGTTTTAAAGCTACCTCGCGCCCATTTAGGTAAAATCGAATTTTGTCGGTTTTTAAATGGGAAGCGCTACATTATATCATATGGTATTGATGGTGCTGTGTTCTTGTGGGACGTACTTGAGCGGACAGCCATTTCTTTCATTAGAGTTCCAGTTGAGGGTGAAAACATTTCCTTCATGACTGTCTCCCCCAAGGAAGACAAAGTTGTTGGTTTTACTTCATTTGGGAGATTCTTCCAAATAACGCTGAATAGATTAAATGCTGAGATCTCGTCATTCCAATTAAAACCACAAGGAATGATGATGGGGCCTAATGCGTCAACCGTCACTGGAGCAGTTTGCTCTAATGTTGAACAGATCGCTGAGGAAACGGACATTTCAAAAGTACTGGAAGAGATGTCTTATATGTATCCTTCTGACCACAGTGAAGACGGTGATGGAGGTGAATCGGAAGATTCCGAGACTGATCAATAAGGTTTAGCATGTGGTATCCATAAATGAAGTTGGACATTAAAAGAATCACACAAAAGAGCCACAGGTCGGTCACTGGTGAGCTTTGAAATACGCAGACTAACCAGTCCGTTTTAAAATCGAAGTTGTTCTGTTCATCTCGTGGGGTAGAAAACAGTGATCAAAGTCAATCGGAAGAGTACCGTAGCTTTTTGGACAAATCATAATATGATTGCGAGGCAGCAACGTTACAATGAAGGCAAACAAGACTCTTCATTAATTAGGGCTTTTATATTCAAGAAATGAGATTACAACAAGAAGTTCTCCGCGTTGGTTTGCGAACAACGAAAACTGATCGAAACGGTTTGGTTAACTGCCAATAACAGATCATAATATCGTGAATCCTTTACTGCAAGAAGAGATTTTTAATGCTTATTGAAGTTTTATTTTACTAAAAAGCACTAGAATTATATATAGTTTAAATTGAGTAACAAAGTGAAACTCTAGCACTTTTAGTGTTACGTGTAAACTGTTATACGTCATTTGTTTTCTTCATTTTTTGGTCATTTAACACCACTACCTGCCTCATACCCAGACGTCTCTCTTTTGATGAAAATTTGCGCGCAAAGGAAGGCGGGAAGGAGACTGTACCCTTCCCATGGTCCCTTGCGGTTCATCACGAGTCACTCGTTTCGCGCTCGCCTCTGCCATGCGAAAAACGAAGCGCCTGAGGAGGAGGCTGAACCACTACAACGTCACGGTCATTTTCTGTGTTAGTATGGCGAATTTTTCAGTTAAAGCAAATTTAAGGTTACAAGGGGATCAGAAGCAAAAACATATACCATCTCCGCATAACAACGTGCATTTCCAGATCTCTTGTCCTTGGACTAAGCTGTCTCGAAATGATGTCGTTTCTTAAAAGTAATGATCAATCTATGAGTTTCCAGTTTTGGGCTGTAGAAAATAAGGCGTACTAAAATAGACGTAAGGTATGATAGCCCAGAGTTGTCTTTATTTGCTTCTCTGTTTCAGTGTGCGTTAAAATTGCAGCTGAGAAAGTTAACTGAAGCAAGATACCGTGTTCATATTTTTTTAAATTTCAGTGTTTGTCAGCTTGGAATTATGTCGACGTTAAGTATAATAGTCTAAACATAATAATTTTGATCATGACCTTGTTTAAAAGTTAAAAATCGTAACCAAACAATTCGACAGTTTTAAAGTAGTTTCGAGATATTGAAGAGATTTTAACGTTACTCTCTTTACTCTGATTTCACGAAGTGCATTCAATTGGGCGGTTTCGTACAGGGTGGTCACGTGCTCCTCAAAGGACTGCGTGAACCCTATCGTTTCCTTAACGCGTTAGGTCATTTCTCTAACCTTCTCTAATCGAAATGAAAAAGTGTCATTTGTTAACGCGTTCGCGAAACGGGCTAGGACGTTAAGCGCCCTAGATTAGCGAACTTACGCAACAGGACGGGAGAGGAACTAAGACGGCAAACGTTGTGTGACAAGCGTAACAGTAATTATATTTGAAAAAACGTTACGCTAAACTTCACCCTCCTTTGCGTAAACTCACTAATTGTTGCCACAGGCCGTCTGAAGTCTTGTAAAGTAGTTCTAACTTTTGAGTCCGTAGAGGAAATCCTATGGTGTTACTATTTAGATGAGTCCTCTTTAGCAAAACTTTCACATGATACTTTTTGCTGTTCACCAGATACATCTGGGAGTGAAAGATTTAAAAGGGAACTTTCATTGTTACAACAATTTGACCGAAACTATGTTCTAATCCAGAGAAAGTGGATACCGGCAAACAAAAATCGCCTATTTTTGCTATAAAATTTTCCGTCCGACACATAATTTTGTAATTTTTGAAAACATTTTCTCCGGCCATTGTTGCGGACAAAAAACGTCGATTCTTGACAGTGGCTCCCTCGAAGAAGGCGAAAGTGGCCGATATTCTGGTAAATTTAACTCCATCCCTTTTATAGAAAAAGAGTCGAAATTAAGAGTGAGTCTCCCTAAAACCGGTCCACTGCGTTTCGGGTCGGAAAATCAATTTCCTTTAAACTTTGCCCATGAATATATCTTAGTCCAAAAGTAATTTAAACCGCATTAGTTTTTGAAAATATTTCAAAATAAAATTTTTCGGGAGAAAAATCACTTCAGCACTCGGCGGCCAAATATTTGCAGTGACAAAGAGTAAAAATAGCGCATATTGCCGAGTTCACCACTTCAAAGTTTTGCACTTTCAACGACTTTTTTCACTTCCTAGGACTAAATTGGTCCTTAAATGATGTAATGGACACAATTTTGGCCCTTCAAAAACAACTCGTGTCTACTAAATATTTTTTGATTTACACCCACTTTGCCGTACGCAGGAAATGACTCAAAAATGCATATTTTCATCCTTGCACTGTGCAAAATCCCCACATCTTCTAAACTAAATGTCTTTTCAGACCAACAAAGGGAATGTCCAAAAACATAGAAACATAAAAATATGTTGTGATTTTAACGATTTATCACCACAGTCGATCGACGAAATATGCCTATTTTCTGTTATGACTGTTTACAATACACGATGGAAGGTCTTGATGCAAAACCCGAATAACACAATAATTCATCAAATGTATCAAGTATTTTAAACTTTTTGTGACTTTTGACACAATAGAACATCATGCAGGGAAGGAAAGCCTTTAAGCCGAACGCATTAATACTACAGGTGTACCTGTTTACAGCGCTTGATCCGATCGAATCGTCTTCGCTGTGTACACAAAACTGATATCACATGATGGTGCCTGTCACGCATTCCTACATCTGGAATCGTTACGCCGCGCAAACACTTTTTGCTAGTCTGACTAAAATTGAAAGGAAGGAAATTATCTTATCAATAGAGTAGTCTATTATATTTATTGCTGTTTTCGTTGACAAGCTACAAAATCAAGAATCATGCATGCATAAGAACCTATAGTGCGTAAACAACCCGGGGAGGGGGGGGGGGGGGGGGGTTGGAGGAGTTTGCTGGGTGTGTATGTATGTATGTACGTGCCGCTGCCCTCTCAGAGCCCCTACCCCATTATAGTCTATTCTGTGGCCAATCAATTATAGACCCCATCTTAGCCACTTTTGGGCAAATATGTAATTTTTCGCGATCCCAAATTAGGCACTCTCTATTTTTATGAATTGACCCATTTCAGGATGCCCATTTTTTAGAATAAAGAACACTTCACCTTTCATCTACAGTTCAAACATTCTGGTACGTTTGCTAACCGTAAATATGAAGAAGTCTTACCTCAAAAAATCCGAAAATGTGCCACCCCATTCTAGTAACTCTATTGAAAATGCGACCCCATTACAGTTAATCCAGTCGTGAAAATACGACCCCATCAAGCGGCACATCCCTAGTAGCCTCTTATGAGGAAGTACCCCCCGGGATTAACAATAGTCTAGTGGCCTGCAAGCGAATACCCCCCTTGCTATTATTCTAGAACAAATACTGTATCTGTATCATTATCGTCCCCAGGCTAAACCCGGTACATTTGAAACCAAGATAGCCACCTGTTAGAGAATGTGCTTGATCCCGACGAATTTACGGAAAATTTAAGGACTTAGTAAAGAATTTAAGGACTGTGAAGTGGCATGGTGGTTTACCTCGTTTAGCGCTTTCGATTTCTTTCAAACTCGCTAATATATAGATTTAGACAGGGCTAAAAGAGCAGCTCTTGTTGATATACTTGAAGTTGTACTCCAGTAAAAAAGAAAATCGTGTGATGCTAACCTGCAACGGCAACGAGAATTGCAAAAACAAAACAACAACAACAACACCAATATGTCTAATTAGCGAACTTACCTTTCCGTCCTATCGGAGGGGGTGGGGTATACAACAAAGTGTTATACTGGGAGACTCCAGACTGATCGTCCAACCCACCTTTTGTATACCATTTTTGAGCTGAAGAGGTGCCCCTTGAGGGGCAGAGGGCTGGCAACGCAGATCGCACACGAATGTTTACCAAAGCCGAGTGGTTCAAAAGTAAAAATTTAACGATTTTTTTCGCAATATTTTTATAACAAAATCATTTGAAAAAAAAAATAAAAGACTATACATACTAAGCGGACGATGAGGAACCTGGAGAAAGAAATGGCAGCGAAGCTGTGGAAACAATTGCTGACAAACGTCCTCTGATGTATGTGCGAGATGGCTCACAGAAATCACTCTTTTTCTTTCAAAAGCAATTTGCTTGGGATTTCATTTGGCACAAGAACCTGGAAATCTGATCTTCTTCAAAAGATAACTAAAATGGTTGTAGAGTGCTCTTGAGTAGTGAAAAAGATTGTTGGAAAAGACGCGAGAAGAAGTTAAAACGACTCTACCTCGGTGAGTTTGTACCCTGCCTATTATTACTCATTTTTCTTCCGCGGGCTCACTGTGAATTCACAACCTTTCAGGAAAATCGCTAGCTTAATATGTGCATTTCGGCAATAACGGGACAAGAATTTGAAAATATGGCACTATTAATAATTAACCACTTTCCGTAATAGAGAATAAGTATTAGCGAAGCTCTCGCGCGCGCGAAAAAAAAAAAATGGTAACCTGTAAGGTGCGAGAAAATTTCGTAATCACGTGATCGTGCGTTCGACTGTTTCCCCCTACTACCATTACACTGACACCGATAACAGAGAAAGAGCTAGAGCGAAACTGACAAAACAAAACAAAAAGAAAAAAAAGAAAGCAGACGAAGTTCATCGCGGAAGAAAAAAACATAAAAAAATTCAAAGCTGCGATGAGAAAATGACAAATGTTAGCGGCCAGCAAGGTTAAAATGAGCGGCAGTGAAACAAAAATGGAACGTGGGAACATATACGATTTTTTCTCCATAAAACGTGCAACTAGGACGTTTCACGTACTTTGAAGTCGTGCAAAACAATGGCAAAGAAATGTACAAAAAAATGTGCTGCATGTGCAAACTTTTTTTTCGCTCTTAAGCCCTATTGATTTTTTATTGCATTTCTCGTTGCCGTCACCGGTTAGCATTACACGATTTTTATTAATTTTTTTTTCTGGGGTACAACTTTTAGTATATTAACGAGTCAGAGCGGCGCTTTTAGCCCTGGCTAAAACTACTAGTCGGAAACGGAAGGAATAGAGTCAAAATCGAAAGCCCTAAACGAGGTAAACCAGCACGCCAGTTTTAAATGCAGGGTAACCTAATTTCAAAGATACAGTATTTGTTCTAGGATAATAGCAAGGGGGATGTTTGCTTGCGGGCCACTAGACTGTTCACTGTCCCTTATCTTTCCGTAAAATCGTCCAGATGTGCGGGCCTTCTTGGGTCCGCTGCCCCAAGAGTAGATTTCATAGTCATCCCCAGGCTAAACCCGGTACATTTTAAAACCAAGAAGGCCACCTGTTAGAGAATGTGCTTGATACCGACGATTTACGGAAAAATAGAGGACTGTGAACAGTCTTGCGGACCTCCTGCTAGCAAGCACACTCCACCCCTATTCCTAACCCCACCCTGAGTCAGGGAGCTTGATAAGACCTGAGAACAGGTACTCGTCGGTTTAATACCACGGGCTACCAGAAATATGAAACATATTTAAAAAAATACTAAATAAAAACATTAACGACAAACATAAAACAAAACAAATTGAAAGCTCATAGCGACGACCAATTGTTTTATAAATCCTAACCTGAATGGATAGGAGCCTGTTCCTGGAAAACTAAAAAGTTGCTGTTGTTAATGCACTGGGCACTTATGCATGCATGATTCTTGATATTGTAGCTTGTCAACGAAAACAGCAATGAATATAATAGAATGCTCTATTGATAAGATAATTTCCTGCCTGTCAGTTTTAGTCAGACTAGCAAAAAGTGTTTTCGCGGCGTAACGATTCCAGATATAGGAATGCGTGACAGGCGCCATCATGTGATATCAGTTTTGTGTACACAGCGAAGACGATTCGATCGGATCAAGTGCTGTAAACAGGTACACCTGTAGTATTAATGCGTTCGGCTTAAAGGCTTTCCTTTCCTGCATGATGTTCTATTATGTCAAAAGTCACAAAAAGTTTAAAATACTTGATACATTTGATGAATTATTGTGTTATTCGGGCTTTGCATTAAGACCTTGCATCGTGTATTGTAAACAGTCATAACAGAAAATAGGCATATTTCGTCGATCAGCTGTGCTGATAAATCGTTGAAATCACAACATATTTTTATGTTTCTATGTTTTTGGACATTCCCTTTGTTGGTCTGAAAAGACATTTTGTTTAGAAGATGTGGGGATTTTGCACAGTGCAAGGATGAAAATATGCATTTTTGAGTCATTTCCTGCGTACGGCAAAGTGGGTGTAAATCAAAAAATATTTAGTAGACACGAGTTGTTTTTGAAAGAACAAAATTGTGTCCTTTACATCATTTAAGGACCAATTTAGTCCTAGGAAGTGAAAAAAATCGTTGAAAGTGCAAAACTTTGAAGTGGTGAACTCGGCAATTTGGGCTATTTTCACTCTTTGTCACTGCGAAAATTTGGCCGCCGAGTGCTGAAGTGATTTTCCTCCCGAAAAATTTTGTTTTGAAATATTTTCAAAAACTAATGCGGTTTAAATTACTTTTGGACTAAGATATATTCATGGGCAAAGTTTAAAGGAAATTGATTTTCCGACCCGCAAGGCAGTGGACCGGTTTTAGGGAGACTCCCTCTTAAGTATTCAAAGTATACAGTTGTAAGTTACAGTCAAAATGTTATTACAGTTGAGGTTCCCTTAAACTAAATAATGGTAAAACCTAAACCTACGTTAACAAAGGCGAACAGATATTAAAAGATTTCCAGCACTTGTTAATAAGCGTGTCTGTTCCTAATTGAATTCCAGGAATTCGCACATTATGTTATATCAAGATATACATTTTTGTTAAAAAAAAATAAAAAAGCTCAAAGCGACTGCTGTTGTGTAAACTAGATTTTTCTAATTCAGATACACATTGTTAGTTTGTAAGAACGTTAGGCTTACCAGTTATCTAGGAATAAAATAAAGGAAGTTAATGTTTGTTGTTGTTGTGTCTTTACATGATCCAAGTTTGTTCACATTCGCAATTTGGCTGAGTGATCTTGCAAGCAGATCAAAGTCAAGATTGAGAACAGTACAAAATATTACTCTCTAATTTCTTTCTTTCCTTTTCCTTGCTTGTAACCATTTAGACTGTTCACAGTCCTCTATTTTTCCGTAAGATCATCGAGATCGAGCGCTTTTCGTTACGGGCTGCCGTCTAAGCCATCTTGCATGAGTGTCAAAACTACTTAGGGAGCGGGGGTGATTTGGGAGGAAGCGCCAGAGGTATAATCCCCGACCCCCGCCCCCTCGGTACATTTGAAAATCAAGGTACCCGTGACAGTAAGACGCGGTATATCTAAACGATCTCACGAAAAAATAGGGGACTGTGAACACTCTGGTAACCATTTAGTCTGCTACACAGCCGTGTTTAGAGCGTTGCGTGCAAGACCAAAAACGGCTGTATAGCAGACTAGTACCCATTTGGCACTTTTATTTACTTTCACTATTAAATCCTTGGTGACCCCTTGGTTTTATTTCGGGGAGGTAATAAAATGTCTAGAAGTATTAAATCCAACAGCGTACGTTCATAAGCATGATTACAAATAAGACAAAATTTGAAAGAAAAGTTCTTTAGGGTAATATCACATTTCCTACACTCGAGAGACCGCGGCATACAGCTGTTCCTTACTAGGTACTTTTATCATATTGCGTGGCTTTCGATATGCGACCGTTTGGGCTGCTCTGTTATAAAAAACAATTTTTAATATACGGACCTGCTTTCGGATAGCCGACAACAAACACGTCGTCTGATTCGTCTTGAAGTTGACAATGTAGTCGTACAGTAACCGAGGATCGTCAGTAAATTACGCCGGAATTCTTAAAGGGCATGTAAACCCCAAAATGCTACAATTTTGTTTGATATGAATAGAATGTATACCGAAAGTACTTCATAAATCTTTTTTCTTTTTTTCGATACAAGCGCATTTTGACCCGAGAAATCACCTCTGAAAGTTCACTTCGTCCGCCATTTTGATTCCGCCATCTTTGTTGTGACGTCACGAGTGGAATCTCTGCCCACCGGAAGTCAAAAAACATCTTTGGGACCTTTACAAGCACGTGTGTTGTCTAGTTTCCTACAAGAATATTTTTTTAGTTTTGACATTGGTAAAGCGGTGTGTCGTTGGATCTTGTAATAACTCGAACAAAACAGGGCATTCTACTCATTTTTTTTTCCAAAAGAAGAAAGAATTCGGCGCCAGTGGATCCAAGTTAAACGTGCAGACTTCTTACAGCCTACAGAACACTCTATAATCTGGGGCGCTCATTTGCACACGAATGTTTTGAGGATGATGTGATGGTAAAAATGGGACTCAAATATAAAAAATCAATTTGAAAAGTGATTCCGTCCCCACAATTCAGCCCCAGCGACCCGAAGCATTGTCCGAAGCGTGCAAATTAGCGGACTATGGAGAGCGAAGAAAAGAAATACCGGCGACTGCGAGTCAGACTCCTGGCAAAAGGTCACGAACAAGTCGAGCTGTGCACAAGTTATCAGTTTCTAGGGTAAGTAATAAGCCAATGTAATAATTAAGAAGGATTTTTTTCATTAGGTCAGTATTAACCGTTCCCCTTCCTCAAGTATATTCAACTTTTTTTCACAGTTATTGGCCGATAATAAACGTGCCTCTGTCGCTGCGAACGCCGTCACGTCAGCTTCTGAGTCTATGCCCGTCGACACTGAAACAAGTGCTGTAGTTGCTCTCAAGTTCAATATTCTGCACGAAACGTCTACAGGTAAAGGTAGGTTACGCTTAGACATAATCTTACCTCGCTTTTTTCTTTTCCCCTAACCGATTATCTAATGTAGAATCTCTATCCAGCAGGCACACAATTAGAACCCTTGAGAGAAGATTTTCAAGTGCGGTGCGACCTTATTACAGCTCCTTTAAGCACTAGTACACCAGAATGCAGTTCTGTTAAAAGTCTAGGAGGACGCAGCGTGGACGATGACAAAGATTTCGATTATGTTCCACCGACTGATTTGTCTCTTGAGGAAGCCGAGGACGACATTGAAGAATATGAGGGAAGTCCGTCAAAGTAACGTACTACACACTGGTTATATTTTTGCCGGGTATTTTTGAAGAGATATCGCACTTTGTTTGTTTGCTTTTTTTTCTTATTTTTCGCTGATGGTTTTCACTTTTTATTCGTTAAAATATAGGTTAATTATTGCAGGTTTGGTGGCTTTAAACCAGTGTAGGAGGTGCCAATATCCGCAGGAAATCTTTGGCGCATTTTGTTTACTGCGCAGGAAGGGAGCGCCACTCTTACTTTTCTGCAAAGATAACCCCAACAACATCGCACAAGTTGGCGATAAGCGATGTAGCGAAATTTTCTAGACACGAACGAGTGGAAAAATGTTGGAATAAATATATAACTACGAACATGCAGTCATATATAAACTGTTCATAATTTTTTTTATGTACATAGTGAAAATTTCAGAACTAGTAAACATACTCGTGCCCTCTCTGACTGTCTATGCCATGTTGTTGCCTATATGCATAATACGCCGTTTCAAGGACCCACACATCCAAGCAAGTAGACTGAAATCCTGGATGTTTTGTTATACAGGACATTTGGACCTCCGTTTGCTCTTCAATTTTTTGCCATATTTGCCCTATTTTCATGACAACATACGCTTTCGGGTACTGAAGGCATCGGCTGACACATTTCACACTCACACCTAAACTACAATAAAAAAAGTAAGGACCCCTTTCATAATGGCTTGAGTTCATCCTAGTCTCATGATAAAATTACTCCAAAATAAAGGCAAATTAGGTATAAGCAATACAATTTAAGTCACAAGACGATCCGTCTTCACTTTCGGTTTCGTCCTTATAATACGGCTTTGTTGTTGTTGTTGTCCATAATCTCGTTGAACTCTGCGGGGCTCGTAACGACAGGGACGCGGACCTGTGTCTTCAGGAGGCTCTGAAGTTTCAGCTACATCACTGTCATATAAATTTACGTCGTAAAAATCACTTTCGTCGGATGAATTCTGCTCTGAACTATCCGAACTCTCACTTATCGCTCGAGCCGCCATAGTGATAATCAAGTTGCGCAATAGACTGGTTCCACTCGTTACGTCACAGGTAATTCATATTGTTAACCGGAAGTTAATCTGCTGTAGAAAAAGCCGTGTTTTCGCCTTAGGAGCATCGAATTGGCAAAAACTAATAGCAAAATCGTTTTTAGAATACTTTTTTACATATAAGGGGATAAACTAGTATTTTTGGGTTTACATGCCCTTTAAGCCCATTATTTCCGCCGTTTTAGTTGATCTCCACTCACCTTGACTTCCTGCATGATCGGAAAGTTCGCCATGATGTTTCGTGTGATGGTGCGTTATTTATAGCGACAACGCCTTGGGGTCACGCGATCACCGAACCTCGAGGCGGAGAGAAGGGTCTGGGCTCCAGGAAATGATCCTGGAAAACACTCGAAAACACCCAGAAAACTTTCAGTTTCAGATTCAGGAGCTGGATAGTACGTCGTCCATTTCGAAGTTCTTTTATTTCGGTCATCAACAGTTTGGAGTGATTTTCTGAACTACAATACTTAAAGAATATTCTAGAGATTAAAGCTGGGCACTTTGAAGCTAAGAAGGTACGTATTTCAAATACTTACTTATTGAAAGCCATGCACATATCACGGGCACCCAACGACAATTTTCGGAAGAATATCTGTTCGGAAGACGATTTGAGATCTAGAATTTTCGAAACATTTGTTGTAAAATTTCTTACTTGCCTGCCTCTCCTAGGATTTTCGAACATCCAAAAAATGGTATATTTGCCTATTTTTAACGGATTTTTACCCTAAAAAGGTCACCTAGAATTTTCGGAAGCCTTTTTTCTGGCTGAAATTTTCGAAAAGGTAAGTTTCGATCCCTATAGTTTTCGGATCACTAGACTTTCAGCTAGGAAATCCGAACAGATGAAAAATTTTTAGGGGATAAAAACATTCCTATATCTACTGCTTAAATACTAAAATACGTTTAACAATTCTATGTTTAAGTGGTTTTGAACTATATTCTCGGTGGGTGCCCCTGACATATAAAGGGAACGAAAAGATTCGATCGATTCAAGTCTGAGCGGCCGATAAACACCGCAACAAAGCATTCCAAAAGGTATTTTTGGGCTTGAGGAAGCCAGATTACACAAATTTTTATCAAACCATGTGGAAGAGACCATGCATTTCAACTTTAAACTATACCTTGTGTAACAATTATATTTGTAAAGCGAAGAGTAACTCAAATAACCTTGTCACGGTTTTCGACGCCATCTTGACGATTAGGCAAACGCGTGAGAAATTACAGTGTTTGTATGAGAATCTAATGTCGAATAATTTCCGTAGAACGGCTGTTCTGAGAAAAAAAGGAATTGTAAACTAAAGCTTCACTCGTAAGGATTCTACTGAAAAAAAACTGAGGGCGTTCGGGTGTGGAAGCTGAATAATGAATAATGAATAAACGAAAATGAATAATGAATATTTGGAGTTAGAAAATCCGGAATTATGAATAACACTGTCTAGCCTTAGGAATAATGAATAAATAATAGCTGTTAAATGATCCCATAAAAACGGAAGACGAAAGCAATAAGTTCAACTTTTCTGCCCATCGCAAACGTAGGAATCCGCGCGAAACCAGTGAAGCAAAACAACGCGGCAAACCCCGAAATAAAACCGTTTTTGGTCTACATCTAGATAAAATAAATTCGTATACCAGTCTCATCAAAAATACCATACCCAATAATTCCCGTGTGAAAAACCTCTGGAATTCCATGGATTTCCATGGAAAATTCTCCATGGAATTCCATGGAGGATTAGGACATCAATTTCCATGGAATTCCATGGAAATTTCTCCATAGATTTCCATGGAAAATATTTGCATGGAGGATTAGGACATTTCCCATGGAATTCCATGGAAAACATTAGGGCACTAATTTCCATGGAATTCCATGGAAATTTTTGCATCGACATGGAAAAGTTTCATGCAATTCCATAGATAGTTTCATAGGGAGTTTCATGGAATTCACAGGAATTAGACATTTAAAATATCCAGTGAATCAAATGGAATACACAACAGATTTTGGTCCACTGCAATTTATTTAATCAATAAAAGGACCGCATAAATCTCTTTTTAAAGACATCAATCAAAACTTAACATGCTTTTGGAGGAAAATTTGACATACTGTAGCTTAACAAATTAATGTTTCCTTGGGACTACGTATATACATTGCAGTTTAGAATGCAGCAATCATATTGAAGTAACTTAAATGAAAAATTTAGATTTAATATAAAGCAAGGAATCTTGGCCTGGTGTTTAAGAAAAGTAACAGGCTAACAGATGCATAATTGAGAGAAAAAAAATAAGCTAATACTTGAATGCATAAACCGTCAGTATGTAAGACTTGAACATGGCTTTATTTAATGCGACGAAAAAGGGAAGTGCTACTTATTTCCTCGATCAGAACCACGATGGTATTTAGTTATAGCAAAGTCCTACCTAATCCTTGGGAAAAAACGGCGTCAGCCACAATTATAATTTATCAGTCTCTTGCATAGTTTTTACGTAGCAGGCATGAAAATTCTAAATATGATATTTCTTCTTATGCATCGAAGCGGTCCATCGAAGTACAGTCTTAGTAGTAATTATTCCAAAGGATTCCAAAGGCAATTTGCAGGAAGACCACATTCATATCTGTATAAACAAAAAAGATGGAAACTACATATTAAAACCGATAAACAGCACCCGAAAAGTCACCCTTCTAAATCTAGCAGAGACATGTAAATCGAGCGGACGAATTCAGTTGAGCAATCAAACACGAGTTGTGTACATATTAAGCTTACCTTCCTCTTTAATGTGCGATCCAGCTGAGTCATTGTTTAATCGAAGTCGACTTGAAAGAAGCCAAATGTAAGCAACCTCACAAGTGATATTTTACGTTGAAAATGACATATTTTTCGGATGAATTCATCGCAAAGACAACCGTTTACACAACACTGTCGTACTGCACAGAAGTCCGCCTAAAGATTCGAACCAAGAAAACTGATCTTCTACGCATTTCTATTGGTTCAAAAGTTCCACGTGATTGCGTAAGTCACTAAGCGGGGAGGTCTGGACGCCAGTTCAGGCACCAAACATGGCGTCAAATCACGGCACGATCGTGGAGATGTCTGTCTTTAAAGGCTTTAAATTGTGGTCCCTTTCAGAGTTAATTGTACTATTCCGACGCTGTAGAAGAGTAAAGCAGTGAGAGGAAAATATTGCACTGTTCTCCCAGGTGAGGGAACCTTTTAAAAAAGGCAGCAGGCCTATTCATAGTCTGATCTTAGTGTCGTCACGCAACGCTCCTCCCCACTCAAAAACGGCTGTGTAGCAGACTAGCCTATCCACGGATGCGGCAAAAAAACTCTAATATTGCTTGTGTAGGTTCGCCGAAATACTCCATACAAAGCAATCTCATCAATCAGGTTGGACTCGAGTAACAGGGAAAATCTTAGCTCTCAACCAAAACACAGTTCGATACCGAGAAGAGTTATGTGCCTAGTGGGAACATTTCCAGTACTGGCTATTTAAGTACGGGACCCGTACATCGTCTTGTATTTGCTATTCATACGGGATTCCGACTAAACTGATTAGGTCTATTTAAGCACTGACTCGAAACGGTTAGCCTCTAATTAGGTTTACGGTTGTTGTTATATGAATAAAATCAAACTCCACCTAGCAGCGAGTTACTACTCCGTGGTAGAGTGGTTAGGCTACGAATTATGGATTCTACGCCCCTGGATCGGTTCTCAATCTTGCCACATCGAATTTTTCTTCTTTTCAAAATTAAACGCTGGAATTTTTTCCTTAAAAATGGAACATTGGTTGAAGAGACTTACATTTTCATGGAAATTTGTTGATCAGAAATTTCAAGAGACTTAGAAATTTCATATAAATTTCAAGGAGAGACTTGATACCGTATGTCATAGCAAATACACGTCGGTGTACGGGTCCTGTACGAATAGCGGCACTGTGCCATTATGAAGTAACTGCATGTTGTTAATAACAGTGATCTTCTCATATTTTAAATGCAACTCTGATTTTAAAAGATAAATGGCAGACAGCCCTAATAAAAAATAATTTTCTACATTTATTTTTTTTTCAAGAGGATTATTTTTTTATTAAGCACACAAAACATTCCTCTTTATAGTTAGCAATAAAATCTCTTACACTGGGACTTTCAGCATAGGTGAACAATACTTTTGCATTGTCTGTGTAATTTAAACTAAACGCACTATTTTGCTTTTAGAAAGCTTCCAAATGTTTCCTATTTTTCTATCCAATAAAAAGTGCAGACTTGAACAATTGTGGTTAACAAGTTGATGAGTTGCTTGATTACTGAATTTCTATGGATTTTCTCATACAATGGTATTCTATCGAACTCCATGGACACGCTTTGGCATTCCATGGAACTGCATCGGTACTTCAGGGAACCCCATGGCATTCCATGGAACTCCACGATATTCCATGGAATTTCATGGCATTCCATGGAACTCCATCACTACTTCATGGAACTCCGTGGAACTCCATGGCATTCCGTGGAACTCCATGGATACTCCATGGAACTCCATGGATACTCCATGGGAGTTTCGTGGAATTCCATGGATTTCCATCGATTTCCATGGAATTCCATGGATTTCCATCGATTTCCATGGAATTCCATGGAGGTATTTCACACGGGAGAATCAAACCTGTGGGCTCCAGTTCACAATATATTATGCTCATACCGTAAATATTACAACTTTAAAACTCGTTGGAGTTTCCAGCCCCTCAAGTACCATTTCAGTAACCAGAATTACTTTGGGCATATTTCCAAACTCTTGCTTTTTGGCGGAAAGATTTTCCAACAGTTCCTGTAAAACGGTTTAAACAAAGTCGTGACAATTATGTTACTTCCATTCCCACACTACAGCACTGATATGAAGTTGACACAATGCTTAAACTGGTTTAACAGAAACCTGAAACAATTTTAGAGTGGGATGTCACACGGTCTCAACATCAGCTCTCATTAATGGTAGCAAATAGTTGAACAAATGTTGATAGAGGCTTAAGATGAAACTATAAAATTTATAGTTTCATCTTAAGCCTCTATCAACATTTGTTCAACCATTTGCTACCATTAATGAGAGCTGATTCTATTTAATAGAAGCCAGTGTCCTCTAATAATCAAGATTTTGGATTCTATTACATTAGTCATACTGAGATGCAATTGTCTAAAAAGTTGCACTCATAGAACCTACCATTGTAATGTTTGACAGAGGATTTGTAAATCGGCGATTGGACAATTTGGAAATTAATTTATATCTCAGCGTCAAGGTTCCAATGAAACCTGGACCTGCCATTAGACAGGTGCTAAAATCCGACTTAGTAGTAACCTGGTAGGTAGGGCAGTAGTGGGTCCCATGCAAGCAAGCAGCCTATTCTGCCCGACTTTTGAACTAAGTCGATTACGTTAGGATTTATTGTACAAAATTTAGTGTTCGTTTCAGTTATAGTTTATTTACAAGTTAGTTTCGGTTTTTAGTACTTTTTACATTATTTTGACCACATGTGTAAAAAAACAGAGGGGTACTTGCTAAAGATAAGGTTGAATGTATACTGATGATGTAAACTTTTGATAACCAAAGTACAGAATTGTAGAAAATTTCCGGTTAAAATATATTCCATATATTGTTTAATCTCAAGGTTTCTACCTCGTTTTTTCAGTACGATTCTCTTTCTTTGTGATAGAGCTAAAAGTTTCTTAGTATCACAGTTTTAACTTCTTTAGTTATATAATTCACAGAAAGGGAATTTGAGAAGGAAAATTGGTATAAAAACTAAAAAATGAATAATGAATATCAAGGAAAAATTTGAAATGAATAATGAATAATCGGGAGAAAAGAGCAAAGAATAATGAATAATCGTGATTCAATTATTCAGCTTCCACACTAGACTAAAACCACTTTTTACAATTTTGTATACATTTGTCTGTGAGAAAGTCCCCGGGAAAAATTACAGACAAATATAAGGAAAATCTAAAGCAAGCCTCTGGGGAAATCTTAAGCACAGGTATACACACCCAAATTTTTCTAGTACAATCCTTTGTTTTGTAGCTTTGGTTAAGAAGTCATATTTTTCTCAGAACAGCCATTTTATTCGACATTAGATTCTCATACAAACACTGTACATGTGATTGCTCACAGTCGTTTGCCTACTCGTCAAGATGGCGTCGAAAACTGTGACAAGGTTTATTACGGTTGTGCGCCCACCATCCTAGCCTTCGAGGGAAAGTGCATGTTGAGATTGACCTTGATTTGATACAAACCTCTTTCCTTTTCTTCTGAAAATTATGCTTTAAAAATACTAGTTAGCATGAGAACGACATGATTTACATAATATATCAGGTATACGGTTGTTTCAAAACAAGGCCAACTCCAGCCTCGTTTCCACCGGTAACTGTTAGGAGGCCTATTGTCTTCTTGGGGTATTGAGGGTAGGGGCTGCTGGAAGAGTGATAATTTAGGGGGGAAGGCTATGGGTTGTGGGTGAGGGCCAGCTAGAATTAATCCTGTAGGATAGTTTAATAAACTCTTTTTATTAATTATTTAACTCATGTTATTGTTAACACAAACCAGTATAATCCTCAAAGCTGTGGGATAGGCATTTTAAGTAAAATGTGTGATTCCAGAAAAGATCCATAGCACCCCCACAGAAGGAATTGGATTTTCTGGGGGGGGGGGGTCAATTTGCCTTATTTTCCAGTGGGAAGGAGGGGTGCACCATAGGGAAATATTTCCCAAGGGTCCTTTTGTGACACGTAAGACAGTCACAGAAAAAACACAAAAATTTACCACGACAATTCATTTGCAAAGATGCAAAGCAAGACCAAAGTTAAAGAGCTACTAAATATAAGGATTAACGAACATAGCGAAAATAATTATTTTGTTAGTCCGTTGGCATGACCTCTTTACGAAAAAGCGTTCCTTACAGTTTGCCGTTTAAGAATGGATTTGGTATCCGTTTAAACACCTTGCGGGGAAAAACTCAGTGAAAAAAAATTTGTCATTCATTTTAACGGCTTGGCGGGCTATCTGTTTGAAAAAATGTCATCCATTCGAATGGCTTGGGCTATCCGTTTGAAAAAGTTGTTATCGGTTCGAATGGTTCGGGTGATCCATTCAAAAAAGAAATTGTCGACCGTTTGAGCAACTGAAGCTACTATAAAATTCCGAAAATAAGCCCCTCCAAACATAAGCCCCACAAACTCGTAATGCAAAAAACCCACCGTTAAATTGCACTTATCTTAAATTAATTGCCCCTCCAAATATAAGCCCCTGGGGCGCTTGTCCTTGGAAATTACCCTCAAGTACGAAGTAAAACAAAGCAAAAGTGGTAAACTCCCTTCCAACTATAAGGCTAGCCCAATCTTTTTTGAAATGCAAATTTCCCTCTGTAGATAAGCCCCTCCGAATATAAGCCCCTCCAAAAATAAGCCCCTTAAAAAGGGCCTTTGAAAAATATAAGCCCAGGGGCTTAATTTCAGAATTTTACGGTATCTGTTCAAAGATAAATTTTAGCCGAGTTTCCATCCCAAAACAATTTCGTCGCTAGCCATTCGCATTGAATGATCTGTTATTCTCCAGCTCTCTTTACAAAGTTTATGTTTACAAACGCATCGTGAATAGTTATGGATCTCTGCTCTGCTCCTTTGTAGCCATGTTCGCTTTCACATTATCAATCGATTATCAACAGTATCAACATATGTTTTATTCAATTATACTTGAGTTTTTTTTTCAACAAGTTTCCCGAAAATAATATTTTTTATCATTTACGCTTTTGTAGTTTATGAGCCAGCGGAATGAAACTTTCATATTCCTTAACTTGCATGTCAAGAACACAAAACGTGAAAAAAATTTCTTTTTTAATTGGTTGCATTTCTTCTTCACTTGACTATTTCTCTATATAACATAAGGTACACAAGTCTTTTCCAGTATGTCAAACTTTGCATGACAATTTTCTTATAAATGAAATCGGCTATGCGCAATTTTACTGCAAACTTAGCCTGTTCCAGGCGTTCAGATAGTAAGGCAAGGGAGAAAAATATTTCCCATGCGACCTTGCATTTCATTTGCGTGTGGCCAGGAACTTTTTGAACAATTTCTTCATGACTTGAGCAAATAAGGAATTCACTTATTTGTTGAAAAATGCAACAGAAAATACATGAAACTCACAAAATTTGGCATCGTAGTGAACAAAAGATTACCTCTTTGTTCACTTCAATGAGAGATAGCAATATTTTCAGGGGGTGTGTGAAAATTTTGGAAATTCCGGAGCAGAGGCAGGTAAATTTTGGGGGCTGTTTTTGGAAAATCTGGAGGGGAGGGGGCAGGGTCATACGGCAAATCCTTCTGTGGGGTTGGTATGGATATTTTCTGGAACCACACAATGTACATCAAAAAAGATATTACGGTTTTGTGCAGCGGCAGTGGTGTGCATCTTTGTTTTAAAAGTATATGAAAGATATTTTTATTTTTAACCTACAGAATCCCTTTAGAGATATTACTATTAATATTGCATACTATTTTTCTATTATTATTATTATAACATGCAATTTAACTGAAATAATGACAGAGGTTTTTCCTTAAAATGATAGATTGCAATAACCAGTCAACTGTACAAGGAAACATCAAGTACAGTCAGTAGTAATAAATCAACAACAAATTATGTGCATTAGCAATGGCAGCTGCAGCAGCAACTGGGTCAAGTTCTAGGTATTAAGTTCACTCTGATTTCTTTCAACATTTTTTTTTTTACATGTTAGTAGGTATTGTTTCAGCCAGATATCCCAAGGATGAATAAGTGTGATTGATCATCCCTGAAACTCCGGACCATATCTGTATGGTTTCCCTACAGAGCCAAGTATAAGATTAATTCCTCGTGCCAAGTGAAGGGAGTTTCTAATCTTGTAGCGCGCACAGCATGGACCGTGCATGGATCCTAGTGAGCTGCAAACTCGCAGCACCCATCTATACTTGTGTAGATCCGATGGTGTCTGCCATGATGTCTTACAGTAGTTTGACCTCACAGCACATTTTTTGTTTCCAGGCAACATTTGACTAAAAGTGATTTTCCATCATATCAATGACCAAAGTCCTTGGTTTTTTGCGGTTGTTTTAGGAGTCAGTAGGTGCTTTTTGCAATTGAATTTCGAATGCAAAAGTACTTTTAAGAGCAAATGGAAGTGATTTTGGATAATTAGCCTAAGATTATATGAGCAAAAATCGAGGTAACAAAACCTCTTTTGCTCGCAGACGAGTTTATACTGTATTGGCTTATAGTTGGGCATCTTCTGTTATTTAAATGCCCTGAAATGTGTTTACGTTAGGTTTCCACCATCAAAACAGCAATCATTGTTCTGACAAGTATCTCTGAATTCATTTAGGGCTTGATCAACTTCGTACAGGGCGGGCTTGCGGAAGTTTTAGGGAAAAGGCTTTTAATAAAACATTATCAATTTTTTCACAATGCGTTTCATGTGGCATAGTGGTAACAAAAAGGGCCTGGCTGGCTGGCTAGCTGATTCCAGACAAACCCCTTTTTTTTCTTCTCTCCTTTTCTTTTTTTTGTTTTTCTTTACATTTAGTCTTCTTTTTAGTTATTGTAGTTTTGTTTTGTTTCTTTATATAGCTCAAGTTTTTTCAATTTATAAATTTTCTTCCTTATTGCCTGATTTAGTTTTCCCTTTCAACTTCTTGCTGTTCTCCCAAAGTCCTTCACGAGGTCCTGCGAATCATGTATATTTCTAGTATAATTGTTGTTATTATTAATAACAGCTACTAGAAGTAATGTATCAAAACCAAGGCACATTAGATCTGATATCAATACCCTGGCAAGTTAAGGATTAAGAAAGGTAGCACACCTTTAGTGGACAAACACTGAGGTGTCTGAAAATGGGAAAGAATAGGCTCTCAAATGAAAAATAATAGATCCTTTGCAGCTGGGATGGAATCATGTGACCTTTCTTTCGCTAAAATTATGTAATACAATTTAAAATACCAGGGATGGAAAGAGCAAAAATTTGCTTTGCCAGCTAATAAATTTTTAGGTTTACTATTGACAGTTCAACTTTTACATCAGTGGTGGTTTGAATTATGGAAAAATACAATGAATGGTTTATATCAGTGGAAAAAGATAAAGCTGCACCATGTGCCATGTGGTGCAACAAAATCATTTTCGTCCTTAATTACAATATTTTAAACATTTCAACACACATGAAATTCGGTTCTTATGTGTCAGTTGCATATTAAATAAAAAATGGCTTTCTGGCTAAATTTTTCATTTTCATCTCTTGCGTCATTTAACTTGTTACCTATAATATAATTTTGCATAACAGAGGTCAACATGACTTCAACCTGCAAAGGCCTTATTCTTGAAGAAAAAGCTGTTGCAAACCTCCTTTGATTTGTGGTAATAAATTTCTTTGTTTTCTCTTCATGAATTATTAATGAGTTTGAGAAGCAACTTGCCATAACATGTTTTTGATTTTTTTCGTGCTCTAGTACCAGTGGGCCTCTAGGGAACGTTAATAACAGCAAGAAAAGATGGATGGTGTTTGGTCTTGCACTGAAGGACTTAGTGGACCAAATTCGCTCTTTTGTAGAAACGGAAGTTCAAAAGGATTATGTCAATCTTAAAACCAGTCATGGCATTGATTCTCAGAGCTCATCTGGTCGACTGAAGAAGTGGAGTTCCACTTTTCTGAAGTATGAAAACATCAATGGCAATGATGCTGTACCCAAGCTTCATGGGAAGTTTAATTATGCTGCATTTGACTGCCGCGTAATGTCACATGTGGACTATGCAAAGCTGTACTTAGAGAACTACATGGCCAAGTTCACGGTGTTTGATGAACATTGTGATGCTTCTGCTGTGCTTAACTTGCTTGGTAGAGTTCCAGTGTTTTCTCTTGCTGCGCAGAGTGCTGCACAAAACGTTCAGCAAGATAGAAATGCCTGGGCTCACTGTGCATTCCAAAATTGGGATCCCGCAAAGTTTCAGCAGTGCTTTCAAGACATGGAAAAACTGGTGAAAGCTCTGGGTCTGCCAGCTGTGGGTGAAACAAAACTCTTGACAGATCTCAACATCTGGGAGAAAACAGGTACTCAGTTAACAGCCATAACCTGTTCTTAATATTACAGCACCTTCAGTTTTTGTAAGTATGCAGAATGAGATTCATGGAGGAATCATTGCCCTTTTCTTGAACTATTCGATAACATACAGGAATCAATAAGTGGTAACTGCTGAAAGAATCTTTGCGTAGTCTTAGACCACTGCTTAATAATATCCAAATGATGAGAATTTTGAACAAAACGTTAATTTAAATCAATTTTTTGTAAAGTAGCTTTTGTTAATGCTTACTTTACTCTACCATAAACACGGTAAACTTAAAAAGGTAACACATAATTTTGGTGTACGACTGTATGAGAGTTATGATTCCTACTGTTCTTAGCATGAGGGTGTCCCGTGTGAAAAACCTCCATGGAATTCCATGGATTTCCATGGAAAATTCTCCATGGAATTCCATGGAGGACTAGGACATCAATTTCCATGGAATTCCATGGAAAACATTAGGACACCAGTTTCCATGGAAATCCATGGAAATTTCTGCATCAACATTTTCCATGGAAAAGTTCCATGCAATTCCATAGAAACTACTCTGTCAATTATTCCATGGAACTCCAGGGAGTTTCATGGAATTCACAGGAATTACACATTTAAAATATCCAGTGAATCTAATGGAATA
The DNA here is from genome assembly GCA_964035525.1 of Porites cylindrica. Lineage (NCBI taxonomy): Eukaryota > Metazoa > Cnidaria > Anthozoa > Scleractinia > Poritidae > Porites > Porites cylindrica. The sequence continues at coordinate 9,839,888 of OZ037776.1, read as the reverse complement.
CATAACAGATTTTGGTCCACTGCAATTTATTTAATCAATAAAAGGAACGCATAAATCTCTTTTTAAAGATATCAATCAAACAATCAAGAGTTAACATGCTTTTGGCAGAAAATTTGACATACTGTAGCTAAAACAAATTAATGTTTACTTGTGACTATACACATTGCAGTTTAGAATGCAGCAATCATATTGAAGTAGCTTAAATGAAAAATTTAGATTTAATATAAAGCAAGGAATCTTGGCCTAGTGTTTAAGAAAAGTAACAGGCGAATGGATGCATAACTGAGAGAAAAAAATAAGCTAATACTTGAATGCATAAACCGTCAGTACAGTATGTAAGACTTAAACATGGTTTTATTTAATGCGACGAAGAAGGGAAGTGCTACTTATTTCCTCGATCAGAACCATGGTATTTGGCTATAGCAAAGTCCTACCTAATCCTTGGGAAAAAACGGCGTCAGCCACAATTATCATTTATCAGTCTCTTGTACAGTTTTTACGTAGCAGGCATGAAAATTCTAAATATGATATTTCTTCTTATACATCGAAGCAGTCCATCGAAGTACAGTCTTCGATTTCCAATTCTGCCAGAATACACCGTATTCCCAAATGGCGGACACGCGGAAAAAACTGGTGCCTAGTCATGAAAGCGAGGCGTTGGAGGATAAACAAAAATTGCAAATGAAGACTTTCAGTGAACTTGCAGAGTGTTTAGCACGGATTTCACGTAAAATAACTTTGTACGGACTTCTTTTTAAATACAATTACGTGGGATGTATTCTGCTTTTAATGTTTAGTAGCGATTTGCTGTTTGCAATCAAAAGGGACGCGTATATCTTCAAGGAAACAGGATAATTTTGTAGGTTTCCAAAGCATCAGAAGCTCGACAAGTGGACGATGGCTGGAGAAAAGCGGCAAACATGTTGGCCCAAACTTCACATTGAAACCGAGCACGAAAGCCAGCTCACTGCAATTCGGTGAAACAGAAATATAAACAAATCTTGGTGGCAAGAAAAAAATAAATAAGCGACAGATATATGCCCTACTTGCAACTGTTAACGCAAGAGACGTCTGCCGTTGAACAAAACAGTTCAAGTCGAGATGGAAAAAAGGAAGACACGAAAGACGAGGTGACTGAGGTTTCGATGAAGTTATGCTTGGTTTTTGTTTGCCAGGAAGTTATTCTCTGGTCTTTATCAATGAAGGACATCAATTAGAACTATTTTTTAGGTATAAATGCAGGAGCGATCGAGAGGAGTACGCTCAAAATTTCAACTTGCTACTCGGCAGACTCGGTATGCCGGCCACATATCATTTCAGCGAGTAATTTCGTATTTCTTACCTTTGGCTGTTAAGAGTTTTAACTTTATGTTCCATAATATTTTAAAGATGAAAAATATATAAATAAATAAAATGATGGTCTTCTTAAACTGATCCAGACTCGAATTCAATTATTCGAAACCGAAGCTTGTGTGTGCAGTCCTGACAAAAACATTGCCTTAAAATTTTAACCTAGTAAAATGTAAGCTTTATACCACTTTTTTTACCAAGAGCTCTGAGATAATGCCCTAAAAGAGACCAGGCAAATAGCAAGCCATAAGATTCACACACTACAGCTTCTAATTTTGATAAAATTATTTTGAATTATTTCGCAATGACAAAGAAATCATTAGATTTTTGCTAAGCTCTGCCAGCGTACCTCTAACAATTCACTCCAAAGCGACGGAATTAATTTGATCCAATACAGAATTGTAGTGATCTGGCTTTCATATTCGGTTTCAGTGTGAGGTTTGGGCCAACATGTTTGCCGCTTTTCTCCAGCCATCGTCCACTTGTCGAGCTTCTGATGCTTTGGAAACCTACAAAATCATCCTGTTTTCTGAAGATATACGCGTCCCTTTTGATTGCAAACAGCAAATCGCTACTAAACATTAAAAGCAGAAGACATCCCACGTAATTGTATTTAAAAAGAAGTCCGTACAAAGTTATTTTAGGTGGAATCCGTGCTAAATACTCTGCAAGTTCACTGAAAGTCTTCATTTGCAATTTTTGTTTATCCTCCAACGCCTCACTTTCATGACTAGGCACCAGTTTTTTCCCGCGTGTCCGCCATTTGTGAATACGGTGTATTAGTAACTATTCCGAAGGCTTCCAAAGGCAATTTTCAGGAAAGACCACATTCATATCTGTATAAACAAAAAGACGAAAACTACATATTACAACCGATAAACAGAAGTCACCCTTCTAAATCTAGCAGAGACAATCAGTTGAACAACCGAACACGAGTTGTGTCCATATTAAAGCTTACCTTCCTCCTTTAATGTGCGATCCAGCTGAGTCATTGTTCAATCGAAGTCGATTTGAAACAAGCCAAATGTAAGCAACCTCACAAGTGATATTTTGCGCTGAAAATAACATATTTTTCGAAAGCATTCATTGCAAAGACAATTAGCCTGAATTTCATCCGATTACTTCGAGTCGTTATTACTCCCTCAGTAACGTCTGAATCGACCGGTCGTTAATGCCGTCCAGTGACGTCACTACTCCTTGACCTTTGCTTTAATTCATGCAAAAAGTAAAACACGATTTTCAAGTGGCAAACCGAGAAATATCGTTTGCAAATGTCTGCATGATACAGAACTGCTTTATTTTTTTTCGATCGTAATTCATGTTTAACGTTCAAACTATCAACTGCATGCAGTACAACTCTGAACCGGTTGTACCAAATTCTATAATCAAACTCGGTCGTAATCACCCAATGAAATAAACAACACACACGGAACACTTCAAAAAGACAATGATTTGCTTTAATTGAAAAGAAGCTATTTGGTCCTTAACGAAGAAAAAAAAACAAGGAGACAAGAAAGAAAAGCTAACAGAATCATTACACTTGACGGTAAAAATAGTAAGAAGGTCGAATTATAACATTGATCTCAGAAAACTTCGCGTAAACAAAATCACCGGCCGTCGAAACCACAAAGCGGCTCTAAATGAAAAACCTACCTACTCTCCGCAATGATTCTTCATTCGCAGTTCAATTTAGCATTTCAGTTTCGAAGACAAGGGCAATGTTGCTGTTTAAGATAAAGATTAAGGTTATCGAAATGTTTGGACTAAACGAAAGAATGCTAGGGATGCGATCCGCTGAATATCAAGGGCAATCCCGCTAAAATTTTTCATAATTATACATAATTATGCGAATGTTTAGACAATCAACCAATCAAAATCACTACCCGGTTTTCGGGTAGTGAGTGACGTCACTGGACAGCATGAACGGTCGGTCGATTCAGACGTTGTTGAGAGGAGAAAACGACTCGAAGCAATCGGATGAATTTCAGGCTAAAAGACAATCCGTTTACACAACACTGTCGTACTGCAGAGAAGTCCGCCTAAAGATTCGAACCAAGAAAACTGATCTTCTACGCATTTCTATTGGTTCAAAATCCCCACGTGATTGCGTAAGTCACTAAGCGGGGAGGCCTGGACACTAGTTCAGGCACCAAACATGGCGTCAAATCACGGCACGATCGTGAAGATGTCTGTCTTTAAAGGCTTTAAATTGTGGTCCCTTTCAGGGTTAATTGTACTATTCCGACACTGTATAAGAGTAAAGCAGTGAGAGGAAAATATTGCATTGTTCTCCCAGGTGAGGGAACCTTTGAAAAAAGGCAGCAGGCCTATTCATAGTCTGATACACAACCGTTCTTAGTGTCGTCACGCAACGCTCCTCCCCACTAAAAACGGCTGTGTAGCAGACTAGCCTATCCACGGATGCGGCAAAAAACTCTCATATTGCTTGTGTAGGTTCGCCGAAATACTCCATGCAAAGCAATCTCATCAATCAGGTTGGACTCGAGTAACAGGGAAAATCTTAGCTGTCAACCAAAAACACTTCGATACCGAGAAGAGTTATGTGCCTAGTGGGATCATTTTCTACTGGCTATTTAAGTACGGGACCGGCATACATCGTCTTGTATTTGCTATTCATACGGGATTCCGACTAAACTGATTAGGGCTATTAAAGCACTGACTCGAAACAGTTAGCTTCTAATTAGGGTTACGGTTGTTGTTATATGAGTAAAAGCAAACTCCACTTAGTAGCGAGTTACTACTCCGTGGTAGAGTGGTTAGGCTACGAACTGTGGATTCTACGCCCCTGGCTGGCTCGGTTCACAATCTTGCCACATCGAATTTTTCTTCTTTTCAAAATTTGCCACTGAAATTTTTTCCTTAAAAATGGAACGCTGTGGTTGAAGAGACTTACACTTTCATGGAAATTTGTTGATCAGAAATTTCAAGAGACTTAGAAATTTCATATAAATTTCAATTAGAGACTTGATCCCGTATGTCATGGCAAATACACGTTGGTGTACGGGTCCTGTACGAATAGTGGCACTGTGTCAATGTAATGAAGCAACTGCATGTTGTTAATAACAGTGATCTTCTCATATTTTAAATGCAACTCTGATTTTAAAAGATAAATGGCAGACAGCCCTACTAAAAAACAATTTTCTATATTTATTTTTTTTAACAGGATCATTTTTTTATTAAGCTCTCAAAACATTCCTCTTTATAGTTAGCAATAAAATTTCTTACACTGGGACTTTCAGCGTCGCCTGTCGGTGAACAATACTTTTGCATAGTCTGTGTAATTTAAACTAAACGCACTATTTTGCTTTTAGAAAGCTTTCAAATGTTTCCTATTTTTCTATGCAATAAAAAGTGCAGACTTGAACATGTGGTTAACGAGTTAATGAGTTGCTTGATTACCGAATTTCTATGGATTTTCTCATACAAACTGCATGGTATTCTATCAAACTCCATAGACACGCTATGGCATTCCATGGAACTGCATAGGTACTTCAGGGAACCCCATGGCATTCCATGGAACTCTACAATATTCCCTGGAATTCCATGGACCTCCACGGAAACTCCATGGAATTTCATGGCATTCCATGGAACTCCATCACTACTTCATGGAACTCCGTAGAACTCCATGGCATTTCATGGAACTCCATGGATACTCCATGGACGTTTCGTGGAATTCCATGGATTTCCATCGATTTCCATGGAATTCCATGGAGGTATTTCACGCGGGGTGTGTGTGTGTGTGTGTTGGGGTTGGGGGCTGCTGGAGGGGGCAGGAATTTTGCTGGGCAGTTAGGAAAGTGAGCCCTCACTTCGCTGTAAGAAAAACATGATAAGCCTCACCATCAAGCCAGAGAGAAAAATCCCTGGCTACGTTTCCCACGTTCCTATTAACTTGAATTTTTCACAGCTATGTCATTGGCTAATTTTTACCATTTCTTGTATAGCAGGATCTTCTCTGTACATGAATGTCTCTATGGATCCAACATTGGTACAGATGGTACAACAGCATGTTAATAAGCTGATAGCTGATTTCGACAACATGGTGTTTGAAGTGGATTGCGACAGGGAGACAGTAACAAATGCACTGCAAGATGTGGCAGCTGATGTGAAGGAACTGGAAAAACGCATCTCAGCTGTTGAAACTAAACAGATTGGTACAGATGAGAGGATAGGAACTTTAGAGCAACAAGTTACACAAGTAGAAGAGCAACTTCAATCTTCTGTTCCTCAAATCAGTTTTGGTAAGTACAATATTTTTCTCATTGTCAGACTATACCGTCAAAAGTTAGGCAATTTTTTGGCAGTTGAATAATGTTTGCATTCAGTGTTAACGGCGTTTTTAGGTGGCTAATTTTAGTTTTCAGTAAGAGTACTTTCCGCTGTCACGTGGGTCGCATGTAAAAGTAGAAGTTGAGCTAGTTTCGCCTTGAAAGTTATACAGTCGAACCTCTCCATACGGATACCTCTTACCAACTTACCTATCCGAACTTTTACGCTACACTAATGGTCCACGAT
>OZ037776.1:9781502-9831502 GCA_964035525.1 Porites cylindrica | reverse complement strand
CCACTTTTGATCTTGATTTGATCTGTTGTGATACATCCATCATTGTAAGATAGCTTCATCGTAGTTTTCCAGTTGCACATTGAGGTTCTCATGAACTTGATTAGTTTTTCATTAAATCTGTAAATCTGTAAGGTCTTCAGTATCCAGCTGTGAGGAACACTATCATAGGCTTTTCTGTAGTCTATCCAAGTCATACTCAAGTTCTTTTTCTTCTTTTTGCAGTCTTCTATGATCATTTTATTTATTAGGAGCTGATCTTTGCATCCATATGAACCCCTGACACAACCTCTCTGTTCTTCCGGCAATATATCATTCTTTGTGATATGGGTGTAGCTTCTTTCAGTTAAAATCGATGTGAGCACCTTGTAGGATGTTGATAAACAGGCAATTGGTCTATAGTTTTTGGGGTTCTCTGTGTCTTTGTTCTTTGGTAGTAAATATGTTTGTGCTGTAGTGAACCAATCGGGCAGATTTTCTGGGTTTTCTATTGCTCGGTTACATGCATTCAGTAGGTGTTGATGTAGTGCTGTGAGTTGCTTTAGCCAGAAGTTAGGAACTGCATCAGGGCCGGGTGACTTCCAGTTGCTTGCTTTCTTTAAAACAGTCTGCAACTCCTCTTGGCTTATGTCCTCCCATGGTTGGCATTCTGTATCAGCATATTTCTGCTCCTCCCTCTTTATCCACTCTGCTGAATGGTTGTGCTCTCTATCGTTCTCCAAGATGTTACGCCAAAATGTTTCTGTTGCTTCTTTCTTAGGTGGTTTTTCAACTGATATCTGGTCTTTACCAAGGTTTCTGAAGAACTTTTTCCTATCGTTTGCAAACATCTGGTTTTGACTGAATTGTTTACTTCTCTTTACATATCTCCTGATTCTCTGGGCTTTTGCTTGAATTTTCATTTTAAGGGATTCTCTTACTGTTTGCAGTTCTTCATTGGTTGTTATTTTGTATTTCTTTTTAATTCTTTGTTTTTTCTTGGAGATCTTTTGGCTTTCACCTTTCTGTGCCATGTCCGTTAGTACCGACAGATCAGCTCTCATGCTTTTAATCTGATTCTCTATTCTTGTCCTCCATTTTGGTTGTTGCCGTTTATTGCTCTTTGTCTTTGGGAGTTTTGGCGTCTTACCCAACTTTTCAGATATCACATACGCAGTGACATATTGTAACAAATTGATGTTATTGAGGTTGGGTGTCTCTTTTGCTATTACCAATTGAATTGCTTGGTTTGCTTGTTTGATCAACAGCTCAGCTTTTCTGTTCACTGATATCTTCGGTAGAGAGGGCCTCTCTGCCATCCTGATGTTTTCCCATTCAGCTCTTGCCCTCTTAATTTCTTTAATAATAATAATATTATTATTACTATTATTATTATTATTATTATTATACGGACACCTTTCCAATACGGACAGTTTCCTATGTACCGAGAAAATTCTCATGCATTTCCTCTAAAAAAAAACTCTATAATACGGACCCTCTCTAATACGGACAACGGACACAACATCTCGGCCCTTGGGAGCAAATTCATACAAACTTAATCTCTTTATTACCGACACTCTGCGGACCAGGTGTCGATGATTTGCGGTATGTACCATTTCCTGTCGTCGGTTACACAAACATTGACAGTTCATCAGTCAGCGATACCAATGCCAGAACGTGTCAAAATGTTAGTTTTGAAAACGGATATTTATAATTGCAAATTCAGTAAAGGACGGACCATTAGAAATAACCTGAGGTTGGGTGACAATTCCCCCCCAAAAAATTCCTGCTAGGGAAACTTGTCTAAAAAAATCCTGCGAGCGGTGATACTTAAAAGAAATTCTTGCAGAGGAAGCGAAATGCTATAGCATATAAAAGTATGGGATAAGGGGGAAAAAGGTAACGTAAAACAATGCCTAAAGATAAAGAGAATTGAAATTCTTAATTGTGCCTCAGTACTTTTATTTGAAAACAACTGTTTGATACTTCTTCATTCAACAAACCATAAATAGTAGTGGCCTGCTTTCTACACAGTCATCATTACCACTGATATTGCTATCACAAATAATTGTACTATAAAATCTCTCTCGTCAGATATGAAATGTATTTCAAAATATTTTTGATAAGAACATTAGTAATAGAAGAAGTATAACATTTTCTGAACTATATAAAAAATGGAAATTTTCAGCAATTAATAACAGTACTAATTTTGTTTCAATATGAAACACTAACAACCATCAAAACAACAAAATCAAGAGGGGATGAAGGGGACGGAGAAGGCATCCCCCATACATACCCTATTCCATTGGTCATTCGTATCGAGTTATTTTTAAGACCAGAGATCCCAAAGGGGATTAGACAACAGCCAATCACATAGCACGAATGTGTTCCACGTGGATGACCCACGCTCAGAGCCACGCGTTCTTCACGAATTGACGCAGAACAAAATGGCGGAATACGCCGAGAGCGATATTGCTATTCGTTTCGTCGACGAAAACGACTACAGAGAGATTTCTGCTAAAGTTGTGTCAGCGAAAAAAAGAATCGCCTTTCCTCTCTTGTATAGAGCTAACAGTACAGCAGGGAAATCCTTAACACACTGAATATTCTCTCAGGATCATTTATAATTTATAGTTTGAAGAGAGCAATTTCTGATTTGATGTTTATTCGTTTATTAGTCTTTTATTATTCAACAAAAATAACACTTGGCGTCCTACTTGCTATATTGTGCAAACGACCGGTTTCAATAAACCGGCGAAATTTCTCATTTTATTAAAGCACTGAGGTTACGACAACTTCGAGTTAAACTGTCTAAATGACATCAGGTGCTTTCTGTATCTTGCCTTGAACTGAGTAGCTGTGAGACCGATGTATGTCTCCTTTTCATCTCCGGTTGTGACTGTGGCTTGGTACACTACTTCGCTCACCAGGCATTCTCCGTTTAGCGGGCAGTCTTCTTTTTTCCTACAGCTACACGTGTTCTCGTCGTTTTTCTGTGGCTGCGCTGTTTCTGCCATCTTCAGGATAGCTTTGTTGTGGCCATCTATTATTTGCTTGACGTTGGGCATGCAGCTGTAGCTGAGCTTTATGGTGTTCCTGTTGAAAATTCTCCTCAGCTTGTGGCCCGCTGGGAACGATCTTTCAATGAGGCTGATGAACGCACGTCCGGTGTTGGTTTTGACACTTTTGTTATATGGTGGATTAAACCATATAACATTTCTTTGTCGTTTGCGTTTCTGTGATGGTGGTTGCTGTGGTGGTGGCTTGAATTCTAGTTTAAAAGCATAGCCACTCTTTCGTAATGCTTCCTGATACGGAGCCGATGCTTCATTAAAAACCTCGTGGTCGGAAGAAACGCTGGATAACCGCCGGTTAATTGCTGCGGGTATGTTTCTGAGGATGTTTGGTGGGTGGTTCGATTGACTGTGAACGTAAAGCGGGGTGGTGGATGGCTTGGAGTATGGTTTGAATTTTCCGGTGTTTAAATCCAGTGTTACATCTAGGAAGTTAACAACTTTCTTGTTTGCATCAACTGTGATTTTCAGGTTGTTGTTCGCAAATATCTGGCCTATGCTTTTAAACTAGAATTCAAGCCACCATCACAGCAACCACCATCACAGAAACGCAAACGACAAAGAAATGTTATATGGTTCAATCCACCATATAACAAAAGCGTCAAAACCAACATCGGACGTGCGTTCATCAGCCTCATATATATATATATATATATATATAAGAGGTTTGAACTTGAAATCCGTAAAACAGTGCTCAATACATAAAGTAGAGCGAGTATACGTATGGTTGACGGAAGAAAACAAGTAACTACATAAGTATCCCTACAAGCCTGTTTCGTGGTTGCCCACTCATCAGGGGATTTTAATGAGAATAACTTTACCATTACTTATATACTAGACTGATTTACATAATTTATTCAGTGCGAGGTTCGTTACATCAGTTGTTGCGCAAGAGGGCTTTGTTTCTGTGGCGGCAGGAAGACACGAGTTCATTACGTTTGTTAAGTGTAGAGAGTTCAGGTCGGCAGATGATAAGGAATTTTTCTTTAAGACATAAGTTGCATCGTTTGCTTGAGCTGTTGTACGGCAGGTGTGAAGATAGAATGCGCCAGGCGATAGAGTAGTTGATGTTGTTTTCTTTAAGAGTCCAGACGTGTTTGCTGAGTTCAGTGGAGTTTCTGTTCTTTGCGTGACGGAATGATGACATGTGGTTGCTGTATCTTGTTTTGAAGTTTTTCGCAGTAAGCCCGATGTACGTTTCTGTCGTGTTGGTGTCTTTTCGTGTGACAGTAGCTTGGTAGATGACAGCAGGCTGAAGGCAGTTCCCGTTGAGCGGGCATGAGTTCTTTTGTCGGCAGTTGCATTTCTTGTTGTTGTTGTTGATGATGGTGGGGGCGGAGTCGGCGGCAGCGGTGGTAGCATTAGTCTTAGCATGGGCAGTCAAGATTCGTTTGTTGTGGTTGTCGATGATTTGTTTTGCGTTGTTCATGCAGCTGTAACTGATCTTGATGGTGTTTCTGTTAAAGATTTTTCGTAGCTTGTGGTCCTTGGGGAAGTGCTTGTCTATTAAGGCGAGGAATTTACGTCCAATGTTGGTACTGGTGTTCTTGCTAAAGGGTGGGTTGTACCATAGAATGTTATATATATATATCTTGTAATGTCCTTACGGTTCGCTGTAGTTAGTAATGACTTCTTTGAAGCACAGAATATAAATTACTCTGGCAATATCCCAGTGTCTTATGATATGTGTTTCGCGAACTGACGAAGCTCTTTTGTGTTTTCTTCCTTTTTGCCTTGTAGAAATTTCCAATTTTGAGGCCGATATCGCCTTTTTGGCCGAAAGACACGATCCAGACACGAGAGAATGGCTATTTGCAGATATTGACAGTTGGTTCCATGCTCCTGGTGATTCCAGAGCTTATGTTCTCCTGGGTGATGCAGGAGTTGGCAAAAGTGTAATAGCAGGAACCCTGGCAAAGCGGGCACAGGATGCTGGGTGCTTAGGCGCTGCTTACTTTTGTCGCCACAATGACGAGACAAGAAATGATCCCAGAAATCTTCTAGGCACTATAGCTTGTCAACTTTGTAAATGTAGTGTTGAATACAGTAATATAGTGGGAGGGGAGGGTGGTGTAAGAATGACATTAGCCAATAGTAAGTTAAGTATTGGTGGGTTGTTTACGAAACTGTTACAAGAACCTTTAGGTAAGTCCGCGCCTTGTGAACAGAGAAAGTTAGTCATTATTGACGCTCTAGATGAGACAGAGTACAAGTCTAGGGACGATTTTCTTGATCTGGTTATGCACCGTTTTCCCCGACTTCCAAAGTGGCTTTTGTTTTTTATCACCAGTCGCCCTGAAGATACCGTGCAGTTCACTCTGAAAAATTATAACCCTTGCGTTAAAATATGCGCTGGATACGGCAAACATCTTAATGTTTATTAGCAGCACGAGCAGGACATAAAACGATTTTTGGAGAAAAGAGTCGATTTTTCCTGTCTCCCCTGCACAGTTGAAAACATAACAAAGAAGTGCAATGGGTTGTTCTTGTACGCGTTCTACATGGTGGAAGTGTTAAATAATTTAGCATGTTCAGGAAACATTGGTGAACTGAATGAAATTTTTCCAGGGGATATTGATGATTTTTTTCAAGTCAATTTCAAGCGGATTTGTGATAAAGTGGGAGAATATCTCTTCAGAACTTTGTTCGGTTGTGTTGCAGCTTCTCCTTCTCCTCTTCCGCGGTCATTTATTTCATTCCTTCTAAAGAGAGAAAAATCAAACCTGAACGAACAAGAAGTTATTGACACCGTTTCAATATTTTTGGTACATCGAGCGTCTGATCTGACCTTCTCCTTTCTTCACAACTTAATCCCATCCTGGCTGACCGACAGGAACAAAGCTCGGCGATTTTTTGTCGATATTACAGTGGCACGGGAGTACTTGAAGAAAATTGTTTTGGAATTTCTTCCTTCCAGTGTGATCAACGTTTCATCGGGAAAATATTCGTCAATTAAAGCAGGTTTACTGGACTACGTCTTACAGGTTGGAGTTCGTCTTTTGTGTAAGTGCGATGACAGAGATTCGATGAAGATCGCTCACAACTTCTTGACAAGCTACCAGTTTATTCAGAAGAGAATACAGAAAAGCCGGATTGGGCTTTATTCTGTGATTGGCGATCTCAAGCTTTCTGCTGGTTGTGAGAATCTTTCTGATACTGAAAAGGAAACTCTGCAAGGGGTTTGCAGAGCACTGGAAAGAAATATCCATACTCTTCTAGAATGTCCACATCTTCTGCCTTCTTGCCTGCAAATGGCGTCCAAAGCTGTCAAATTAAACATGACAATTCCCGGTGGAGTATCCACCACTTGGATGGAGTGGAGATGGCTTCCTTTCCCTGTTCGTAAAGCCACTCTTGGCAACAAGGTCACGAGTTGCTTTGCTTTTTCTCCTGATAGGAAGTTACTAGCCGAAGTCAAAGACGGACTCATTTCTTTGTACAATTCAGGCTCCCTTGAAAGGTTATTTGGCCCAGTCGAAGCAGAAGAATTGGCAGACGTGAAACGTCTGGCATTTTCTTCCTGTGGCAATTTTGTCTTCTTTGGAAAAATTGATAGAGCGTTCTCGGTAGAGCGAGGAGGTATTGAAACATATTTCCCATTACAGACAGTTCATCTTTCATGTGAATGGTGTTCGTTTACCCTTGATCGACAACACATCGTGGTGAAATTCAAAGAGTTCCTTACCCCCACTTGCTGGTTTTGCCTTTTGAATCACCTTTGTTTGTGGGCCAAATTGGAAATTGCACAGAGCCGTGAAAGAGAACCCTTATGTCAATGTTTTCCTCACAAGCTGAAAGTGACAAGAGGACACCCCCAATTAGAAGCGCACCAGGGTTCACGCATTACAGCAATGAGGCCATTGTTAAATCTCCTTGGCGAAATGAAGTGTAAAGAATGGTGTTCACTTTTAGAAAAGGTACAACTTAATAGAGGAGATGGAACGTTTCTGGTTTCAGATTGTTGGCGCTGTAAAACAGCAAAAGATTATGAGGCATTAACCTTGAGAGAAGTTCGTCAGTTTGTTATTGACCACTACTTTGAGATATTTAAATATCAGGTTTTGGATATACAAACGGGTAAACCTGTGCTTGATTTAGCCTCATCTTTCGGTGAGGAGGTGAGTCCATTTATTTATTTTTGTCACCTAGGCACAGCATTCGAGATATGTGGCACACTGTTTACCGGTATTGGTAAAGCTCTGTCACTCCCCAGTATTGCTCTACTGAGCACTATTTGTCATCACCTCCTTTTCCGTGAAAGTAGATTACTAACACGCTATCTTTTTACCAAGTTTTCCCTTCGCCGATATCTTTCGTTTTCATTCAGACCAACACTGAGAACCAACTGGCAAACGCCTGGTCTCGATGGAAAAGTTAACTTCAGGGTGGATAAAGGTAGCGTATTTCGCCATGATTTGGAAAGTGCCTTTAGCCAAGGAGAGTGCGTAAATTATTTTTCTGTGGATGACAATGTTGTCCTTTATATGCGAGATAGGTTTGTGCTATGCGCCCTCTGTCTCCAGACAGGCACCACGTCTGTTCTTTACACCTTCAACAATGCACATCAATTCGAATTGTTCACGTCGGGCGTACTCCGCGATGACTCTCTTGAAGAAATAGAGAAAGCGTTAGCCTTATCGACCTATACATTTACCGACTTATCCAACGGTGACACTCATGAAGCAATAGAAAAGGCGTCTGTCTTACCCACTCTTTCATCCACAATAGCGTCAGAACTGGAAAATGTCCCTGATGAAGGCAAAAAAGAGTTTTTTTCTGACAGTATACCTTGCTTCTCACCAGGAGGGGTGTGGGTGGCCAAACCTGCAGTTGGTTATGATGAAGGAACGGTGTACTTGTTTCGTGGAAGACAAGATGAGCAGCAACATTCCAACAACCCAGAATACGTCATCAAGGAGGTCGCCCAATTTGGTTTCACAAATGACCTGTCATTTTTCGTGTATTTGAGTGTTCACAACTCACTTCACGCCCTGTATCTCCAATCGGGTACCATTCTACAAAGCATCTCAGGAGTTAGCCCCTTATCCTTTATTGCTGAGGGTCAAGTTGGCTTTCATTTTCTGGCCAATGACGAGTGTAAAACTCTGTTCTTGAAAGACTTCCCTTGTGAGTTTTTGCAACATTTTCTCTTTCCACCATTGGAAAAACCAACTCAAGCAAACTTCGTTTCAGATGACACTTTCCTGGTTCTTCGCGTGAACTCATCAGTTATGTCATTTCACGCAACTGGCAATGGATGTACTAACACCTGGTTTTCTGCTGAAGGTTTCTTAGACTTCGGTTCGCTTGGGTCTTGGCAAGTGGAGAAATGCGCATTTTCTTCGGACGGAAAGCTGATTGCCGCTCCATGACGGGCTTAGGCTACAAAAAAAATTCTGACCAGGAGGTCTTCTAATCTCGTACATTACTTGTCACCGCCTGCCGGAAACAATCAATGAAGCCCTTTTTTTCTCTCAGCATCTTGTTTCATTTGTTAGATTTACTGAGGTTGTCGCGACTGTCGCGTATGAATATTTCGCTAAAGTTTCTGTCGCTTTACTGCGTAACGCTGGTTGCATTTGCGAAGCTATGAGCAAAATGGCTAGATTTCTAATTACTCCTGGCAAGTGTTAAATCTACTTTAATTTAACGGGAAGATGCCGGCAAAACGAATCCGCTTTAACCTACGTCAAGTTCGACCACTACACTGCTAAACGAGAGTGGCAAATTATTTCTGTAGGAAATCCTTACTTGGTTATCGACTTTGGTAAGTTTAGCTTTGTTTAGCCGAGTAATTGATGGTAAGTCGTGATTTTTAATGTTTCGGTTTTTTGTCGATGAAAAATACCGAGAAAAAATATCGAGCCGAAATTATTTTTTTCGCACGTGTTCTCTGATGATGTATTTCACATAATTTTTGATAATGTATTACAAAAAGATTCTGTCCAGATTTCTCGAAATTTTGTCAGTTTCACTCTATCACACGCCGCCCAACAAACGATCGCTAGCCTCTAGCAATTTGGCGCCGGCTTTCCTATTTTGCTTTTGCATTTTGATCACCGTCTCATGAAAGTGCTTTTAATTATTTGTGGCGGGAAATATGTACCGCGCGCGTTTGTTTGGCGCCCAGATCATTGACATCAGTGGAAGAGACTCCAGACAGGTAAGAAAACTTAATAATTATATCAGTAGCAATTGATGTTTAAAATTATAATTCTGGATTATTCTGTTCTAGTTCAACACTCGAGAGAGTCAGCTCTTTTCTCAAAAAAATTTCGCAGACAAGCAGCCTCGCTGGGTCATGCAGGGTTCCCTTGTTTCCTGAGCTTTTGTTATCTGCGTTGCAGATATCCTGGGTAGTGTATACCTGAAATCTACAGTTAACTAAAAAAATGCTCTAATCAATGCTGTAGTATCCTGGGTAGCGTATACCTGAAATCTACAGTTAACTTGCAAAAATGCTCTAATCATTCCTGCAGTATCCTGGGTAGTGTATACCTGAAATCTACAGTTAACTCGTAAAAATGCTCTAATCATTCCTGTAGTATCCTGGGTAGCGTATACCTGAAATCTACAGTTAACTTGCAAAAATGCTCTAATCATTCCTGTAGTATCCTGGGTAGTGTATACCTGAAATCTACAGTTAACTCGTAAAAATGCTCTAATCATTCCTGTAGTATCCTGGGTAGCGTATACCTGAAATCTACAGTTAACTTGCAAAAATGCTCTAATCATTCCTGTAGTGTCCTGGGTAGCGTATACCTGAAATCTACAGTTACCTCGTAAAAATGCTCTAATCGATGCTGTAGTATCCTGGGTAGCGTATACCTGAAATCTACAGTTAACTTGCAAAAATGCTCTAATCATTCCTGTAGTATCCTGGGTAGTGTATACCTGAAATCTACAGTTAACTTGCAAAAATGCTCTAATCATTCCTGTAGTATCCTGGGTAGCGTATACCTGAAATCTACAGTTAACTTGCAAAAATGCTCTAATCATTCCTGTAGTATCCTGGGTAGTGTATACCTGAAATCTACAGTTAACCCGTAAAAATGCTCTAATCATTCCTGTAGTATCCTGGGTAGCGTATACGAAAAACATTTTCCCGGCCTTTTAGGAAGCGGCTTAAATAGTTTCAAAGTTGCAGGGCAGTCACAAAACTGAATTCTTGAGTTTACCTCCATTTCATACTATAACTTACTGCCCGAGACTGAAAAAGGCGCAATGTAAAATGTTTGTGGCGTTTTATTATTACCAAAATAGTAAGTGTCTCGGAAGAGGGTTAGCCGAGCAGAAAAAGATTTAAACCTTGCTTTAATCGGATATTGCGGTTACTTTCATTTCAGTTTATGGTAGCTTGAGTTACTCTTTTGTGGGCAATTTACGGAAGTCCTAGGGTATTCAGCTAACACCTCAAGAGCCTAGAGCTGTCAGACCTTGGTTTTGAATTACTTATGCAAATTAGCTGGCTGCACATTGAATGTGCAGCCAGCTAATTTGCATAAAATTTTTTCGCGCTTCAAAGCTCGTCATGCATGGCACTATGATAACGTTGCACGATACAATCGGACAAGACTGTTGTAGGTTTGTTTGTTCAGTTTTTGAAGCTGACTACGAATTCAGTGTCCTTCAGCTTACATTCTCGGCTAACAGTGCCTTCCTTCTTTTTTGTATCAGGAATGGTCCTTTTTTCGTGTGGGACGTTAAAAAGCGAGAAACGTTAGCATCATTTGACCCACCTGTTGTTTCTGAGCATTTTTGCTGCTGTATTACAGAAGATAATAGAGTAGTTTTGTGCAGTGAGCTTTACATTGAGATCTGGGATACTACGACGAGTCCATGGTACCTGTTAACAAGACTGGCTATCGGCTTGCTCTACAGTGCAGCTGACAAGATCACCTACTGCACAGTGTCACCCAAAAACAATCTACTAGCTTGCTGCATTGTGGATAGAATCTTACTCTATTCGCTTGATTGTCCTACCAATCAGCCTGTTTTGAAGCTACCTCGCGCCCATTTAGGCAAAATTGAGTTTTGTCGGTTTTTGAAAGAGAATCGTTACATTATTTCCTATGGTATTGATGGTGCTGTGTTCCTGTGGGACTTACTTGAGCGGACAGCCATTTCGTTTATAAGAATTTCACTAGAGCGCGAAAACATCACTTGCATGACGGTTTCCCCCAAGGAAGACAAAGTAGTTGGTTGTACTTCCTTTGGGCGATTCTTCGAAGTGAAACTTTGCGGATTAAAATCTGAGATTCCGTCATTTCAATTACAGCCGGAAAAAATGAGGAGAGAGCAAAATGTGTCAACACTCCCTGGAGCAGTTTGCTCTGGTGTTGAACAGATCGCTGAAGAAACGGACACTTCAAAACTAGTGGAAGAGATGGATTTTATGTGTCCTTCTGACCGCAGTGAAGACAGTGATGGAGATGGGGATGAATCAGAAAATTCAGGGGCTGATCAAGAAAGTCGTGAGACATTGAAGGCGTCAGAAGAGCCACAGGCCGGTCACCGGTGAGCTTTGAAATACACAGACTAACTAGTCAGTTTTAAACTCGAAGTAGTTCAAATCTTTTCATCTCATGGGGTGGAAAACAATGATCAAAGTCAATCGAAAGAGTATCGTAGCTTTTTGGACAAATCATAATATGACTGTAAGCCAGCAACTTGGCAATGGAGCAATGGAGGCAAATGAGACTCTCTATTAATTAGGGCTCTTATACTAAACAAAATTTGATTACAACGAGAAGTGCTCCGTTTTTATTTAGGAACAACGAAAACTGGTCGAAACGGTTTTATGGTTAACTGCAAATAACAGGTGATAATGTCGTGAATCGGTTACTGCAAAGAAGCGTTTTTTACTGCTTATTGTAGTTAATTTTAACTAAAAAGCACTAGAATTAGTTTCGGAAATAGTAACAAAGTGAAAATCTAGCAACTTTAGTGTTAAGTGTAAACTGTCATACGTAGCCTGTCTTCTTCATTTTTTTTGTCATACGCCACTACGTCACGGTCATTTTCTGTGGTGACATAATGGCTTTTTCAGTTACCGCAAATCTAAGGTTAAAAACGGATAAAAAACAAAAACACACCATCTCCGCATAAAGACGGGAATTTCCAGATCTGTTGTCCTTGTACTTCTGTCTCCCACTCTCGTGATAATTTTGTTTCTTAAAAAAATATTAGAATCATTCCATCTTTGGTTTCCATTTTGGGCTTAAGAAAATAAAACATAAGTAAACGTAAGATAAGATAGCCCAGAGTTGTCGTTATTTGCTTATCTGTTTCAGTGTGCGTTAAAATTGCAGCTGAGAAAGATAACCGGAATTTAGAAAACAAGTTCGTAGTTTGTTAGCTTAAAATTATGTCGAATTTTATTATAATAGTCTGATTTTGCTCATGGCCTTGTCAAAAAGTTAAAAATCGTAACCCCACAATCCGACAGTCCTGAAAGTAGTTTCGAGATTTTGTAGAGATTTTAACGTTACTTTGTTTTTACGAAGTGCATCGTATTGGACAGTTTATTCTTAGGAGTTTTGTACAGGGTCGTTACGTCATAGGACTGTGTGAGCCCTATCGTTTCCTTAGATAGATAGATAGATAGATAGATAGATAGATAGATAGATAGATAGATAGATAGATAGATAGATAGATAGATAGATAGATAGATAGATAGATAATCTTTATTTATCAACGGTACAGAATTCGTCAGCTTTAAAAATGCCTAATACTAATATAATAAAAATATTTAAATAAAAAAGCTGCTTTCCACGAATGCCGTGCCTTACAGTTCTTTGAGTAATCGTTTAAATTGCCCAGGGGACTCTGCTTCCCTTAAGTTACAAGGAAGACTGTTCCAGAGAATAGCGCCACTATAGCTGAAGCTGTTTTTGTAATAGTTTGTACGCGGTAATGGAACATTGAGTTTATTTTCAGAGTCCCTTAGGTTATATGCGACTTCTCGCCTTTCAAATTTAGAACTAAGATAGTTTGGAGCCAACCCGTGCAGAGACCTGTAAACCATCGTAGCTCTTTGAATTTGTTGCTGGCAGGCTAGGTTTTTCCACCCTAGAAGTTTGAAAAGGTGACCAGCATCTACGCCATAGCTTGAGTAGGTCAAAACACGGGCTGCTCTGTTTTGTAGCTTTTGAACCTTATTCCGTAAAGTTATCCCACAGTTTCCCCAAACAATGTTGCAATAATCAAAGTATGGCTGTATTAAAGCTTGATATATTAGCTGTAAGGTCGCCTGAGGGACAAGGTGCCTTATTCGTTTTATGGCCCCAATACCAGAAGCGACTTTCTTTGTTACTTTCTCGATATGGCCACTCCAATCAAGTCTGTCATCGATGGTCACTCCAAGTGATTTTGCAGTAGTGACCTGGCTAACTTGAAAATCATCAATTGCAAATGTCGGGGACTCTTTGAGAGTACTTAGCCTCTGCCTAGATCCGATAAGCATAAATTCGGTTTTAGTCATATTTAGAGTGAGTTTGTTTGCTCTCAGCCAATTGTGAACATTTTCTAAATCTTGATTTAGATGCAACTGAATATTGTCTGCATTATCACCTGCGTATGTAAGGTGGGTGTCATCAGCGTACATCCTCGGCTCACAATTTGAAAGACAGTTTGGAAGATCGTTGATGTATAATACTTTAGCTGGTCATTTCTCTAACGTTCTCTAACTGAACTGAAAAAGCACGCCGGGTCAGCTGTCATCAAAAAGTGATCTCTTTCAAACTAGTTTTTCAATTTTTAACGGTTTGAGCTGAGACTTTGCACGATAATAGAACTTTGTTTTCCCAACAATCGCATGTTTTTGGATTTTTGATTTTAACGGTTTTTGGCGCGAAAATGACGTCATAAGATTGACAGCAAAATATAAGTTTCAACTTATGCCATAACAGGTTAGCAAGTTTGAAAGAGTACTCAGAGAAGAACTTGAATGTGAAAAACGTTTTTGAAAACCTCATTTGGTTAAGAAGATATGAAATTCTAAAGATTACCAAATTTCTAAGAATAGTAACAAAATGGCGGAAAATACGAAATTCACAGCTCAATAACTTTTCAACCAATTAAGCTTTACAAATACTTTTTTCACATTTGAGCTCATCTCTGTAAGTTCTTTTAAAAGTTCCAGTTTTTTACGCCATAAGTCGAAAACTATTTTTTGCTGTCAATCTTGTGACGTCATTTTCGCGCCAAAAACCGTTAAAATAAAAAATCCAAAAACATACGATTGTTGGGAATGCAAAGTTCTATTATCGTGCAAAGTCTCAGCTCAAACGGTTAAAAATTAAAAAACTAGTTTGAAAGAGACCACTTTTTGATGACAGCTGACCCGCGGTGAAGGGTCATTCGATAACGCGTTCGCGAAACGACCTATAACGTAAGCACCCTATATTAGTGAACTTACGCAACAGGACGGGAGTGAAAAGAAGACGGCAAACTTTGCGAGACAAGCGTGACCATGCATAATTTTATTTGAGGAAACTTTTTGCCAAACTTTACCTTTGCGTAAACTCACCAATGATTGCCACATAACCCTTTCTTTCCCAGTGAGTGAGTGATGGAGTCTTGTAAGGTAGTTCTAACTTTTGAGTCTGTGGATGAAATCCTATGGTACTATTTATTTAGTATGAAGTTCTAGTAAATTAAAATCTGTGCATGAAATCCTATGGTGTTACCATTCAAATGAAACCTTTTCAGCAGTACTTTCACATGGTATTTTTTATTTAGTATGTAGTTCTAGTAAATTGAAATCTGTGGATGAAATCCTATGTTGTTACCATTTAAATAAAACCTCTTTAGCAGTACTTTCACATGGTACTTTTTATTTAGCATGTAGTTCTTAGTAAATTTAAATCCCATGGTGTTAAATAAACTACCTGTTCAGCAGTACTTTCACATGGTCTTATTTATTTAGTTTGTAGTTCTGGTAAATTTAAATCTGTGGATGAAATCCTATGGTGTTACCATTTTAACGGAACCTCTTTGGCAGAACTGTAACCACATGGTAGTCAGTACTTTCTGTGTTCATCATTTTACAAAAAGAAATTCTGAAATTTTGTTAAATGTTTTATTACTTTGGCTACATTTGGGAGTGAAAGGTTTCAAAGGGAACTTTGAAGTTTCATTGTTACAACAATTTGACCAAAACTCTGTTCAAAATAAAAGTGGATGCCAGCAAACAAAAATCGCCTATTTTTGCTATGAAATTTTCCGCGCGACATATTATTTTGTAATTGTTGAAAACATTTTGCCCCGGCCAATGATGCGTACAAAAAACGTCGATTCTTGACAAGGGCTCGCTGGAAGGCGAAAGTAGCCGATATTCTGGTAAATTTAACTCCATCGATCCCTTTAATAGAAAAATTAAGGAGTTGAAATTAAGCCCTCATTTTTCAATTGTATTAGTCAAAGTCAAATTTTTATTACAGTTGAGGTAAAGCCTTGAATTCCGTTTTCTTTCTACGTTAACAAAGGCGAACCGATATTAAAAGATTTCCAGCACTTAATTAACTTGTTAATTAATTGAATTTCAGAATTTGCACATGTTATATTAAGATTTACATTTTGTTTAAAAAAAAGCTTAAAGCGACTGCTGTTGTGTAAACTATATTTTTTTAATTTTGTTGTTGTGTCTTTACTCTCAATGTTTTTTGTTTTGCTTTTGTTTGTTTCTTGGTTTTTTAATCTAAAAATATAAATTTTCCTGACTCTAGGGAGTTTTATAACCCGCGTACTAAACGACTCCAGTACACTTTAGCCTCCTCCGCAGGCATCTTTCGGTTACTTTAACCTTGAGGAGTCTGAGGACGAGAACGTCAGAAAAAAGTCACTGTCCCTCGCCGGTCTCTCCCTAGTCTCCTTCGCAGCCGTTATTAGGGTCGTCACGCAACGCTCCTCCCCATTAAGTTGGGACGAGTGACGTTAGTGGGGAGGAGCATTGCGTGCCGACCCTAATAACGCCTGCCAGGAAACTATTCTCTCCCCATTCTCCCACTCGGTCTCTAAAACAGGACTGTGAAGCCTGCGGAGGAGGCTAGGGACAGAGCGCAAAAACCGCAAGACATGCGCACTAGAGCTCTCGACTCTGTTTCTTGTATTCCCGCCTTTCGATTTTCAAAATGGCGGAGGACTAATCAGAATCTAACACGTCACTACGGACGCTGCCAAGCCGCTGTCCTCGCTCTGAGAATTTTTCAACATCGTTAAACGGAATCTGTCAGCATTCAGCCGTGTCTTGGCGACGCTAGCGAAAAGATCGGACTAAAACAGGTTCTCTAAAGCAGCGATGTTTGTGACCAGCTTCGGAGCCTATTTTGAAGCTTGTTGTTTCGAAGAAGGGCAGGTTTTTTGCGTTTCTTAAGGTGGTCGCTTACTCTTTAAGGTCAGGAAAGAGAAATGTTGGAGGTAAATAGTTTCTGTGAAACATATCAAATATGACTTTTTTTTCGTTTCTATGAAAATTTTTTAGAGCTCTTTAAAAGTGGACTATTGTTTCATGACTTAAGAATTACAAGGAAGGCTTGTTCAAGGCGAAATTGGAAGAACTACAAGAATATTCACGTCGTTTACCGCGTTGCTTCGCAATTTTTGTTTCTACTGACAGTGAAAGGAATTCGATTTGCAACTGGTTTTCACGAAAATTGAAATCTAGAACTTTGTTATCTTACCTATAAAAGTGGTTATTTGCAGATTTTTTTTTTAAGTAGTAAAGTTCGGGTGATGTACGTTGTGTTTTTGAGGCGCTAAATATAAATACCCCTTGGTGACACTGAATCGTTGTGATTGCTCACGTTGTTTCCTCAGCGAAATCACGGCTACAGTGCATTCTTCTAGTTTCAAACAGCAGTAAAGGCATTTTTCTCATGACATGTTCTATGTTTAAAAGGGGCCACGAGAACGAAGGAGCCGGTCAAGATTTAGGGATTATGGGGGGTGGGGGGGCTTGGGAAAATTTTTTAAGGTTCTAGAAAATGCCATGTAAATCTGTATTTCTGTTACAAATAAAATATATCGAAAAATTTAAATTATTATGACAACTTAAAATTGATGGGGGGGAGGGAGGTAAAATTATATTACTATGCGATGAAAGAAAGCAAGTGGGGGGGGGGGGGGGGGGGGTCGTTCCAAAACAATTTTTAAAAAGAAGTTGAAAGAAATCAAAGACCAAAATAAAAGAGTCCACAAGAAACTTGAGGGTGGGTGCTTGTGGTTTAATTGAAAACTAAGTCACAGAGGTGGAACAGGAAGTCATTAATACATATAATAACCTTTTTCATTTCACTGGCCACAATAATGATCTGCTGTTTCTCAAACAATGGAAAAGTGCAGTGATCAGCCTTCTCAAAATATGTTGCATGCTCAGTCACTATTTTCAACCCATTTACTCCTGGAAATGTTGCAGAAAATTGTTTTTTGAAGCTAATCAAGCTGTTTTCTGGTCACTGCCTGGCTACAAAAAGCCAAAACGCTGTTTGTGAGTTGGGAACTTCACCGAGCCTTCTGTTCCAGATGCAATGTATCAGCTTGATACAGCTTGATCAGCTTGACGATCAACAGTTGATCATGCTCAGAAAGCAAAATTTTCAAGCTAGTTTTTAGGTTTAAAAGTGACACAGCAGTCTTGATGTTCATTTTTCGCTTCCTCTCCTCCCATTGATAGGAAATGTTTTGGGGAAGCTTGTAGGATCATAGGATTAGATAGAAGGATGTGTAAGTGAGTAGTGGAACAAGATTTCAAGGGGAATGGGTTTATAGTTAAGCATTAAATGTTGTGATGGGTTGGTTACAGTAAGTGACATCACAAACTTGTTGTGTTCCTATTACTTGGGGAATGCAACCAGTGATAAATTCATTAAAAAGTGTGAAAAATACACAATTGTGGCTACTGTTTTCAGAGCCCAAAATAATAACTGCACTGGTAGATATTTTCACTTCTGAAAGTTTCATTGTATTGACCCCATGACAAAAAAATAACTAAACCAATGAATTTCTCATGGAGTTGCACTGTTCACCATCTTTCAGGGTAGCCTACAGTAGGACCTGCACCGGACCATTAGTTGACAATAATAACTTCAGAGAGATTATGTTCCATGTAGTTACCTGCCCGAGGTTATCGCTATTATCCCAACTAAACTCAGCAAACATGCTTTACAAGAAAGTGGAAAGTAAATTGTGTATAAGAGTAATGAGTTTGACTACCCCATGTGCACTAATGTAGGCATTTACTGCATGCTTGACCAAAATATTCTTTGGCCTGGACTGAAAGCCAATATCATGTTAATAAACGTGAAGCTTGTATTATTTTGTTGTAGTTAATTTTTTTAACTCAGGTAATGTATGCTAATAAAGTTGAAACAAAAGAGAAAATAAAAATTACCTGAGATAAAAAATAAACTGCAACATATATGTCAAATATAGCTTCAGGCGGAAGGTATTGAAACTCTTTCCAGAAAAGAAATTTTTGTTCAAAATCTTAGATTTTTCTTTGTAACACCATTAATATTTAACTCATTGACTGGCAAACAGTTTCGTTTATTGAAATCCTCTATTAAGCCCCCAGGGGGGCATATTTGTTTCAAACACACTCGAGGGGGGGGGGGGGGGGGGAAGCTTATTTAATTTAGCAAAGACAATGGTATCAGTTCTCCACAAAGAACTAGAATACATAGTGGAAAAGCCGAGGATCATAAACAAATGTGAACTTCCAGTCGGTGAATGAACCATCCTCGATCGGTCCACACGAAGTTTCACAGTTGTGTTTCACAGTCTACCATTCATTAATTAGCAAAGAATATAAAGGGGAAGGGGAACTTATTTGAGGGGGGGGGGGGGGGGGGGAGGAGGTTAAAAGAGGATTTACGGTATTTACATCTGATGTTCATTTCATGAATGTGTTTTCATTATGTCATATCTGTTTGAGACAAGGGAGCACATTTAGTTAGTGTAGCATACTTTGAGAAACGAACTTGAAAGCAATGCTTATAATTATGTGCTAAGTAAGTAATATACACATTCCCGGGTGATGTTTGATTGGCAGAAAAACTGTCCAGTGCAAATACAAACTCCTGATAGCAGGTTATCATCATGACAAGCAATCATCTCAGTTCAAAAGGAGACAATATTCAGCACTCTTGTACATCTCAATAATACAAGTCATTGGTCTATCATTGCACAAAAGGAGAAAAGCATTAATTTTATCCCAATGAAATAGAACAACTCTCCAGTGAGCACGATCCTGGCGTGAATGAAGATATATTGTTAAATTCCATTTAGAACAGTGAAAAACAATTTTCATCAATCAAGAAATCTAATTTGAAGAGAATTGGGGTAGTTGCCCTTCTATACAACCTCAGCTCTTTCAAGAAATCAGGTTAATGGTTTCTGTTTCCTACAACAAAAGAAGTGAGAAAATGATTATGGTAGATGTACAGCTTGTTTTATAAGAAATTATTTTTCAAACAAACACTTAGATGAAAAAAAAAAGAAAAATCTACAATAACAGAACAAAAATAAAAATTAGTACCCACAAATAACAAACAGCAAAAGAAATGAGCTTCATACATGTAGACAATCATCCATATGCTAAAACATTATTTGTAGCATGCTGTAAAATGTCCAACAAACACCTGATAGCAAGTTATCATCATGACAAACAAACAACCTGAAGAGTTTGGATTCTCACCTGTTTGTCTGTGTACGATGAGGACGATGATGATGACCCCGATATGTAACTTTTGGATCTCTACGACTTGAATATGAATCAGAATTAAAAGGAGGCAAAGTGTACGCTTTAATTTGAAATCAAAGCTATGAAAGCTGTTCGACCACACGAAGTTCGGGAAACAAGACGATTCTGGCCAGCCAAACGCATTTTCAAAATATGGACAATCAAAGCTGAAAGCCTTTGAGTACAATCAATAGCAAGTTCCCTGTAGCTGTTCCCGTGGGCAAAGGAGTAATCCGATGTCAGTTTGCTGAAAGCTGAAATATGCTCGAACGATGTGTAATAATATATAGATTTAGCCAGGGCTAAAAGCGAAGCTCCCGTTAACAAATTCATAATTTAAATCAAACAATAAACTTGTAATCCACAGATCAGGGCACATTCATTTGACTTTTGAGGCAAAGGCTGAGTGATTTTGGAGAAAAATCAGAATTTGACCGTCCAAGAGTGAAACAAATTTTACATCAAGTTATTTGTACACCGAAAAATAGCAATCATGTTCGATCACAGTAGATTAGGCCTGGAAAACAAATAGACCTATTCGTGTATTGTATTTGCATTAGCTGTAGCATCATAATGTGGCATTCACCAGTCTCCCCAACATTGCTCCGTTAGAGAGACTATGGATAATTGGACAACCCCGAAATATAATTTTAAGAAACACATGCACCACGATAGTCCTTGGTGGCAGCCAATTTACACGTTGCATTCCTCTGTCTAAAAGAGAGGCCAAAATAAAAATCAGGCCGGATTTTTTGTGTTCGACAAGTTTAGTTTACTAGTAAATCTTGGCGACGAATCTGGTGGCGTGTAAGCCAGCCTTTTAAACATACTTTTTCTCATCACGTCTCAGGTAAACAGTACACAGACCTCGGACAGAATTTGTTCTTTTTTACCCTATTTAAACCTATAATTCTGCAGTTTTTCACGATTTTGCAAGAGAATTTGCACTCATTCAATATCCACGACGATCAAAGCACGCGCTTCCTTTGCACAACAAAATTATAGCATTGAATTATAAAACGTTTTCTGTTAGAAAAATCTGGTCCTATGTGATATGCGGGTAGTAATTATGGGCTTTTAATGAAAACGATAAAAAAAATTCCCAAAATCACTTTTCGGCCAGCCGGACGGGTTCTCACTTTTGACAGGCACCAAATTTGCAGTGCGATTAATAGAGTTACCATTTACTCTTCAACATGATAGAGAAATTGTTATGTTTAGGTTTTATTTCCCTTTATTCATTAAACTGTGTATGATTTTGTTATGTGTAATCTTTAAAAGCGAGTGATATTTACGCGCGGCGTTTTGAGTATTCCTTATATGCGATGTTTATGTTCGACTGGAAACAACCGGTGCAGCGATGAAAATTGCGAGAAGGACTACTAACAATCAATAAAATAAGTTTAATTCGGTGAAACATGTACAGAGACAATAATTTTCATTCACGAAGAGAAGTATTGAGAGTAAAGTGTCTCAGAAAATCATGAGTCAGGCAAGCATAAGCTTTTTTATGTTTTAAGCCGGCTTCCCGGTGTTCGCTCTTTTTCAAGATGAACTCGAGGTAAGAAAATCGCTCAGAGCTTTCTGTTTACAGCCAAAATCATAACTAGATAATCTTCGGAACCTTTTCTTTGAATTTGCGGGTCAAAAAATGTCTAAAGGCTTTTTAAACCTGATACTATTGTCGGTTAGATCATTGCTCGTGTTTTAACTTAAGCCGCATAAACCATACGCTCGACTTCAGGTAACCGAAAAAAAAAAAACTTCAAAAACAATAATGGCTCAAGCTTACCAGTCGAGATGCTGATTCCGAAGGTCATCAAGTGTTCCAGAATCGCTTGAGACTTTTCAACCTTCTTACGCCTCAAGCAAGGGCAAGTGAGTAAGCTCATTTGTGAAAACGATGCCATCAGAAATCGGATTTCCAATGACTTTGACAAGCGGTGCATTTGTCAACAAGAAGCGCAATAAACAAACCAGCCACGAATTACAGAACAATCTTGATAGCAGCTGTATTTCATTTTGTACACCAAGTAGAAAAAGACAGTTTAAAACATCACAAGATGACACAAAACTCTCTCAGCTCCAGCTATCAGTAAGCAAGTTTCCAGACGCTGCAAAAATTTTCCGCATAAACTCACCTGTCAAATTTTGACCAATCAGAACATAAAAATTGGACGTAGAGCGTGATCAACGCGTGACAGTGAGAAAAGTCAAAAGCGATTGAACTCCCTGCATGTAAATGTAAAAGCCGGTTGAATTTTCGTGTCCGAGATCAGTTCGAAATCAACATTTTAAAAGTGCGGCTCATGAAACACGACTTATTTCATATGCATTTTAAAAAAATTGAACTTGAGCCTGCGATCATTAGAAAAGTAGCAACTTGTCAGCGAATACCTTCAAAATATTACTCGAACTCAGAGGGTCGATACCTGAGCCTGCGATACGGTCAGGCGATACTGGTCAGCAGAAACACTGTTTTGACAGCTGTCAATTAATCAAAACATGGATGTACAATATCAGGTTGCAGGCTCCCAAACTAGCTAGAAAGTGTGAGATTAAACATTGGTATGCCTGTGGTGCGGACGGACGGAAGGTCGGGTGGTCGGTGTACGGTCACGTGATTGCCGAATTTTCTAGGATGGATAGATTTTCTATAAAGCTATGGGGCTTCGAATTGAGCCCGTGATCAAATAAAATATCAGCGCAAAACTTTAAACACTACGTGACCTCAATAGATAGAAAAATGAGCCCGCGATCCACTTAGGTGATGATGGTCAGCGTATACTCTAGTTTGACACCTGTCAATTAACCTTCATTAGAATGGCGAATATTCGAATTAACAGACTACGAGTGTGAGTAGGACATTTCCGTCCGGCATGTAGTGGAAAATGCCAGATCGTGTACCTGAGCGAACCTGAGCCCTCGTTATTAGTTTTCTGATAGCGGTCTGAACATGTCCCATTTTGACAGCTGTCAATTGACCTTAATTTGGCCTGCCAATGTAACTTTAAACGACTGTTAGCCAACTGACAGCCTTGCCCGGCGTAGTTTCGTTTTTATGTTGAATTGGTAAGTGTGACATATTATATCAGCTTATATATAGGGGCAAAACGACTGGTCTTTTATCTGAGCCCGCGAGACGGTCATGTGATAATTGTCAGCGGATGTCTGATTTTGACAGCTGTCAATCTAATCGTACTCATACGGATGGCTTACATAACTAAGAGCTGAGGCTAGTCAAGTTGTGCAAGATCTATTGTGACATTTGACATCGGCTTACATGAAGTGTGTGTACGGACGGGCGTACGCCACGTCATAACCAAATTTTCTGGGATGGATAGTTTACCAAATTTTCTTACCCATGGTGCTCCGCTGCGCACGCTTCGCGCGCGGGAGCTCCGCTATAAACACTCGATGTTTACATGATACGGTGGACATCCCAAACGGCGCTTTCAGTAACTTCACGCACAGAGTTTTGAAGGCAATTAAACAGTAGGTTGCATAAGTTTCATTCAAGGTTTCTTGCTAAATTTGATTGTTTCTTTTTCTACGAACAGCAGTCTTGTAGGTCCTTGTAGTTTGGCATCTCTCTTTCACGCTCTGCCGCCATGCTGATCTTCTTATCGATCTTCATTTAATCGATCTTCAATTTTCTCGGGTTTGCGCAGGCGCAGTTACGCAAAACAGGCCAAATTACGTCATTATCCACTAGCCAATCAGCGGTTTTTGCGCTCTGTCGGAGGCTAGGTACACTTGAGTCTTTTTTGTTATTGTGTCTCACTTTCGCAGTGTTGAGCTTCTTGTCCTGCAGTTTTATCGGTGGTTTGGTCCATTATTTAACGACGCGAAATTTTCCACAGATCTAACCATGTTTCAATTAAGATCACATGAATTATAGCAGTTCAATGTGAGATTTCAGAGACCCCAATTGCCTTAAAGGGTTAGAGTCATTATCAGTAATGTGAATGGTTTGTCATATTGTCAAGGCCTTGATTCCATTAAAAGCCACTGTTTCATCCTCGCAGTTTGCATCCTGATATTATGAGAGTGGCTGTGAATTAACTAGTTCTACCATTCTCAACGAACTTTGGCGCGATTTTCTCCAGTGAAAAAACTCTAGTGAGGACAATATTCTTACTGTCACAGTCCAATCCAGTGTTAACAGTTGTATGCGATCCGTAAGACTCTAAGCCAAGATGGTGACTTAAGTCTACTTCCTTTCTCCTGCCAAAGAAGGAAAAACAAGGACAAAAAACTCGGGAAAGTATTTTGGAGAAACCACGACGGTAGCTTTGATTAAAAGTAAAGTAAGTAAAAAAGTTTAAGGCACCATTGCAATGGACAAGATATTGAGTAATGAAGCGAAAGTTCTTCGAAAGGCACGCTCTTCCGTCACTGAATATATCAATTGAGAGATATACAACAAACGGAGACATTGAGAGAAAGAACACCACAATGATTGCTAATGACATCTTTAGAAGATTGCGATTTCTCTTTTCTCGCTGACTGAAGTGGATTACTAAGTTTCTCACCCCGTAGAACGATTGTCCTCTAAGCTTGCTGACTATCAGGCTGTACAGAGTTGTTATCACCCCCAGAGGTATTATATATATTATTATTATCAATAGTAAGAAGACAATTTTTGTAACAGGGCGCGACCAAGCCACATAACAGTAGGTTTCTCCACTGAATGTCCCTATTCTGAAACCGTGTAGATATGGGACGTGAATTAGTAATGAAGTGGACCATATGAGTAAAATAACGTATTTTACTCTTGGTTTGATACGAATCGCCTTTAATGGAAACCACACGGCGTAAAAGCGTTCCACGGAAATGACGACCAAACTCTGAACTGATACTGCCGTCGATATATCTTGAAAAAACGCTGTGAGCTTGCAAAGCGCCTCTCCAAACGCGCCATCGATAAGCCATCGGAGATTTCCGTAGAATATCTCGACGTTTGCCCGAGGCATGGCGAAGATGGGAACCAAAAGATCGGAAACTGCCATGTTTACGATCAGTAGGTTCGTGGTCGTCTTCATTTTGTCGTCTCTGCAGACTACCATGATGATCAAGGTATTTCCAAGAAGAGAGAAGACGAGAAGAAGAGAGTAAGCTAGTGCTTTGCAGATTTTTGCCTCCATGGGATCTTCGGTGAGAATACATGACATTCCTTGCTCGTTAGCGTCAGTTGTATTGTTTGCCATTGCTGTTTCTCGCAGACACAAAATGCGTTAAGGCCAGTTGCAAACCTGTATGAAGAAATATGGGAAAAAAGAAAGTAACATAACATGCTTGTGGAAAGCACCCGGAACCGTTAGCCGAGTTCACCTGGTTAAAGGGAGGGGAGGGGATGGGGTGTTTGGAACCTCCAACCTTTTGGTTACTTACAGTAGTACTGTAGGTCTTTTCTTCTCCCCAGAGGTCTCTTTGGATCTCAGGGAGGTAGGGGAGAGAGGAAAATAAAGCGCCCTAGCTGGGGCGGGTGCGAAGGGGGAGAAAGAAGGAAGAAGCCTTGAGGATGCTGCCTTTTCCTTCGTCCCGCGCTTAGTACCCTATATTTTATAATAATTAGGTTTTTGGAATGCATCCAGTTGAAGCTTCTGTAGAGAAGAGACCAGTTAGATCACAGTATTGAACTGTCGTACTACGACGAAGTACCGCAAACACACAAAAGAGCACTGACTAATTCCTGGCAGTAAACGGGAAAGTTTGAGAACAAGTGGTGTTTTAGTAGATAGTGCTTGGCTCCTGATTTTAGGAAACTGAAGGGATGTCCTAATTAATGAGGGATCAGGGGTCAATGCTTCTGAAAATGCAATTTATTCCATGAACTATAGTGGGGTTTTACAACCGTTTTCTGATTTACAAGAAAGATGACGGAAGCACTGACGGAAATGATGTAATGCGAGTCAATCATACGTGCAATTCTACACAGCCAGTACAAACTCTAGCATTTTCAAATATTGCTCAAACGTGACTCATGTTAGAGTACAGCAACAGAGTTTCTTTGTCTTTTCAGAGCTCATTTAAGACGTAAATAAGTTGCCATCGCAATTTGTTGACTCTCAATTATAAGTATTAATCCCTTAATCTTAAAGAGACAAACCTGAACGGGGCCGACGACTGTACAGACTTGCAGCTTCGGCATATTTTGACAATTTTTAACATCTATTTCGCCCTGTATTAACAGCCATCCTTCATGGGAACATTTACCGTGCAAACTGAGAGGAATTATCTCCATTTTTATGACCATTTTAAATTAAGCTCCAGCACCATATCTGTCGTAGACCGGTAAGTAAATTTGGCGGTCAAAAGTAAAGATTAATTGAAGATTGGGCAGCTAGAACTGTTTGTAATTGGATGTATTTGTTAATAAATGCTTCTATGTTCTTGATTATGGAAGATTCTTCACATACCTGAATTACATCCTTTGCGCAGTGAAATGACCATTAATAAGATGCCTGTTTTGTAATTTTGAGTGTAGTGCCGTCGCAGCCAGACTAAACTATTTTTTATAAGAATGTTTTTTTCTCTGCCTAGGCTGAATATTCTTATTTTTCTGCCGACTTAAGTTTGAAAATATTCTTGTATTATTCTTAAATTATAGCTTATAACATTTCCGTTTTATGATGTATTGAGCTATCAAGTGTAATTAGTGCAGTCAATTTTTTTCGTCTTGTTGGCAAGTTTTGCGTTAAGGGAATAGAGGAAGTTGAAAACATAATTGTATTGTATTTACAGTTTTTGAACACAAAAAATTATATCCTTTTCAAAACCTCAGCCTGGGGTTTATTCTTAAAATAGTCTTAAACCTTCGCAAATGTTAGCCTCGATATTCTTATAAAATTTATTCTTATAGAAAAAAAGAGTGTAATGGGGTATCACCTTTAAACTCAGCTGGAATCTATACTTTTTAAAACACCTTTATTCAAAATAAGCCAGTCCCTTCTTAAGACCATGAATTTATATTGGTTCATAACATTTCAGAGTCAGCACTTTCAGTGTTACAAGTGGCCGACTGCGTTGAAGCCGAGCTGGACTACCATTTGAAGCCGAATTTATCAAACAGTTCACTTTTTCAAAAGAGTCCCCTTGTAATATACCATAACATGTTAGGCGTGATTCTTTTGTAACAGAAACGTTGTAGAAGTAACGTTTTTAGCCATTTTAGTGACGTTTCGATTCCGGCCATCGATTGTCAGCCCTTTGTAAGGCCTTCGACCTTTACGAGTTTATCTGTCAGTGAACGTTTAGCTCAATACAAATCACCTACAATCACCTACAAGCTCAAGTCTTCAATTTACCGCAATAAAAAGAACGCAAAAAAGGAAACGCATTTAGTTAAGCGAGAATATACAACAAAGAAAATACCTACCTCTTTTAGCTTTCGTCTAGCCTTCCTTCTCGCGTGACGTCGAATGTTTCTTGTGGCGTAACACTGTTCTTAATGAGAGGAAGTAGATCTTTTTGAAGCAGGAAACCAAATCAAATAATACGTGTTTGCCAGCACTAAGGAACTTTTCACGCGATGTACAATCGGTCGATGTTAAAATAGTGTAGACGTTTTAAGAGCAAAGAATATTTCAAACATTTTGGAGCTAATTAGCATGTTAGCTAAAAAATTTCCATACATTGAACCACAAGGACAAATACCACTGACAGAATTGAGCAGCTTTTTAAAAAAAGCAATTGACAGATTGTTCACTAGCTAATTGCTTCAAGTGTCAACGATTAAGCCGTATCGTGTTAAACTGTCAAACACCAACAAACAATCCGATTCCTTTCAGAGTTTGCAGAGCGTCAATAGATCCAACTTTTAATTAAGGCTGTTAAAATACTCCGAACTCGAAAAGAAAACGATATTCTGAAAGGCCCTGAACGTTGTCTGGGAAACCATGTCCTGATCAAGTTCACGACGTGGCAAGTTTACCGTAAAATTCCCGCGTTTTCCCGCGGTCATTTTCCCGCTTTTTGCGGCGGTCTTCCCAAAACAATGGAAATCAATCTAGTGAAAATCAATGACGTCAAAATTACAATTTTCGTTAATCTCTCTGTTCAAGAAACCAATTTCCGTTGATAAAATTGTAAATTATAAAACTGAAAGATAATTGCTGCACTTGGTCGACTGAGTTATGATACATTGGGTAGCCATCGCAACTTGGACGCAGAAATTGGCCAGTTTTGAAATTAATTTTGTCACCACCTATTCGCCTCGTCACATGACTAAAAATGTCTTTTTTGGACTAACGCAAAAATATGAAATATAACAAGGACATTCATTGAAACTTGTAAATGTTAAGAAAGACTTAAAGTCGACTAAACAGAGCAAGTAAGTTCTGGGTGATAGCAAGTTTATCATTTCGCTCACAAGAAGTAACCTTATCATACTCATACCAAGATGAACAACATCTTTTATGAGATGGGTAGACATGGGGGTCGAAAGCTCCCACCCCCGGTACCTTATATTCAGGTAATAACCATAACTGATTTTTTTCACGAACAAAGGTACAGAGGATACAAGTATCTCGGTTGACTTGCCCACTATTGGAGCTGCGAGTTAAAAGCTGCGCAAGCTAGATGCGTGAAAAAGTGTGGGCGAGCGTGAAGCGCGAGAACTGATTGCAAAGCTCAAAAATCGAGTGTGTAACGACAGACGGAGGAAATGTCTTAATCCGGGAAGGAGAAAGTCCCTAGGGTCTTGGCTACTGCGAGAAATCATATCTCAGCTAATTCTTAGGCACTATATAATAATTCTACATTGTATTTTCGAAGCAAAGATTTAGGACAAAAATCCACTTTAGAAACCATCTTCGTCCTCGTTAAAAGAGAAACTAATTTTTTTAAATTTTTTCTTTAAATTCCGTGACGGTGTAACCTTTTAAACGCTTGAAGACAAACTCTGTTAGTCGCAGTTTGTACATTGTTTCCAGACTATCCCATCCAGTTCGCATTAAGACATCTTCAGTGCTGGTGTCCCATGGCAGCCCATATACAATCCGTCCAGCCCTTGCATGGAGTTTCTCCAGGTTGTCTAGGTGCCTCTTGTTGCACGATCCCCACACTGAAGCATGAACAGAAGCATCAAGAGTTAATTTTGCTTTGACTAAATTTGAAACTTAAGTACGCATTTGGATTTCTTTTCTTCTCAATTTCTCTTTCTAGCTGCTTTTACACCCGAGTGTCACAGTGTTTAAAGCTGCTTAACAAAGGAAAAGAATACCAAACTCTGTGCAAATAATTCGCTTTCGGCTCCACTTCATTCAAAGCTGAAGAAATTTAAGGACTTTTCAAGGACTCCCCCTAGAATTCAAGTACTTTTCAGGTCTGTGAGAGTCCTGTCACCGGTTTTTCTCTGAGACCATTGTGTATCGCGCAAACACTTTCACAAGCTTTGAAAAAGCTCGAAGAATATACTTCAAGACTTTGCACTTTTTTTCTCTCCAGGAAATCATAAGCATATTTTACATATTTTAATAAGCATTTGTTTAAATTATAAACAAAGCTCAGAAAGAAGATTTTTCGCTTTATTATTAGATTCAAGATTTTAAAAATTCATTAAATTACGTACTACACTCCTAAGTTCGTCAAGTCTTGACGAATCTCCACACCGCAACGAACAACGTAACATAAGACAGTAAACTTCCTGCAATGGCAAAAACAAAAGTATAACAGATTTTTTTTCAGAATTTAAACACAACATTGAACTGCTACTTAAGGTCCTGTTTTGGTGGAAAAAGCTGTCACAACCAGCAGAGGAGCCATGTGCCTACCTGAGGGTAACAGCCGGTTTCGCTACTTGTCGAGTTCGCTACATGTTCGCTACCGGCATGCAAATTTGTTACTTACTTCATTCTACCAACTTCGCTACCAAAGTTTCTGAAAGTGTTGTGAACATTTCCACGATCTTTTAGAACCAACAACTTGTTTTAAATAACTCTTCCTTACTGAACTTGAAGAGGCGCCATGTTTTAGCATATTATCATCGAGCCCGCACATCGCTATGGAACAGCGGCTTTTACAAGAGAGAGAAAGCACACAAGCAGTAAGGAAGAGTCAAAATTACTAATTTTTCCTTACAAAAAGTGGCGAACCAATTACAAAGTTGGCTCGGCTAGCAGGGTAATCCACCTAATCGGGTCACCTTTTTGTGATGGTAGCTAGGTTCACCCTCCCAGCAGGGCAAACATTTTTCCATATGAACACCTGAGCTAGCCCAGCAGAATCAAATGGGTCAATTGTAGGGCGAGACAACAGGGAGTTTAAGCAACGTCGTTTCTGAGCAACGCAAGTCACCTAGAAGTGGATATTTTGCCTTCTTCGGCAGTGTTTTCACCCAAATGTTTTGGCAAATCTTCTGCATATAAGAAAAGACTATTAGCAATACAAATTTGGTAGCGTTGCTCAAAAACGTCTCTACTTAAGAGCTTTTTAAGACAATCAAAGCATGCGCGCGCGTTGCTGGCTCGGGCAAAGGGTGAGGGCACAGGGGTCAACCGTTTTTCTCATAAACGCTCGTTAAAGTTGACTGGGTTGGAGGGTGAACCTTATTCCCGGGACAGTTTCTCTCCGGGCATTTCTTTTTAAAGACAGAATTTTTTACCTTCAACATTTCCCTAAGTTTAAAACATAACCGGTTTTAGGATTTGCGTCAAAATCCGAGAGAATTGAGTGTCTTATTTTACCTACTATATACTTGATTAAATCTAACTTTTGTGCCTCGAGCTGCGTCCCAAGTTTAGCAACCTATAGAGTGAAAACATGAGAACAGCACAGTTTTGACAAACGGTGCGTGTTGAGGGAGGGCAACATGTGCGTGGAAAAAGTTAGTTATTCTGCGTGGCTTCGTTTTCGGTCACGTAGTATAAGTGAATTTGTTTCCCAGCTATGTCACCGAAATGCATGACCGCGAAGAACTGGAAAAACACGGTATGAAGACCTGGGGTCCGTTTCTCGAAAGTTCCGGTAACTTTTCGGGCCCGAAATCAAATTTTCAAACCGAAAAACAAAAAATAAGAGCGCGGGTCCTGGTTAACAAACTGCTCCATTTTGTTTCCTTAACTGATAGTTTTATCATGTTGCATGCAAAATTCTTGAAACTTCTATCCTGCATGTAAACAAAAACAACTTTACGGGCCCGTTAATTATCGGGGCTTTCGAGAAACAGGCCCCAGGCAAGAAAGGCGGGAAAAGCAAACCTACCCTAGAGCTACTACGTTCAGAAGGAACGGGACGAATTTTCAACCGGCTGAAAAATTTGACCGGACACTACTTTCATAAGGGATCGTTCAATATTTTTTGCTCTGTTCACACGGCAGTTTGAATGACTTGGCGATGAAATTTTCGCCTGGTTAGGTTGGGTTTTGTGTGAACGAAACGCCTGATCTCAGGAATTTTCATCGGTTGAAAATTAATCCGTTACTGTGAAGGTAGCCTGAGTATCAGTATTAGGAGAGAGGAGAACGCGTTTTTTTTTTTTTTAACGGAAGCTCTGGGCCCAGTTGTTCGAAGGCCGATTAGCGCTTAACCCGGGTTTCTTTTTCTTGTGTTCAAAAGCATTTTTCGGATAATTTTCTATGTTACTTTTAGAGCTTCCAATCATCATCTTCCAATCATCGGCAAGACTATAAAGTCGCTACGCTCGGAATTGTTCATTCGAAATAATTCCTAGTTTAAAAACATTGCTAAAACATGCTTACCTGCGTCGATGTTAAGTTTATCTTCGATAGTGTACGTTTAGATTTGTCCAGCCCGTAAATATTCTCCAAATAGCAGGTGTCGCCCTCCGAGTTGTCTTCTCGATTTTAGCCATTATTTCGCCTAGTTCCAGCTGTAGTTCTTACTCTTGAAACGAGTGAAGTGTCCGCCATTTTAGTTTTCACAAAGAAAACAACACAACCTCGTCCCCAGGTCCTCTTGGTTAACGGTGCATTAACCTGTAGAGGGCTGCATTTTTGACGTCATTTCCTCGTTAAACACAAAATTCTTCCAAATTTGGTCATCAGTAACTGGTTATGGTGAATTATGCGTGTGCTTTTAGCCAATCAGAATTGGGGACATATTTTAAATGAATAAAAAGATTGCTTTTAAAAACGCCTTGAAGCACGCGGTTGTAGAAGGCCTAAATGTAATAAACGACAATAAATGTACTAAGGTCCTAAATGTAATAACATTTTGTCGTCCTAAATGTAATAAACTCCTAAGTTGCAAATTACAGTAATTGCTCAAATAAGCGTCGCATGTGGGAGGATTTAATATAAAATGCGGTGCTTATTCGCGTAAATACAGTACTAAGGGGTATTACTATCGTTTTAAGCGCCGCCCTCAAATAAGCGCCGCATTTCTGGAGAAAAAATTTTATAAGCTTCGGTACATTTCCTTATGCATTGTCTAACTTGGCTTTACAAATAAAATTGCATGTAAAGGGACAAAACTGAAAAAAAAAACTTGTAAGCCTTAAAACGTTATTCATGCTTCATTTTTGTTAAAGAAATTTACTGCAAAAACCGTGGACGAAGATCCTGTTGCTTGTCAACGTTGGATCTCTAGAAAAGAGATCTAATTAGCTAAAATATTAAGAAATTAACAAGAAACGAGAAGTCTTTTACATGGAGGTGGGGGACCCCAGATAGGTGAGGTAACATGCGGCGGGTCATCCCACCTATCATGTAAACGTGATTAAATTAAAATGAGAGATTATGTGGACAGGTGGGTTACCCCATCAAAGCGGGTTACCTCACCTACCTGGGGTCCCCCACCTCCATGTAAACGGGCCCTAAAGACTACTGCACAGTTTATAACAACGTTTATAAATAACTAAGATAGTACGCGCGCTCTGATTGGCCGAGAGATGTGTTTGCATGAGAGTATGCAAACATGTGTGGAGTCAAGATGTTTAGCTCTTCGCGCGCTAATCACACAACCACGAATTTTAAAAAGTTTTTGAGTTGAAAACTCGACAAATTTACTTTATTTACCCATTCCCTCGTCGGGTGAAACTTGGAAAATCTTTACAAACCTGCTGTGCCACTGTTTTTTTCGCTTAAGCTGACATTTTATTTAATAAAAGCAATTGAAAACTTTTATCCTGTGTTTGCATAGCCTGATCGTCTCGGGTTTGCATGACAGTCTCAAATTCTTCCAACCCCTCGAGTGTTTATATCAGGCTATGCAAACACAGGAAAAAAGTTTTCTATTGCTTAAATATTGCTTTTTTTTTTAGAAAAATACTGTTACTTTGCCGTTTATAAGCAATTTATTTGTAAACGTTAAGTTTCACAATGCATAATTAAATTTATCGAATTTACATGAATCAGCGCCGCGGCGCTTATTAACTTTTTTCTCCAAAAATGCGGCGTTTATTTGAGAGCGGAGCTTAATACCACAGTAATACCGCTAAGTACCGTATTTACATAAATAAGCGCAGCGGCGCTAATTAACTCCCCCACCCCCCCCCCCCCCCCCTTTCCCCCGCCAATGCGGTGCTTATTCGAGTAATTACTGTAATTGGTAACTTAAGAGCGACTTTCTGTAAATACCACGGATAGGTGTGCAAGATGGAAAAATCGAAATCTCCCAGACTTTGTCACAACAAAGCCCTTTGGAAACTATTTTAGAAAATACAAGACTCAGTTCGTTTGACTTAATATTTTCCAAAATAATAATTTTTTTTAATTTTCACCTTCGAGAGGCCTTCAAACCACCGAAAAATGTGCTTGATACCCTCGCTTCGTGAATGGAAACGGAAACTAATACCATCACTTTTCTTATATTAAACAATTTTATGATCCTTCCTTTCTACCTAAACGTTGTTACAATTTCAAAAGATTTCAATCTGATTTTTTAATTTTTTTTCAAAATTACCCTCTAGATCAGCATTATCGCGACCATCAATTTTGCCATTTTTCAACGGCGAAAATCCCTTCCTGGTACATGGCTTTCAGTAGAAAAATGGTATTCCAGAGAAAGAGCAATGTTTCCCCTATCAATCTGTGAAATAAAATTCTGGGGCAATTGAAACTGCGAGCTTTTACAACTGAAAACATTTACGGTACTCGCGTGATTAACGACCTCTGAACTTGCAGTTGTCATGATGAATACAAGGGAGAACTTAGACAGCACTTGAAACTCTGGCGCAAATTCGCCCCTTTTCCGCCAGTTTAAACACCAAAAACGATTTTAGATTTCACAGTGGTAAATTTTCAAAAGGTGCGAAAGTGTGCTATGAACTTCTTGACTACAACACCCTTACGCGCGTATTTGTTTACTTTTGCCGTACATATATGTACAAAACGGCTAATAGCGTCGGTCGCTATTCTTTCAAATGCTCTCATTTCTCATGAACCAAATCGATATAGCTATAAAAAAGGAAAACATTTTGACCTACCTCACATTATTTGACAACAGACCCGAATCCTTTACTGCCTTTAGCGAAACGAGATTGCGTGACAAAGAACTCTGAGACCCAGGTTATACCGTGGAGACAGATATCATTCCGAAAAAGAAACTCACGCGGCACCTTCTGTAGCTATAAAAGCGAAACATGTAAAAAAAATGACAATCCTTAGTTTCGTTGACTTATCGTAAACATAACACTAAAAAAGTATTTTTTCGTCAAAAGGCTATATAGGGGTAGGCCCTTATTATACAGTGGAACCGCGATATAAAGAACCTACGAATGATTTTCTTTACCTCGATAATAGTAAAATATACCGTAAAACCCATATTAAAGCCCCCTGTCAAATAAGCCCCCTCCCTCTAATAAGTCCCCCCTTTTCAGGGGAAGAAAGTTAATAAGCCCCCCCTCCCCCCTTCTGTCAAGCATCCACTTCCCACCCCTAATTATTCTTCACTAAAAAATGAAAGAATGTATTAATCAATCACGACCGTAAAACTTCGTGTGGACTGATCCGGGATGGTTTATTTGCCAACTGGAAGTTCGGATTTGATTATGATCCTCGGCTGCGTGACCTAAAACTTCCTGTACTTGAGCTTTTCCAATTTGTATGCTACTTCTTTATGGAGAAGCGATACCATCGTAATTTCTAAATTAAATATATTGAGCCCCCCGTCTCTATTACGCCCCTCCCCCTCAAATGAGCTTGAAATAAATAAGCCCCACGGGGGGGCTTAATAGAGGATTTACGGTATGAAAAAAAAAACCTCGTTATAGCGAGCAAATTTCAGGGGCACTCAACGACTGTTTTCTGTAAAATATATCTTCGGAGACGTAGATATTGCCTAGAATTTTCTATAGCTTGAGGACGCCTAAAAATGTCGAGATGACTGTTCCGTTCCTGTTCAATTTTCGAAGGTTATCTTATAAATTCCCTGCGATTTCTTGAAGTTTAATTTTTCACATTTTACATCCCAGGTTAGGCTAATTTTTCGTAGAAAAGAGGAAACCTAAAATGTTCGGATTCAAACATGTGATTGAGAGAGGAATCAGAAAAATTCTCACTTTTGTGATACGTTAAATTGCATCTAAAATTTTGGGGAAAATAATGCTGAAGCCCTTCTAATTTTACCCTGCTAGCAGAGTCGCTTCGATCTTTCCTAGATAAGTCGGGAAAGAGGAAGGCGCCTTCCTCTTTCCCGACTTATCTAGGAAAGATCGAAGCGACTCTGCTAGCAGGGTATTCTAATTTCGAAAATACTCAATGCAAGTTCCCCTAGGATGACCGAACAGGAACAAATTTTACAAGCCGCTTAGAATGCATTTCTAGGATCGAAAAGTACTCTGGGTACACCATTGAAAAGTGTTTTCAATGAATTTAGAAGGAAACCGTCGTTGGTTGGCTCAGAAATTTTTTAGTCCCTTGGCCCTTCGTTAAATCGAGGTTCCACTGTGGTCTCTTGTTTTCATCACGCTCGTTTTGAAACACGATTATGAATTCCTTACTTGTATTCTTAGGAAAAAGCGCTAAGTCGTAGTCTGAAATGTCGTCCCTTCCCTCCACCCCCTAAGGGGCCGTGGGGTTTCGGGGTGGGGCGAAGACACGCATAACATTTCAGACTAGACATGGCGGGGCTAGAAAACCTGCATAACTTTAGAGCACCTCTTGTGTTTAAATTTTATGTAGTTCTGGCAACCTCGAACAAGTTTTGCATTTCTGAACAACGTTTTGCCAAAATATAGGTTATGGCACATTTCAAGCCAGAAAAAGTGAGCAGTTTGATAGAAAATGTCAAGCACGACTGAACCGCGTCCGTAAAAGCGCCCCTAATGACTCCAGCGGGAGGGGGAGGCTGGGTGGGGAGGGGAAACTCTGCAATTGAGCAAAGGGGACCTAGCTCTAAGCATACCGCCTGCTTTTTAGTTGTGCGTTTCCCTTGGCAATAAATTTCGCCCACAGTTTCGAGCAACTCTTTAAAGGAGATTGCAAGCCGGTATATTTGGGCCCGTCAGGAACGCTCGGCAGTGAAACCAAAGATCGCGCCTTCAAAAAACTTATTTTAACTTACTGAAAGCTGTTTTTTCTTGACCTATTTAACTTATCGTTAGGAATCTCATAATTAGCGTATGTATAAAACTATCAAGGAATCTCGAAATTCTGGATTTTCTGAGAGAACAAATACTTTCGAAAAATTAAGGAGAAAGTCCGTGGACTGGAAATAACTCGCTATCAATTATCCGAAGATATCCGAATATCTCACTTTTCAACCCCACGTTACGATACGCTTCATTTTTGAGGGGAGCCAACATTAGTAGCGCCACTGTTATTTTTTTGCGCCTGGGTATCTCATGTTATGTTTGCTTATCCGCAAGTGTGTCTTACATCCTACGCTTACGTAAAGGTTATATACCTGGAACGATGGCGTACGTGATATATTCACCTGGTACCGCCCCGAGGGCTACGTGTGTAAGACTGTTCCTTTTCAGATTTTCAATAGCAATGCAAAAAACAATAGCTTTCAGTTAGTGCGAACGGCCTTTCCTTCTCTTTTTTCCTTTTCCTTTTTTCCTTTTTTTTTCTCAAAAAACGCGGGTTTTTTTTTTCAAGGTGCGAGGGACGTTTTAAGAGGGTCTCAATGGGGTGGTGGCTTTTACGGTTATCGGCTAAAATTTGGGCTCTTTTACGGCTATCGGTTAATTTTTTTCAGTTACGGTTAACAAAAAAGTTAAAAATTAACTTCTTTGTTTCAAAAGTTAAATATTAATTAACCTGTATTTTTGTATCTTTAAATCAAAATAAAGGTCTTCGGATCATCTCGGGGAAAAATTTGAAAAATTTTAACATTTGATAGATCATTCTTTTTATAAAGTATTTCACTTTTAATATTATTTTACACATAGAAATGTCAATAGTCAATTTAAAAATAATCTTTGT
Organism: Porites cylindrica; assembly: GCA_964035525.1. NCBI lineage: Eukaryota > Metazoa > Cnidaria > Anthozoa > Scleractinia > Poritidae > Porites > Porites cylindrica. Next base: position 9,794,378 of record OZ037776.1, on the reverse strand, counting down.
GAAAAAGCAAAAGCGGACACGCAAACGCCCAACTCAAGGCCGGGGCGCGACATTCATTATAACAGAAATGGCCGTTTTCACACTAGAGACGGATTATTCGTGTGGGACGGGTTATCCGTTTGATGATTCGCGTCAGATAGGTAATACTTCTTAATTAGAAAATGGAATAGTTTTTATTTTGAATGAACAACCCGTCTGACTTTATCCGTCAATTTCGACGGACAGTTTGAAGACGGGATTATCCGTTCCAGATAGCCTGTGTACAGCCACCCCCACCCCTCAGAAAAAATTGGAGACGGGGTGTCTGTGGGGGGGGGGGGGGGGGCGTAACTGTACACAGACTAGTCTCAGACGGATAATCCATTTCTAGCTCTAGCGTGAAAACGGCCAATAACAAAATTCCCATGTCCAGTGCTTTTAATGATAGCGAAGGACTGTACAGAACGACAGTCTGCCGTTGCCTTGTCCGTAGGCCTCATTATTCCGCGCGGCTAATGCGTTTCGGGTCACGTGGTCCGAGCGAGTTCGCCACCGAAATGCCTCGATCGAGAATGCGTGGGAAGACGCCGTACAGGGACTAGGCATGGCAATGCCTACCGTAGCGTCAGAGAAAAACAGGGAAATGCTGTTTATCGGCAACTTGTTTTACAAACAGTGACATCTCTGCGTGTTGTGTCATTAGTGTTTCGAAGGCACGACCTCCTGCAAATCACAAATATTTATCCCTACCAAGAAGCCATACTTTCGCTATGGAAAAAATTAGTTCCCCGAGAGAGTGGAGGAAATGGAGCCTAGGTCTTGGTCAACACCTAAAAGGCGCTTCGCCTAACGTGCATACGGAGTCACACTAGCAGGGAAATAAAAAACGCAACCCTTAAAAGTAGCAAATCTAGGGAACAGTTTCTTTTACGGTTAACTCTTTTTTACTCTATTTACGGCTAACGGTTAAAATTTTTCAAATTTTACGGCTATCGACAAAATTTTTGGCCGTTTTACGCCTATCGGTTAACCCCATTGAGACCCTCTTATAATTGGTTTCACCGCTCGAGCGTTCCAGACGGACGCAACTATACCGCTTGCAATCTTCTTTAAAAAGTTGCTCGAAAATATAAGCGAAATTTATCTCCAAGGCAGACTCACAGCTAAAGCGCAGACGGTATGCTTAGAGGTGCTTAGAGCTAGGTCCCCTTCGCTCCATTTCAAAATCCCCCCTTCCCCCTCCCCTGCCAGAGTCATTAGGGGCTCTTATACGCACGCGGTTCAGTCGTATTTGACATTTTCTATCAAACTGCTCACTTTTTTCGGACTTGACATAAGCCTATATTTTTTCCAGACGTTGCTCAGAAATGCAAAACTTGCTCGAGGTTGCCAGAACTACGGAAAGCTTTGCTTTTAACACCAGCGGTGTTCTAAAATGATGCAGGTTTTCTAGCCCCGCCATGTCTAGTCGACTGAAATGTTCTGCGTTTCTTCGCCCTACCCCGAAACGGGTTGCCGCCCCTTAGGGGGTTGAGGGAAGGGACGGATGACAGTTCAGACTACGAATTAGCGCTTTTTTCCCCTCAATGTCATTTTTCTAAGGATACAAGTGACGAATTCATAATCGTATTTCAAAATGTGTCAGCAGGCGTTTATTGAAAGTAAGAGACTATAAGGGCCCACCACTCCATAGTCTCTTGTGAATATTTTTTTAGTCTTACGTTTTCATAATCACTCTAGCGGATAAGTCAGTGAAACTAAGGATTTTGATTATTTAAATAATCAAAATCCTTAGTACATGTTTTGCTTTTATAGTCACAGAAGGCACCGCGTGAGTGTCTTTTTCGGAATGGTATCTGTCTTCGCGGTATAACCTGGGTCTCAAAGTTCTTTCTCACGCAATCTCATTTCGTTAAAGGCAGTAAAGGATTCGGTTCTGTTGTCAAATAATGTGAGGTAGGTCAAAACGTTTTCCTTTTTTTATAGCTATAACGATTTGGTTCATGAGAAATGAGAGCATTTGAAAGAATAGCTACCGACACTAAAGCCGTTTTGTACATTATATGATATTTTCTGTTACAAACACGGCAAAAGTAAACAAATACGCACGTAAGGGAAGTGTTGTAGTCAAGAAGTTCATAGTACACTTTCGTGCAATAAAATCGCTTTTCCTTTTGAAAATTGTGAAATCTAAAATCGTTTTTGTTGTTTAAACTGGCGGAAAAGGGGCGAATTTGCGCCAGAGTTTCAAGTGCTGTCTAAGTTCTCCCTTGTATTCATCAATACAATAGCAAGTTCAGAGGTCGTAAATCACGCGAGTACTGTAAATGTTTTCAGTTGTAAAAGCTCGCAGTTTCAATTGCCCCAGAATTTTATTTCACAGATTGATAGGGGAAACATTGCTCTTTCTCTGGAATACCATTTTTCTAATGAAAGCCATGTACCAGGAAGGGATTTTCGCCGTTGAAAAATGGCAAAATTGATGGTCGCGATAATGCTGATCTAGAGGGTAATTTTGAAAAAAAATTAAAAAATCAGATTGAAATCTTTTGAAATTGTAACAACGTTTAGGTAGAAAGGAAGGATCATAAAATTGTTTAATATAAGAAAAGTGATGGTCTTAGTTTCCGTTTCCATTCACGAAGCGAGGGTATCAAGCACATTTTTCGGTGGTTTGAAGGCCTCTCGAAGGTGAAAATTAAAAAAATTATTATTTTGGAAAATATTAAGTCAAACGAACTGAGTCTTGTATTTTCTAAAATAGTTTCCAAAGGGCTTTGTTGTGACAAAGTTTAGGGGATTTCGATTTTTCCATCTTGCACACCTATCCGTGGTATTTACAGAAAGTCGCTCTTAAGAGTTTATTACATTTAGGGCAAATTGTTATTACATTTAGGACTTTACATGTAGGGTCGTTTATTACATTTAGGCCTTCTACACACGGTTATCCTAGAAAGTATATGGGAAGGTCGTAGTCAAAGATTAACCTTGACTAAAGACAATAGGTGCTCAAATTGAAAAGAAGAAAATGTAAAGAGAGACTATTGCCTTTAGTTACCATATATCACCCAGCGGTACAAGATATTAAAAAGATCGTGATGGCAAACTGGAGTCAAATAGAAAATCAGTATCTGCTGAAAACAATTCAGCTTAAAAGGCCTCCTATCATATCCTACAAAACAGGTAAATCTCTAACGGACATGCTTGAAAGAGGCAAAAATATCACTCAGTGAAGGCTGTTATAATGCAACCCAACGACAAAAACCACATTGGGAGTCCGTGCAGTTCTATCTTTGACTTCCTTTCAATGAAGAAATGTGATTACGTGACAATGCTAGAACAATTCATTTGTAAATGCGCCTGCAAGTGAGCTTATTAAAGGCCATGATGTCCCGATGGTTGGATGTCACCTGGCTCTTGCAAGGCTCGAATCAAAGAAGTACTTTGGTCTACTACTTCAGCAAGCACTGTAGTCTGCTGCATAGCCGTTTTTAGTGTCGTCACGCAACGCTCCTCCCCAGCGTTGCGTGATGACACTAAAAACGGCTGTGTAGCAGACTACATGCACTGAGGCTTATTTATTACAAGCAACTTTGAGGGGCCCTCATTTGAGAGGGGGGCTTGATTAATTGATCAAAATGGGGCACCCATACTGCTTTTTTAAACAAAAGAAAGATGGTACCAATTCTTCATAAAGAACTAGGACGCAAAGTGGAAATGCTCAAACACACCACGTTAAAGGTCTTGCAGCCAAACATCTAAACAAATCCGAACCTCCAGCACATGACTAAACCAAACCGGTGTTCCGCTCACGGTAAATTAACACCAGCCCTATGAGGACCAGCAGACGATACACCCTTTTTTATTTCATTAAAGTGGTTGACAGATTCTTTTCAACGTTCGATACAATCTGGCAAAAATTATATCAGCTTCAGTTCTCAAATTCAAGCACAGCCGTCCTTATCAAATCTCTCAATCCTGGCTCTGGAGAAAAGGAATCCTTTCGCAGTCTCCCCAAAGTGTTATGAGGCCTCTTCTGTAATTTCGAATATATTTAATGAAAACAAGTTTGCTACATTTCAAACTCTAATCCAGTTCCGTCTAATTTTGCTAACAATTCGTTGTCAAATCTCTCACTTTGCTCTGGAGTAAAGTAATTCTTCCAGTCTCCCACCACGCCCTTTCGCAGAAGTTTTGGTCCATCCTCTGTTCCACGCAGAAGGTAACTTTTCGCGTTTTTCATCATTCCATTGAATGTACACTGCTCTGAGATGCGATTTAGGAGTTCATCTGACAAGGGCTTGTTCAGGAATTGGGAGATCATACGAACATGGCTTAGAAGATCCTAAGGAGAAGAAACAAAGTGGTAAAAGGGCTTGAAAGCTGATAGAAAAGATTGGGAATTCAGACAGAATTTATGTGCGTTGTCCCGGCCAATGCTAGCCTCCCACGCATACGTTCTTTGCGCTTTGTCACGCGTTACTTCCCCGCACAAAGAACGTCGGCATGGGAGGCTATTCCATCGACGCTCAGCGCAGCATACCAAGACAGGATTGCGTGACCAGCCAAAAGAACGTCCGAGTTTGAGGTTACCTGTCAATCCTTCTCGCATTTTTAATTCTGATGTGAGACTAATAAAACAAAATAAGTTTTTTAGAGCCAAGTTTATTTATTATTATTATTTTTTTTCATATACATAGCACATAGCAAATGATAACCAAATGGCGTGGACGCCCAAGGGAAATCACAGGACTTAAAGAAAAAGGCTTCCTCAAATAATATTTTAGGCAATTACTAACTGAAACATAACAGGTCAAAATCAATGGCACAGCAACTTAAGAATATAAAATGAAATGAAATATCAGAGGTTATGCTAAAAGATACATGTGATCTCTGGGAGGATCATAAGAGAAGTCGTTGCATGAATCACGTTGCCATGGTAGCAAAACTTCTCGATCTCTATAAACCGTGTTGCTGTAGCCTGAGTATCAGGTCTTCCTAACAGGCTAAGGGAGAGGATTTGTTGTTGCAAATATCGCAATTGATTTGAATCATGATTTGAATGACTTTCATGCGCATGATTGCACTCAGGAGCCAAAGTGGATAGCCCATGCCTTTCTTCCATCGTTCGACAATCAAATGGCCATATCTCTTTCAAGAAAAATTGTTGAGATCCAGAAATCTTGCTACCATGGTACCGTGACGTCACACTTCTCCTCTGTGTAAATAGAGGATATTACACGGTAGTGCAACGATATGAATTTTATTTTCGAGTGGCAAAACAATATTTTACTCACTGAGTGAGATTATGGAAAATAAACCACTCGGGTCCCGGGTGTAGTTTTTATGAATTTCACGAGTGGTATATTTTCCAGTAAAACACTCGTGTCTATTTAATAAATACACCTTATTCGATGGTTTAGCATATAATTAATACGTGCGGATATTTTGCGAGTTGCGTAGTATTTTCCAAGCCCCGCAGGGGCGAGGAAAAATACGAGCAATGAGCAAAATGTCCGCTCGTATTATATGCTAAACCATCGAATAAGAGGTTTATTATTCCACTACAAAAAAAAATTATCTGGCAATTGGCTTCTATTTTTTGGTAATGAGTATTCAGAGACATCCTGATTGTCTGTGAGAATGACGTTAACAATTAGCAAAATGTTCGCGCGTATTATATGCCAAACCATTGAATGAGAGGTTAATTATTTTACTGCAAAAGAAAAATGGTATTTTGGCTTCTATTTTCTAATGAGAGTATCCAAAACATCCTGATTCTGTCAGCCACAGTTGCTCCTTTTGCATCCGCCGGTATTCGCCCTGTTGTAAACCGATTAAATCAGGACACTACGGTGTATTACGGCCTCGTATTTTGCTTGTTCTCTTGACCTTATATGGTAAAATGACATAATAGTGGAATAATAAAGCATACTATTATTCATTCAAAATATTTCTCCCTTTCTGATTGGCTAAAATCCCACGCGAAATTCATCATAACCAGCTACTGTCGACCAAATTTGGAAGAAGATATGTGAACTGATGACGTCAATCGTGCAGCAAAATTGCTAAGTTACTGAACAGTTAACCGAGAAGACCTGGGGACGAGGTTGAGTTGTTTCGGTAGTGAATACAAAATGGCGGAACATTTCACTCGTTTCACGAGGAAGAAATACCGGTAGGCAAACTATTAGCTAAAAACGTAGCAAGAACAGCAAGAAGACAACTCGACGGACGACATCTCGGGATCTCCTATTCGACAAATATTTGCTAAACTGAACAATCCTTTATCTCCTAAACATGCCGATAAACATGCACTATCGAAGATGAACTTAACATCGATGGAGGTAAGCATATTTTAGCTTGTTTTTAAACTAGGAGGGTGTTATCCGCACCTTCCTCGATCTCCATAATTCTTCAGATGATACCCAGCCTCATTCAACAACTGCTAATTAATTAACTAGGTTTTCTACCCACCACTACGCATTAATCAACGCAAACCAAATTAATGTAACAGAATTAATTTCAAAAAAAGTGAAAACCACTTTACCGGTAATTCTCCGATAATGAAAACAAACCTTTTTCAAGTCTTCATATTTCAGGAACAAGACGTTAGCATCGTCTTTGTGTTTCCACCATCCAAGTACATGTTTATCCCAGTGACTCCATGTTGCTGCAAGATATAACAATTGTGTAGGATGATATAGTAGGTAAGTAAGTCACAAAGGTTTTTTGGCATGCCTCTAACACTACTTCTTTCTGCTACCTTAAGAAGCATCATAACCAGTTTAGAGAAAAATATGTACACATGAGCAAACTCGACCTTTCAGTGAGGCACCGTCCAATATATTCTTATAGAACCCCGCGACTGGGAGCGTTTTGGTCTGACGGTTAGGGTTCGAGTCTCCACGTACTGGCTATTGCTTCAACCAGTTTCTGTCTCTTGGTCTCCGGAGTTTACGGACGCTATTTCTTAAGTTTGTCGCTGGTTTGCGACACACGATGGTGCTATGTTATATCGCACCCATCCCTTTTAGAACTACCTCGATGATTTTTAGATCTGTGGCCCTCCCTCTCGAAATATTGATATCACATTTTGTATCTGCTCTGACCTTGGATTTACTACAAATTTCACGCGAACGTTTCTTCTGCAACGACCCTAGTATCTCTTGTCATCCCCCCAGGAATTTGCGTTTATCACACTTGTTTCCGGTTATTTTGGTATTGATTTCCTTGACACCTGTTCCATTACCAGGCTCTCATCGACAAGATTCACCGTATTTGCAATGTGTGCATCCGTCGACTGCTGGATGTCCTTTACAAAGCCCATTACCTCTCTCCGAAATAAACAATCTGACACTGATCAGCGTTAACAAGCTTTGACCGACGTTTCGGCAATGCTGCCTTCTTCAGCACAGTAGAAGACTAAATACCTTTTAACGGTAGCAGCATTGCCGAAACGTCGGATAAGACTCTTAATAACAGGGTACATTTTACAGTTTTCAAATTAACATTAAGTAACTACGCTGCGCAGGAATTTTAATCTTATTTAACAAACTTTGACCTTGACCTTTGAAATACCCATTTGGATCACCCCGTTATGAAAAAGAACCTCGCTCTTTACCATCGCTTTGGTATCGTCATTAAGGCTACGTAGTACGCCCCTCCCCAGGTTCATCTTGCAGACCAACGCCCCGTAAGCACAGTATGGCTCGCCTTCTTCATGTCACAAAATAACGATACTTAGTCACAGAAGCCCATCAATATGCTGGCCTTCTGTAAGTCAGCAATGACTGACCCCATCCTCGCTGGGCTAGCCAACAATGAAACCAAACTCCTAGACACTACATTCGTTCTCCCTTCCGAGTTTTCTCAGGTATTATAGCAAGATTGTTCAAACACACTCTACTAATTTTCAGTACGCCAATAATTACTTTTCAACTTGCAGCAGACCAATCATAAATTTTCATTTGGGGTGGTGTGACGAGCAAATGTGGAAACAGCGAAAAGTGAGGGTGCAGATAAGGTTTTATCTTGTATTTTCAGGGTATGAAATGGTCCCATTTAGTGTAAAGGCCAGTGAAGGTCTTCTTGTCCCTAACCAATGAAGGATCAACTACAGAAGCACTATCACTATGTAAAATAATCATGATAACTTACACTTTCCCTGAACAAACAGATCAGCATAAAATTCCCACGATGCATTCAATCCTGTAGATTTCGCCAAGCTTGTCAGGAATTTATAATTTGATACAGCATTATCTTTTGGATTTCGAGCAATGTAAATATACTTGCACGTTGTTTCCTCGTTTACACCTTTTGGTATAGCCTCATAAGAAAGGTGTGTCTTAATTAGGCGGGGGCTTGGTAAACTAGCAATGTCTGGTTGTGAAGCTTTTGGATTAATAGCCTCTTCTAAGAATGGAACACGGTCTTCAATTCGTTTGCTGTTGACTTCTCCATTGTGGTAAATTTGCCAGACAATTTCTTGAATCCAAGTTGTTCCTTAAAGAGATAAAATGTAACATTCAAATCTGCCCATGTAAGGGAATCCAAAACAGTCCCGGATTCTGGATTCCACACCGTGAATTCCCGATTCCAGCTACTTGATTCCGTTTTTCTCAGTTGAACTTGGATTCTGGGACCCCTGAGTTCCAGTCGTTGGTAGAATTCTGAATTCCTTGAGCTATATTCCGCATTCCAAAGCCCAGGATTCCGGATTCCACGAGCACAATTTTCCGGAATGTGGAATCAGGATTTCCTCACACGGGGTAATTCAAAACTAGCCCAAATTTCCAAACCGTCGATGCTCCTGTGAGCCGAATCCCTCAGGAAACAGAAAAGTACGTTCTTCTTCGCCTGAAATTCATCCGATTGCTTCGAGTCGTTTTCTCCTCTCAACAACTGTGGGAGTAAAAACGACTCGAAGTAATCGGATGAAATTCAGGCTACGTTCTTCTCCCCTACCCCTTAGCTCCCGGCTATTTTACTTTTTCTGCGAAAAGCGAGTTTTAGTTCTTCCCAAAGATGCCCACAGACCGTTCATTTTCTCCCTCCCCCACTACAGCCCTTTGCGCTTATGGTCAATAAATCCCCCGCTGTTTTATTTTCTTACGCGCTCGGTGATCTCTCAAGAAAAAATAAGTGGGTCCGGAACAGGCTACAGGGGGGCCTTCAGCCTACAGAGAACCCTACGGCGACAATTACTGTTTTCACCAAACGTGCAGATTCACTGTTAAAAACCCTGAATCTCGCATGAGATGTCTACACTTCAGTAAGCAAAGAAGAAGATCTCATCGCTACTAACCCATAATTCTCATTAGAAAGCTGAAAGTCCTTCCTCATAGAAATCAGGACATCTTACGGCTTTTTTCCACCTCTCACTACTTTTCCTTGATCTAGGTTCAGGATCTCAAGATTTTTGTTTTTAACCGGTTGATGCCAAAATGAAAGTCATTCATAATAAACTGACAAACTGACAAACATATCACAAGCACACAATTGGAGATTTTATACATACACTTAGATTACTAACATACGTACTATATGGGCTATCTTTTCAATTAAAAAAGCTCAATAATTCGGTCTTCAGTAGTTTGTTTGTGCATACTGTACCTTACTTGGGTGTTCAGTTCTTTATGAAACTGTTGTTCACGTTGTTAATCTAAATGGTTATGTCGAGCTCAAAATTTCAATGATCTCGTTATTATTTATTCTTTTTTAGTTATTACCTTTTTTGCTGGTTATTGTGAAGAGAGAATTTATTGTTATTCAGTTATTTTGCTTTTGCTGATAAAAATATGACAAGCCAATGTAGAAATCCTATATTCTTTAGTCTTACCTTATCTAACTAGCCGCAAACAATGCTGACTTAGGGGAAGGGTAGGCGTTCAGTTACACAGAAACCTTTAAATAACCACTACAGATCTAGAAAATATCATAACATGCAATGTCACTCCAATATTTTGCATAAGCATTGTCTTCAGTTTCTCTTGGGAGTTAAAATGCCCCCAAGAGTGACAAACAAAGAGTATTAGGATATGTTATGGTATTTTCTGTAGTGGTCAGACTTCGCGCGGACAACGGGTTAAGAGAGAACACCTAGGGACTAGGCTGGATCTTGTGGATCTAGGCTGGATGTTTCAAGTTTGTTCACATCCGCAATTTGTAGTGCAATTTGATTGCGTTATCTTGTGAGTTACAGTCAAGATTGAGAACAGAGTGATTGTAATTTACTTTTAAATCACTAGACGACGACATAATATTACTCCCTTGTTTATTTGTGTCCTTTTCTTTGCTTGTAAATATTTGACACTTTTATTTTCTTTCATCAAATCCTTGGTGACCCCTTCGTTTTATTTCGGGGAAGTTTAAAAATGACCGAAAGGAATCCAACGACGTATACTTACATAAATAAGCATGATTACGAATGGAAAAAAAATTGTAAGAAAAGTTCTGTAGAGTAACATCATATTTCCTACACTCAAGAGACCACGACATACAGCTACTCCTTACAGGGTGCTTTTACAATATCGGTAGCGTTCGATATGCGACCGGTTTGTACTGCCTGTGATTTAAAAAGGAATTTTTAACAAGCACTCTACTCTAATTTAATAAATAGAATAGGTTTATCATCACTTGTGAACCAACGCCTCGCTAAAATATATAGCATGCACTGTTTTCAATTTCGATATAATTTTTCAGAGGCCATATCGATATATTTGATTTTATCCTTGTCTGATCGCTATGAAATAAAATTTTCACCAATGATTGACTATAGATTGAAATTTGTCAAAATGTAGGTTTTAGTAAAATCGGTATTACCATGACAACAATGAACAAAAAACTTTGAAATTGATAAACGCCTAATTTTGGCGATCTAGACCAGCTACAGAAAATCCAACACTAGGAACTTAAAGTTTGGTGTTTAGCAAATAACCTCCGATAATTTCGAATTCGACTAAAAAGAAAATATATCTCAAACCTTAAATTTTCAATAGCGGTGATAGATTACTTAATAAAAACGTTATAAATGACTCAAATTATTCTTAAGTAGCTTCAGAATGCTGCTTGATATCATATTTCGATGCTAGGAAATTTTGGTGTATTCTTAAAAAATAACCCGTTTTCTCACCACCTGTCTAAGTGCAACTTCATTCAAAATTTGGACTTTTAGCGCTTTTTTGTATATCTCTGAAATTTTCCAAATTAATGCAGACAATAGTAGTACATTTCAGTGTGAGTATTGTCAATGTTTTACATTCAAAAGATCCGATAAGTTTAAACTAAAATGTACTAGTGATGGAGGTATGTATAGTGCGCATTATTCTGGAAAAATTAGCATAACGTCAAAACAGTGAATGTTGCAACGCAGAGTTTTGAGAGGTTCATAGAATAGGTTTGTCTTGAAATTTTAAGATGTTGCATTGAATCAATCTCAATGAAAGTTTCAGACCTTATTTATAAATTATGAAGATTATGTGAAGAGATTTTAAAAAAATTCGTTCGAGTCGCTTTAGAGACATACAACAGTGGCAGATCCAGACCTTTAGATAAGGGCGGGGGGGTGGGGGGGTCATCCAGACCCTGAGATAAGGGTCCGGGGCCCGGGCCCGGTTGCATAAAACCTGCGCTTAAGTGCTCACTTAAGTAGGTCACTTACGAATCCGTTATGGGTACACTTACGGGTGTTGCATGGAACACACTTAGCACTCTCGTAAGTTTCTGTTTTACGTGGTAACTTACGGGCTCACTTAAGGGCACACGTAACCTTGATATAGTACTTTATTAACGATTCACTCTTTTTTTTTTAAGCTAACCGTCGGTGAGTGTAAAGAAAGTTAAAAGTCGTTTCCAACACTTTTAAGCCTCTCAAAAAATGAAATTTGCATGCAAACGTTATTTTTCTTCAATATCTACTGAAAATGATAGTTCTTCTTCTTTTTTCACAAAAGTGTACATCAGAGGTTAACAAAGCGCATTAGAACGAATTACGTGAAGAAAAATACTTTTTTTCACTTCTCAGTAAAAGATCTCGTTAAATTTAGTAAAAACAGTGACGATACGGGACCTAAAATGTACGTGCTATTTTTCCCGTAAAAAAAGTTTTATGCAACACCCGCAATTTCTGTTGCATAAACGACACTTAAGTGAACACTTACGAAAATCGTAAGTACAACCACTTAAGTGAATTCCCTAAGTGGACCACTTAAGTGATTTCATGCAACTGACTTAACTAACGAGTGCACGTACGTGTACCCGTAGTTGTTACGGACGTTTTATGCAACCGGGCCCCGGTCTCCAAAAAAAGATCCGCCACTGTACAAGAAAACGCTAAAATTCCAAATTTTAAATAAAGGTTTCATGTATATTTTTTCGTCCTAGTCGAATTCAAACATACAGAATTTTTTACTTCTTACGGAGATTGTTTTCTCACCACCAAACTTTACGTTCCTAGTGTTGCATTTTCAATAGCTGGTCTAGATCAAACAAAATTCGGCTTTTATCAACTTCAAAGTTTTTTTGTTTATTGTTGTCATAGTAATATCGATTTTACTTCAAACTACATTTTACAAATTTCAATCTATAGCCAGTTACTGGTGAAAATTTTATAGTGATCGGACAAGGAGAAAACCACTTTTCAGGCAATTGAAAAATATCGGTATGGCCTCTGAAAAAAAGCTGTATCGAAACACCTTAACAATGCACCAATGAGCATTAAAAATTTGATTGAACAAAGAAACAATAAATACGACCTCAGAGGAAACGATATTTTAAAGCGGCAAATGGCCAACTGTTCAACATACGGCCTTAAATCGTGGCGGTTTACAGAGCCAAAACTTGAAGAAACTCAATACCCGATTCATATAGAGCCTGATACGACCTTTCAAGGCTCTC
>OZ037776.1:9766502-9776502 GCA_964035525.1 Porites cylindrica | reverse complement strand
TAAGCATATTTTACATATTTTGATAAGCATTTGTTTAAATTATATACAAAGCTCGGTAAGAAGATTTTTCGCTTCATTATTAGATACAAGATTTTGAAAATTCATTAACCCTTTCACTGCCAAATGTGGCCAAAGGCAAGTTTCGAACAAATTTCCAAATTTCATTTTCCAAAATTGTGAGAAACAAATAGCATCATGTGAACGTAGAGGCAGAGAGCTTTGATTTGAATGGTCACATCATAGGATTTCGTCCACAGACTCAAAAGTTAGAGTCACCTTACAAAACTCCATCAAACACTCTGGCAGTGAAAGGGTTAAATTACGTACTACACTCCTAAGTTTTATCAAGTCTTGACGAATCTCCACACCGCAAGGAACAACGTAACACAAGACAGTAAACTTCCTGCAATGGCAAAAACAAAAGTAGAACAGATTTTTTTCAGAATTTAAACACAACATTGAACCCACTATATGGAAGGTTTTTGAGGTCCCGTTTTGGTGGAAAAAACTGTCCCAGGCAGAGGAGCCATGCGCCTACCTGATCATCGGGGTAACAGCCGGTTTCGCTACTTGTCGAGTTCGCTACATGTTCGCCACCGGCATGCAAATTCGTTACGTACTTCATTCTACCAACTTCGTTATGAAAGTTTCTAAACGTGTTGTGAACATTTTCACGATCTTTTAGAACCAACATCTTGTTTTAAATAAATCTTCCTTACTGAACTTGAAGAGGCGCCATGTTTTAGCATATTATCATCGAGCCCGCGTATCGCTCACAATAGAACAGCAGCTTTTACAAGAGAGAGAAAGAACAAAAACCAGTAAGGGGGAGTAAAAATTACCAATTTTACACTACTTTCTTTATTGTTAAGCTATATATTTTACAATCTAGATTTTTTATACATGATATAAAAACTTTCAAGACTTAACGCCATTAACATAAGCAGCGAATTCAGTATGCCGGTAGCGAACATGTAGCGAACATGTAGTGAACTCGAACATAGCGAACTCGGCAAGTAGCGAAACCAGCGTTGAGCAAGATCTAAAATGGGGGACCAAATTTTTCATATATTTCCTTACAAAACGTGGCGAACCAGAGTTGGCTCGGCTAGTAGGGTAATCCACCTAACCGGGTCACCTTTTTGTGATGGTAGGTTCACCCTCCCAGTCGGGCAAACTTTTTTCCATATGAACAGCCGAGCTAGCCCAGCAGGGTCAAATGGGTCAAGGCATGACAATAGGGAGTTTAAGCAACGACGTTTTTGAGCAACGGAAGTCACCTAGAAGTGGACATTTTGCCTTCTTGGGCAGTGGTTTCACTCAAATGTTTTGGCAAATCGTCTGCATATAAGAAAAGACAATTATCAATACAAATTTGTTAGCGTCAAAGCATACAAGAAGAAGAAAAAAAAACTCCCTTCCGGTTAACGTGCGTTGCTCAAAAACGTCTCTTTTTAAGACAATCAGAGCATGCGCGAGCGTTGCTGGCTCCGGCAAAGGGTAAGGGTATAGGGGTCAACCATTTTTCTCATAAACGCTTGTTAAAGTTGACTGGGCTGGAGGATGACCCTTATTCCCGCGACAGGTTTCAGTCTCTGGGCATTTCTTTTTAAAGACACAATTTTTTAACTTCTACATTTCCCTAAGTTTAAAAGGATTTACCGGTTTTAGGATTCGTGTCAAAATCCGAGAGAATTGAGTGCCTTATCTTACCTACTATATACTTGATTAAATCTAGCTTTTGTGCCTCGAGCTGCGTCCCAAGTTTAGCAACCTAGGGAGTGAAAACATGAGAAACGCATAGTTTTGACAAACGGTGTTTGTTGAGGAAGGGCAACATGTGAGTGGAAAAATTTAGTTATTCTGTGTGGCTTCGTTTTGGATCACGTAGTATAAGGGAATTTGTTTCCCAGCTATGTCACCGAAATGCATGACCGCGAAGGACTGGAAAAAAACGGTATGAAGACCAGGCAAGAAAGGCGAGAAAAACAAACCTACCCTGGAGTTACTACGTTCACAAGGAACCGGACGAATTTTCAACCGGCTGAAAAATTTGACCGGACACTTCTTTCACAAGGGATCGTTCAATATTTTTTGCTCTGTTCAAACGGCAGTTTGAACGACTTGGCGTCTAAATTTTCGCTTGGGTTTCGTGTGGACGAAACACCTGACCGCAAGAATTTTCAACCGCCTGAAAATTAATCCGGTACTGTCTGAAGGTAGCTTGAGCATCAGTAGTAGGAGAGAGTAGAACGCGTTTTTTTTTTTTTTAACAGAAGCTCTGGGCCCAGTTGTTCGAAGGCCGATTAGCGCTTAATCCCGGTTTCTTTTTCTTGAGTTCAAAAGCATTTTCTCGGATAATTTTCTCTGTTATTTTTAGAGCTTTCAATCATCATCTTCCAATTATCGGCGAGATTATAAAGTCGCTACGCTCGGAATTATTCATTCAAAGTAATTCCTAGTTTAAAAACATAGCTAAAACATGCTTACCTACATCGATGTTAAGTTTATCTTCGATAGTGTACGTTTAGATTTGTCCAGCTCCGTAAATATTCTCCAAATAGCAGGTGTCGCCCTCCGAGTTGTCTTCTTGATTTTAGCCATTATTTCGCCTAGTTCCAGCTGTAGTTCTTACTCTTGAAACGAGTAGAGTGTCCGCCATTTTAGTTTTCACAACGTAAACAACTCAACCTCGTCCCCACATGTTCTCGGTTAACGGCGCATTAACCTGCAAGAACACTGAATTTTTGACGTCATTTCCTCGTTAAACACAAAATTCTTCCAAATTTGGTCATCGGTAACTGGTTATGGTGAATTATGGGTGTGCTTTTAGCCAATCAGAATTGGGGAAATACTTCAAATGAATAATAAGATTGCTTAAACGCCTCGAAGCACGCGGTTGTAGAAGGCCTAAATGTAATAAGGTCCTAAATGTAATAACCTTTTGTCCTAAATGTAATAAAGCCCTAAATGTAATGACATTTTGTCCTAAATGTAATAAACTCCTAAGTTGCAAATTACAGTTGTAATTACTCAAATAAGCGTCGCGTGTGGGAGGATTTAATATACGTTGCGGCGCTTATTCGCGTAAATACGGTACTAAGGGGTATTACTATCGTTTTAAGCGCTGCCCTCAAATAAGCCCCGCATTTTTGGAGAAAAAAATTAATAAGCTTCGGTACATTTCCTTATGCACTGTGTAACTTGGCTTTACAAGTAAAATTGCTTGTAAAGGGACAAAACTGAAAAAAAACTTCTAAGCCTTAAAACGTTTTTCATACTTCATTTTTGTTAAAGAAATTTACTGCGAAAACCGTGGACGAAGATCCTGTTGCTTGTCAACGTTGGATCTCTAGAAAAGAGATCTAATCAACTAAAATATTAAGAAATTAACAAGAAACGAGAAGTCTTTCACATGGAGGTGGGGGACCCCAGATAGGTGAGGTAACATGCGGCGGGTCATCCCACCTATCATGTAAACGTGATCAAATTGAAATGAGAGATTATGTGGACAGGCGGGTTACCCACCAAAGCGGGTTACCTCACCTACCTAGGGTCCCCCACCTCCATGTAAACAGGCCCTAAAGACTGCTGCACAGCTGATAACAACCTGAGGGACACCAGGTAGGTGAGGTAACCAGCCTGTCCACATAATCTCTCATTTTAATTTGATCATGTTTACATGATACCTGGGGTGACCCGCCGCATGTTACCTCACCTATCTGGGATCCCCCACCTCCATGTAAACAGACCCTAAAGACTACTGCACAGCTGATAACAACGTTTACAAATAACTAAGATAGTACGCGCGCTCTGATTGGCCGAGAGATGTGTTTGCATGAGAGTATGCAAACATGTGTGGAGTCAAGATGTTTTGCTCTTCCCGCGCTAATCACACAAGCACGAATTTTAAAAAGTTTTTGAGTTGAAAACTCGACAAATTTACCTTATTTACCCATTCCCTCGTCGGATGAAACTTGAAAAGTCTTTACAAACCTGCTGTACCAATTTTTTTCGCTTAAGCTGACACAGTTTAAGCGAGAAAAACCCTTTTATGGAAAGCATCTTTACTGCAAAACAAGAACTGATTACACGTTCATTAAGCTTCGTGTACAAGACTTCGCGACTGGCAAGAATTTCTCTTTTAATCAGTAACCTAAACAAAGAGTTTTTCTTTTTTCTCGGGAAAGTTATTTAATAAAAGCAATTGAAAACTTTTATCCTGTGTTTGCATAGCCTGATATAAACACTCGAGGGGCTGGGAGAATTCTTGAAAGTTATGCAAACCCGAGACGACGTCGAGGGTTTGCATGACTGTCTCGAATTCTTCCAACCCCTCGAGTGTTTATATCAGGCTATGAAAACACAGGAAGAAAGTTTTCTATTGCTAAAAAAGTATCGCTTTTTTTTAGAAAAATACTGTTATTTTGCCGTTTACAAGCAATTTATTTGTAAACGTTAAGTTTCACAGTGCATAATTAAATTTACCGAATTTATATGAATTAGCGCCGCGGCGCTTATTAACTTTTTTCTCCAAAAAGGCGGCGCTTATTTGAGAGCGGAGCTTAATACCACAGTAATACCGCTAAGTACCGTATTTACATGAATAAGCGACGCGGCGCTAGTTAACTCCCCCCCTCAACAAGGCGGCGCTTATTCGAGTAATTACTGTAATTGACAACTTAAGAGTTTATTAAATTTAGGGCAAATTGTTATTACATTTAGGACTTTATTTGCCTAGTCCCTAGGCCTCATTATTCCGCGCGGCCAAAGCGTATCGGGTCACGTGGTCCATGTGAAAATGTGAGGCCGTTTCCCGCCCGTTCGCCTCGGATACGTCACCGAAACGAACTGACCGAGAGGGACTGGGAAAACGCCGTACAGGGACTAGGCAACGACTTTATTACATTTAGGACAAAATGTTATTACATTTAGGGTCGTAATTACATTTACGCCTTCTACACGCGGTTATCCTAAAAAGTATATGGGAAGGTCGTTGCCAAAAGATTAACCTTGACTAAAGACAATAGGTGCACAAACTGAAAAGCAAAAAAGGTAAAGAGAGACTATTGCCTTTGGTTACTATAGATCACCCAGCGGTACAAGATATTAAAACGCTCGTGCAAACTGGAGTCAAATAGAAAATCAGCATCTGCTGAAAACAATTTTTAAAAAACCTCCGATCATATCCTACAAAACAGGTAAATCTCTAACGGATAATTTATGCTTGTAAGAGGCAAAAATATCACTCATTGAAGGCTTTTATAATGCGACGCAACCACAAAAACCACATTGGGAGTCCGTGCAGTTCTATCTTTGACTTCCTTTCAATGAAGAAATGTGATTACGTGACAGTGCTAGAACAATTCATTTGTAAATGCGCCTGCAAGCGAGTTTATTAAAGGCCATGATGTCCCGATGTTTGGACGTCACCTGGCTCTTGCAAGGCTCGAATCAAAGAAGTACTTTGGTCTACTACTTCAGCAAGCACGTAGTTTGCTGCATAGCCGTTTTTAATGTTGTCACGCAAAGCTCCTCCCCAGCGTTGCGTGACGACACTAAAAACGGCTGTGTAGCAGACCACATGCACTGAGGCTTATTTATTTCAAGCAACTTTGAGGGGGCCTCATTTGAGAGGGGGGAATGATTAATTGATCGAAATGGGGCACCCATACTGCTTTTTTAAAGAAAAGAAAGATGGTACCAATTCTTCATAAAGAACTAGGACGCAAGGTGGAAATGCTCAAACACACCACGTTAAAGGTCTTGCAGCCAAACATCTAAACAAATCCGAACCTCCAGCACATGACTAAATAAAACCGGTGTTCCGCTTAGTAAATTAACACCAGCTCTACATGGTTGACAGATTCTTTTCAAAGTTCGATACAATCTGGCAAAAATTATATTACAACGGTTCTTATCAAATCTCTTATTCCTGGCTCTGGAGCAAAGGAATCATTTCACAGTCTCCCCAAAGTGTTAAGAGGCCTCTTCTGTAATTTCGAATATATTTAATGAAAACAAGTTTGCTACATTTCAAACTCTAATCCAGTTCTGTCTAATTTTGCTAACAATTCCTTGTCAAATCTCTCACTTTGCTCTGGAGTAAAGTAATTCTTCCAGTCTCCCACCACGCCCTTTCGGAGAAATTTTGGTCCATCCTCTGTTCCACGCAGAAGGTAACTTTTCAGGTTTTTCATCATTCCATTGAACGTACACTGCTCTGTAATGCGATTTAGGAGTTCATCTGACAAGGGCTTGTTCAGGAACTCGGAGATCATACGAATATGGCTTTTAAGATCCTAAGGAGAAGAAACAAAGTGGTAAAAGGGCTTGAAAACTGATAGAAAAGATGGGGAATTCAGACAGAATTTATGTGCGTTGTCCCGGCCAATGCCAGCCTCCCACGCCGACGTTCTTTGCGCTTCGTCACGCGTTACTTTCCAACACAAAGAACGTCGGCGTGGGAGGCTATTCCATCGGCGCTCAGCGCAGCATACCAAGGCAGGATTGCGTGACCAGCCAAAAGAACGTCCGAGTTTGAGGTTACCTGTCAATCCCCCTCTCATGTTTAATTCTGATGTGAAACTAATAAAACAAAATAAGTTTTTTAGAGCCAAGTTTATTTATTTATTTTTTTTTTCATATACATAGCACATAGCAAATGATAACCAAATGGCGTGGACGCCCAAGGGAAATCACAGGACTTAAAGAAAGAGGCTTCCTCAAATAATATTTTAGGCAATTACTAACTGAAACATAACAGGTCAAAATCAATGGCACAGCAACTTAAGAATATAAAATGAAATAAAATATCAGAGGTTATGCTAAACGATACATGTGATCTCTGGGAGGATCATAAGAGAAGTCGTTGCATGAATCACGTTGCCATGGTAGCAAAACTCTCGAGCTCTATAAACCGTGTTGTTCTAGCCTGAGCATGAGGCCTTCCTAACAGGCTAAGAGAGAGGATTTGTTGTTGTAAATATCGCAATTGATTTGAATCATGATTTGAATGCCTTTCATGGGCATGATTGCACTCAGGAGCCAAACTGGATAGCCGATGCCTTTCTTCCATCGTTCGACAATCAAATGGCCATCTCTTTCGAGAAAAATTAGTAACATCTAGAAATCTTGCTACCATGGTACCGTGACGTCACACTTCTCCTCTTTATAAATAGATGATATTACACGGTGGCGCGAAGATATGAATTTTATTTTCGAGTGGCAAAACAATATATTACGAACGAGCGCAACGAGTGAGTAAAATATTGTTTTTGCCACGAGAAAATAAAATTCATATCTTCAAGCCGCCGTATAATGTTCTTTTTATTAAATAGACAAAGAAACATCGATAAAATAAGAAAGGGAAATTACCGAAATTACGTCATCGACAAACTCACGTGTGAGAAAATCAACAACTCGGGTCCCGGATGTAGTTTTTATGAATTTTACGAGTGGTATATTTTCCAGTAAAACACTCGTGTCTATATAATAAAGCATACTATTATTCATTCAAAATATTTCTCCGTCTCTGATTGGCCAAAATCCCACGCGAAATTCATTATAACCAGCTACTGTTGACCAAATTTGGAAGAAGATATGTGAACTGATGACTTCAATCGTGTAGCAAAATTGCCAGGTTACTAAACAGTTAATCGAGAAGACCTGGGGACGAGGTTGAGTTTTTTCGGTAGTGAATACAAAATGGCGGAACATTTCACTCGTTTCACGAGGAAGAAGTAGTCAAACTATTAGCTAAAAACGTAGAAAGAACAGCAAGAAGACAACTCGACGGACGACATCTCGGGATCTGTTATTCGAAAAATATTTGCAAAACTGAACAACCCATTATCTCCTAAACATGCCGATAAACATGCACTGTCGAAGATGAACTTAACATCGATGGAGGTAAGCATATTTTAGCTTGTTTTTAAACTAGGAGGGTGTTATCCGCACCCTCCTCGATCTCCATAATTTTTCAGATGATACCCAGCCTCATTCAACAACTGCTAATTAATTAACTCGGTTTTCTACCCACCACTAAGCATTAATCAACGCAGACCAAATTAATGTAACAGAATTAATTTCAAAAAACTGAAAACCACTTTACCGGTAATTCTTCGATAATGATAACAAACCTTTTTCAAGTCTTCATATTTAAGGAACAAGACGTTAGCATTGTCTTTGTGTTTCCACCATCCAAGTACATGTTTATCCCAGTGACTCCAAGTTGCTGCAAAGAATAACAATTGTGTAGGTTGATAATTACTAGTAAGACATGAAGGTTTTCTGCCATGCCTCTAACACTACTTGTATCTGCTACCAGATATCATAACCAGTTTAGAGAAAAATATGTACACATGAGCAAACTCGACCTTTCAACGGGGCACCGTCCAATACATTCTTATAGAACCTGCGACTTGGAGCGTTTTGGTTCCTCTTGGCCCCTAGTCATGTCTGACGGTTAGGGTTCGAGTCTCCACGTACTGACTATTTCTTCAACATGATTCTGTCTCTTGGTCTCCGGAGTTCACGGACGCTATTTTTTAAATTTGTCGCCGGTTTGCGACACACTATGGTGCTATGTTATATCGAACCTATCCCCTTTAGAACTACCTCGATGATTTTTAGACCTGTGGCCCTCCCTCTCGAAATATTGATATCTCATTTTGTATCTGCTCTGTCCTTGGATTAATTACTACAAATTTCACAAAAACGTTTCTTCTGCAACGAACCTAGTGTCTCTTGGCATCCCTCCACGAATTTTGCGTTTATATCACTTGTCTCCGGTTATTTTGGTATTGATTTCCTTGACACCTGTTCCATTACCAGGCTCTCATCGACAAGCTTCACGCTATTTGCAATGTTTGCATCCGTCGACTGCTGGATGTCCTTTAGAAATCCCATTACCTCTCTCCGAAATAAACAATATAACACTTATCAGCGTTAACAAGCTTTGGCCGACGTTCTTCTTCAGCACGGTACAAGACTAAAACCTTTTAACGGTAGCAGCATTGCGAAACGTCGGTTAAGACTCTTGAAATAACAGGGTCGATTTTACAATTTTCAAATTAACATTAAGTGACTACGCTGCGCAGGAATTTTAATCTTATTTAACAAACTTTGACCTTGACCTTTGAAATACCCATTTGGATCACTCCGTTTGAGCCCTGGGCTGTGAAAAAGAACCATCGCTTTGGTATCGTCATTAAGGCTACGTAGTACGCCCCGCCCCAGGTTCATCTTACAGACCAACGCCCCGTAAGCACAATATGCCTCGCCTTCTTCATCTCACAAAATAACGATACTTAGTCACAGAAGCCCATCAAATATGTGGCCTTCTGTAAGTCAGCAATGACTGACCCAGCCCTCGCTGGGCTACTCAACAATGAAACCAAACTCCTAGGCCCTACATTCGTTCTCCCTTCTGAGTTTTCTTAGGTATTATAACAAGATTGCTCAAACACACTCTACTAATTTTCAGTACGCCAATAATTACTTTTCAATACTTGCGGCAGACCAATAATAAATTTTCATTTGGGGTGGTGTGACGAGCAAATGTGGAAACAGCGAAAAGTGAGGGTGCGGATAAGGTTTTATCTTGTATTTTCAGGGTGTGAAAGAGTCCCATTTCGTGTAAAGGCCAGTAAAGGTCTTTTTGCAGCTAACCAATGGAGGATCAACTATAGAAGCATTATTACTATGTAAAATAATCATGATAACTTACACTTTCCCTGAACAAACAGATCAGCATAAAATTCCCACGATGCATTCAGTCCAGTAGATTTCGCCAATTTTGTTACGAATTTATAACTTGATACAGCAGTATCTTTTGGATTTCGAGCGATGTAAATATACTTGCACGTTGTTTCCTCGTTTATACCTTTCGGTATAGCTTCATAAGAAAGGTGTGTCTTAATTAGGCGGGGGCTTGGTAAACTAGCAATGTCTGGTTGTGAAGCTTTTGAGTTAGTAGCCTCTTCTAAGAATGGAACAC
>OZ037776.1:9734002-9759002 GCA_964035525.1 Porites cylindrica | reverse complement strand
GGCTGTTAGCGTTTTACGCCGTGTAAACAAACCAGTTACGCTACAGACAAGCCAAGCTTTCGCAGGGTAAGATCCTTTAGGTCCTTAAAAAACGATGAAGAAGAAGAAGAAATTCCCCAGACATGCCACGCCTCATTGAAAGCGGGTTCCAAACAATTTAAACTGAAATGAAACCTCTGACTTTCGGGGTATTATACATAGGGTAAATACATCAAAGACTCAAATCTCTATCTATCTACCTGCTCGTTTCTGGAAAAAAAATTGCAATTTTTGTCCCGAAGCCTCCTTGGTTTAGATACTCAACATATTAAGTCGACGTAAACGCCACCCCCAGATAAACGCCGCCCTCGATTTAACGCCGGAGATTGAAGCAAAATTACCAATAAACGCTGCACCCAATCTGAAGAATGCAGCGTTTATTGTACTGAGGATTATTAGCAAAAACTCGGTACAACTTGGTAATCTATACCAACCAGACAATTATGATTCTATCTCAGCAAAAAGCCGAACATTACAACTTGTAATATCCCCCTGTATGATTTATCGTAATTGTCGTCAGTAATTTAACAAATGAGATTTTGAAATAAATGGCGCCCTTAAATAAACGCCGCATCAGTAACGCTTTAAATTTAATATTAAGCCTCGGTGGTTAATGAAATGAATGAGTTATGCTTGTTCTTTGTGAGAGCACTTTGAAATTATACTAGATTGTCTTAATTCTCGCTTTTAAACAAACGGCATGATAAGTAGCAAGAGCTCGGTAATCTCCAATCCAACAAGGCTTCCCCGATCACGCCACGATTGGTATTCCACAGCACAAAAAGGGACAGAACCGCGCCCTATATGCCACGAGATCCGGCTATAGAACTATACGATCCTTCAAGGCTTTTAGAAATAGCTAAGCATATTTTCACAATAAACTTGACTTGACTTGACTTAATACTCTAACCTGCTTTCGGATAGCTGACTACAAATACGTCGTCTGACTTCGTCTTGAAGTTGACAATGTAGTCGTACAGCAACCGAGGATCGTCAGTAAAATACGCCGGAATTCTTAAGCCCATTATTTCCATCGTCTTAGTTGATCTCCATTCGCCTTTGATTTCCTGCAAGATCGGAAAGTTCGCCATGATGCTCGTGCGATGGTGTTTTATTTAACGCGACAACGTACACCAGACTCGTACCCAGCCGCTTCTCTGACCAGAAGGGTTATCATTAGATCCCATCGACCTCAGCCCCTTCGGACACCTCATGAAATATTTACACAACGTAGTTTTCCCCTTTACTAATTAGGGTTAAGCACTGCCTTTACAGATTAGGGTTAATCACTGCCTCTACTGATTAGGGCTAAGCATTGTTTCGAAACTGGTTAGGTTCTTTTAAATGTTAAGAAAGGCTTAAAGTCGACTAAACAGACCAAGCAAGTTCTGTATGATAGCTAGTTTATCATTTCGCTCACGAGAAGTAACCTTATCATACATATACCAGGATGAATTCTCCAAATTCTTGTTCATGCGTTTGTTACTTCAAAACTAGACTATTGTAACTCTTTATTGTATGGCCTCCCTATAAGCATATGATAAGTAGTTTGCAGTCTGTGCAAAACACGGCTGCTCGTATCGTTACTTTAACCAAGAAATTTGATCATATCACCCCTGTATTGATTCAACTACATTGGTTACCTGCTCACTTTCGGATTCTTTTTAAAGTTTTATTGTTAGTTTATAAGGCGCTAAATGGTATGGCACCATTATATATCACGGAATTACTTAGTTATCGTACATGTTCACGTATGCTACGCTCTACTGATCAAAAACTTCTGGCAGTTCCGAAGTCAAGACTTAAAACATACGAAGACAGGGCCTTTTCCGTTGCTGCACCTAAACTCTGGAATGAGCTGCCATTAGATCTTAGAAGTTTAGCTACAATTAATTTATTCAAGAAACACTTAAAGACCGATCTTTTTAAAAAAGCATATAATGTTTAACTTTTTAATAATTTAGAATAGGATTTATTGTGATATTTTTATAAATAAGACTGCAAATAGGTTTTTAATTTATTCATATTTTATTACCAGTGGGATCTTTTTAATTATTTTAATACTATGAATTGTAAAGCGCTTTGGTCAATTAGTGGAGTTAGCGCTATATAAATTATGTTAAGTATATAAATTATGTTAAGTTAAGCAAGTGAACAACGTCTTTTATGAGATGGGTAGACAAGGGTTCGAAAGCTTCCACGTCCGGTACCTTACATTCAGGTGTTGACCATAACTGATTTTCTTCGAGAACAAACGTACAGAGGATACAAGTATATGGGTAGACTTGCCCACTACTCGAGCAGCGAATCAAAAGCCGCGCTAGATGCGTGAAAAAGTGTGCGCGAGTGTGAAGCGCGAGAACTGAGTGGATAACTCAAAAATCGAGTGTGTAACAACAGACGGAGGAGATTTCTTAATCCGGGAAGGACAAAGTCCCAAGGATCTTGGCTACTGCGAGAAATCATATCTCAGCTAATTTGAAGGCATTATAATAATTCTACATTGCATTTTCGCTGTAAAGATTTAGGATAAAAATCCACTTTAGATACCATCTTCTTCCTCGTGAAAAGAGAAACTCATTTTGTGACTAAAATGGAACATGCATCTCATCACTCAGGGTCCCAAGATGCTATATAAATACACTTTCCCAGGCCACGCTAACAGGACTTCAACTACATTTTTGAGTTCCCTTGTCTTAAACTGATCGTTACTCCTTGAATAAAACCACAATCGCTTTATTTTTCTCTGAGTTATTCGTGTATTCCAGTCTCGGATAACCAAAAAGCATTAAAAAACACTTTCCCGGCATTACTTTTTTGCCGAGGAAGCCAGAAAAGCATGGAACTCTGATAAAAATACACGAAGCATGAACAGGAGCATCAAGAGTTAACTTTGATTTTGACTAAAATTTGAAACTTAAGTACGCATTTGGATTTCTTTTCTTCTCAATTTCTCTTTCTAGCTGCTTTTACACCCGAGTGTCACAGTGTTTAAAGCTGCTTAACAACGGAAAAGAATACCAAACTCTATGCAAATAATTCGCTTTCGGCTCCACTTCATTCAAAGTTGAAGAAATTTAAGGACTTTTCAAGGACTCCCCCTAGAATTCAAGTACTTTTCAAGTCTGTGCGACCCCTGTCACCGGTTTTTCTCTGAGACCACTGTCTGTGCATCGCGCAAACACCTTCACAAGCTTTCACCTTCAAAAGCTGGAAGAATATACCTCCCGACTTTACATTTTTTTTCTTGATTGATGATCGTCTTTTATTCTCTTTCTCTCCAGGAAATCATAAGCATATTTTACATATTTTGATAAGCATTTGTTTAAATTATATACAAAGCTCGGTAAGAAGATTTTTCGCTTTATTATTAGATACAAGATTTTAAAAATTTGTGAAATTACGTACTACACTGCTAAATTTTATCAAGTCTTGACGAATCTCCACACCGCAAGGAACAACGTAACACAAGACAGTAAACTTCCTGCAATGGCAAAAACAAAAGTAGTACAGACTTGTTTTCAGAATTTAACACAACATTGAACCCACTGTATGGAAGGTTTTTGAGGTCCCGTTTTGGTGGAAAAAGCTGTCCCAGGCAGAGGAGCCATGCGCCTACCTGATCATCGGGGTAACAGCCGGTTTCGCTACTTGTCGAGTTCACTACATGTTCGCTACCGGCATGCAAATTCGCTACTTACTTCATTCTACCAACTTCGCTACGAAAGTTTCTAAACGTGTTGTGAACATTTCCACGATCTTTTAGAACCAACATCCTGTTTTAAATAAATCTTCCTTACTGAACTTGAAGAGGCGCCATGTTTTAGAATATTATCATCGAGTCCGCTCATCGCTCAGAATGGAACAGCGGCTTTTACAAGAGAAAGAAAGCACAAAACCAGTAAGGAAGATTCAAAATTACTAATTTCACGATACTTTCTTTATTATTAAGCTATATATTTCAC
Source organism: Porites cylindrica (assembly GCA_964035525.1). Classification (NCBI taxonomy): domain Eukaryota; kingdom Metazoa; phylum Cnidaria; class Anthozoa; order Scleractinia; family Poritidae; genus Porites; species Porites cylindrica. Next base: position 9,754,998 of record OZ037776.1, on the reverse strand, counting down.
AATCTAGAGTTTTTATACATGCTATAAAAACGTTCTACACTTAACACCATCAACCTAGGCAGCGAATTCGGCATGCCGGTAGCGAACATGTAGCGAACTCGAACATAGCCAACTCGGCAAGTAGCGGAACCGGCGTTGAGCAAGAACTAAAATGGGCGAGCTAACTGTTCATATTTTTCCTTATAAAACGTGGCGAACTGTTTACAAAGTTGGCTCGACTAGTAGGGTACCACGCCTAATCCGGTCACCTTTCTGCGATGGTAGGCTCGCCCTCCTAGCCAGGCAAACCTTACTACATATAAACACTTTTGCTCGCCCAGCCGAGTCAACTGGGTCAAGGCGAGACAATCAGAGCTTGCGCTAGCGCTGTTGGCTTGAACAAAGGAGTCAACCTTTTTTCTCATGAACCGCCTCGCTAAAGTTGACTCTGCTGGTGAGACACATTTTCTCTGGACATTTGTTTTTTGGAAAAATAATTCACGATTTTTCAACTTCTACATTTCCCTAAGTTTAAAACGTAAGATGCGAAGCAAAATCCGAGAGATTAGAGTGTATTATCTTACCTACTATATACTTGATTAAATCTAACTTTTGTGCCTCGAGCTGCGTCCCTAGTTTAGCAACCTATGGAGTGAAAACATGAGAATAGCACAGTAAAATCACAGTCCGCTTTTCTAAAAAAAGAAGTCCAAAACGAATCTTTAAGAGATTTCAAATGTAAGCTTGTTAAAAAATCGTTATGTTTAAGACAATTGGTTCGTATTGAGGGAGAGCAACATTAGGCCTGTTTCAAACGTCGTGCTACTGCCGTGCTAAGCTGGCTCGACTGTAGCTCGACTGTAGCTCGACTGCAGCACGACACTAGTACGACTTGGTTTAAGACGTCGAATTTAATTCACACAATGACAGTCGAATGGAACGGCTGTTTTCAAAAACAAAACACAAAAATAAAGAAACGGTTTAGCAAACTTTTAATTATATTCTAATGTATTTATAATTTATGAATTGAGTTTGGCACGGCGGTAGCACGACGTTTGAAACCAAGTCGAGCTAGTGCTGTTCTAAAGTCGAATTTAATTCGATCAATTGAGTTCGGCACGGCAGTAGCACGACGTTTGAAACGGGCCTAAGTTATTTTGCGCGGCTTATTGTTTTGGGTCACACGGTCTTAGCGAATTTGTTTCTCAGCTATATCACCGAAATGCATGACCATGAAGGACTGGATAAACATGGTTTGAAGACCAGGTAAGAAGGGCGGGAAAAACGAAACTTCACCTGAAGCTACGTTCACACGGCACGGGACGAACTTTCGATCGGCTGATAAATTCTACCGGACACTACGTTCACACGGGACGTTCAATATTTTTGCTCCGTTCACACGACAGTTTAAACGGCTAGGCGTCTAAATTTTCGCCCGGTTAGATTGGTTATGTGTGAACGGAACACCTAGACGCAGGAATTTTTAAACCGGTCGAAAATTAGTCCGGTGCCCTGTGAAGGTAGCATGAGTATCAGGCCTTCCTTAGGGGGTAGGAGCGAGGAGAACGCTTTTTTTTTTTTCAATGGAAGCTCTGGGCCCAGTTGTTCCAAGGCCTATTAGCGCTTAGCCCGGGTTTCTTTTTCTTGTGTTCAAAAGCATTTACTCGGATAATTTTCTCTCTTATTTTTAGAGCTTCCAATCATCAACTTGTAGACGAAAAGAATTAAAAACTGAAAAGTTTTTTAAGCTTTCATATCTGAATTCAAATCTCGCACTAACCCTGGGTTATTTTAACCCAGCTTTAAACAACTCAGCCCTTAGGTGCATTGATAACGGCCGCCACCTTGAAAGCAATTGAAAAACTAAGGGAGGAGGGGTCAACCTCTCCCTTGGAAACATTTTTTGATTCGCTCCAATTCAACTCTCTGTCAGTTTCAACGTTAAAGATGGCGGGAGAACAAAGGTATCATCGTTTGCACGGCAAAATACGCTGCTTTGCAGGCTAGTATGCGACCTCATCATATGTATATATGCATGAATTTTTTTTTGTCTATCCAGAAAAAAAGGCCACTTTCTAAATTAAATGCTGGGGTAGCCTGAGAGCAAGCTCTCCGGGGTGCTCTGGCGGCGGAGCGGGAAAAAGAACAGGAGCTTACAACTACGTCTCTGGAATTTGAATATCTGCATTGAAAAAGTCGATGCAAAATGCTTATTGGCGTAGATGACATTAGTAATGACGTCATTACCCCTCGGCATGTGTTTTCAATGTTTGTTTACAATCGCGCTCCTTTCCGCTTCGTATGATTGGCGGAAATCTGACAGCTCACTCGACGGGAAGCAACAGGGGAATTGGGAGTGGAATTCAAATTCCAGAGACGCAGTTGCAAGCTCTCCTTCCTTTTCCTGCCCCACCGCCAGAGCGCCCCGGAGAGCTAGCTCGCAGGCTAATGCTAGGGGTATAAAAGGAACCACGACTGGTACTCACTACATACCTCGGTTTCTATTCTGTTCTCGGTATCCTTTATTCCTTGATCTCGCACTGCAAGCTAAAATGTACAAAACAAGACAAGAGATTTGAATAATCGTATATTCACACGATAGGATGAATAGAGTATGAATAGCAACATTCAAGTGAGGCTGGTCTCAGGTTTCCGTGGGCCTGAAAAGCTTAAAAGGGAGTTTAAGATACGGAGACTACGGACTACGAACTACGGCTGGACGAGCGTTGTCCTTTGTTCGTAGCACTGGGTTGAGTCGTGCAAATATAGAACGTTAAGATCGCACTACACACAGTAGACTACGAGAGAAGAGGCGGAGAGGGAAACAACACGCAAAGATTTTCTTGTTTTCATCACAGTTCACAAAAATGCAAGTCAGTTTTGCATGTGATCTTATCTTTAGAACAATGAACAAATTCTTCCATACTTGAAGGAAGCAATTACGTCGGGTGAAATTGGTAAACAAAGTTTTGGTTACACAGGTTTTATTTTTTCGCCCATGAATACTTATGTCAGATATTAAAGAAATAGGAAGAAATAGTAATAGCTCATTTATTAAATTTAGAAGATGGACTTCTCCGACTACTGATCTGATGTAGTCTCGAAGATGTTTACATCATTTTCATTCAGCAAATGGCGCGATACAAAAACTCGCAGAAATAAATGTTACACTAGTATAAAGACACACTAATCAGTTCGAACAAACATTGAAACTTCTCAAGTGCGACTGAGTAAGTAAATTAACTGCATGATTTTTCTTCTCCTCGGCCGTCAATCTGAATTCTGCGTATAAACAGCTAAGCTTATTTAAATATGAGCTTAGCTAGTCACGACAGTGGATTAAAAGCGTAAATCTGAGCAGAAATTAGACACAACTTACATATTTCGCTTCCCTCTCACTTAAACTTCAATCTCGTTTTCAGCGTCAATTCCTACTCGACCTCAGGGGCCGAGAACGAGGAGAGGACCCTAGGAATGAGGTTACCAACTCGGCCCCAAAGAGTGGTCACGGTCGCTTTCGACACGAGAGGTGTTCGTTACTAGAAGTTCAAACCATAGGGCTTTCACTGGAAAAAGCTAATTGTCACTTATATCCATAATTCCACTGGCCGTTTGGGTCACCTAGATCATATATTATCTGTAATCAAGTGTATATGATCTCCTAATGAGAACTATTCTAATGAACAAAGTATACTGAACCTCTTCTTTTATTCTACTCTTTTCCAAGCTGAAGTCTAAGGCCATTCCTCCTTTGAGTTTGGCCACCTCGTCCTAAAAACGAAGACGTTCTCAGTCAAAACTGATTCTTGAAACACTGACGAAACCAGTTACACAATTTGATAGACAAAAACTCATGTTTCGTTACCTGTAAAATTCCTTTCAGAGAAGCCACTTCATCTCTTAATTTCTTTCGCAAAAAGAAAAACAGTAGAAACAAAATTAATTGTTTAGTTATTAAGATTTTGAAAATAAATTACATCAAAGTATAAAACAATACAAGCCGGGTTTCGAATGAAAACATTCTAAGTGACGTTTTGGGTTTGTGTTTTTAGTTTGCTGAAAAACTGCCTGTTTCTCACATACACATACGTTCTCATGGTAGTATTTTTTTTTAGCATTTTACACCAAAAGAATTCTTTCTTGTTCACACGAGTTCTGAAAAACATGACCACTCAAAGGAAGCAGTAAATATTAAAGTAAAAACACTTTTACCACACTTTTTACAAAGAAAACCATTTAAAACTTATGAAATTATGTGAAAATGTTAAGTAAATCTTAAAACAACTGTCCTAGATCAATTCGGCTAACTCGACGTTGCACCCAATTCAAACACTTTGGGAATAAAACGTTTTGTTTCAGGAATTTCCATATCATTTAAATGTGAATGCCACATTATAATGCAAATACGGTACACGAAGAATCTTAACCCCGGGAGATTTGAATTGAGCACAACGTTGAGCAGCCGCATGGGGTCTATAAATTGTTATGAAAAGCTTGATGATTTATAACTAATAAAATCTAAAATAGCTACCGTACTTGATTTTCCTCTTGAATTCGTGAAAACTTTCCTTGTTCAAGGAGAAACATTTCATTTCTGGAGGTAGAGAAAACAAATCACGAAAAAATAAAAAGAGAAAAATAGAACAGCCTTTAGTTATTGCTTGCAAAACTCTGCCATCTGCTTTTCTCACCATAATTAAGGGCCTGTTTACATGGAGTGGGGGACCCCAGGTAGGTGAGGTAACCTGCACTGGTGGGGTAAAAAATAGCCCTCCTTTACATGCAACCCCGCCATCCCTGGGTGCACTTTCTCAAGATTATTGAATGGTCGCTAAGCCGTAAACAAGAAAAATGCTGGCAAATCACGCGTTTTGGCGATTAATGCACTTCTACACTCTCTTGTTGCTCTTGCTGCAACCTTCAGTGCTATGCAAAGCCACCGCCAAGGTGAATTTTGCGCGAATTTGATGTATCACGAATCCGACCCCGGCCAGGCGGGTTACCTTTACCTTGAAACGTTTACATGGCAAAATTTGGCCCCGGCTGAGAGGGCAACCCGGTCTGGTAGACCGGGCTACCCGCCTTGGCAGGTCACCCCACCTATCGTGTCAACGTGATCAAATTAAAATGAGAGATTACATGGACAGGCGGGTTACCCCACCTAAGCGAGTTACCTCACCTACCTGGGGTCCCCCACCTCTATGTAAACAGGCCCTAAGAGAAGTTTTAAGGCAACAAGAACGTCAGTCTGTAAACTTTATATCAACCGTTATTATCATTTTTCTTTCCTTTACGTCTTTCACCATAATCTGGCCCCGGTTGTTCAAAATCTGGATAGCGCTATCTACCGGATGAAACACTATGTAGCGGATTAGCATTAAGGTGATGTTACACGAGACGATTCGCAACGACGATTTTTAGCGCAACACAGCGTTGCAATGTTGGAACAATGTTGTGACCATTCGAAACAATGTCGCAACAATGTTGCAACGTTGTGTTGCGCTAAAAATCGTCGTTGCGAATCGTCCCGTGTAACATCACCTTTAGGGAAACCTATTGCGTTAGTAGGGACTTTACGAACCAGAACGCGACGCAGTTTGAAAACACCGAAACCGAGAAGGGCCCGGGGCGAGAACGCCGTCACGAGCGCGGGAAAAACAAAGTTACGGATGCGAACGCGACGACAGAGACAGTACAGCTGTGCAAATCCTTTAAACTCCGCTAAACACATTTTCGTTTTATAGCTGGTGTTATACATCATAAATGGCAACATTCAGAGAGGCAAGGGAAGCTTTATTGTTTGCCTATCAAGATGGAAGCATTGATGATACAGAGTTTGCCCTGTTGTACGATTTAAATTCTTCTGAAAATCTCGAATTTCCTTATTGGAAGTATGGTCGCTTCGATCTTGATTCTATGACAGATGATGAGTGTAAGACCGAGTTTCGGTTTTTCAAGAACGATATTTATTTACTCGGAGAAGTTGTTGATATTCCAGACATAATGAAATGCCCCAATGGCGTTCTTGTGGACGGAACGGAGGCTTTGAGTGTGCTGTTGAAGCGTTTTGCATACCCGTGTCGATTTGCAGATATGGTTGCTCGATTCGGGAGACCAGTTCCACAACTTTGCATGATTACAAACCGAATGATGGACTATTTGTTCGATGAATATAGCCACCTTCTCGCAGATTTAAATCAGCAATGGCTTTCCAGGGACCGTCTCCGTCATTTTGCTGCCACTATACATGATAAAGGAGCTCCACTCAAAAACTGTTGGGGTTTCATAGACGAAACAGTGAGACCCTTATGTAAGCCAGATGAAAACAAAAGAATTCTCTATAACGGACATAAAAGGGTGCATGGGATAAAGTTTCAGTCCGTAGTTGCTCCAAATGGGCGTATCGCAAGTCTGTTTGGTCCAGTCGAGGGCAGGAGACACGGTAGTGGTATGCTAGTCGACTCAGGACTTCTGCAAGAATTATCGCATTACTCGTTTGCACCGGACGGGACACCCCTATGCGTTTATGGCGACCCTGCCTACCCTTTGCGTGTCCACTTACAAGGGCCCTTCAAAGGCGCTCATTTGACACCAGCAGAGCAACAGTTCAACAAGGCCATGAGCCAAGTCAGAGTTTCGGTAGAGTGGCTATTTGGGGACATTGTTAACTACTTTGCATTCCTAGATTTCAAGAAAAACTTAAAAATCGGCTTAAGTCCAGTTGGCAAAATGTACATTGTGTGTGCGCTCTTGAGAAACGCTCACAGTTGTCTTTATCAATCAAGTACTTCGAAGTTTTTTGGAATAGATCCACCCCAAATCCAGGACTATTTCAATTAGGTTTCTGATGTTCAATGTATTCTGCAGTTATTACTCACTTTCAAAAAATTATACAGCTTTACATTTGCACTGTGGTCATTATAACACAACGGGGAAGGAGGAAAAGTCATGGAAAAATATATCGAGTCTAATGCAATATATAACATAAAATTGTAATGGCTGCAACCTACTGACCACCCGCCCCTACCCCTTATCCTGCTTTTTAGTAATTATTAATGACCACAGCCTTAGGACTGAATTACAACTCACAATTTTCTCAATACAACTTGATTGTGTCTTAATCATTAAACCGATTTTAGTGAAGAGTACTGTTAACCCTACAAGGGATATTTTAAAATTAGAAATGTGAGATTAATATTTGGCCTTAACATACCCCCTTCCCTAGATTCCCCAGCCCTTTTTATCCTAGGGAGGTTTTTAAAACCTGTTTTCGAACACACAAAGTATCACTAGTTTCTTTTATAGCAGACTGTAAATACAGAATTTTATTGCAGTTTACGCAACAGATTGCAAATTTTCAAAAACATTATTCAACTATTCTAGACAAAAAATATTTTCTAATATGCCACCATCCAATGAGATAACTGCAATAATAGAACATAACAAAAGGCGGGCTCCTCGGCACAAGAAAAATGCGGTGCCACTGTTGAAATACAAACATTGATCGCTGACAGAAAACGTTGGTGTCGACTCTTGTCAAAACAAAGACAATAGTTAACAGTCCGGAATATCCCTAAATTTAAGGACAGGGCCGACTGGTCATGCGACACTTTTCAACCAATGAGAAGGCGCGCTTGTGTTTATCAACAAACAAATCAAAACATCGCCGCTGTGATAAAATATTTTCAAAACAGCGGACGGAGTCGGACAGAATCAGTCATCGTTTCGAGGCTCTCAGGCATATTTTTAAGACTTTTCATGAGGCATACACAATTTTTTTAAGAGGACAGCGTATCAGAAGCCATATTGGAAGTGTCTCGTGAAATATTCAGCACATTTTGTGACTTATTTCTTCTTTTAAACAACGCGATGTATGTGCGAGATTTTGGTCGGTTTTCAAGGTAGGTGAACAAGTATCTATTATTTTTTCGATTCACAGATTTTTTTTACGAAGTTCTAGATATTTTTCCTTGATTGTCATATCGATTAACTTTTATCATGTTGAATGTGGGGATGGTAGACAACCTAGAATTTTGGTAGACCAATTTTGAATTCCGAGGTCCATGAAAACACGTACGTTTTCCATTCCCGTACGTTTTCCATTCATAGAGCCGTGTTATTACTTTTTTTCGCATTAGTACGAGCCTTTGCCTTTTTTCTTTTCAAGGCCAAACAACTTTACTAGTCTTATGGATATTCACGTCCAACATCTCGCCTCACTTTGTTGAATTTTTGGGGATGAAATTGAAGATCATAAGCGCAAGGTAGATACTAACCGCTTTGTTTCTGAAATTCACCAAATCTGGAAAGATTTAATGTTGCTGGATTCTCCAACTGTTCATCCACCGTTAAAAAACAATCAAAGAAAGAAGGCAAATTTCAAGTGTAAATGATGTATTTCGCTACTCATTGAACATGCACTGAATCTGGGATCAAATTAAAACATTGCAGGTACTACAGCAAGCAAGGAAAGCACCAGATGCGTGAAGTCAACACGAAACAACACCAAAAAACAAACAAGAAAAATTAATAAATTTGAACTAGTTTTTATTTTATTCTTGTTATGATGACTGGTTCTTTGATTCTTGTCCTGTAGAAGCTAATAGGTAGTACCAATCCTGTTTTGTATGATCTCAACAAATTTTCACACTCTCTCTAAGGCTATTTTTACACGGGACCAGTTTGTTTCTATCAAAAATCTTGCAAGCCATGCCAGTGAAGCCACGACCACTGCGATCGGTCCGGAATCAGTTCGAACACCCCAATGATTCCTTGCAATGAATAATGCTCTTATTCTCTTACATGAAATGTTTTCTTTGAAATATTAAATGTGAAACCTAGACGAGTACTGTAAGCTCATCTTTAATTCTGTCCGTCGACTCCGTCCGTTGTTTTGGAAAATTTTTGAGCACTGGGGCGATGTTTTGATTTGTTTGTTGATAAACACAAGCGCGCCTTCTCATTGGTTGAAAAGTGTCGCGTGACCAGCTGGTCCTGTCCTTAAATTTAGGGATATTCCGGACTGGTTAATAAAATATACAAACTGGTTTTCAAAATCAAGCGACAGCTATACCAGCAATACTGGTGAATTTTAAGTGAATTAGGTAGCTATTTGTTCACAAGTTTGTCCAACAAACTCATCAGTGCTTTAGTTTGGTCTTGTTGCTGTCTCAACATCAGTTGTTGTGACGCCAAGAGTTGCTGTTGCTGCTGTTGTTGTTGTTCTTGCATTAGCCGCATTATTTCACTTTGTTGTTGCTGAAACTGGCGTTGCTGATCAATGCTCGCCTGTAGACGTTTTGCATCCAAATCGTGTTGCTCTTTTTTCAGCTGGAGTTCCTCAAGTTTAAGTTCCTGGTCTTTTTCCGCTTTTTTGGACAGGAACAACATGGTCTCGCTGCCACTTCTCCGTTCTCTTTTCTTTACTTTTTCCTGATCATTTTCGCCTGAGTGTCTCTTCATCGTCTCCGACACTTCTCAAGTGCTTTAAGTCTCATATCTGTGGCCTTTGCCTTCTCTTTTTCAGCCTTTCCTTTCACACTTTCGTCGTCCTCTCTCATTTCTGCATCAGCTGTTTCTTCGACAGCCATAATTTCTTCCACCAAGTTTTCAAGTTCTGTGGGCTCGGGCGGCGCGATGCCCGAGCTCCTTTCCTCAGCTCTCAATTTCTTTTTGATTCGGTTAATTAAAATACCCACATGATCCCTTACGGACCTTTTATCCACAGCAAAGACAGGCTTGGAACAGGTATTCAAAGTGTTGGCTATTCTATCCCAAATTTCGCTTCTTTGCGACGAACCCTTTCTTGTTTTGAACGGATTCTCGGAAACGACCTCTCTGCATAACAGGACATCGTGCTCACTTGTCCAGTACATCACATTACTGCGTGAAAAAAGGAACAGTCTGTTTTAGTTTGTTTTCAATGAAGAACATAAATATAAAGTTTAAACTCATTTTAATCTTATATTTAAGCAGGACAGGAAATTGAATCTTCTAATAAACTAAATTGGACTTACTTGCCAGTTTTCGACTTTGGTTTCGAACTCGGCGGGTCTGCGTGTTGTCCATTCATCATAGCGGTAACCAATTGACCTGCAGTAAAACGCAAATTAAAATGTTTGTTTGGTATTTTTTTACAATAAATAACATTTTCATGGACTTAGAAAAACAGTTTTGCCTATAAGGTAGCAAAAGAAAATTTAATTCTAGGTCAAATTCAGTGGAAACTACTCACGTTTTCTGGAAACGCTGCAAGTGCCAACCTCGTGTTCTGAACGTGAAGAAGACGCGTTGCAGTTTAGCGCCAAGCATGCGCAGTGAAGCACTTTGTGAGCAAATTACTTCCGGTGACGTTTCAGGCTGCGTCGCGTTCCGGTTCGTAAAGTCCCCAGTGGCTAGTCTAAAATCCAACGGCACGAGTACGTACGTAAGAGTTATACGAATAGGACAAAATTTGAAAGGAAAGTTCTCTAGAGTAATATCACATTTCCTTCACTCGAGAGACCACGACATACAGCTCTTCCTTACAGGGTGCTTTTACAATATTGCGTAGAGTTCGATATGTGACTTGGGCTACCTGTGAGATAAAAAATAATTTTAACAAACTGACCTGCTTTCGGATAGCTGACGACATGAACACGTCGCCTGATTTCGTCTTGAAGTTGACAATGTAGTCGTAGAGTAGCTGGGGATCGTCAGTAAAATACGCCGGAATTCTTAAGCCCATTATTTCCACTGTTTTAGTTGATCTCCATTCACCTTTGATTTCTTGCAAGATCGGAAAGTTCGCCATGATTCTTCGTGTGATGGTGCGTTATTCATAGCGACAACACCTCGGGGTCATGGGATCACCGAACCTCGGGGCGGAGAGAAGGGTCTGGGCTCGAGGAAATGATCCGGGAAAATTCCCAGAAAACTTTCAGTTTCAGATTTAAGAGCTGGAAAGTTCGTAGTTCATTTCGAAGTTCTTTTATTTTGATCACCAACAGTTTAGAGTGATTTTCTGAGCTAGAACACTTGAAAAATATTCTGGAGATTAACGATGGGCACTTTGCAGCTAAGAAGGTACGTATTTTATCAGAAATACTTACATATTGACAACCATAGAAATATGAAGGACACGAAAAGATTCGATCGATACGATCGAGTCTCAGCGGCCAATAAACACTGCAACAAAGCATTCCAAAAGGTATTTTCGGACTTTAGGAAGCCATATTACACAAATGTTTACCAAATCATGTGGAAGAGATCATGCATTTCAACTTTAAAGTATCCCTTGTGCAACAATTACATTTGTATTTAAGCAAAGAGCAACTCAAATTACATCAATAGACCATTTTACGTTGTGCGCTTTCGTATCCTAGCCTTTGAGTGAACGTGAGGCTGAGGTTGACCTTGTTTTGAGACAAACCTCTTTCCTTTTTTTCTGGAAATTATGCTTTAAAAAAACTAGTTAGTATGAGAACGACATGACCTACGTAATCATCAAGCAGGAAGGGTTGTATCAAAAGAAGGTCATCTCTAGCCTGCGTGGCAGGCGTTAAAAGGGGAAGGGGAAGGGGGGATTTGGGCGCGCGAGGGAGAAAGAAAAGGAACGCCTGCAAGGATACCATTGTTTTCTCCATTTTTCACGGTCAGATTCTGAGCGTGAAAATAGTGATTCGTCAGAATTAATTAAATGTCAATCTTTGACTTCATACCTTTTCCGATTGTTTAAATCAACATCATGCTATTTGAGTAACTAAACATATGTTGTTAGTGAAGCATGATGAGAATTCTCTACGGGAATTCATCGTTAGAAGGCGTCAATTTCAGCTTGAAGGGAGAATAGGAAAAAGCAGTTAAAGAACCGAATGAAGGATAAGGCCTGTCAGGAGATGAGTTTACTGACTGGTTCTGAAAAGTATCATCTCCCAACGGCTTGTCGGTTTTATACTCGCCGGAAGAAATAAAGGAAAAGTCATGGTGCCTATGTGCTTGTTATCTGCTGTTTAACCTGCCTTATCAACAGCAAGATAACTGAAGACGAAGCGATCTATACCTTTTGGCAATTTTTGGTTGAGGCCTTTCATTCTTCTCGCTGGTCTTTTGATAGAATTTACGGAACGTTTCCTTTCTGGTTATGCTAGAAAGAGTTCACTCAAATTCTTCATCGAGAATAAAAGTGGTAAGACAATTTTACTTGTAGTTTTGAGGTAAAAACGCATGCCATTCATAAAAATATAGCGCAAACAAAAATTCACCAACATAATTGTCGTAGTCAACAAAATAAATCAGTCTTATTTAAGAAACGACCTACAAAACTTTAGACCAAAGGTAAAGACCAGGACTGTTTCAATTTACTAACAATAAGACTTGTCTCTCGCTACTGATCTTTCTAATTTAGATCGCATGCTGACAGGACAAGAGACGCCGTTTATTGATGCCTCAGTGTTGAAGCGAAACACACACTGATTGCACAAATTTGTTCGATCGTGCCGAATCACTGTGACATCGAGAAAAACAGGACCAAGTATCATTGGGATCTGCTCCATTGTAAGCAGTCCGTGAGAAACAAGGGAAAATATAAACTCTGCTATTTTCCAAAATATGCTCAAACACAAACAGTTCATAAACATGACCACCACAGAATCTAACTCGTACTGGTCCGTTGCTATCTAAGTCCGTTGAGAACAAGCTAGACGAGTAAACGGTCGTTTTTCATCGTTGTCGTGAATGAAGATAAATACAAGAAGGAATCTAGCCGAATTGTACAACATTTCCTTCGCCAGAAGATTAGTTTCGTCTCAAAACTCATCAGGCCACGCTGTAGTAATCGTTTAATAAAAACATCCGCCTGGAAGCGCCTCGATAGCCGCTTCATGTCAACATACTTTGAACACACACACGCAAATAATAATTCAAGAGCCAGCAGCCTCTAAAATGACTCAACAGAAAGTTTCTGTGAACTATAAGGAAGATTCCATTTAAGATTCCATCACTCATCATGGAGTAGCCGTCGTTAATTCTCTGCTAATTCAACGGCCTCTGTAAGACAATCGTAAGAACACATTGTAAATCCACGTAAAAAAAATCCAAGGACGAACAATTTCAAAATAATGCAAAAATATTCTTCTGTAATCACCATAGAACGATTCTTAGTTCAAAACTTCGCGAACTATTCGTACGATGGCTGAGATTTCAACAGCTAAAAACAGTCTTCCGAAATCTCCGACAGAAATTGAAAAAGATGGGCCACCTTTTTGAAGTTTGTTTTCACTGGCTAGCGCATGCGCCACGGGTGACATAGCCCCTTTAAATGGACGAGCGCATTTGAACTTTTTTTATAGTACCTATTACTTGGATTTCTTGTTTCAGGAAAACAAAAGAAAAACACTGTGAGAAATACAATTAGAACATGCATCGTGGCCAGACTTACTTGACAGCTAGTCATTCACAGTTGCATTAATTTTGTCATTTTTTTAATCAGTAGGTGGGATGGCGAAAACAATGGCTTCCTTGCAAGCGTTCCCTTCTTCCCTACTCCCTCACGCATGGTCTCATGCCCTATAAGCTAATTCCCTTCCCCTTCCCTTTCGAACGCATGCCACGCAGGCTAGGTCAACTCCAGCCTCATTTCCACCTGTAACTGTAAAATGGACGATTTTTTTGGAGGGGTGGTGGGGTGGGGGGATTGGGGGAAGGTGGCGCTGGAATTGCAGTTAAGGGGGAAGGCTGTGGGTTGTAGAGGAGGACCAGCTAGATTAATCATGTAGTGTAGTTTACTAAACCCTTTTTCTTAATTATTATTTAACTAGTTATTGCTAACACAAGTAGATGCAATCCTCAAAGCTGAGGAATAGGCATTTTTAAGTAAAATGCACATTAAAAAGATATTACAGTTTTGTGAACAGCAGAGGTGTGCGTCTTATGTTAAATGATGATAAGACTGAGTTTTTGCTCCTTGGTATCAACACTACTAGGAGTATGTATGTGAAACACCATGTGAAAAACGTGTGAAAAATGTCCTATTTTCACACTCTTTTCACACATTTTTCACACGTTTTTCACACACTTTTCACACGCATTTCACACACATATTTCACGTGCATGTGAAATTTTGCATAGTGAAATATATGTGAAAAGGGTGTGAAGCGACGTCCTCCCTTTCACACATATTTTCACATTCACTTCACATGGGGTTTCACACAGGCTTTCACATTAATCCTCCTTTAAATTCACACATATTTTCATACACTTCACATGGGGTTTCACATGGTCTTTCACATGTACTTAATCCTCACTGAATGGCAAAACATCTAGAATTTCACATGCTACTAATTCACACATTATTTTCACATACACTTCACATGGGGTTTCACATGAGCTTTCACATGTAAATCCTCAGAGATCGGAGATCATGAATGGCAATAGAATTTCACTACCCTGCGAGCAGAGGTTTGTTTACACGTAAACAAACCAACTACGCGTAAACACGTAAACACGCGTAAACACGTAAACAAACCAACTATGCGACAGACAAGCCACCCAAACGACTTTGTAAACGCTAAAAGCCATGCAAGAACCCGTACGATACAGAAGACGTTAAAACAGCGCTGCTTTAGCGACTTATTAGCGCTGCAACGAGCGCTGCAGAAAGGTTGCACGAACGCTGTTTTCCGTTCGCTGCAGCAGTGCATTTTTGTGACTGCGTGAACGCTGCGGTAGCGACACTGAGAGCTGCAGGAGCGCTGCCGTAAAGATGCAAAAAAATAGCCACACGAGGCCATACGGTCGATAAACAGCTTTTATGCAGCGCTGTGCAGCGTTAGTGAAGCGCTGCCAAGAACAGTTGTACAAAAAAAAGAAATGCAGACTTCAACAATACAATAATCATGAGACATGGTAAAGGAGTTGACAAGAGGCCTTATAGTAGCGGAGTAAAAACCACAAGAAATACAAAATGCAACTGATACTTTATTAGTATTCACGCGTACACGTTACAAAAGCAGGTGACATATAAAAAATCTACGACAGTCTCGCTTTGTAAATATTCAGCAATCACGGTCACTCATCTAAATGTAAGAACATCCATTAACATGCCGACATTGAAGTTTATCTTTTTTTTAAAATAAAGAGAATAAGAGCGATTGTTCTACATAAAGTTTGCACGGACAGCAGCCAAATGATGTTTTGATTCGTTGCAACAGCCTAACATCGCTCACCTTGACGTTTTGTCCATGATCCACGATCTGCCGTCACTGTTTTCATGAAAGAAATCAACCCAATTTTACCTTGGCCGTCGTTAAATTTACAATGGACTAAGGAACGTACATCATCGTGAACGTTTGAATCTTGTAAATACATGCGTACCCCAGCTCAGATTCTTGTATCTGTGTTGCTTGCTCTGGTTCGATTCGTCGGTACTTCGCGTAGAATTCACTGAACAGTGCCGTTGTTTACAAATACCTTTGAGCTGTTCCATCCAAAAACATCAACAGAACTTCCACCTCGAAACACTGAACTAGATGCTAAACACTTACAATGTATGTATGTTTGCGCCTTTCATTCAACGGTCGCAAATGTTTGTCCAGCGATGTAATGTGATCTGATGCAAAAGTGCCGACCAATTAGATTACAGCCTAGAATGTCTCCAGGGAATTAGCGATAACATTCCCACACTCGCCAGTCACGGAATAAAATTTATTGAAATCTTTATTCCAAAAGCATAGAATTTGGAGGTTTATTCAATAAGTGATCTTCCCTGCGTACAAGCTTACTCACATTTCTTAGAGGTACAGTCAAAGTTTTCTCGTTATGAAAGCCGTAATCTGTGGCAAAAGGCTTTTCTGGCGGTTCATGTTATGAGCGCTCAAGAACGTTGTGCTATCAGATCCAGCGTAGCTGAATTGTAGCGTTACTGCAGCTATTGAAAGTCGGCAACTGCGCTGCAAAACTGCTGCCGAGAGCTTCAAAGGCAGCACCAGCACTTTTGCATCCCGCTGCAACTTGGATTAAGCTGTTGTTTGGCTTCTAAAATGCTGCTAAACAGCTGTAATTTAGCTGTACAGCTATTTTGTGGCGCCGTACAGCGCTGCAAGTTTCGTACGGGTTTGCTCTCCAGGGTTTTAATTTTGAAGACCTTTAAGTCCTTATTTGGTATCTGCAGCGTTGTGCAGCGATAATGCAGCCTCAAGCGTCGCTTGTATTCAGGTTGTCATATGGAGTGGTTTCAATGTTTATATCTAAGTCTCATTGCAGCTTTTAAGCAGCGGCCCGCAGCGCTGCTTTACCGCTGCTTTACCGTGGCAAAATTTTGCAGCGCTTTCGCAGTGCACGAAATGTGACGTTCTCTGCTTTAGCGACTCACGAGCACTGCTTTACAGACGCTTAAGCGCTGTGCAACCATAAAAGTGAACTGCTGCAGCGCTGCGGCAGCGTTGCGTCGTTCGTACGGGAAAGAAAACTCCGCTTGCAGGGTAGAATTTCCCATACCACTTCACACAAATTGGGTATGTTGTTTCACAAGCAGATATTCAGTAAATCAACTAGCTTAGATCAATTTACACACAAATTTACATTTTCACTTTCCGCTTGCAATAAATTTGTCCGAATTAAGTACTGTCAACTGCATGCATGGTTGTGTTTTCATATAGTCACAAACAACTTCAGGTTTATAGCCTGATCTGTTGGTTTATTTATAATTTTATGGTATTTTCAGAAGAACTTGATTTATATAAAACTGGCAAAAAGTGAAAAGCAAACTGGATAGAATTGATTGGCAAAGGAAATTGGTTTCATATTATCAACATGGTGAAACTCAGTTCAACTGACTCACATGTCCCAAAATGAACTTAAATGTAAATTTAAGTTACTCCCAAAAGGCACATAAGGCTAATTGAAACATCAATGTCTAATCCTGTTTATTTGTCAATATTTATTGCCTGGAGGATAATAATAAAAACAAAACTTTCTATCATGCTCAGTTTTTATACCTTTAATTCCTACATCAACAAAATAACTAATAATAAATTATACTAATTTTTTGGTTAGAAATATTTCTTATAAATTGTAATAATTATGAGAGTAAATGACATAGTGGCCAATTTACAATTTCCACTTATTAAGGAATACCAAGTTACAGAAAAGCAATCTAGCTCTCAATGTCAGTGAAAAGACAAAGTAAATAAACAACTTTGAAAAATACAAGCATGTTTATGGAAAAAAATAATGGTAAATGACTGTTTCTTTCAAAGTGGCTGAATAGCTTTCTGAACTGAAGGTCCACACATCAGACTAGATAGAGCTGCCTTTTATTTTTGACCTTACTGCAGATGTATGAATATTATGAATCGAAGCTCAAATAAACAAACCTACTCAAATTTTATAGGTTTAGTTCAACTCTCAAGTCATTATGAATTAACTGGAAACTGAATTGCTTTGAACGCTAATTCCAGTCCGCTGCTTTACAAGAGGGCCCTTCTGGGGCTTGGCACTTTGGTATATTGGGGTTCACCTTTAATGGTGATGATGATGATGATTTGTAACAGCACGTTTGTTGTGATCACTTGCCTTAAAGGTCTGATGCATTAAAGTATAGTGAGTTTTCTAGGTTAGTAACATATCAAATCTTATTCTTCAAAAATTCATCACCCTCATAGTCAACTTAGTTTGATATTTATCAGCTATGAGCCATAGAATGCTAGATGTGGCATGGCATGAAATTTAATTTTGCAGTTTTATGAGCCATGAAATGCCTTTCATGGGGTATTCACCAGAAATTCATGGCATTTTCATAAAAATATGGTTCATGGTGGTTGCATTTAACAAGCCCTGAAAAAAATTCACATGCTCACTCTGACATGCCTAAAAGTGTTCACATGCATGTGAAAAATTTCACATGCATAGCATCTATTATGCATGTGAAATTTGAAGTTCACATGCATGACAGATTTGTTTCACATGTATGAAAAGATTTCACATGTAATAAAATGCTTGGAAAAAAAGTTCACACATATGACAAAATTTCACACCCATATCAAAAAGTTCACATGCATGTGAAATGCTGATGTCGTGAACTTGTATTTTTTCCAACATTGATTTCACATGGTTCCTTTTTTTCACACACTTTTCACACCCTTTTCACGCGATTTTCACACACATAGCCCTAGTAGTGCAAGCAACAGCTAGCTGTCGGATTATGGTTAAAACGTAGAATTGCAGCTGTAACAGGAACATGTATATTTGGTGATTCAGCAACATTTATAAATAAAGATCGCAGAATTTTACTTGGAGATATTTTCATTGTGCCTTGGGATATTTGATAGCAATGTGCAGCCCAAAATGCAGGGTGGGGAAATTTGGTTGCATTTGACTGGAATGATTTGCCTGTAGGCAGCCGGGAATTTGACAGACAAATTTTTGAAAAATGTCAAATCCCCACCCCATGCCCTGCCTCCCCCCCCCCCCCCCCCCCACCCGGGCCAGCTTTACATTGATAGGTGCATTATTATTATAACATGCAAATTACTTAATTGAAATAATGACAGAGGTTTTTCCTTAAAATGATAGATGCCAATAACCAGTCAAAAAGTGGACAAGGAAACATCAAGTACAGTCAGTACTAATAAATCAACAACAAACTATGTGCATTAGCAATGGCAGCTGCAGCAGCAACAGGGTCAAGTTCAAGGTACATTTGTATTAAGATCACTCTGATTTCTTTCAACTTCCTTTTTTTTTACCTGTTATATTAGTAGGTATTAATTGTTTCAGCCAGATATCCCAAGAATGAATTAGTGAGATCCCTGAAACTCCTCCACACACTGTATGATTTCCCTCAGCATCAGAGCCAAGTATAAAATTAATATTATAAATATTATTAATATATAGATTTAGCCAAGGCCAAAAGTGAAAGTCTTGAAAGATTGCTTTAGGAAATGTCTTCCTCATTCAATTAATTATACTCATATAGGCGGTAAGCAGAGAGCAAACTGAATTATACCATTTAGAAAGCTGACCTGAGCCCGTGACTGGTCAGCAGGTAACTTTTATAAAGAACATCACTTCCATGAGTTGTATACCTGAGCCCTCGATACCCTTTTTTGACAGCTGTCAATTGATCACAACATGGATGTCCAATATCAAGTTTTACACAGATATTATTTAAGTGTGCCATTTGCATCCGCTAACATGAAGGGGTGGATGTACACGTACGGACGATTTTCTCAGAACCAAAATTTCTTGGAAGCATAGATTACCATATTTTTTTACCCATGGTACTCTGCTGCACGCGCGAGAGCTCCGCTATTAATAATAACTACTAGAAGTAATGCATCAAAACCAAGGCACATTAATTAGATCTGATATCAATACCCTGGCAAGTTAAGGATTAAGAAACTAGGTGCTTCACCTTTAAAGGACAAACTCTGAGGTGTCTGAAAATTGGATAGAACAGGCTCTCAAATGAAAAATAATAGGGCCCTTACAGCTGGAAATCATGTGACCTTTCAAGTTGTGCTAAAATTATGAAATGCAATTTAAAATACCCTGGATGGAAAGTTCACCAACAAAAATAATTTGCTGGGTCTGCTTTATTGTTGGGTTTGCTATTAACAGTTTAATTTTTACAGGTGGGTTTGAATTATGGAAATACAATGAATGGTCTATATCAATGGGAAAAGTTAAAGCCGTAATGCGTTTTGGTGCAAAAAATTTTATCCCTATAATTTTTCAAACAATTCATGATCAACACCATGGAAATAACTACTCTTATATATTATGTCAGTCGCATAATATAAATAACAATGGGCCTTCTGGCTAATCTAATTTTTTCTTTTCTTTTGCATCCTTGAACTAGTTACCTGTATAATTTTGTGTAAGGGAGGTCAAACGTGACTGCAAAGGGCATGAGGCAAGCTCTTTGTAAGCCTTGGTTTATAAAGGGTCTTTCAAAATGGGTTCAAAAAAACATCTATTATACAAAAGCTTTCGTAACGATCCCAATTCTCATAATGACTTATCAGTTAGCTGTACTACATTAGCACTTTAAAAACAAACTTAATCATCTTCAATTGGGATTGCTAAGAGAATGAGCGATTGAAAACTTTTCTTCTTAACTTTATTTGACACCGCTTTTAAATATTACTTGTGCTTTGCTGCTCAATGTTTTGCTTGCTTTTCATCCCTCGGGCATCCCAAGCATACTATGTGTGGATTGGGGCTTCAGAGGTCATTTGGTTATTATGGAATATTATACTTGTATGATAACTGTATTATCTGATGCCAAATAAATGCATAAATCTTAAAGATATGACGTCTTCTTGTTTGTCTATCTGTACTAGTAGCCCTTAAGATAATGAAAGTCGGTATTTCTTTCCTTGTTGCATGCGATTCAGTACAGTCCCTTATAGTTCAAATTTTATTCGAATCTACAACGCTATAAGAAGAAAAAAAATCATGATCACACAAAATATTGATTCAAAAAGCTCCCTTATATCTTTAGTTCATAGCCACTCTGTGTCCTCCAGCCAGTTTAAATGCCGTTTAGTCGATGTTTTAAATGCAGATACATATCCAAGAAATTAGAGATAGGTGAATTACTTAAAGTGCAAGATCATAGAATTTGTAGGAAGGTTTCTAGTATCCCGAACCACCCTCTTAGAGCTAACTTCCCTGAGACTAAGATTACAAGATACAACTTAAGGAATAAATCTCCCGCAATACCCGCCATTCACACGGACGGCTTTAAGAATACAATCTTTAATAGAATTGTCTTTAAGTATAATGTAGCTTGGTGAATAGTGTACTTTCTGTATTTGATTTTTGTATTTCTTTCTATGTATATACCAATCTTATTTAGAGACATACTTTAGTCCATTAACATTGTTATATTTAAATGTAACATAAGATATGTAATTTTATCTTTTGAACAATTAATAAAGACACTTTATTTTATTTATTTTTAGTCAACTTTCTGCCACTGGATGGGGTCGCATTTTCACGACTCAATTGACTATAATGGGGTCGCATTTTCAATA
>OZ037776.1:9701502-9729002 GCA_964035525.1 Porites cylindrica | reverse complement strand
GAAGTAAATCTATCTACGAATTTTGATATACCGTATTTATTCGAATAAGCGCCCAGCCTCGAATAAGCGCCCACTCTCAAGGTCCAAAAATTTATTAAGTGCCCAGGGTGGTTAATCGAATAAATACGGTATCTAGCCGAGCCGATTTTTTGAAAACCAACCTATCGAAATTTGCAGCCATTTGAGTTAAAAGGCGTCAAAAGGCAGGTTTTTTGGGCTCGATAAGCTGCAAATCACACTAACGAAGGAAAAAGAAGGGGGACTGAGAAAGAGCGAGGAGGAAGAAAGGAGGAAAAGAGAAAAAGCAGTGGTTGCACCCATACTTTTTATAATGGCTACTTTAAAAACTGTACGACACAGAAAGGTCCATTTGGCGATAACGTTTTCAAACACCCGGCTAGATATACATTTCTGTTTTTCGAAATCGCACATGTGTAGCTGTCTCGAGCGGTTTGATGTACGTGATGTTAAAGAGACATTTTTGAAAAGAATTAGAATTAAATATTTGCAGAAACATCCAGTAAATAGCTCATCTTCACTGATTCCTCACATATAGATTTTTGTGAAACTTCGCAGACCAGAAGACAAGCACTAAAGTATACGTAGCCTAGTACATTTCTAGAGGAAATACGACTTAGGGCTGAAATTAATGGGGGAGCAAAAACAATTGTGACGTCATTGTCACGTGATATTCATTCGGATCGCGAAAAAGATATTATAATAAAGTTCAATCTCTGTGTAATTCATGTGTTATAATGGAATTACAGTAAAGACCAAGCTGTTAACGTAGTACTGTTCCTTTTGCTTGTTCTTAAGAAAAATTGGAAGTCTAATAGAAAAGTTTTTTACTCAAGTAAGGAAATGTGGATCACTGAAATGGAAATCCGCTTTCTTCGTCTAAGCATTTTGTTTTTTTCCTTTTTGCCCTGTAGAAATTTCCAATTTTGAAGCCGATATCGCTTTCTTTGCCAAGCGACACGATCCAGACACGAGAAAGTGGCTATTTGCAGATATTAACAGTTGGTTCCATGCTCCTGGTGAGTCCAGAGCTTATGTTCTCCTGGGTGATGCGGGAGTTGGCAAAAGTGTAATAGCAGGAGCCCTGGCAAAGCAGGCAAAGGATGCTGGGTACTTAGGCGCTGCTTACTTTTGTTACTTAGTAGATGAGACAAGAAATGATTCCAGAATTCTTCTAGGTACTATAGCTTGTCAGCTTTGTAAATGTAGTGTTCAATACAGTAATATGGTAGGAGGGGAGGGTGGTGTAAGAATGACATTAGCCAATAGGAAGTTAAGTATTGTTGAGTTGTTTACAAAACTGTTACAAGAACCTTTAGGTAAGTGCGCGCCTCGTCAACGAAGAAAATTAGTCATTATTGACGCTCTAGATGAGTCAGAGTACAAGTCCAGGGACGATTTTCTTGATCTGGTTATGCACCGTTTTCCGCGGCTTCCAAAGTGGCTTTTGTTTTTTATCACCAGTCGCCCTGAAGATACCGTGCAGTTCACTCTGAAAAATTATAATCCTTGCGTTAAAATATGCGCTGGATACGGCAAACATCTTAATGTTTATCAGCAGCACGAGCAGGACATTAAGCGATTTTTGGAGAAAAGAGTCGATTTCTCCTGTCTCCCCTACACTGTCGAAGACGTAGCAAGGAAGTGCAATGGACTGTTCTTGTATGCTTTCTACATGGTGGAAGTGCTAAATAATTCAGCATGTCTAGGTAGCGTTGGTGAACTGACTGATCTTTTTCCAAGAGGCATTGATGATTTTTTTCATACCAATTTTAAGCGGATTTTTGATAAAGTGAAAGCAGATCTCTTCACAACTTTGTTCGGCTGTGTTTTAGCTTCTCCTTCTCCTATTCCGCGGTCATTTATTTCATTCCTTCTAAAGAGAGAAAAATCGCACCTGGGCGAACAAGAAGTTATTGACACCGTTTCAATATTTTTGGTACGCGGAGCTTCTGATCAGACTTTTACCTTTCTTCACAACTTAATCCCATCCTGGCTGACCGACAGTGAAAAAGCTCGGGAATTTTGTGTCGATATTACAGTGGCACGGGAGTACTTAAAGAAAATTGTTTTGGAATTTCTTCCTTCCAGTATGATCAACGTTTCATCGGGAAAATATTCGTCAATTGAAACAGATTTACTGGACTACGTCTTGCATGTCGGAGTTCGTCTTTTGTGTAAGTGCGATGACAGAGATTCGATGAAGATCGCTCACAACTTCTTGACAAGCTACCAGTTTATTCAGAAGAGAATACAGAAAAGCCGGATTGGCGTGTATTCTCTGATTGGTGATCTCAAGCTTTCTGCTGGTTGTCAGAATCTTTCTGACACTGAAAAGGAAACTCTGCAAGGAGTTTGCAGAGCACTAGAAAGAAGTATCCATACTCTTTGGGAATGTCCACATCTTCTGCCTTCCTGCCTGCAAATGGTGTCCAAAGCTGTCAAATTAAACATGACAATTCCCGATGGAGTGTCCACCACTCGGATGGAGTGGAGTTGGCTTCCTTTCCCTGCTCCTAAAGCCCTTCATAACAAGGTCAGGAGGTGCTTTGCTTTTTCACCTGATAAGAAGTTACTAGCCCAATTTAAAGACGGGTGCATCTCGTTGTTCAATTCATGCTCCCTTGAAAGGTTGCTTGGCCCAGTCAAAGTAAACGAAGTGTCAGACGTAAAAGGTCTGGCATTTTCTTCCTGTGGTAATTTTGTCTTCTTTGGAAAATTTGGCAGAGCGTTCTCAGTACAGCGAGGAATTATTGAAACATATGTCCCATTACAGAAAGTTCATCGTCTATGTGAATGGTGTTCATTTACCCTTGATCGACAACACATCGTGGTGAAATGTAACAGGTTATGTACTCCCACTTGCTGGTTGTGCTTTTTAAATCACCTTTGTTTGTGGGCCAAATTGGAAATTGAACGGAGCGGTGAAAGAGAACCCTTATGTCGATGTTTTCCTCACAAGCTGGAAGTGACAAGAAAATACCCCCAATTAGCAACGTATCAGGGTTCGCGCATTACAGCAATGAGGCCATTGTTAAATCTCCTCAGCGAAATGAAGTGCAAAGAATGGTGTTCACTTTTAGAAAAGGTACAACTTGATAGAGGAGATTTGACTTTTCTGGTTCCAGATTGTCTCAGGTGTAAATTGTCAAGAGATTATGAGGCATTAACCTTGAAAGAAGTTCGTCAATTTGTTATTGACCACTATTCTAACATATTCAAGTATCAAGTTTGGGATGCCCGAACGGGTGAACCTGTGCTTAATGTAGCCTTATCTTCCGGTGTTGAGGTATGCCACTTTATTCATTTTGGTCACCTAGGCACAGCATTCGAGACATGTGGCACACTGTTTACCGGCATTGATAAGGCTCTCTCACTCGCCAATATTGCTTTACTAAGCACTATTTGTCATCACCTTCTCTTCCATGAAAGTCTTCTGGAAAAGTATTTGTTTAGCAGCTTTCGACCCAGGCCAATAGCGATATTAAAATGGTATTGCCCTCGTCCTGATGGAACAGTTAGCTTTATGGTGGATAGCCAAAACGTGAAACGTGTCATTAAAGAGATCAGATGTTATGCTGCCTTGGAGGAGGATGTAGTTGTTTATATGACTCATGAGTCCCGTCTATGTGCTCTCTGTCTCCAGACAGGCACCACGACTGTTCTAGACAGCTCCGAACCAATTATGAAGGTATTGTACCGTGAAGCGGTTCAGCATCTCGTTTTAACCAGCGATGACACTATTGGAGCGCCAGCCTCATCGAATTACTTAACCAGCGATGACACTATTGGAACGCCAGCCTCATCGACTTATACATTTACCGACTTATCCAACGGTGACACTTATGAAGCAATAGAAAAGGCGTCAGTCTTATCGACAGTTTCACCAATGATAGCCTCCGAACTGGAAAATCTCCCTGATGAAGGTAAAAAAGTGTTTTTCTCTGACAGTGTACCTTGCCTATCACCAGGAGTGATATGGGTGGCCAAACCGTTTGTTAAAGATGCTGAGACTGTGGTCCACTTGTTTCGTGTAAGACATCCACATTATCAGCAGCAACATTCCAACAACCCAGAATACGTCATCGAGGAGGTCGCTCAATTTGGTTTCACAAATGATCACTCATTTTTCGTGTATTTAAGTGTTCACACCTCACTTCACGCCCTGTCTCTACAATCGGGTACCATTCTGCAAAGCGTCTCAGGAGTTAGCCCGTTATTCTTCACTTCTGTAGGGCACGTAGGCTATCATTTTCAGGCCGATGACGAGGGTAAAACTCTGTTTTTGAAAGACTTCCCTTGTGATTTTTTGAAACATTTTCTTATACCATCAGTGAAAATTCCAATGCAAGCAAACTTCGTTTCAGAGGACACTTTCTTGGTTCTTTGCACTGATTCATCAGTTTTGTCATTTCAAGCAACTGGAGTTTTATGTACCAAAACTATATTTGCTGAGCCTCCCTTGGACTCCGGTTTGCTTGGCCCTTGGCACGTACAGAAATGCGCATTTTCCTCGGATGGAAAGCTAATTGCTGCTCACCATGGTAAGATGATAACGTTGCACGATACAATCGGATCAGACGATTGCAGTTTTCTGTGTTCAGTTTTTGAAGATGATCACGAGTTCAGTGTCCTTCAGCTTACATTCTCGGGTGACAGTGCCTTACTTCTTTATTGCATAAGGAATTGTCCTTTTGTCGTGTGGGACGTTAGGAAGAGAGAAACGTTAGCATCATTTGACCCACCTGGCCTTGTTTCTGAGGATTTTTGCTGCTTCTTTACAGTAGATAACAAAATAGTTTTTTCCACTGAGCTTCACATCGAGATCTGGGATCCTGCGAAGATTACAAATAAAGCATCGACCAGACTGGATGTCGACGTGCTCTATAGTAAAGCTGACGTAATCACCTACTGCACAGTGTCACGCAACAATGATCTATTGGCTTGTTGCGTTGTGGATAGAATCTTACTCTACTCTCTTGACAGTCCTACCAACCCGCAGCTCGTTTTAAAGCTACCTCGCGCCCATTTAGGTAAAATCGAATTTTGTCGGTTTTTAAATGGGAACCGCTACATTATATCATATGGTATTGATGGTGCTGTGTTCTTGTGGGACGTATTTGAGCGGACAGCCATTTCTTTCGATTCATTAGAGTTCCAGTTGAGGGTGAAAACATTTCCTTCATGACTGTCTCCCCCAAGGAAGACAAAGTTGTTGGTTTCACCTCATTTGGGAGATTCTTCCAAATAACGCTGAATGGATTAAATGCTGAGATTTCGTCATTCCAATTGAAACCACAAGGAATGATGATGGGGCCTAATGCGTCAACCGTCACTGGAGCAGTTTGCTCTAATGTTGAACAGATCGCTGAGGAAACGGACATTTCAAAAGTACTGGAAGAGATGTCTTATATGTATCCTTCTGACCACAGTGAAGACGGTGATGGAGGTGAATCGGAAAATTCCGAGACTGATCAATAAGGTTTAGCATGTGGTATCCATAAATGAAGTCGGACATTAAAAGAATCACACAAAAGAGCCACAGGCCGGTCACTGGTGAGCTTTGAAATACGCAGAGTAACCAGTCAGTTTTAAAATCGAAGTTGTTCTGTTCATCTCGTGGGGTAGAAAACAGTGATCAAAGTCAATCGGAAGAGTACCGTAGTTTTTTGGACAAATCATAATATGATTGCGAGGCAGCAACGTTACAATGAAGGCAAACAAGACTCTTCATTAATTAGGGCTTTTATATTCAAGAAATGAGATTACAACAAGAAGTTCTCCGCGTTGGTTTGCGAACAACGAAAACTGATCGAAACGGTTTGGTTAACTGCCAATAACAGATCATAATATCGTGAATCCTTTACTGCAAGAAGAGATTTTTAATGCTTATTGAAGTTTTATTTTACTAAAAAGCACTAGAATTATATATAGTTTAAATCGAGTAACAAAGTGAAAATCTAGCACTTTTAGTGTTACGTGTAAACTGTTATACGTCATTTGTTTTCTTCATTTTTTGGTCATTTAACACCACTACCTGCCTCGTACCCAGACGTCTCTCTTTTGATGAAAATTTGCGCGCAAAGGAAGGCGGGAAGGAGACTGTACCCTTCCCATGGTCCCTTGCGGTTCATCACCAGTCACTCGTTTCGCGCTCGCCTCTGCCATGCGAAAAACGAAGCGCCTGAGGAGGAGGCTGAACCACTACAACGTCACGGTCATTTTCTGTGTTAGCATGGCGAATTTTTCAGTTAAAGCAAATTTAAGGTTACAAAGGGATCAGAAGCAAAAACATATACCATCTCCGCATAACAACGTGCATTTCCAGATCTCTTGTCCTTGGACTAAGCTGTCTCGAAATGATGTCGTTTCTTAAAAGTAATTATCAATCTATGAGTTTCCAGTTTTGGGCTGTAGAAAATAAGGCGTACTAAAATAGACGTAAGGTATGATAGCCCAGAGTTGTCTTTATTTGCTTCTCTGTTTCAGTGTGCGTTAAAATTTCAGCTGAGAAAGTTAACTGAAGCAAGATACCGTGTTCATATTTTTTTAAATTTCAGTGTTTGTCAGCTTGGAATTATGTCGACGTTAAGTATAATAGTCTAAACATAATAATTTTGATCATGACCTTGTTTAAAAGTTAAAAATCGTAACCAAACAATTCGACAGTTTTAAAGTAGTTTCGAGATATTGAAGAGATTTTAACGTTACTCTCTTTACTCTGATTTCACGAAGTGCATTCAATTGGGCGGTTTCGTACAGGGTGGTCACGTGCTCCTCAAAGGACTGCATGAACCCTATCGTTTCCTTAACGCGTTAGGTCATTTCTCTAACCTTCTCTAACCGAAATGAAAAAGTGTCATTTGTTAACGCGTTCGCGAAACGGGCTAGGACGTTAAGCGCCCTAGATTAGCGAACTTACGCAACAGGACGGGAGAGGAAAGAAGACGGCAAACGTTGTGTGACAAGCGTAACAGTAATTATATTTGAAAAAACGTTACGCTAAACTTCACCCTCCTTTGCGTAAACTCACTAATTGTTGCCACAGGCCGTCTGAAGTCTTGTAAAGTAGTTCTAACTTTTGAGTCCGTAGAGGAAATCCTATGGTGTTACTATTTAGATGAGTCCTCTTTAGCAAAACTTTCACATGATACTTTTTGCTGTTCACCAGATACATCTGGGAGTGAAAGATTTAAAAGGGAACTTTCATTGTTACAACAATTTGACCGAAACTATGTTCTAATCCAGAGAAAGTGGATACCGGCAAACAAAAATCGCCTATTTTTGCTATAAAATTTTCCGTCCGACACATAATTTTGTAATTTTTGAAAACATTTTCCCCGGCCATTGTTGCGGACAAAAAACGTCGATTCTTGACAGTGGCTCCCTCGAAGAAGGCGAAAGTGGCCGATATTCTGGTAAATTTAACTCCATCCCTTTTATAGAAAAAGAGTCGAAATTAAGTATTCAAAGTATACAGTTGTAAGTTACAGTCAAAATGTTATTACAGTTGAGGTTCCCTTAAACTAAATAATGGTAAAACCTAAACCTACGTTAACAAAGGCGAACAGATATTAAAAGATTTCCAGCACTTGTTAATAAGCGTGTCTGTTCCTAATTGAATTCCAGGAATTCGCACATTATGTTATATCAAGATATACATTTTTGTTAAAAAAAAAAAAAAAAAAGCTCAAAGCGACTGCTGTTGTGTAAACTAGATTTTTCTCATTCAGATACACATTGTTAGTTTGTAAGAACGTTAGGCTTACCAGTTATCTAGGAATAAAATAAAGGAAGTTAATGTTTGTTGTTGTTGTGTCTTTACATGATCCAAGTTTGTTCACATTCGCAATTTGGGCGAGTGATCTTGCAAGCAGATCAAAGTCAAGATTGAGAACAGTACAAAATATTACTCTCTAATTTCTTTCTTTCCTTTTCCTTGCTTGTAACCATTTAGACTGTTCACAGTCCACTATTTTTCCGTAAGATCATCGAGATCGAGCGCTTTTCGTTACGGGCTGCCGTCTAAGCCATCTTGCATGAGTGTCAAAACTACTTAGGGAGCGGGGGTGATTTGGGAGGAAGCGCCAGAGGTATAATCCCCGACCCCCGCCCCCTCGGTACATTTGAAAATCAAGGTACCCTTGACAGTAAGACGCGGTATATCTAAACGATCTCACGAAAAAATAGGGGACTGTGAACACTCTGGTAACCATTTAGTCTGCTACACAGCCGTGTTTAGAGCGTTGCGTGACGAGACCAAAAACGGCTGTATAGCAGACTAGTAACCATTTGGCACTTTTATTTACTTTCACTATTAAATCCTTGGTGACCCCTTGGTTTTATTTCGGGGAGGTATTAAAATGTCTAGAAGTATTAAATCCAACAGCGTACGTTCATAAGCATGATTACAAATAAGACAAAATTTGAAAGAAAAGTTCTTTAGGGTAATATCACATTTCCTACACTCGAGAGACCGCGGCATACAGCTGTTCCTTACTAGGTACTTTTAACATATTGCGTGGCTTTCGATATGCGACCGTTTGGGCTGCTCTGTTATAAAAAACAATTTTTAATATACGGACCTGCTTTCGGATAGCCGACAACAAACACGTCGTCTGATTTCGTCTTGAAGTTGACAATGTAGTCGTACAGTAACCGAGGATCGTCAGTAAATTACGCCGGAATTCTTAAGCCCATTATTTCCACCATTTTAGTTGATCTCCACTCACCTTGACTTCCTGCAAGATCGGAAAGTTCGCCATGATGTTTCGTGTGATGGTGCGTTATTTATAGCGACAACGCCTTGGGGTCACGCGATCACCGAACCTCGAGGCGGAGAGAAGGGTCTGGGCTCCAGGAAATGATCCTGGAAAACACCCAGAAAACTTTCAGTTTCAGATTCAGGAGCTGGATAGTACGTCGTCCATTTCGAAGTTCTTTTATTTCGGTCATCAACAGTTTGGAGTGATTTTCTGAGCTACAATACTTAAAGAATATTCTAGAGATTAAAGCTGGGCACTTTGAAGCTAAGAAGGTACGTATTTCAAATACTTACTTATTGAAAACCATGCACATATCACGGGCACCCAACGACAATTTTCGGAAGAATATCTGTTCGGAAGACGATTTGAGATCTAGAATTTTCGAAACATTTGTTGTAAAATTTCTTACTTGCCTGCCTCTCCTAGGATTTTCGAACATCCAAAAAATGGTATATTTGCCTATTTTTAACGGATTTTTACCCTAAAAAGGTCACCTAGAATTTTCGGAAGCCTTTTTTCTGGCTGAAATTTTCGAAAAGGTAAGTTTCGATCCCTATAGTTTTCGGATCACTAGACTTTCAGCTAGGAAATCCGAACAGATGAAAAATTTTTAGGGGATAAAAACATTCCTATATCTACTGTTCAAATACTAAAATACGTTTAACAATTCTATGTTTAAGTGGTTTTGAACTATATTCTCGGTGGGTGCCCCTGACATATAAAGGGAACGAAAAGATTCGATCGATTCAAGTCTGAGCGGCCGATAAACACCGCAACAAAGCATTCCAAAAGGTATTTTTGGGCTTGAGGAAGCCAGATTACACAAATTTTTATCAAACCATGTGGAAGAGACCATGCATTTCAACTTTAAACTATACCTTGTGTAACAATTATATTTGTAAAGCGAAGAGTAACTCAAATAACCTTGTCACGGTTTTCGACGCCATCTTGACGATTAGGCAAACGCGTGAGAAATTACAGTGTTTGTATGAGAATCTAATGTCGAATAATTTCCGTAGAACGGCTGTTCTGAGAAAAAAAGGAATTGTAAACTAAAGCTTCACTCGTAAGGATTCTACTGAAAAAAAACTGAGGGCGTTCGGGTGTGGAAGCTGAATAATGAATAATGAATAAACGAAAATGAATAATGAATAATTGGAGTTAGAAAATCCGGAATTATGAATAACACTGTCTAGCCTTAGGAATAATGAATAAATAATAGCTGTTAAATGATCCCATAAAAACGGAAGACGAAAGCAATAAGTTCAACTTTTCTGCCCATCGCAAACGTAGGAATCCGCGCGAAACCAGTGAAGCAAAACAACGCGGCAAACCCCGAAATAAAACCGTTTTTGGTCTACATCTAGATAAAATAAATTCGTATACCAGTCTCATCAAAAATACCATACCCAATAATTCCCGTGTGAAAAACCTCTGGAATTCCATGGATTTCCATGGAAAATTCTCCATGGAATTCCATGGAGGATTAGGACATCAATTTCCATGGAATTCCATGGAAATTTCTCCATAGATTTCCATGGAAAATATTTGCATGGAGGATTAGGACATTTCCCATGGAATTCCATGGAAAACATTAGGGCACCAATTTCCATGGAATTCCATGGAAATTTTTGCATCGACATGGAAAAGTTTCATGCAATTCCATAGATAGTTTCATAGGGAGTTTCATGGAATTCACAGGAATTAGACATTTAAAATATCCAGTGAATCAAATGGAATACACAACAGATTTTGGTCCACTGCAATTTATTTAATCAATAAAAGGACCGCATAAATCTCTTTTTAAAGACATCAATCAAAACTTAACATGCTTTTGGAGGAAAATTTGACATACTGTAGCTTAACAAATTAATGTTTCCTTGGGACTAAGTATATACATTGCAGTTTAGAATGCAGCAATCATATTGAAGTAACTTAAATGAAAAATTTAGATTTAATATAAAGCAAGGAATCTTGGCCTGGTGTTTAACAAAAGTAACAGGCTAACAGATGCATAATTGAGAGAAAAAAAATAAGCTAATACTTGAATGCATAAACCGTCAGTATGTAAGACTTGAACATGGCTTTATTTAATGCGACGAAAAAGGGAAGTGCTACTTATTTCCTCGATCAGAACCACGATGGTATTTAGTTATAGCAAAGTCCTACCTAATCCTTGGGAAAAAACGGCGTCAGCCACAATTATAATTTATCAGTCTCTTGCATAGTTTTTACGTAGCAGGCATGAAAATTCTAAATATGATATTTCTTCCTATGCATCGAAGCGGTCCATCGAAGTACAGTCTTAGTAGTAATTATTCCAAAGGATTCCAAAGGCAATTTGCAGGAAGACCACATTCATATCTGTATAAACAAAAAAGAAGGAAACTACATATTAAAACCGATAAACAGCACCCGAAAAGTCACCCTTTTAAATCTAGCAGAGACATGTAAATCGAGCGGACGAATTCAGTTGAGCAATCAAACACGAGTTGTGTACATATTAAGCTTACCTTCCTCTTTAATGTGCGATCCAGCTGAGTCATTGTTTAATCGAAGTCGACTTGAAAGAAGCCAAATGTAAGCAACCTCACAAGTGATATTTTACGTTGAAAATGACATATTTTTCGGATGAAATCATCGCAAAGACAACCGTTTAGACAACACTGTCGTACTGCACAGAAGTCCGCCTAAAGATTCGAACCAAGAAAACTGATCTTCTACGCATTTCTATTGGTTCAAAAGTTCCACGTGATTGCGTAAGTCACTAAGCGGGGAGGTCTGGACGCCAGTTCAGGCACCAAACATGGCGTCAAATCACGGCACGATCGTGGAGATGTCTGTCTTTAAAGGCTTTAAATTGTGGTCCCTTTCAGAGTTAATTGTACTATTCCGACGCTGTAGAAGAGTAAAGCAGTGAGAGGAAAATATTGCACTGTTCTCCCAGGTGAGGGAACCTTTTAAAAAAGGCAGCAGGCCTATTCATAGTCTGATCTTAGTGTCGTCACGCAACGCTCCTCCCCACTCAAAAACGGCTGTGTAGCAGACTAGCCTATCCACGGATGCGGCAAAAAAACTCTAATATTGCTTGTGTAGGTTCGCCGAAATACTCCATACAAAGCAATCTCATCAATCAGGTTGGACTCGAGTAACAGGGAAAATCTTAGCTCTCAACCAAGACACAGTTCGATACCGAGAAGAGTTATGTGCCTAGTGGGAACATTTCCAGTACTGGCTATTTAAGTACGGGACCCGTACATCGTCTTGTATTTGCTATTCATACGGGATTCCGACTAAACTGATTAGGTCTATTTAAGCACTGACTCGAAACGGTTAGCCTCTAATTAGGGTTACGGTTGTTGTTATATGAATAAAATCAAACTCCACCCAGCAGCGAGTTACTACTCCGTGGTAGAGTGGTTAGGCTACGAATTATGGATTCTACGCCCCTGGATCGGTTCTCAATCTTGCCACATCGAATTTTTCTTCTTTTCAAAATTAAACGCTGGAATTTTTTCCTTAAAAATGGAACATTGGTTGAAGAGACTTACATTTTCATGGAAATTTGTTGATCAGAAATTTCAAGAGACTTAGAAATTTCATATAAATTTCAAGGAGAGACTTGATACCGTATGTCATAGCAAATACACGTCGGTGTACGGGTCCTGTACGAATAGCGGCACTGTGCCATTATGAAGTAACTGCATGTTGTTAATAACAGTGATCTTCTCATATTTTAAACGCAACTCTGATTTTAAAAGATAAATGGCAGACAGCCCTAATAAAAAATAATTTTCTACATTTATTTTTTTTTCAAGAGGATCATTTTTTTATTAAGCACACAAAACATTCCTCTTTATAGTTAGCAATAAAATCTCTTACACTGGGACTTTCAGCATAGGTGAACAATACTTTTGCATTGTCTGTGTAATTTAAACTAAACGCACTATTTTGCTTTTAGAAAGCTTCCAAATGTTTCCTATTTTTCTATCCAATAAAAAGTGCAGACTTGAACAATTGTGGTTAACAAGTTGATGAGTTGCTTGATTACTGAATTTCTATGGATTTTCTCATACAATGGTATTCTATCGAACTCCATGGACACGCTTTGGCATTCCATGGAACTGCATCGGTACTTCAGGGAACCCCATGGCATTCCATGGAACTCCACGATATTCCATGGAATTTCATGGCATTCCATGGAACTCCATCACTACTTCATGGAACTCCGTGGAACTCCATGGCATTCCGTGGAACTCCATGGATACTCCATGGGAGTTTCGTGGAATTCCATGGATTTCCATCGATTTCCATGGAATTCCATGGATTTCCATCGATTTCCATGGAATTCCATGGAGGTATTTCACACGGGAGAATCAAACCTGTGGGCTCCAGTTCACAATATATTATGCTCATACCGTAAATATTACAACTTTAAAACTCGTTGGAGTTTCCAGCCCCTCAAGTACCATTACAGTAACCAGAATTACTTTGGGCATATTTCCAAACTCTTGCTTTTTGGCGGAAAGATTTTCCAGCAGTTCCTGTAAAACGGTTTAAACAAAGTCGTGACAATTATGTTACTTCCATTCCCACACTACAGCACTGATATGAAGTTGACACAATGCTTAAACTGGTTTAACAGAAACCTGAAACAATTTTAGAGTGGGATGTCACACGGTCTCAACATCAGCTCTCATTAATGGTAGCAAATGGTTGAACAAATGTTGATAGAGGCTTAAGATGAAACTATAAAATTTATAGTTTCATCTTAAGCCTCTATCAACATTTGTTCAACCATTTGCTACCATTAATGAGAGCTGATTCTATTTAATAGAAGCCAGTGTCCTCTAATAATCAAGATTTTGGATTCTATTACATTAGTCATACTGAGATGCAATTGTCTAAAAAGTTGCACTCATAGAACCTACCATTGTAATGTTTGACAGAGGATTTGTAAATCGGCGATTGGACAATTTGGAAATTAATTTATATCTCAGCGTCAAGGTTCCAATGAAACCTGGACCTGCCATTAGACAGGTGCTAAAATCCGACTTAGTAGTAACCTGGTAGGTAGGGCAGTAGTGGGTCCCATGCAAGCAAGCAGCCTATTCTGCCCGACTTTTGAACTAAGTCGATTACGTTAGGATTTATTGTACAAAATTTAGTGTTCGTTTCAGTTATAGTTTATTTACAAGTTAGTTTCGGTTTTTAGTACTTTTTACATTATTTTGACCACATGTGTAAAAAAACAGAGGGGTACTTGCTAAAGATAAGGTTGAATGTATACTGATGATGTAAACTTTTGATAACCAAAGTACAGAATTGTAGAAAATTTCCGGTTAAAATATATTCCATATATTGTTTAATCTCAAGGTTTCTACCTCGTTTTTTCAGTACGATTCTCTTTCTTTGTGATAGAGCTAAAAGTTTCTTAGTATCACAGTTTTAACTTCTTTAGTTATATAATTCACAGAAAGGGAATTTGAGAAGGAAAATTGGTATAAAAACTAAAAAATGAATAATGAATATCAAGGAAAAATTTGAAATGAATAATGAATAATCGGGAGAAAAGAGCAAAGAATAATGAATAATCGTGATTCAATTATTCAGCTTCCACACTAGACTAAAACCACTTTTTACAATTTTGTATACATTTGTCTGTGAGAAAGTCCCCGGGAAAAATTACAGACAAATATAAGGAAAATCTAAAGCAAGCGTCTGGGGAAATCTAAGCACAGGTACGCCCCCAAATTTTTCTAGTACAATCCTTTGTTTTGTAGCTTTGGTTAAGAAGTCATATTTTTCTCAGAACAGCCATTTTATTCGACATTAGATTCTCATACAAACACTGTACATGTGATTGCTCACAGTCGTTTGCCTACTCGTCAAGATGGCGTCGAAAACTGTGACAAGGTTTATTACGGTTGTGCGCCCACCATCCTAGCCTTCGAGGGAAAGTGCATGTTGAGATTGACCTTGATTTGATACAAACCTCTTTCCTTTTCTTCTGAAAATTATGCTTTAAAAATACTAGTTAGCATGAGAACGACATGATTTACATAATATATCAGGTATACGGTTGTTTCAAAACAAGGCCAACTCCAGCCTCGTTTCCACCGGTAACTGTTAAGAGGCCTATTGTCTTCTTGGGGTATTGAGGGTAGGGGCTGCTGGAAGAGTGATAATTTAGGGGGGAAGGCTATGGGTTGTGGGTGAGGGCCAGCTAGAATTAATCCTGTAGGATAGTTTAATAAACTCTTTTTATTAATTATTTAACTCATGTTATTGTTAACACAAACCAGTATAATCCTCAAAGCTGTGGGATAGGCATTTTAAGTAAAATGTGTGATTCCAGAAAAGATCCATAGCACCCCCACAGAAGGAATTGGATTTTCTGGGGGGGGGGGGGGGGATCAATTTGCCTTATTTTCCAGTGGGAAGGAGGGGTGCACCATAGGGAAATATTTCCCAAGGGTCCTTTTGTGACACGTAAGACAGTCACAGAAAAAACACAAAAATTTACCACGACAATTCATTTGCAAAGATGCAAAGCAAGACCAAAGTTAAAGAGCTACTAAACATAAGGATTAACGAACATAGCGAAAATAATTATTTTGTTAGTCCGTTGGCATGACCTCTTTACGAAAAAGCGTTC
This sequence comes from Porites cylindrica, assembly GCA_964035525.1. Lineage (NCBI taxonomy): Eukaryota > Metazoa > Cnidaria > Anthozoa > Scleractinia > Poritidae > Porites > Porites cylindrica. The sequence continues at coordinate 9,713,561 of OZ037776.1, read as the reverse complement.
CTTACAGTTTGCCGTTTAAGAATGGATTTGGTATCCGTTTAAACACCTTGCGGGGAAAAACTCAGTGAAAAAAAATTTGTCATCCATTTGAACGGCTTGGCGGGCTATCTGTTTGAAAAAATGTCATCCATTCGAATGGCTTGGGCTATCCGTTTGAAAAAGTTGTTATCGGTTCGAATGGTTCGGGTGATCCATTCAAAAAAGAAATTGTCGACCGTTTGAGCAACTGAAGCTACTATAAAATTCCGAAAATAAGCCCCTCCAAACATAAGCCCCACAAACTCGTAATGCAAAAAACCCACCGTTAAATTGCACTTATCTTAAATTAATTGCCCCTCCAAATATAAGCCCCTGGGGGGCTTGTCCTTGGAAATTACCCTCAAGTACGAAGTAAAACAAAGCAAAAGTGGTAAACTCCCTTCCAACTATAAGGCTAGCCCAATCTTTTTTGAAATGCAAATTTCCCTCTGTAGATAAGCCCCTCCGAATATAAGCCCCTCCAAAAATAAGCCCCTTAAAAAGGGCCTTTGAAAAATATAAGCCCAGGGGCTTAATTTCAGAATTTTACGGTATCTGTTCAAAGATAAATTTTAGCCGAGTTTCCATCCCAAAACAATTTCGTCGCTAGCCATTCGCATTGAATGATCTGTTATTCTCCAGCTCTCTTTACAAAGTTTATGTTTACAAACGCATCGTGAATAGTTATGGATCTCTGCTCTGCTCCTTTGTAGCCATGTTCGCTTTCATATTATCAATCGATTATCAACAGTATCAACATATGTTTTATTCAATTATACTTGAGTTTTTTTTTCAACAAGTTTCCCGAAAATAATATTTTTTATCATTTACGCTTTTGTAGTTTATGAGCCAGCGGAATGAAACTTTCATATTCCTTAACTTGCATGTCAAGAACACAAAACGTGAAAAAAATTTCTTTTTTAATTGGTTGCATTTCTTCTTCACTTGACTATTTCTCTATATAACATAAGGTACACAAGTCTTTTCCAGTATGTCAAACTTTGCATGACAATTTTCTTATAAATGAAATCGGCTATGCGCAATTTTACTGCAAACTTAGCCTGTTCCAGGCGTTCAGATAGTAAGGCAAGGGAGAAAAATATTCCCCATGCGACCTTGCATTTCATTTGTGTGTGGCCAGGAACTTTTTGAACAATTTCTTCATGACTTGAGCAAATAAGGAATTCACTTATTTGTTGAAAAATGCAACAGAAAATACATGAAACTCACAAAATTTGGCATCGTAGTGAACAAAAAATTACCTCTTTGTTCACTTCAATGAGAGATAGCAATATTTCCAGGGGGTGTGTGAAAATTTTGGAAATTCCGGAGCAGAGGCAGGTAAATTTTGGGGGCTGTTTTTGGAAAATCTGGAGGGGAGGGGGCAGGGTCATACGGCAAATCCTTCTGTGGGGTTGGTATGGATATTTTCTGGAACCACACAATGTACATCAAAAAAGATATTACGGTTTTGTGCAGCGGCAGTGGTGTGCATCTTTGTTTTAAAAGTATATGAAAGATATTTTTATTTTTAACCTACAGAATCCCTTTAGAGATATTACTATTAATATTGCATACTATTTTTCTATTATTATTATTATAACATGCAATTTAACTGAAATAATGACAGAGGTTTTTCCTTAAAATGATAGATTGCAATAACCAGTCAAGTGTACAAGGAAACATCAAGTACAGTCAGTAGTAATAAATCAACAACAAATTATGTGCATTAGCAATGGCAGCTGCAGCAGCAACTGGGTCAAGTTCTAGGTATTAAGTTCACTCTGATTTCTTTCAACATTTTTTTTTTTACATGTTAGTAGGTATTGTTTCAGCCAGATATCCCAAGGATGAATAAGTGTGATTGATCATCCCTGAAACTCCGGACCATATCAGTATGGTTTCCCTACAGAGCCAAGTATAAGATTAATTCCTCGTGCCAAGTGAAGGGAGTTTCTAATCTTGTAGCGCGCACAGCATGGACCGTGCATGGATCCTAGTGAGCTGCAAACTCGCAGCACCCATCTATACTTGTGTAGATCCGATGGTGTCTGCCATGATGTCTTACAGTAGTTTGACCTCACAGCACATTTTTTGTTTCCAGGCAACATTTGACTAAAAGTGATTTTCCATCATATCAATGACCAAAGTCCTTGGTTTTTTGCGGTTGTTTTAGGAGTCAGTAGGTGCTTTTGCAATTGAATTTTGAATGCAAAAGTACTTTTAAGAGCAAATGGAAGTGATTTTGGATAATTAGCCTAAGATTATATGAGCAAAAATCGAGGTAACAAAACCTCTTTTGCTCGCAGACGAGTTTATACTGTATTGGCTTATAGTTGGGCATCTTCTGTTATTTAAATGCCCTGAAATGTGTTTACGTTAGGTTTCCACCATCAAAACAGCAATCATTGTTCTGACAAGTATCTCTGAATTCATTTAGGGCTTGATCAACTTCGTACAGGGCGGGCTTGCGGAAGTTTTAGGGACAAGGCTTTTAATAAAACATTATCAATTTTTTCACAATGCGTTTCATGTGGCATAGTGGTAACAAAAAGGGCCTGGCTGGCTGGCTGGCTGATTCCAGACAAACCCCTTTTTTTTCTTCTCTCCTTTTCTTTTTTTTGTTTTTCTTTACATTTAGTCTTCTTTTTAGTTATTGTAGTTTTGTTTTGTTTCTTTATATAGCTCAAGTTTTTTCAATTTATAAATTTTCTTCCTTATTGCCTGATTTAGTTTTCCCTTTCAACTTCTTGCTGTTCTCCCAAAGTCCTTCACGAGGTCCTGCGAATCATGTATATTTCTAGTATAATTGTTGTTATTATTAATAACAGCTACTAGAAGTAATGTATCAAAACCAAGGCACATTAGATCTGATATCAATACCCTGGCAAGTTAAGGATTAAGAAAGGTAGCACACCTTTAGTGGACAAACTCTGAGGTGTCTGAAAATGGGAAAGAATAGGCTCTCAAATGAAAAATAATAGATCCTTTGCAGCTGGGATGGAATCATGTGACCTTTCTTTCGCTAAAATTATGTAATACAATTTAAAATACCAGGGATGGAAAGAGCAAAAATTTGCTTTGCCAGCTAATAAATTTTTAGGTTTACTATTGACAGTTCAACTTTTACATCAGTGGTGGTTTGAATTATGGAAAAATACAATGAATGGTTTATATCAGTGGAAAAAGATAAAGCTGCACCATGTGCCATGTGGTGCAACAAAATCATTTTCATCCTTAATTACAATATTTTAAACATTTCAACACACATGAAATTCGGTTCTTATGTGTCAGTTGCATATTAAATAAAAAATGGCTTTCTGGCTAAATTTTTCATTTTCATCTCTTGCGTCATTTAACTTGTTACCTATAATATAATTTTGCATAACAGAGGTCAACATGACTTCAACCTGCAAAGGCCTTATTCTTGAAGAAAAAGCTGTTGCAAACCTCCTTTGATTTGTGGTAATAAATTTCTTTGTTTTCTCTTCATGAATTATTAATGAGTTTGAGAAGCAACTTGCCATAACATGTTTTTGATTTTTTTCGTGCTCTAGTACCAGTGGGCCTCTAGGGAACGTTAATAACAGCAAGAAAAGATGGATGGTGTTTGGTCTTGCACTGAAGGACTTAGTGGACCAAATTCGCTCTTTTGTAGAAAAGGAAGTTCAAAAGGATTATGTCAATCTTAAAACCAGTCATGGCATTGATTCTCAGAGCTCATCTGGTCGACTGAAGAAGTGGAGTTCCACTTTTCTGAAGTATGAAAACATCAATGGCAATGATGCTGTACCCAAGCTTCATGGGAAGTTTAATTATGCTGCATTTGACTGCCGCGTAATGTCACATGTGGACTATGCAAAGCTGTACTTAGAGAACTACATGGCCAAGTTCACGGTGTTTGATGAACATTGTGATGCTTCTGCTGTGCTTAACTTGCTTGGTAGAGTTCCAGTGTTTTCTCTTGCTGCGCAGAGTGCTGCACAAAACGTTCGGCAAGATAGAAATGCCTGGGCTCGCTGTGCATTCCAAAATTGGGATCCCGCAAAGTTTCAGCAGTGCTTTCAAGACATGGAAAAACTGGTGAAAGCTCTGGGTCTGCCAGCTGTGGGTGAAACAAAACTCTTGACAGATCTCAACATCTGGGAGAAAACAGGTACTCAGTTAACAGCCATAACCTGTTCTTAATATTACAGCACCTTCAGTTTTTGTAAGTATGCAGAATGAGATTCATGGAGGAATCATTGCCCTTTTCTTGAACTATTCGATAACATACAGGAATCAATAAGTGGTAACTGCTGAAAGAATCTTTGCGTAGTCTTAGACCACTGCTTAATAATATCCAAATGATGAGAATTTTGAACAAAACGTTAATTTAAATCAATTTTTTGTAAAGTAGCTTTTGTTAATGCTCACTTTACTCTACCATAAACACGGTAAACTTAAAAAGGTAACACATAATTTTGGTGTACGACTGTATGAGAGTTATGATTCCTACTGTTCTTAGCATGAGGGTGTCCCGTGTGAAAAACCTCCATGGAATTCCATGGATTTCCATGGAAAATTCTCCATGGAATTCCATGGAGGACTAGGACATCAATTTCCATGGAATTCCATGGAAATTTCTCCATAGATTTCCATGGAGAATATTTGCATGGAGGATTAGGACATTTCTCATGGAACTCCATGGAAAACATTAGGACACCAGTTTCCATGGAAATCCATGGAAATTTCTGCATCAACATTTTCCATGGAAAAGTTCCATGCAATTCCATAGAAACTACTCTGTCAATTATTCCATGGAACTCCAGGGAGTTTCATGGAATTCACAGGAATTACACATTTAAAATATCCAGTGAATCAAATGGAATACATAACAGATTTTGGTCCACTGCAATTTATTTAATCAATAAAAGGAACGCATAAATCTCTTTTTAAAGATATCAATCAAACAATCAAGAGTTAACATGCTTTTGGCAGAAAATTTGACATACTGTAGCTAAAACAAATTAATGTTTACTTGTGACTATACACATTGCAGTTTAGAATGCAGCAATCATATTGAAGTAGCTTAAATGAAAAATTTAGATTTAATATAAAGCAAGGAATCTTGGCCTATTGTTTAAGAAAAGTAACAGGCGAATGGATGCATAACTGAGAGAAAAAAAATAAGCTAATACTTGAATGCATAAACCGTCAGTACAGTATGTAAGACTTAAACATGGTTTTATTTAATGCGACGAAGAAGGGAAGTGCTATTTATTTCCTCGATCAGAACCATGGTATTTGGCTATAGCAAAGTCCTACCTAATCCTTGGGAAAAAACGGCGTCAGCCACAATTATCATTTATCAGTCTCTTGTACAGTTTTTACGTAGCAGGCATGAAAATTCTAAATATGATATTTCTTCTTATACATCGAAGCAGTCCATCGAAGTACAGTCTTCGATTTCCAATTCTGCCAGAATACACCGTATTCCCAAATGGCGGACACGCGGAAAAAACTGGTGCCTAGTCATGAAAGCGAGGCGTTGGAGGATAAACAAAAATTGCAAATGAAGACTTTCAGTGAACTTGCAGAGTGTTTAGCACGGATTTCACGTAAAATAACTTTGTACGGACTTCTTTTTAAATACAATTACGTGGGATGTATTCTGCTTTTAATGTTTAGTAGCGATTTGCTGTTTGCAATCAAAAGGGACGCGTATATCTTCAAGGAAACAGGATAATTTTGTAGGTTTCCAAAGCATCAGAAGCTCGACAAGTGGACGATGGCTGGAGAAAAGCGGCAAACATGTTGGCCCAAACTTCACATTGAAACCGAGCACGAAAGCCAGCTCACTGCAATTCGGTGAAACAGAAATATAAACAAATCTTGGTGGCAAGAAAAAAATAAATAAGCGACAGATATATGCCCTACTTGCAACTGTTAACGCAAGAGACGTCTGCCGTTGAACAAAACAGTTCAAGTCGAGATGGAAAAAAGGAAGACACGAAAGACGAGGTGACTGAGGTTTCGATGAAGTTATGCTTGGTTTTTGTTTGCCAGGAAGTTATTCTCTGGTCTTTATCAATGAAGGACATCAATTAGAACTATTTTTTAGGTATAAATGCAGGAGCGATCGAGAGGAGTACGCTCAAAATTTCAACTTGCTACTCGGCAGACTCGGTAAGCCGGCCACATATCATTTCAGCGAGTAATTTCGTATTTCTTACCTTTGGCTGTTAAGAGTTTTAACTTTATGTTCCATAATATTTTAAAGATGAAAAATATATAAATAAATAAAATGATGGTCTTCTTAAACTGATCCAGACTCGAATTCAATTATTCGAAACCGAAGCTTGCCGTGTGCAGTCCTGACAAAAACATTGCCTTAAAATTTTAACCTAGTAAAATGTAAGCTTTATACCACTTTTTTTACCAAGAGCTCTGAGATAATGCCCTAAAAGAGACCAGGCAAATAGCAAGCCATAAGATTCACACACTACAGCTTCTAATTTTGATAAAATTATTTTGAATTATTTCGCAATGACAAAGAAATCATGAGATTTTTGCTAAGCTCTGCCAGCGTACCTCTAACAATTCACTCCAAAGCGACGGAATTAATTTGATCCAATACAGAATTGTAGTGATCTGGCTTTCATATTCGGTTTCAGTGTGAGGTTTGGGCCAACATGTTTGCCGCTTTTCTCCAGCCATCGTCCACTTGTCGAGCTTCTGATGCTTTGGAAACCTACAAAATCATCCTGTTTTCTGAAGATATACGCGTCCCTTTTGATTGCAAACAGCAAATCGCTACTAAACATTAAAAGCAGAAGACATCCCACGTAATTGTATTTAAAAAGAAGTCCGTACAAAGTTATTTTAGGTGGAATCCGTGCTAAATACTCTGCAAGTTCACTGAAAGTCTTCATTTGCAATTTTTGTTTATCCTCCAACGCCTCACTTTCATGACTAGGCACCAGTTTTTTCCCGCGTGTCCGCCATTTGTGAATACGGTGTATTAGTAACTATTCCGAAGGCTTCCAAAGGCAATTTTCAGGAAAGACCACATTCATATCTGTATAAACAAAAAGACGAAAACTACATATTACAACCGATAAACAGAAGTCACCCTTCTAAATCTAGCAGAGACAATCAGTTGAACAACCGAACACGAGTTGTGTCCATATTAAAGCTTACCTTCCTCCTTTAATGTGCGATCCAGCTGAGTCATTGTTCAATCGAAGTCGATTTGAAACAAGCCAAATGTAAGCAACCTCACAAGTGATATTTTGCGCTGAAAATAACATATTTTTCGAAAGCATTCATTGCAAAGACAATTAGCCTGAATTTCATCCGATTACTTCGAGTCGTTATTACTCCCTCAGTAACGTCTGAATCGACCGGTCGTTAATGCCGTCCAGTGACGTCACTACTCCTTGACCTTTGCTTTAATTCATGCAAAAAGTAAAACACGATTTTCAAGTGGCAAACCGAGAAATATCCTTTGCAAATGTCTGCATGATACAGAACTGCTTTATTTTTTTTCGATCGTAATTCATGTTTAACGTTCAAACTATCAACTGCATGCAGTACAACTCTGAACCGGTTGTACTAAATTCTATAATCAAACTCGGTCGTAATCACCCAATGAAATAAACAACACACACGGAACACTTCAAAAAGACAATGATTTGCTTTAATTGAAAAGAAGCTATTTGGTCCTTAACGAAGAAAAAAAAACAAGGAGACAAGAAAGAAAAGCTAACAGAATCATTACACTTGACGGTAAAAATAGCAAGAAGGTCGAATTATAACATTGATCTCAGAAAACTTCGCGTAAACAAAATCACCGGCCGTCGAAACCACAAAGCGGCTCTAAATGAAAAACCTACCTACTCTCCGCAATGATTCTTCATTCGCAGTTCAATTTAGCATTTCAGTTTCGAAGACAAGGGCAATGTTGCTGTTTAAGATAAAGATTAAGGTTATCGAAATGTTTGGACTAAACGAAAGAATGCTAGGGATGCGATCCGCTGAATATCAAGGGCAATCCCGCTAAAATTTTTCATAATTATACATAATTATGCGAATGTTTAGACAATCAACCAATCAAAATCACTACCCGGTTTTCGGGTAGTGAGTGACGTCACTGGACAGCATTAACGGTCGGTCGATTCAGACGTTGTTGAGAGGAGAAAACGACTCGAAGCAATCGGATGAATTTCAGGCTAAAAGACAATCCGTTTACACAACACTGTCGTACTGCAGAGAAGTCCGCCTAAAGATTCGAACCAAGAAAACTGATCTTCTACGCATTTCTATTGGTTCAAAATCCCCACGTGATTGCGTAAGTCACTAAGCGGGGAGGCCTGGACACTAGTTCAGGCACCAAACATGGCGTCAAATCACGGCACGATCGTGAAGATGTCTGTCTTTAAAGGCTTTAAATTGTGGTCCCTTTCAGAGTTAATTGTACTATTCCGACACTGTATAAGAGTAAAGCAGTGAGAGGAAAATATTGCATTGTTCTCCCAGGTGAGGGAACCTTTGAAAAAAGGCAGCAGGCCTATTCATAGTCTGATACACAACCGTTCTTAGTGTCGTCACGCAACGCTCCTCCCCACTAAAAACGGCTGTGTAGCAGACTAGCCTATCCACGGATGCGGCAAAAAACTCTCATATTGCTTGTGTAGGTTCGCCGAAATACTCCATGCAAAGCAATCTCATCAATCAGGTTGGACTCGAGTAACAGGGAAAATCTTAGCTGTCAACCAAAAACACTTCGATACCGAGAAGAGTTATGTGCCTAGTGGGATCATTTTCTACTGGCTATTTAAGTACGGGACCGGCATACATCGTCTTGTATTTGCTATTCATACGGGATTCCGACTAAACTGATTAGGGCTATTAAAGCACTGACTCGAAACAGTTAGCTTCTAATTAGGGTTACGGTTGTTGTTATATGAGTAAAAGCAAACTCCACTTAGTAGCGAGTTACTACTCCGTGGTAGAGTGGTTAGGCTACGAACTGTGGATTCTACGCCCCTGGCTGGCTCGGTTCACAATCTTGCCACATCGAATTTTTCTTCTTTTCAAAATTTGCCACTGAAATTTTTTCCTTAAAAATGGAACGCTGTGGTTGAAGAGACTTACACTTTCATGGAAATTTGTTGATCAGAAATTTCAAGAGACTTAGAAATTTCATATAAATTTCAATTAGAGACTTGATCCCGTATGTCATGGCAAATACACGTTGGTGTACGGGTCCTGTACGAATAGGGGCACTGTGTCAATGTAATGAAGCAACTGCATGTTGTTAATAACAGTGATCTTCTCATATTTTAAATGCAACTCTGATTTTAAAAGATAAATGGCAGACAGCCCTACTAAAAAACAATTTTCTATATTTATTTTTTTTAACAGGATCATTTTTTTATTAAGCTCTCAAAACATTCCTCTTTATAGTTAGCAATAAAATTTCTTACACTGGGACTTTCAGCGTCGCCTGTCGGTGAACAATACTTTTGCATAGTCTGTGTAATTTAAACTAAACGCACTATTTTGCTTTTAGAAAGCTTTCAAATGTTTCCTATTTTTCTATGCAATAAAAAGTGCAGACTTGAACATGTGGTTAACGAGTTAATGAGTTGCTTGATTACCGAATTTCTATGGATTTTCTCATACAAACTGCATGGTATTCTATCAAACTCCATAGACACGCTATGGCATTCCATGGAACTGCATAGGTACTTCAGGGAACCCCATGGCATTCCATGGAACTCTACAATATTCCCTGGAATTCCATGGACCTCCACGGAAACTCCATGGAATTTCATGGCATTCCATGGAACTCCATCACTACTTCATGGAACTCCGTGGAACTCCATGGCATTTCATGGAACTCCATGGATACTCCATGGAAGTTTCGTGGAATTCCGTGGATTTCCATCGATTTCCATGGAATTCCATGGAGGTATTTCACGCGGGGTGTGTGTGTGTGTGTGTTGGGGTTGGGGGCTGCTGGAGGGGGCAGGAATTTTGCTGGGCAGTTAGGAAAGTGAGCCCTCACTTCGCTGTAAGAAAAACATGATAAGCCTCACCATCAAGCCAGAGAGAAAAATCCCTGGCTACGTTTCCCACGTTCCTATTAACTTGAATTTTTCACAGCTATGTCATTGGCTAATTTTTACCATTTCTTGTATAATAATAATAATAATAATTTTATTTATATAGCGCTAAAATCCAATAATTGTCCAAAGCGCTACCTAATTACAAAATAAAATATAAAAAATATAAAATATAAAATATCTACAATATACAATATAATTCAAATATAGCCTAAGTTATCTACTATATAAATCAAAAACATCTCAAAACAAAAGGAATCTCATAACCTATATGCTAACTTAAATAAAAAAGTTTTAAGGGATTGCTTAAAAGTCGCCACTGAAGCACATTTCCTAATCTCTAGAGGTAAATCGTTCCACAATTTAGGTCCTGCAATAGAGAAAGCTCTGTCTCCATATGTTTTCAATCTGCTTCTTGGAACCACTAAGTATTCTTTACATGAAGAACGCAATGACCTAGAATATGTTTTAAAATTCAAAAGGTCAGAAATATAAGAAGGTGCAAGGCCATGAAGGGCCTTGTATACCAATAAAAGGACTTTAAAAGTTATTCTAAACTCAACTGGTAACCAATGAAGATTAATTAAAATAGGAGTTATATGAACATGCCTCGGTGTCAATGTGACAACACGAGCTGCAGCATTCTGAACTGCCTGTAGTCTAGCTAACAGATACTTAGGAAGGCCATGTAATAAGGAATTACAGTGATCAAGTTTCGAACTAATAAATGCATGGACTAAGATTTTACATGTATCTTGGCTTAAGTACTTGCGGATTTTAGCAATATTTCTCATATGATAGAATGATGATTTACAAATGTTCTTAATGTGCTCCTCAAAACTAAATATGCTATCAAACTGAACCCCTAAATTACGAACAGAGTCACGAGGAGCAATGCACTCAGAACCAACAGTAATGTGACCGATGTCAGGCATAGGATGGAATCTGGAACTGATGACTACAAGGTCCGTTTTGTCCTGGTTTAGTTTAAGATAGTTTCTTATCATCCATTCATCAATGTCCCTCACACAGCATTCCACTCTCAACTTCACTTGTTGGATGTCATTCAAGCTGGTAGATTTAAAGGTAATATATAATTGGGTGTCGTCAGCATATAGATGGTATGATAGTCCATGATCATTTATTATGTCCGCAATAGGTGATGTGTATAACAAATACAACAAAGGGCCCAGAACTGATCCCTGAGGGACACCACACTTCAATGCACGTTGTGAAGAATGACTATTGTATAGCAGGATCTTCTCTGTGCATGAATGTCTCTATGGATCCAACATTGGTACAGATGGTACAACAGCATGTTAATAAGCTGATAGCTGATTTCGACAACATGGTGTTTGAAGTGGATTGCGACAGGGAGACAGTAACAAATGCACTGCAAGATGTGGCAGCTGATGTGAAGGAACTGGAAAAACGCATCTCAGCTGTTGAAACTAAACAGATTGGTACAGATGAGAGGATAGGAACTTTAGAGCAACAAGTTACACAAGTAGAAGAGCAACTTCAATCTTCTGTTCCTCAAATCAGTTTTGGTAAGTACAATATTTTTCTCATTGTCAGACTATACCGTCAAAAGTTAGGCAATTTTTTGGCAGTTGAATAATGTTTGCATTCAGTGTTAACGGCGTTTTTAGGTGGCTAATTTTAGTTTTCAGTAAGAGTACTTTCCGCTGTCACGTGGGTCGCATGTAAAAGTAGAAGTTGAGCTAGTTTCGCCTTGAAAGTTATACAGTCGAACCTCTCCATACGGACACCTCTTACCAACTTACCTATCCGAACTTTTACGCTACACTAATGGTCCACGATTACTTCGTTTTAGTTCCCAGAATTTTCTAGACTAGGTTAAAGACGTATGGTGATAGGGCTTTTTCCAAAGCTGCTCCTAGGTTATGGAATCAATTGCCCCCTGAA
>OZ037776.1:9666502-9696502 GCA_964035525.1 Porites cylindrica | reverse complement strand
AACTTAGAGTTTGAAGAGAGCAATTTCTGGTTTGATGTTTATTCTTTTATTAGTCTTTCATTATTCAACAAAAATAACACTTGGCGTCCTACTTGCTTTATTGTGCAAACGACCGGTTTCAATAAACCGGCGAAATTTCTCATTTTATTAAAGCACTGAGGTTACGACAACTTCGAGTTAAACTGATTTCACGGGTTGTCAAAGAGTCTAGCGATTCCCTTTTCCCAGGTGAGCGCCAACTCATTTCGCGTCAATATTCAGGAATGCTCTTGATCTCTTTACGCTTTCATTGCCTTTCGCCTGACATGTTTTGCACGGCGTTTAGTCATGCGAAACCTCCACGAAACATCCACGCAGCGCGCGAGGTAACTTTATCCCGATTCTAAAAATAACTCGAGACGAATTGCCTTTGGAATAGGGTGTGTATGGGGGATGCCTTCTCTGTCCCCTTTATCCTCTCTTGAACAAAATGTATTGGATGCATTGAACTGCCTCTGTCTCTTAATATTTGAATAATAACAATCGCGATGACAACCGCTTTGAAGTTCGTTTTTGTTGTTATTCTATTATTATTATTATTATTATTATTATTTTGTTTTTTTAATTTAAGAAAGAGCAGCTGCACTACAGTTTGTACAATACAGCTTATCCCATAGTAGCATAGTAGCATAGTAATAGTAGCAAGATGCATTCAGCTGATTTCTGATTGGCTCAATTGTTATGTTGCTAAGGGAATGTCATGCTTGATTCCGCGTTGGTTATGTTAACACAAGACCAATCGATTCAAGTAGGAACTAATTGACAATAAAATTTTGTTTTCTTTTTTCCCATGTTTACATTAATGTCTCATTAATATTCATTAATATTGATATCGCGCGATGCAATGAACAGTTATCACGCGATAATTAGTCAGTTTATCGCGCTATAAATTGCAACTTATCTTATGATAAAGAGAAGCTGGAAAGTTGCACGTGGAGAGAGAGCTGGAGTGTTTCGCTCTCCCGAGTCTCTTTTACTTTGCTTTTTGCGTTAGTTCATTTATCAAGCTCTACCTACCGCCTTATATTGTTGGTGATTTGCATCATGGAATAGCGGAGCCTGTGAGGCGGGCTAAGTATGTGCTATTCTAAGCAAAGTAAAAAAAAGTGCAATGAAATAAATATTTAAAATTTGAATCCAAAGTTTTTATCCAACCAACATGGATTTCATTATCTGGCATAGCTGTTTTTCCCACGTTCAACTTTCCAGCTTCTGTATCATGTGATAAGTTGCAATTTATCGCGCGATAAACTGAATAATGAATGCGCGATAATTGAAACTTATCGCGAAATAACTTAGCAAAAATATATATATATATATATATATAATGGTGTTATAATGGAGTTTAACTGAAGAGTGGGTCACCTTTTCGGTGGCCTACGAAACAGGCTTGTATTAAACACTCATGTACTCAGGATTTGAGTAGTTCACCTACTGGTATATATATATATATATGTATCTCTCTCTTGTAATGTCCTTACGGTTCGCTGTAGTTAGTAATGACTTCTTTGAAGCACAGAATATAAATTACTCTGGCAATATCCCAGTGTCTTATAATATGTGTTTCGCGAACTGACGAAGCTCTTTTTTGTTTTCTTCCTTTTTGCCTTGTAGAAATTTCCAATTTTGAGGCCGATATCGCCTTTTTGGCCGAAAGACACGATCCAGACACGAGAGAGTGGCTATTTGCAGATATTGACAGTTGGTTCCATGCTCCTGGTGACTCCAGAGCTTATGTTCTCCTGGGTGATGCAGGAGTTGGCAAAAGTGTAATAGCAGGAGCCCTGGCAAAGCGGGCACAGGATGCTGGGTACTTAGGCGCTGCTTACTTTTGTCGCCACAATGACGAGACAAGAAATGATCCCAGAAATCTTCTAGGCACTATAGCTTGTCAACTTTGTAAATGTAGTGTTGAATACAGTAATATAGTGGGAGGGGAGGGTGGTGTAAGAATGACATTAGCCAATAGTAAGTTAAGTATTGGTGGGTTGTTTACGAAACTGTTACAAGAACCTTTAGGTAAGTGCGCGCCTTGTGAACAGAGAAAGTTAGTCATTATTGACGCTCTAGATGAGACAGAGTACAAGTCCAGGGACGATTTTCTTGATCTGGTTATGCACCGTTTTCCCCGACTTCCAAAGTGGCTTTTGTTTTTTATCACCAGTCGCCCTGAAGATACCGTGCAGTTCACTCTGAAAAATTATAACCCTTGCGTTAAAATATGCGCTGGATACGGCAAACATCTTAATGTTTATCAGCAGCACGAACAGGACATAAAACGATTTTTGGAGAAAAGAGTCGATTTTTCCTGTCTCCCCTGCACAGTTGAAAACATAACAAAGAAGTGCAATGGGTTGTTCTTGTACGCGTTCTACATGGTGGAAGTGTTAAATAATTTAGCATGTTCAGGAAACATTGGTGAACTGAATGAACTTTTTCCAGGGGATATTGATGATTTTTTTCAGGTCAATTTCAAGCGGATTTGTGATAAAGTGGGAGAAGACCTCTTCAGAACTTTGTTCGGTTGTGTTGCAGCTTCTCCTTCTCCTCTTCCGCGGTCATTTATTTCATTCCTTCTAAAGAGAGAAAAATCAAACCTGAACGAACAAGAAGTTATTGACACCGTTTCAATATTTTTGGTACATCGAGCGTCTGATCTGACCTTCACCTTTCTTCACAACTTAATCCCATCCTGGCTGACCGACAGGAACAAAGCTCGGCGATTTTTTGTCGATATTACAGTGGCACGGGAGTACTTGAAGAAAATTGTTTTGGAATTTCTTCCTTCCAGTGTGATCAACGTTTCATCAGGAAAATATTCGTCAATTAAAACAGGTTTACTGGACTACGTCTTACAGGTTGGGGTTCGTCTTTTGTGTAAGTGCGATGACAGAGATTCGATGAAGATCGCTCACAACTTCTTGACAAGCTACCAGTTTATTCAGAAGAGAATACAGAAAAGCCGGATTGGCCTTTATTCTGTGATTGGTGATCTCAAGCTTTCTGCTGGTTGTGAGAATCTTTCTGATACTAAAAAGGAAACTCTGCAAGGGGTTTGCAGAGCACTGGAAAGAAATATCCATACTCTTTTAGAATGTCCACATCTTCTGCCTTCTTGCCTGCAAATGGCGTCCAAAGCTGTCAAATTAAACATGACAATTCCCGGTGGAGTATCCACCACTTGGATGGAGTGGAGATGGCTTCCTTTCCCTGTTCCTAAAGCCACTCGTGGCAACAAGGTCACGAGTTGCTTTGCTTTTTCTCCTGATAGGAAGTTACTAGCCGAAGTCAAAGACGGACTCATTTCTCTGTACAATTCAGGTTCCCTTAAAAGGTTATTTGGCCCAGTCGAAGCAGAAGAATTGGCAGACGTAAAACGTCTGGCATTTTCTTCCTGTGGCAATTTTGTCTTCTTTGGAAAACTTAATAGAGCGTTCTCGGTAGAGCGAGGAGGTATTGAAACATATTCCCCATTAAAGACAGTTCATCTTTCATGTGAATGGTGTTCGTTTACCCTTGATCGACAACACATCGTGGTGAAATTCAAAGAGTTCCTTACTCCCACTTGCTGGTTTTGCCTTTTGAATCACCTTTGTTTGTGGGCCAAATTGGAAATTGCACAGAGCCGTGAAAGAGAACCCTTATGTCAATGTTTTCCTCACAAGCTGAAAGTGACAAGAAAACACCCCCAATTAGAAGCGCACCAGGGTTCACGCATTACAGCAATGAGGCCATTGTTAAATCTCCTTGGCGAAATGAAGTGTAAAGAATGGTGTTCACTTTTAGAAAAGGTACAACTTAATAGAGGAGATGGAACGTTTCTGGTTTCAGATTGTGGGAGGTGTAAAACAGCAGAAGGTTATGAGGCATTAACCTTGGAACAAGTTCGTCAGTTTGTTATTGACCACTACTTTGAGATATTTAAATATCAGGTTTTGGATATACAAACGGGTAAACCTGTGCTTGATTTAGCCTCATCTTTCGGTGAGGAGGTGAGTCCATTTATTCATTTTTGTCATCTAGGCACAGCATTCGAGATATGTGGCACACTGTTTACCCGTGTTGGTAAAGCTCTGTCACTCCCCAGTATTGCTCTACTGAGCACTATTTGTCATCACCTCCTTTTCCGTGAAAGTAGATTACTAACACGCTATCTTTTTACCAAGTTTTCCCTTCGCCGATATCTTTCGTTTTCATTCAGACCAACACTGAGAACCAACTGGCAAACGCCTGGTCTCGATGGAAAAGTTAACTTCAGGGTGGATAAAGGTAGCGTATTTCGCCATGATTTGGAAAGTGCCGTTAGCCAAGGAGAGTGCGTAAATTATTTTTCTGTGGTTGACAATGTTGTCCTTTATATGCGAGATAGGTTTGTGCTATGCGCCCTCTGTCTCCAGACAGGCACCACGTCTGTTCTTTACACCTTCAACAATGCACATCAATTCGAATTGTTCACGTCGGGCGAACTCCGCGGTGACTCTCTTAAAGAAACAGAGAAAGCCTTAGCCTTATCGACCTATACATTTACCGACATATCCAACGGTGACACTCATGAAGCAATAGAAAAGGCGTCTGTCTTATCCACTCTTTCATCTACAATAGCGTCAGAACTGGAAAATCTCCCTGATGAAGGCAAAAAAGAGTTTTTTTCTGACAGTATACCTTGCTTCTCACCAGGAGGGGTGTGGGTGGCCAAACCTGCAGTTGGTTATGATGAAGGAACGGTGTACTTGTTTCGTGGAAGACAAGATGAGCAGCAACATTCCAACAACCCAGAACACGTCATCAAGGAGGTCGCCCAATTTGGTTTCACAAATGACCTCTCATTTTTCGTGTATTTGAGTGTTCACAACTCACTTCACGCCCTGTATCTCCAATCGGGTACCATTCTACAAAGCATCTCAGGAGTTAGCCCCTTATCCTTTATTGCTGAGGGTCAAGTTGGCTTTCATTTTCTGGCCAATGACGAGTGTAAAACTCTGTTCTTGAAAGACTTCCCTTGTGAGTTTTTGCAACATTTTCTCTTTCCACCGGTGGAAATACCAACGCAAGCAAACTTCGTTTCAGATGACACTTTCCTGGTTCTTCGCGTGAACTCATCAGTTATGTCATTTCACGCAACTGGCAATGGATGTACTAACACCTGGTTTTCTGCTGAAGGTTTCTTAGACTTTGGCTCGCTTGGGTCTTGGCAAGTGGAGAAATGCGCATTTTCTTCGGACGGAAAGCTGATTGCCGCTCACCATGGCACTATGATAACGTTGCACGATACAATCGGACAAGACTGTTGTAGGTTTGTTTGTTCAGTTTTTGAAGCTGACTACGAATTCAGTGTCCTTCAGCTTACATTCTCGGCTAACAGTGCCTTCCTTCTTTTTTGTATCAGGAATGGTCCTTTTTTCGTGTGGGACGTTAAAAAGCGAGAAACGTTAGCGTCATTTGACCCACCTGTTGTTTCTGAGGATTTTTGCTGCTGTATTACAGAAGATAATAGAGTAGTTTTGTGCAATGAGCTTTACATTGAGATCTGGGATACTACGACGAGTCCATGGTACCTGTTAACAAGACTGGCTATCGGCTTGCTCTACAGTGCAGCTGACAAGATCACCTACTGCACAGTGTCACCCAAAAACAATCTACTAGCTTGCTGCATTGTGGATAGAATCTTACTCTATTCGCTTGATTGTCCTACCAATCAGCCTGTTTTGAAGCTACCTCGCGCCCATTTAGGCAAAATTGAGTTTTGTTGGTTTTTGAAAGAGAATCGTTACATTATTTCCTATGGTATTGATGGTGCTGTGTTCCTGTGGGACTTACTTGAGCGGACAGCCATTTCGTTTATAAGAATTTCACTAGAGCGCGAAAACATCACTTGCATGACGGTTTCCCCCAAGGAAGACAAAGTAGTTGGTTGTACTTCCTTTGGGCGTTTCTTCGAAGTGAAACTTTGCGGATTAAAATCTGAGATTCCGTCATTTCAATTACAGCCGGAAAAAATGAGGAGAGAGCAAAATGTGTCAACACTCTCTGGAGCAGTTTGCTCTGGTGTTGAACAGATCGCTGAAGAAACGGACACTTCAAAACTAGTGGAAGAGATGGATTTTATGTGTCCTTCTGACCGCAGTGAAGACAGTGATGGAGATGGAGATGAATCAGAAAATTCAGGGGCTGATCAAGAAAGTCGTGAGACATTGAAGGCGTCAGAAGAGCCACAGGCCGGTCACCGGTGAGCTTTGAAATACACAGACTAACTAGTCAGTTTTAAACTCGAAGTAGTTCAAATCTGTTCATCTCATGTGGTGGAAAACAATGATCAAAGTCAATCGAAAGAGTATCGTAGCTTTTTGGACAAATCATAATACGACTGTAAGCCAGCAACTTGGCAATGGAGCAATGGAGGCAAATGAGACTCTCTATTAATTAGGGCTCTTATACTAAACGAAATTTGATTACAACGAGAAGTGCTCCGTTTTTATTTGGGAACAACGAAAACTGGTCGAAACGGTTTTATGGTTAACTGCAAATAACAGGTGATAATGTCGTGAATCGGTTGCTGCAAAGAAGCGTTTTTTACTGCTTATTGTAGTTTTTTTTAACTAAAAAGCACTAGAATTAGTTTCGGAAATAGTAACAAAGTGAAAATCTAGCAACTTTAGTGTTAAGTGTAAACTGTCATACGTAGCCTGTCTTCTTCATTTTTTTGTCATACACCACTACGTCACGGTCATTTTCTGTGGTGACATAATGGCTTTTTCAGTTACCGCAAATCTAAGGTTAAAAACGGATAAAAAACAAAAACACACCATCTCCGCATAAAGACGGGAATTTCCAGATCTGTTGTCCTTGTACTTCTGTCTCCCACTCTCGTGATAATTTTGTTTCTTAAAGAAATATTAGAATCATTCCATCTTTGGTTTCCATTTTGGGCTTAAGAAAATAAAACATAAGTAAACGTAAGATAAGATAGCCCAGAGTTGTCGTTATTTGCTTATCTGTTTCAGTGTGCGTTAAAATTGCAGCTGAGAAAGATAACCGGAATTTAGAAAACAAGTTCGTAGTTTGTTAGCTTAAAATTATGTCGAATTTTATTATAATAGTCTGATTTTGCTCATGGCCTTGTCAAAAAGTTAAAAATTGTAACCCCACAATCCGACAGTCCTGAAAGTAGTTTCGAGATTTTGTAGAGATTTTAACGTTACTTTGTTTTTACGAAGTGCATCGTATTGGACAGTTTATTCTTAGGAGTTTTGTACAGGGTCGTTACGTCATAGGACTGTGTGAGCCCTATCGTTTCCTTAGATAGATAGATAGATAGATAGATAGATAGATAGATAGATAGATAGATAGATAGATAGATAGATAGATAGATAGATAGATAGATAATAGATAGATAGATAATCTTTATTTATCAACGGTACAGAATTCGTCTGCTTTAAAAATGCCTAATACTAATATAATAAAAATATTTAAATAAAAAAGCTGCTTTCCACGAATGCCGTGCCTTACAGTTCTTTGAGTAATCGTTTAAATTGCCCAGGGGACTCTGCTTCCCTTAAGTTACAAGGAAGACTGTTCCAGAGAATAGCGCCACTATAGCTGAAGCTGTTTTTGTAATAGTTTGTACGCGGTAATGGAACATTGAGTTTATTTTCAGAGTCCCTTAGGTTATATGCGACTTCTCGCCTTTCAAATTTAGAACTAAGATAGTTTGGAGCCAACCCGTGCAGAGACCTGTAAACCATCGTAGCTCTTTGAATTTGTTGCTGGCAAGCTAGGATTTTCCACCCCAGAAGTTTGAAAAGGTGACCAGCATCTACGCCATAGCTTGAGTAGGTCAAAACACGGGCTACTCTGTTTTGTAGCTTTTGAACCTTATTCCGTAAAGTTATCCCACGGTTTCCCCAAACAATGTTGCAATAATCAAAGTATGGCTGTATTAAAGCTTGATATATTAGCTGTAAGGTCGCCTGAGGGACAAGGTGCCTTATTCGTTTTATGGCCCCAATACCAGAAGCGACTTTCTTTGTTACTTTCTCGATATGGCCACTCCAATCAAGTCTGTCATCGATGGTCACTCCAAGTGATTTTGCAGTAGTGACCTGGCTAACTTGAAAATCATCAATTGCAAATGTCGGGGACTCTGTGAGAGTACTTAGCCTCTGCCTAGATCCGATAAGCATAAATTCGGTTTTAGTCATATTTAGAGTGAGTTTGTTTGCTCTCAGCCAATTGTGAACATTTTCTAAATCTTGATTTAGATGCAACTGAATATTGTCTGCATTATCACCTGCGTATGTAAGGTGGGTGTCATCAGCGTACATCCTCGGCTCACAATTTGAAAGACAGTTTGGAAGATCGTTGATGTATAATACTTTAGCTGGTCATTTCTCTAACGTTCTCTAACTGAACTGAAAAAGCTAGGGTCATTCGATAACGCGTTCGCGAAACGACCTATAACGTAAGCACCCTATATTAGTGAACTTACGCAACAGGACGGGAGTGAAAAGAAGACGGCAAACTTTGCGAGACAAGCGTGACCATGCATAATTTTATTTGAGGAAAATTTTTGCCAAACTTTACCCTCCTTTGCGTAAACTCACCAATGATTGCCACATAACCCTTTCTTTCCCAGTGAGTGAGTGATGGAGTCTTGTAAGGTAGTTCTAACTTTTGAGTCTGTGGATGAAATCCTATGGTACTATTTATTTAGTATGTAGTTCTAGTAAATTAAAATCTGTGCATGAAATCCTATGGTGTTACCATTCAAATGAAACCTTTTCAGCAGTACTTTCACATGGTATTTTTTATTTAGTATGTAGTTCTAGTAAATTGAAATCTGTGGATGAAATCCTATGTTGTTAGCATTTAAATAAAACCTCTTTAGCAGTACTTTCACATGGTACTTTTTATTTAGCATGTAGTTCTTAGTAAATTTAAATCCCATGGTGTTAAATAAACTACCTGTTCAGCAGTACTTTCACATGGTCTTATTTATTTAGTTTGTAGTTCTGGTAAATTTAAATCTGTGGATGAAATCCTATGGTGTTACCATTTTAACGGAACCTCTTTGGCAGAACTGTAACCACATGGTAGTCAGTACTTTCTGTGTTCATCATTTTACAAAAAGAAATTCTGAAATTTTGTTAAATGTTTTATTACTTTGGCTACATTTGGGAGTGAAAGGTTTCAAAGGGAACTTTGAAGTTTCATTGTTACAACAATTTGACCAAAACTCTGTTCAAAATAAAAGTGGATGCCAGCAAACAAAAATCGCCTATTTTTGCTATGAAATTTTCCGCGCGACATATTATTTTGTAATTGTTGAAAACATTTTGCCCCGGCCAATGATGCGTACAAAAAACGTCGATTCTTGACAAGGGCTCGCTGGAAGGCGAAAGTAGCCGATATTCTGGTAAATTTAACTCCATCGATCCCTTTAATAGAAAAATTAAGGAGTTGAAATTAAGCCCTCATTTTTCAATTGTATTAGTCAAAGTCAAATTTTTATTACAGTTGAGGTAAAGCCTTGAATTCCGTTTTCTTTCTACGTTAACAAAGGCGAACCGATATTAAAAGATTTCCAGCACTTAATTAACTTGTTAATTAATTGAATTTCAGAATTTGCACATGTCATATTAAGATTTACATTTTGTTTAAAAAAAAGCTTAAAGCGACTGCTGTTGTGTAAACTATACTTTTTTAATTTTGTTGTTGTGTCTTTACTCTCAATGTTTTTTGTTTTGCTTTTGTTTGTTTCTTGGTTTTTTAATCTAAAAATATAAATTTTCCTGACTCTAGGGAGTTTTAGAACCCGCGTACTAAACGACTCCAGTACACTTTAGCCTCCTCCGCAGGCATCTTTCGGTTACTTTAACCTTGAGGAGTCTGAGGACGAGAACGTCAGAAAAAAGTCACTGTCCCTCGCCGGTCTCTCCCTAGTCTCCTTCGCAGCCGTTATTAGGGTCGTCACGCAACGCTCCTCCCCATTAAGTTGGGACGAGTGACGTTAGTGGGGAGGAGCATTGCGTGCCGACCCTAATAACGCCTGCCAGGAAACTATTCTCTCCCCATTCTCCCACTCGGTCTCTAAAACAGGACTGTGAAGCCTGCGGAGGAGGCTAGGTACACTTGAGTGTTTTTTGTTATTGTGTCTCACTTTCGCAGTGTTGAGCTTCTTGTCCTGCAGTTTTATCGGTGGTTTGGTCCATTATTTAACGACGCGAAATTTTCCACAGATCTAACCATGTTTCAATTAAGATCACATGCATTATAGCAGTTCAATGTGAGATTTCAGAGACCCCAATTGCCTTAAAGGGTTAGAGTCATTATCAGTAATGTGAATGGTTTGTCATATTGTCGAGGCCTTGATTCCATTAAAAGCCACTGTTTCATCCTCGCAGTTTGCATCCTGATATTATGAGAGTGGCTGTGAATTAACTAGTTCTACCATTCTCAACGAACTTTGGCGCGATTTTCTCCAGTGAAAAAACTCTAGTGAGGACAATAATCTTACTGACACAGTCCAATCCAGTGTTAACAGTTGCATGCGATCCGTAAGACTCTAAGCCAAGATGGTGACTTAAGTCTACTTCCTTTCTCCTGCCAAAGAAGGAAAAACAAGGACAAAAAACTCGGGAAAGTATTTTGGAGAAACCACGACGGTAGCTTTGATTAAAAGTAAAGTAAGTAAAAAAGTTTAAGGCACCATTGCAATGGACAAGATATTGAGTAATGAAGCGAAAGTTCTTCGAAAGGCACGCTCTTCCGTCACTGAATATATCAATTGAGAGATATACAACAAACGGAGACATTGAGAGAAAGAACACCACAATGATTGCTAATGACATCTTTAGAACATTGCGATTTCTCTTTTCTCGCTGACTGAAGTGGATTACTAAGTTTCTCACCCCGTAGAACGATTGTCCTCTAAGCTTGCTGACTATCAGGCTGTACAGAGTTGTTATCACCCCCAGAGGTATTATATATATTATTATTATCAATAGTAAGAAGACAATTTTTGTAACAGGGCGCGACCAAGCCACATAACAGTAGGTTTCTCCACTGAATGTCCCTATTCTGAAACCGTATAGATATGGGACGTGAATTAGTAATGAAGTGGACCATATGAGTAAAATAACGTATTTTACTCTTGGTTTGATACGAATCGCCTTTAATGGAAACCACACGGCGTAAAAGCGTTCCACGGAAATGACGACCAAACTCTGAACTGATACTGCCGTCGATATATCTTGAAAAAACGCTGTGACCTTGCAAAGCGCCTCTCCAAACGCGCCATCGATAAGCCATCGGAGATTTCCGTAGAATATCTCGACGTTTGCCCGAGGCATGGCGAAGATGGGAACCAAAAGATCGGAAACTGCCATGTTTACGATCAGTAGGTTCGTGGTCGTCTTCATTTTGTCGTCTCTGCAGACTACCATGATGATCAAGGTATTTCCAAGAAGAGAGAAGACGAGAAGAAGAGAGTAAGCTAGTGCTTTGCAGATTTTTGCCTCCATGGGATCTTCGGTGAGAATACATGACATTCCTTGCTCGTTAGCGTCAGTTGTATTGTTTGCCATTGCTGTTTCTCACAGACACAAAATGCGTTAAGGCCAGTTGCAAACCTGTATGAAGAAATATGGGAAAAAAGAAAGTAACATAACATGCTTGTGGAAAGCACCCGGAACCGTTAGCCGAGTTCACCTGGTTAAAGGGAGGGGAGGGGATGGGGTGTTTGGAACCTCCAACCTTTTGGTTACTTACAGTAGTACTGTAGGTCTTTTCTTCTCCCCAGAGGTCTCTTTGGATCTCAGGGAGGTAGGGGAGAGAGGAAAATAAAGCGCCCTAGCTGGGGCGGGTGCGAAGGGGGAGAAAGAAGGAAGAAGCCTTGAGGATGCTGCCTTTTCCTTCGTCCCGCGCTTAGTACCCTATATTTTATAATAATTAGGTTTTTGGAATGCATCCAGTTGAAGCTTCTGTGGAGAAGAGACCAGTTAGATCACAGTATTGAACTGTCGTACTACGACGAAGTACCGCAAACACACAAAAGAGCACTGACTAATTCCTGGCAGTAAACGGGAAAGTTTGAGAACAAGTGGTGTTTTAGTAGATAGTGCTTGGCTCCTGATTTTAGGAAACTGAAGGGATGTCCTAATTAATGAGGGATCAGGGGTCAATGCTTCTGAAAATGCAATTTATTCCATGAACTATAGTGGGGTTTTAAAACCGTTTTCTGATTTACAAGAAAGATGACGGAAGCACTGACGGAAATGATGTAATGCGAGTCAATCATACGTGCAATTCTACTCAGCCAGTACAAACTCTAGCATTTTCAAATATTGCTCAAACGTGACTCATATTAGAGTACAGCAACAGAGTTTCTTTGTCTTTTCAGAGCTCATTTAAGACGTAAATAAGTTGCCATCGCAATTTGTTGACTCTCAATTATAAGTATTAATCTCTTAATCTTAAAGAGACAAACCTGAACGGGGCCGACGACTGTACAGACATGCAGCTTCGGCATATTTTGACAATTTTTAACATCTATTTCGCCCTGTATTAACAGCCATCCTTCATGGGAACATTTACCGTGCAAACTGAGAGGAATTATCTCCATTTTTATGACCATTTTAAATTAAGCTCCAGCACCATATCTGTCGTAGACCGGTAAGTAAATTTGGCGGTCAAAAGTAAAGATTAATTGAAGATTGGGCAGCTAGAACTGTTTGTAATTGGATGTATTTGTTAATAAATGCTTCTATGTTCTTGATTATGGAAGATTCTTCACATACCTGAATTACATCCTTTGCGCAGTGAAATGACCATTAATAAGATGCCTGTTTTGTAATTTTGAGTGTAGTGCCGTCGCAGCCAGACTAAACTATTTTTTATAAGAATGTTTTTTTCTCTGCCTAGGCTGAATATTCTTATTTTTCTGCCGACTTAAGTTTGAAAATATTCTTGTATTATTCTTAAATTATAGCTTATAACATTTCCGTTTTATGATGTATTGGGCTATCAAGTGTAATTAGTGCAGTCAGTTTTTTTTCGTCTTGTTGGCAAGTTTTGCGTTAAGAGAATAGAGGAAGTTGAAAACATAATTGTATTGTATTTACAGTTTTTGAACACAAAAAATTATATCCTTTTCAAAACCTCAGCCTGGGGTTTATTCTTAAAATAGTCTTAAACCTTCGCAAATGTTAGCCTCGATATTCTTATAAAATTTATTCTTATAGAAAAAAAGAGTGTAATGGGGTATCACCTTTAAACTCAGCTGGAATCTATACTTTTTAAAACACCTTTATTCAAAATAAGCCAGTCCCTTCTTAAGACCATGAATTTATATTAGTTCATAACATTTCAGAGTCAGCACTTTCAGTGTTACAAGTGGCCGACTGCGTTGAAGCCGAGCTGGACTACCATTTGAAGCCGAATTTATCAAACAGTTCACTTTTTCAAAAGAGTCCCCTTGTAATATACCATAACATGTTAGGCGTGATTCTTTTGTAACAGAAACGTTGTAGAAGTAACGTTTTTAGCCATTTTAGTGACGTTTCGATTCCGGCCATCGATTGTCAGCCCTTTGTAAGGCCTTCGACCTTTACGAGTTTATCTGTCAGTGAACGTTTAGCTCAATACAAATCACCTACAATCACCTACAAGCTCAAGTCTTCAATTTACCGCAATAAAAAGAACGCAAAAAAGGAAACGCATTTAGTTAAGCGAGAATATACAACAAAGAAAATACCTACCTCTTTTAGCTTTCGTCTAGCTTTCCTTCTCGCGTGACGTCGAATGTTTCTTGTGGCGTAACACTGTTCTTAATGAGAGGAAGTAGATCTTTTTGAAGCAGGAAACCAAATCAAATAATACGTGTTTGCCAGCACTAAGGAACTTTTCACGCGATGTACAATCGGTCGATGTTAAAATAGTGTAGACGTTTTAAGAGCAAAGAATATTTCAAACATTTTGGAGCTAATTAGCATGTTAGCCAAAAAATTTCCATACATTGAACCACAAGGACAAATACCACTGACAGAATTGAGCAGCTTTTTAAAAAAAGCAATTGACAGATTGTTCACTAGCTAATTGCTTCAAGTGTCAACGATTAAGCCGTGTCGTGTTAAACTGTCAAACACCAACAAACAATCCGATTCCTTTCAGAGTTTGCAGAGCGTCAATAGATCCAACTTTTAATTAAGGCTGTTAAAATACTCCGAACTCGAAAAGAAAACGATATTCTGAAAGGCCCTGAACGTTGTCTGGGAAACCATGTCCTGATCAAGTTCACGACGTGGCAAGTTTACCGTAAAATTCCCGCGTTTTCCCGCGGTCATTTTCCCGCTTTTTGCGGCGGTCTTCCCAAAACAATGGAAATCAATCTAGTGAAAATCAATGACGTCAAAATTACAATTTTCGTTAATCTCTCTGTTCAAGAAACCAATTTCCGTTGATAAAATTGTAAATTATAAAACTGAAAGATAATTGCTGCACTTGGTCGACTGAGTTATGATACATTGGGTAGCCATCGCAACTTGGACGCAGAAATTGGCGAGTTTTGAAATTAATTTTGTCACCACCTATTCGCCTCGTCACATGACTAAAAATGTCTTTTTTGGACTAACGCAAAAATATGAAATATAACAAGGACATTCATTGAAACTTGTAAATGTTAAGAAAGACTTAAAGTCTACTAAACAGACCAAGTAAGTTCTGTGTGATAGCAAGTTTATCATTTCGCTCACAAGAAGTAACCTTATCATACTCATACCAAGATGAACGACATCTTTTATGAGATGGGTAGACATGGGGGTCGAAAGCTCCCACCTCCGGTACCTTATATTCAGGTAATAACCATAACTGATTTTTTTCACGAACAAAGGTACAGAGGATACAAGTATCTCGCTAGACTTGCCCACTATTGGAGCTGCGAGTTAAAAGCTGCGCAAGCTAGATGCGTGAAAAAGTGTGGGCGAGCGTGAAGCGCGAGAACTGATTGCAAAGCTCAAAAATCAAGTGTGTAACGACAGACGGAGGAAATGTCTTAATCCGGGAAGGAGAAAGTCCCTAGGGTCTTGGCTACTGCGAGAAATCATATCTCAGCTAATTTTTAGGCACTATATAATAATTCTACATTGTATTTTCGAAGCAAAGATTTAGGACAAAAATCCACTTTAGAAACCATCTTCGCCCTCGTTAAAAGAGAAACTAATTTTTTTTAATTTTTTCTTTAAATTCCGTGACGGTGTAACCTTTTAAACACTTGAAGACAAACTCCGTTAGTCGCAGTTTGTACATTGTTTCCAGACTATCCCATCCAGTT
Organism: Porites cylindrica; assembly: GCA_964035525.1. Classification (NCBI taxonomy): domain Eukaryota; kingdom Metazoa; phylum Cnidaria; class Anthozoa; order Scleractinia; family Poritidae; genus Porites; species Porites cylindrica. Next base: position 9,681,138 of record OZ037776.1, on the reverse strand, counting down.
CGCATTAAGACATCTTCAGTGCTGGTGTCCCATGGCAGCCCATATACAATCCGTCCAGCCCTTGCATGGAGTTTCTCCAGGTTGTCTAGGTGCCTCTTGTTGCACGATCCCCACACTGAAGCATGAACAGGAGCATCAAGAGTTAATTTTGCTTTGACTAAATTTGAAACTTAAGTACGCATTTGGATTTCTTTTCTTCTCAATTTCTCTTTCTAGCTGCTTTTACACCCGAGTGTCACAGTGTTTAAAGCTGCTTAACAAAGGAAAAGAATACCAAACTCTGTGCAAATAATTCGCTTTCGGCTCCACTTCATTCAAAGCTGAAGAAATTTAAGGACTTTTCAAGGACTCCCCCTAGAATTCAAGTACTTTTCAGGTCTGTGAGAGTCCTGTCACCGGTTTTTCTCTGAGACCATTGTGTATCGCGCAAACACTTTCACAAGCTTTGAAAAAGCTCGAAGAATATACTTCAAGACTTTGCACTTTTTTTCTCTCCAGGAAATCATAAGCATATTTTACATATTTTAATAAGCATTTGTTTAAATTATAAACAAAGCTCAGAAAGAAGATTTTTCGCTTTATTATTAGATTCAAGATTTTAAAAATTCATTAAATTACGTACTACACTCCTAAGTTCGTCAAGTCTTGACGAATCTCCACACCGCAACGAACAACGTAACATAAGACAGTAAACTTCCTGCAATGGCAAAAACAAAAGTATAACAGATTTTTTTTCAGAATTTAAACACAACATTGAACTGCTACTTAAGGTCCTGTTTTGGTGGAAAAAGCTGTCACAACCAGCAGAGGAGCCATGTGCCTACCTGAGGGTAACAGCCGGTTTCGCTACTTGTCGAGTTCGCTACATGTTCGCCACCGGCATGCAAATTTGTTACTTACTTCATTCTACCAACTTCGCTACCAAAGTTTCTGAAAGTGTTGTGAACATTTCCACGATCTTTTAGAACCAACAACTTGTTTTAAATAACTCTTCCTTACTGAACTTGAAGAGGCGCCATGTTTTAGCATATTATCATCGAGCCCGCACATCGCTATGGAACAGCGGCTTTTACAAGAGAGAGAAAGCACACAAGCAGTAAGGAAGAGTCAAAATTACTAATTTTTCCTTACAAAAAGTGGCGAACCAATTACAAAGTTGGCTCGGCTAGCAGGGTAATCCACCTAATCGGGTCACCTTTTTGTGATGGTAGCTAGGTTCACCCACCCAGCAGGGCAAACATTTTTCCATATGAACACCTGAGCTAGCCCAGCAGAATCAAATGGGTCAATTGTAGGGCGAGACAACAGGGAGTTTAAGCAACGTCGTTTCTGAGCAACGCAAGTCACCTAGAAGTGGATATTTTGCCTTCTTCGGCAGTGTTTTCACCCAAATGTTTTGGCAAATCGTCTGCATATAAGAAAAGACTATTAGCAATACAAATTTGGTAGCGTTGCTCAAAAACGTCTCTACTTAAGAGCTTTTTAAGACAATCAAAGCATGCGCGCGCGTTGCTGGCTCGGGCAAAGGGTGAGGGCACAGGGGTCAACCGTTTTTCTCATAAACGCTCGTTAAAGTTGACTGGGTTGGAGGGTGAACCTTATTCCCGGGACAGTTTCTCTCCGGGCATTTCTTTTTAAAGACAGAATTTTTTACCTTCAACATTTCCCTAAGTTTAAAACATAACCGGTTTTAGGATTTGCGTCAAAATCCGAGAGAATTGAGTGTCTTATTTTACCTACTATATACTTGATTAAATCTAACTTTTGTGCCTCGAGCTGCGTCCCAAGTTTAGCAACCTATAGAGTGAAAACATGAGAACAGCACAGTTTTGACAAACGGTGCGTGTTGAGGGAGGGCAACATGTGCGTGGAAAAAGTTAGTTATTCTGCGTGGCTTCGTTTTCGGTCACGTAGTATAAGTGAATTTGTTTCCCAGCTATGTCACCGAAATGCATGACCGCGAAGAACTGGAAAAACACGGTATGAAGACCTGGGGTCCGTTTCTCGAAAGTTCCGGTAACTTTTCGGGCCCGAAATCAAATTTTCAAACCGAAAAACAAAAAATAAGAGCGCGGGTCCTGGTTAACAAACTGCTCCATTTTGTTTCCTTAACTGATAGTTTTATCATGTTGCATGCAAAATTCTTGAAACTTCTATCCTGCATGTAAACAAAAACAACTTTACGGGCCCGTTAATTATCGGGGCTTTCGAGAAACAGGCCCCAGGCAAGAAAGGCGGGAAAAGCAAACCTACCCTAGAGCTACTACGTTCAGAAGGAACGGGACGAATTTTCAACCGGCTGAAAAATTTGACCGGACACTACTTTCATAAGGGATCGTTCAATATTTTTTTGCTCTGTTCACACGGCAGTTTGAATGACTTGGCGATTAAATTTTCGCCTGGTTAGGTTGGGTTTTGTGTGAACGAAACGCCTGATCTCAGGAATTTTCATCGGTTGAAAATTAATCCGTTACTGTGAAGGTAGCCTGAGTATCAGTATTAGGAGAGAGGAGAACGCGTTTTTTTTTTTTAACGGAAGCTCTGGGCCCAGTTGTTCGAAGGCCGATTAGCGCTTAACCCGGGTTTCTTTTTCTTGTGTTCAAAAGCATTTTTCGGATAATTTTCTATGTTACTTTTAGAGCTTCCAATCATCATCTTCCAATCATCGGCAAGACTATAAAGTCGCTACGCTCGGAATTGTTCATTCGAAATAATTCCTAGTTTAAAAACATTGCTAAAACATGCTTACCTGCGTCGATGTTAAGTTTATCTTCGATAGTGTACGTTTAGATTTGTCCAGCCCGTAAATATTCTCCAAATAGCAGGTGTCGCCCTCCGAGTTGTCTTCTCGATTTTAGCCATTATTTCGCCTAGTTCCAGCTGTAGTTCTTACTCTTGAAACGAGTGAAGTGTCCGCCATTTTAGTTTTCACAAAGAAAACAACACAACCTCGTCCCCAGGTCCTCTTGGTTAACGGTGCATTAACCTGTAGAGGGCTGCATTTTTGACGTCATTTCCTCGTTAAACACAAAATTCTTCCAAATTTGGTCATCAGTAACTGGTTATGGTGAATTATGCGTGTGCTTTTAGCCAATCAGAATTGGGGAAATATTTTAAATGAATAAAAAGATTGCTTTTAAAAACGCCTTGAAGCACGCGGTTGTAGAAGGCCTAAATGTAATAAACGACAATAAATGTACTAAGGTCCTAAATGTAATAACATTTTGTCGTCCTAAATGTAATAAACTCCTAAGTTGCAAATTACAGTAATTGCTCAAATAAGCGTCGCATGTGGGAGGATTTAATATAAAATGCGGTGCTTATTCGCGTAAATACAGTACTAAGGGGTATTACTATCGTTTTAAGCGCCGCCCTCAAATAAGCGCCGCATTTCTGGAGAAAAAATTTTATAAGCTTCGGTACATTTCCTTATGCATTGTCTAACTTGGCTTTACAAATAAAATTGCATGTAAAGGGACAAAACTGAAAAAAAAACTTGTAAGCCTTAAAACGTTATTCATGCTTCATTTTTGTTAAAGAAATTTACTGCAAAAACCGTGGACGAAGATCCTGTTGCTTGTCAACGTTGGATCTCTAGAAAAGAGATCTAATTAGCTAAAATATTAAGAAATTAACAAGAAACGAGAAGTCTTTTACATGGAGGTGGGGGACCCCAGATAGGTGAGGTAACATGCGGCGGGTCATCCCACCTATCATGTAAACGTGATTAAATTAAAATGAGAGATTATGTGGACAGATGGGTTACCCCACCAAAGCGGGTTACCTCACCTACCTGGGGTCCCCCACCTCCATGTAAACGGGCCCTAAAGACTACTGCACAGTTTATAACAACGTTTATAAATAACTAAGATAGTACGCGCGCTCTGATTGGCCGAGAGATGTGTTTGCATGAGAGTATGCAAACATGTGTGGAGTCAAGATGTTTAGCTCTTCGCGCGCTAATCACACAACCACGAATTTTAAAAAGTTTTTGAGTTGAAAACTCGACAAATTTACTTTATTTACCCATTCCCTCGTCGGGTGAAACTTGGAAAATCTTTACAAACCTGCTGTGCCACTTTTTTTTTCGCTTAAGCTGACATTTTATTTAATAAAAGCAATTGAAAACTTTTATCCTGTGTTTGCATAGCCTGATCGTCTCGGGTTTGCATGACAGTCTCAAATTCTTCCAACCCCTCGAGTGTTTATATCAGGCTATGCAAACACAGGAAAAACGTTTTCTATTGCTTAAATATTGCTTTTTTTTTTAGAAAAATACTGTTACTTTGCCGTTTATAAGCAATTTATTTGTAAACGTTAAGTTTCACAATGCATAATTAAATTTACCGAATTTACATGAATCAGCGCCGCGGCGCTTATTAACTTTTTTCTCCAAAAATGCGGCGTTTATTTGAGAGCGGAGCTTAATACCACAGTAATACCGCTAAGTACCGTATTTACATAAATAAGCGCAGCGGCGCTAATTAACTCCCCCACCCCCCCCCCCCCCCCCCGCTTTCCCCCGCCAATGCGGTGCTTATTCGAGTAATTACTGTAATTGGTAACTTAAGAGTTTATTACATTTAGGGCAAATTGTTATTACATTTAGGACTTTACATGTAGGGTCGTTTATTACATTTAGGCCTTCTACACACGGTTATCCTAGAAAGTATATGGGAAGGTCGTAGTCAAAGATTAACCTTGACTAAAGACAATAGGTGCTCAAATTGAAAAGAAGAAAATGTAAAGAGAGACTATTGCCTTTAGTTACCATATATCACCCAGCGGTACAAGATATTAAAAAGATCGTGATGGCAAACTGGAGTCAAATAGAAAATCAGTATCTGCTGAAAACAATTCAGCTTAAAAGGCCTCCTATCATATCCTACAAAACAGGTAAATCTCTAACGGACATGCTTGAAAGAGGCAAAAATATCACTCAGTGAAGGCTGTTATAATGCAACCCAACGACAAAAACCACATTGGGAGTCCGTGCAGTTCTATCTTTGACTTCCTTTCAATGACGAAATGTGATTACGTGACAATGCTAGAACAATTCATTTGTAAATGCGCCTGCAAGTGAGCTTATTAAAGGCCATGATGTCCCGATGGTTGGATGTCACCTGGCTCTTGCAAGGCTCGAATCAAAGAAGTACTTTGGTCTACTACTTCAGCAAGCACTGTAGTCTGCTGCATAGCCGTTTTTAGTGTCGTCACGCAACGCTCCTCCCCAGCGTTGCGTGATGAATGACACTAAAAACGGCTGTGTAGCAGACTACATGCACTGAGGCTTATTTATTACAAGCAACTTTGAGGGGCCCTCATTTGAGAGGGGGGCTTGATTAATTGATCAAAATGGGGCACCCATACTGCTTTTTTAAACAAAAGAAAGATGGTACCAATTCTTCATAAAGAACTAGGACGCAAAGTGGAAATGCTCAAACACACCACGTTAAAGGTCTTGCAGCCAAACATCTAAACAAATCCGAACCTCCAGCACATGACTAAACCAAACCGGTGTTCCGCTCACGGTAAATTAACACCAGCCCTATGAGGACCAGCAGACGATACACCCTTTTTTATTTCATTAAAGTGGTTGACAGATTCTTTTCAACGTTCGATACAATCTGGCAAAAATTATATCAGCTTCAGTTCTCAAATTCAAGCACAGCCGTCCTTATCAAATCTCTCAATCCTGGCTCTGGAGCAAAGGAATCCTTTCGCAGTCTCCCAAAAGTGTTATGAGGCCTCTTCTGTAATTTCGAATATATTTAATGAAAACAAGTTTGCTACATTTCAAACTCTAATCCAGTTCCGTCTAATTTTGCTAACAATTCCTTGTCAAATCTCTCACTTTGCTCTGGAGTAAAGTAATTCTTCCAGTCTCCCACCACGCCCTTTCGCAGAAGTTTTGGTCCATCCTCTGTTCCACGCAGAAGGTAACTTTTCGCGTTTTTCATCATTCCATTGAATGTACACTGCTCTGAGATGCGATTTAGGAGTTCATCTGACAAGGGCTTGTTCAGGAATTGGGAGATCATACGAACATGGCTTAGAAGATCCTAAGGAGAAGAAACAAAGTGGTAAAAGGGCTTGAAAGCTGATAGAAAAGATTGGGAATTCAGACAGAATTTATGTGCGTTGTCCCGGCCAATGCTAGCCTCCCACGCATACGTTCTTTGCGCTTTGTCACGCGTTACTTCCCCGCACAAAGAACGTCGGCATGGGAGGCTATTCCATCGACGCTCAGCGCAGCATACCAAAACAGGATTGCGTGACCAGCCAAAAGAACGTCCGAGTTTGAGGTTACCTGTCAATCCTTCTCGCATTTTTAATTCTGATGTGAGACTAATAAAACAAAATAAGTTTTTTAGAGCCAAGTTTATTTATTATTATTTTTTTTTTTTCATATACATAGCACATAGCAAATGATAACCAAATGGCGTGGACGCCCAAGGGAAATCACAGGACTTAAAGAAAAAGGCTTCCTCAAATAATATTTTAGGCAATTACTAACTGAAACATAACAGGTCAAAATCAATGGCACAGCAACTTAAGAATATAAAATGAAATGAAATATCAGAGGTTATGCTAAAAGATACATGTGATCTCTGGGAGGATCATAAGAGAAGTCGTTGCATGAATCACGTTGCCGTGGTAGCAAAACTTCTCGATCTCTATAAACCGTGTTGTTGTAGCCTGAGTATCAGGCCTTCCTAACAGGCTAAGGGAGAGGATTTGTTGTTGCAAATATCGCAATTGATTTGAATCATGATTTGAATAACTTTCATGCGCATGATTGCACTCAGGAGCCAAAGTGGATAGCCCATGCCTTTCTTCCATCGTTCGACAATCAAATGGCCATATCTCTTTCAAGAAAAATTGTTGAGATCCAGAAATCTTGCTACCATGGTACCGTGACGTCACACTTCTCCTCTGTATAAATAGAGGATATTACACGGTAGTGCAACGATATGAATTTTATTTTCGAGTGGCAAAACAATATTTTACTCACTCGCTGCGCTCGTTCGTAAAATATTGTTTTTGCAACGAGAAAATAAAATTCATATCTTCAAGCCGCCGGGTAATGTTCTTTTTATTATATAGACAAAGAGACATCGATAGAATCATAAAGGAAAATTACCGAAATTACGTCACCGATAAACTCACGTGTGAGATTATGGAAAATAAACCACTCGGGTCCCGGGTGTAGTTTTTATGAATTTCACGAGTGGTATATTTTCCAGTAAAACACTCGTGTCTATTTAATAAATACACCTTATTCGATGGTTTAGCATATAATTAATACGTGCGGATATTTTGCGAGTTGCGTAGTATTTTCCAAGCCCCGCAGGGGCGAGGAAAAATACGAGCAATGAGCAAAATGTCCGCTCGTATTATATGCTAAACCATCGAATAAGAGGTTTATTATTCCACTACAAAAAAAAATTATCTGGCAATTGGCTTCTATTTTTTGGTAATGAGTATTCAGAGACATCCTGATTGTCTGTGAGAATGACGTTAACAATTAGCAAAATGTTCGCGCGTATTATATGCCAAACCATTGAATGAGAGGTTAATTATTTTACTGCAAAAGAAAAATGGTATTTTGGCTTCTATTTTCTAATGAGAGTATCCAAAACATCCTGATTCTGTCAGCCACAGTTGCTCCTTTTGCATCCGCCGGTATTCGCCCTGTTGTAAACCGGTTAAATCAGGACACTACGGTGTATTACGGCCTCGTATTTTGCTTGTTCTCTTGACCTTATATGGTAAAATGACATAATAGTGGAATAATAAAGCATACTATTATTCATTCAAAATATTTCTCCCTTTCTGATTGGCTAAAATCCCCCGCGAAATTCATCATAACCAGCTACTGTCGACCAAATTTGGAAGAAGATATGTGAACTGATGACGTCAATCGTGCAGCAAAATTGCTAAGTTACTGAACAGTTAACCGAGAAGACCTGGGGACGAGGTTGAGTTGTTTCGGTAGTGAATACAAAATGGCGGAACATTTCACTCGTTTCACGAGGAAGAAATACCGGTAGGCAAACTATTAGCTAAAAACGTAGCAAGAACAGCAAGAAGACAACTCGACGGACGACATCTCGGGATCTCCTATTCGACAAATATTTGCTAAACTGAACAATCCTTTATCTCCTAAACATGCCGATAAACATGCACTATCGAAGATGAACTTAACATCGATGGAGGTAAGCATATTTTAGCTTGTTTTTAAACTAGGAGGGTGTTATCCGCACCTTCCTCGATCTCCATAATTCTTCAGATGATACCCAGCCTCATTCAACAACTGCTAATTAATTAACTAGGTTTTCTACCCACCACTACGCATTAATCAACGCAAACCAAATTAATGTAACAGAATTAATTTCAAAAAAAGTGAAAACCACTTTACCCGGTAATTCTCCGGTAATGAAAACAAACCTTTTTCAAGTCTTCATATTTCAGGAACAAGACGTTAGCATCGTCTTTGTGTTTCCACCATCCAAGTACATGTTTATCCCAGTGACTCCATGTTGCTGCAAGATATAACAATTGTGTAGGATGATATAGTAGGTAAGTAAGTCACAAAGGTTTTTTGGCATGCCTCTAACACTACTTCTTTCTGCTACCTTAAGAAGCATCATAACCAGTTTAGAGAAAAATATGTACACATGAGCAAACTCGACCTTTCAGTGAGGCACCGTCCAATATATTCTTATAGAACCCCGCGACTGGGAGCGTTTTGGTCTGACGGTTAGGGTTCGAGTCTCCACGTACTGGCTATTGCTTCAACAAGTTTCTGTCTCTTGGTCTCCGGAGTTTACGGACGCTATTTCTTAAGTTTGTCGCTGTTTTGCGACACACGTTGGTGCTATGTTATATCGCACCCATCCCTTTTAGAACTACCTCGATGATTTTTAGATCTGTGGCCCTCCCTCTCGAAATATTGATATCACATTTTGTATCTGCTCTGACCTTGGATTTACTACAAATTTCACGCGAACGTTTCTTCTGCAACGACCCTAGTATCTCTTGTCATCCCCCCAGGAATTTGCGTTTATCACACTTGTTTCCGGTTATTTTGGTATTGATTTCCTTGACACCTGTTCCATTACCAGGCTCTCATCGACAAGATTCACCGTATTTGCAATGTGTGCATCCGTCGACTGCTGGATGTCCTTTACAAAGCCCATTACCTCTCTCCGAAATAAACAATCTGACACTGATCAGCGTTAACAAGCTTTGACCGACGTTTCGGCAATGCTGCCTTCTTCAGCACAGTAGAAGACTAAATACCTTTTAACGGTAGCAGCATTGCCGAAACGTCGGATAAGACTCTTAAATAACAGGGTACATTTTACAGTTTTCAAATTAACATTAAGTAACTACGCTGCGCAGGAATTTTAATCTTATTTAACAAACTTTGACCTTGACCTTTGAAATACCCATTTGGATCACCCCGTTATGAAAAAGAACCTCGCTCTTTACCATCGCTTTGGTATCGTCATTAAGGCTACGTAGTACGCCCCTCCCCAGGTTCATCTTGCAGACCAACGCCCCGTAAGCACAGTATGGCTCGCCTTCTTCATGTCACAAAATAACGATACTTAGTCACAGAAGCCCATCAATATGCTGGCCTTCTGTAAGTCAGCAATGACTGACCCCATCCTCGCTGGGCTAGCCAACAATGAAACCAAACTCCTAGACACTACATTCGTTCTCCCTTCCGAGTTTTCTCAGGTATTATAGCAAGATTGTTCAAACACACTCTACTAATTTTCAGTACGCCAATAATTACTTTTCAACTTGCAGCAGACCAATCATAAATTTTCATTTGGGGTGGTGTGACGAGCAAATGTGGAAACAGCGAAAAGTGAGGGTGCAGATAAGGTTTTATCTTGTATTTTCAGGGTATGAAATAGTCCCATTTAGTGTAAAGGCCAGTGAAGGTCTTCTTGTCCCTAACCAATGAAGGATCAACTACAGAAGCACTATCACTATGTAAAATAATCATGATAACTTACACTTTCCCTGAACAAACAGATCAGCATAAAATTCCTACGATGCATTCAATCCTGTAGATTTCGCCAAGCTTGTCAGGAATTTATAATTTGATACAGCATTATCTTTTGGATTTCGAGCAATGTAAATATACTTGCACGTTGTTTCCTCGTTTACACCTTTTGGTATAGCCTCATAAGAAAGGTGTGTCTTAATTAGGCGGGGGCTTGGTAAACTAGCAATGTCTGGTTGTGAAGCTTTTGGATTAATAGCCTCTTCTAAGAATGGAACACGGTCTTCAATTCGTTTGCTGTTGACTTCTCCATTGTGGTAAATTTGCCAGACAATTTCTTGAATCCAAGTTGTTCCTTAAAGAGATAAAATGTAACATTCAAATCTGCCCATGTAAGGGAATCCAAAACAGTCCCGGATTCTGGATTCCACACCGTGAATTCCCGATTCCAGCTACTTGATTCCTGTTTTTCTCAGTGGAACTTGGATTCTGGGACCCCTGAGTTCCAGTCGTTGGTAGAATTCTGAATTCCTTGAGCTATATTCCGCATTCCAAAGCCCAGGATTCCGGATTCCACGAGCACAATTTTCCGGAATGTGGAATCAGGATTTCCTCACACGGGGTAATTCAAAACTAGCCCAAATTTCCAAACCGTCGATGCTCCTGTGAGCCGAATCCCTCAGGAAACGGAAAAGTACGTTCTTCTTCGCCTGAAATTCATCCGATTGCTTCGAGTCGTTTTCTCCTCTCAACAACTGTGGGAGTAAAAACGACTCGAAGTAATCGGATGAAATTCAGGCTACGTTCTTCTCCCCTACCCCTTAGCTCCCGGCTATTTTACTTTTTCTGCGAAAAGCGAGTTTTAGTTCTTCCCAAAGATGCCCACAGACCGTTCATTTTCTCCCTCCCCCACTACAGCCCTTTGCGCTTATGGTCAATAAATCCCCCGCTGTTTTATTTTCTTACGCGCTCGGTGATCTCTCAAGAAAAAATAAGTGGGTCCGGAACAGGCTACAGGGGGGCCTTCAGCCTACAGAGAACCCTACGGCGACAATTACTGTTTTCACCAAACGTGCAGATTCACTGTTAAAAACCCTGAATCTCGCATGAGATGTCTACACTTCAGTAAGCAAAGAAGAAGATCTCATCGCTACTAACCCATAATTCTCATTAGAAAGCTGAAAGTCCTTCCTCATAGAAATCAGGACATCTTACGGCTTTTTTCCACCTCTCACTACTTTTCCTTGATCTAGGTTCAGGATCTCAAGATTTTTGTTTTTAACCGGTTGATGCCAAAATGAAAGTCATTCATAATAAACTGACAAACTGACAAACATATCACAAGCACACAATTGGAGATTTTATACATACACTTAGATTACTAACATACGTACTATATGGGCTATCTTTTCAATTAAAAAAGCTCAATAATTCGGTCTTCAGTAGTTTGTTTGTGCATACTGTACCTTACTTGGGTGTTCAGTTCTTTATGAAACTGTTGTTCACGTTGTTAATCTAAATGGTTATGTCGAGCTCAAAATTTCAATGATCTCGTTATTATTTATTCTTTTTTAGTTATTACCTTTTTTGCTGGTTATTGTGAAGAGAGAATTTATTGTTATTCAGTTATTTTGCTTTTGCTGATAAAAATATGACAAGCCAATGTAGAAATCCTATATTCTTTAGTCTTACCTTATCTAACTAGCCGCAAACAATGCTGACTTAGGGGAAGGGTAGGCGTTCAGTTACACAGAAACCTTTAAATAACCACTACAGATCTAGAAAATATCATAACATGCAATGTCACTCCAATATTTTGCATAAGCATTGTCTTCAGTTTCTCTTGGGAGTTAAAATGCCCCCAAGAGTGACAAACAAAGAGTATTAGGATATGTTATGGTATTTTCTGTAGTGGTCAGACTTCGCGCGGACAACGGGTTAAGAGAGAACACCTAGGGACTAGGCTGGATCTTGTGGATCTAGGCTGGATGTTTCAAGTTTGTTCACATCCGCAATTTGTAGTGCAATTTGATTGCGTTATCTTGTGAGTTACAGTCAAGATTGAGAACAGAGTGATTGTAATTTACTTTTAAATCACTAGACGACGACATAATATTACTCCCTTGTTTATTTGTGTCCTTTTCTTTGCTTGTAAATATTTGACACTTTTATTTTCTTTCATCAAATCCTTGGTGACCCCTTCGTTTTATTTCGGGGAAGTTTAAAAATGACCGAAAGGAATCCAACGACGTATACTTACATAAATAAGCATGATTACGAATGGAAAAAAAATTGTAAGAAAAGTTCTGTAGAGTAACATCATATTTCCTACACTCAAGAGACCACGACATACAGCTACTCCTTACAGGGTGCTTTTACAATATCGGTAGCGTTCGATATGCGACCGGTTTGTACTGCCTGTGATTTAAAAAGGAATTTTTAACAAGCACTCTACTCTAATTTAATAAATAGAATAGGTTTATCATCACTTGTGAACCAACGCCTCGCTAAAATATATAGCATGCACTGTTTTCAATTTCGATATAATTTTTCAGAGGCCATATCGATATATTTGATTTTATCCTTGTCTGATCGCTATGAAATAAAATTTTCACCAATGATTGACTATAGATTGAAATTTGTCAAAATGTAGGTTTTAGTAAAATCGGTATTACCATGACAACAATGAACAAAAAACTTTGAAATTGATAAACGCCTAATTTTGGCGATCTAGACCAGCTACAGAAAATCCAACACTAGGAACTTAAAGTTTGGTGTTTAGCAAATAACCTCCGATAATTTCGAATTCGACTAAAAAGAAAATATATCTCAAACCTTAAATTTTCAATAGCGGTGATAGATTACTTAATAAAAACGTTATAAATGACTCAAATTATTCTTAAGTAGCTTCAGAATGCTGCTTGATATCATATTTCGATGCTAGGAAATTTTGGTGTATTCTTAAAAAATAACCCGTTTTCTCACCACCTGTCTAAGTGCAACTTCATTCAAAATTTGGACTTTTAGCGCTTTTTTGTATATCTCTGAAATTTTCCAAATTAATGCAGACAATAGTAGTACATTTCAGTGTGAGTATTGTCAATGTTTTACATTCAAAAGATCCGATAAGTTTAAACTAAAATGTACTAGTGATGGAGGTATGTATAGTGCGCATTATTCTGGAAAAATTAGCATAACGTCAAAACAGTGAATGTTGCAACGCAGAGTTTTGAGAGGTTCATAGAATAGGTTTGTCTTGAAATTTTAAGATGTTGCATTGAATCAATCTCAATGAAAGTTTCAGACCTTATTTATAAATTATGAAGATTATGTGAAGAGATTTTAAAAAAATTCGTTCTAGTCGCTTTAGAGACATACAACAGTGGCAGATCCAGACCTTTAGATAAGGGCGGGGGGGTGGGGGGGTCATCCAGACCCTGAGATAAGGGTCCGGGGCCCGGGCCCGGTTGCATAAAACCTGCGCTTAAGTGCTCACTTAAGTAGGTCACTTACGAATCCGTTATGGGTACACTTACGGGTGTTGCATGGAACACACTTAGCACTCTCGTAAGTTTCTGTTTTACGTGGTAACTTACGGGCTCACTTAAGGGCACACGTAACCTTGATATAGTACTTTATTAACGATTCACTCTTTTTTTTTTTAAGCTAACCGTCGGTGAGTGTAAAGAAAGTTAAAAGTCGTTTCCAACACTTTTAAGCCTCTCAAAAAATGAAATTTGCATGCAAACGTTATTTTTCTTCAATATCTACTGAAAATGATAGTTCTTCTTCTTTTTTCACAAAAGTGTACATCAGAGGTTAACAAAGCGCATTAGAACGAATTACGTGAAGAAAAATACTTTTTTTCACTTCTCAGTAAAAGATCTCGTTAAATTTAGTAAAAACAGTGACGATACGGGACCTAAAATGTACGTGCTATTTTTCCCGTAAAAAAAGTTTTATGCAACACCCGCAATTTCTGTTGCATAAACGACACTTAAGTGAACACTTACGAAAATCGTAAGTACAACCACTTAAGTGAATTCCCTAAGTGGACCACTTAAGTGATTTCATGCAACTGACTTAACTAACGAGTGCACGTACGTGTACCCGTAGTTGTTACGGACGTTTTATGCAACCGGGCCCCGGTCTCCAAAAAAAGATCCGCCACTGTACAAGAAAACGCTAAAATTCCAAATTTTAAATAAAGGTTTCATGTATATTTTTTCGTCCTAGTCGAATTCAAACATACAGAATTTTTTACTTCTTACGGAGATTGTTTTCTCACCACCAAACTTTACGTTCCTAGTGTTGCATTTTCAATAGCTGGTCTAGATCAAACAAAATTCGGCTTTTATCAACTTCAAAGTTTTTTTGTTTATTGTTGTCATAGTAATATCGATTTTACTTCAAACTACATTTTACAAATTTCAATCTATAGCCAGTTACTGGTGAAAATTTTATAGTGATCGCACAAGGAGAAAACCACTTTTCAGGCAATTGAAAAATATCGGTATGGCCTCTGAAAAAAGGCTGTATCGAAACACCTTAACAATGCACCAATGAGCATTAAAAATTTGATTGAACAAAGAAACAATAAATACGACCTCAG
>OZ037776.1:9651502-9661502 GCA_964035525.1 Porites cylindrica | reverse complement strand
TTTCTCTGAGATCACTGTGCATCGCGCAAACACCTTCACAACTTTCACCTTCAAAAGCTCGAAGAATGTACCTCAAGACTTTGCACTTTTTTTCTTGATTGATGATCGTCTTTTATTCTCTTTCTCTCCAGGAGATCATAAGCATATTTTACATATTTTGATAAGCATTTGTTTAAATTATATACAAAGCTCGGTAAGAAGATTTTTCGCTTCATTATTAGATACAAGATTTTGAAAATTCATTAACCCTTTCACTGCCAAATGTGGCCAAAGGCAAGTTTCGAACAAATTTCCAAATTTCATTTTCCAAAATTGTGAGAAACAAATAGCATCATGTGAACGTAGAGGCAGAGAGCTTTGATTTGAATGGTCACATCATAGGATTTCGTCCACAGACTCAAAAGTTAGAGTCACCTTACAAAACTCCATCAAACACTCTGGCAGTGAAAGGGTTAAATTACGTACTACACTCCTAAGTTTTATCAAGTCTTGACGAATCTCCACACCGCAAGGAACAACGTAACACAAGACAGTAAACTTCCTGCAATGGCAAAAACAAAAGTAGAACAGATTTTTTTCAGAATTTAAACACAACATTGAACCCACTATATGGAAGGTTTTTGAGGTCCCGTTTTGGTGGAAAAAACTGTCCCAGGCAGAGGAGCCATGCGCCTACCTGATCATCGGGGTAACAGCCGGTTTCGCTACTTGTCGAGTTCGCTACATGTTCGCTACCGGCATGCAAATTCGTTACGTACTTCATTCTACCAACTTCGTTATGAAAGTTTCTAAACGTGTTGTGAACATTTTCACGATCTTTTAGAACCAACATCTTGTTTTAAATAAATCTTCCTTACTGAACTTGAAGAGGCGCCATGTTTTAGCATATTATCATCGAGCCCGCGTATCGCTCACAATAGAACAGCAGCTTTTACAAGAGAGAGAAAGAACAAAAACCAGTAAGGGGGAGTAAAAATTACCAATTTTACACTACTTTCTTTATTGTTAAGCTATATATTTTACAATCTAGATTTTTTATACATGATATAAAAACTTTCAAGACTTAACGCCATTAACATAAGCAGCGAATTCAGTATGCCGGTAGCGAACATGTAGCGAACATGTAGTGAACTCGAACATAGCGAACTCGGCAAGTAGCGAAACCAGCGTTGAGCAAGATCTAAAATGGGGGACCAAATTTTTCATATATTTCCTTACAAAACGTGGCGAACCAGAGTTGGCTCGGCTAGTAGGGTAATCCACCTAACCGGGTCACCTTTTTGTGATGGTAGGTTCACCCTCCCAGTCGGGCAAACTTTTTTCCATATGAACAGCTGAGCTAGCCCAGCAGGGTCAAATGGGTCAAGGCAAGACAATAGGGAGTTTAAGCAACGACGTTTTTGAGCAACGGAAGTCACCTAGAAGTGGACATTTTGCCTTCTTGGGCAGTGGTTTCACTCAAATGTTTTGGCAAATCGTCTGCATATAAGAAAAGACAATTAGCAATACAAATTTGTTAGCGTCAAAGCATACAAGAAGAAGAAAAAAAAAACTCCCTTCCGGTTAACGTGCGTTGCTCAAAAACGTCTCTTTTTAAGACAATCAGAGCATGCGCGAGCGTTGCTGGCTCCGGCAAAGGGTAAGGGTATAGGGGTCAACCATTTTTCTCATAAACGCTTGTTAAAGTTGACTGGGCTGGAGGATGA
Source organism: Porites cylindrica (assembly GCA_964035525.1). NCBI lineage: Eukaryota > Metazoa > Cnidaria > Anthozoa > Scleractinia > Poritidae > Porites > Porites cylindrica. The sequence continues at coordinate 9,659,796 of OZ037776.1, read as the reverse complement.
CCCTTATTCCCGCGACAGGTTTCAGTCTCTGGGCATTTCTTTTTAAAGACACAATTTTTTAACTTCTACATTTCCCTAAGTTTAAAAGGATTTACCGGTTTTAGGATTCGTGTCAAAATCCGAGAGAATTGAGTGCCTTATCTTACCTACTATATACTTGATTAAATCTAGCTTTTGTGCCTCGAGCTGCGTCCCAAGTTTAGCAACCTAGGGAGTGAAAACATGAGAAACGCATAGTTTTGACAAACGGTGTTTGTTGAGGAAGGGCAACATGTGAGTGGAAAAATTTAGTTATTCTGTGTGGCTTCGTTTTGGATCACGTAGTATAAGGGAATTTGTTTCCCAGCTATGTCACCGAAATGCATGACCGCGAAGGACTGGAAAAAAACGGTATGAAGACCAGGCAAGAAAGGCGAGAAAAACAAACCTACCCTGGAGTTACTACGTTCACAAGGAACCGGACGAATTTTCAACCGGCTGAAAAATTTGACCGGACACTTCTTTCACAAGGGATCGTTCAATATTTTTTGCTCTGTTCAAACGGCAGTTTGAACGACTTGGCGTCTAAATTTTCGCTTGGTTAGGTTGGGTTTCGTGTGGACGAAACACCTGACCGCAAGAATTTTCAACCGCCTGAAAATTAATCCGGTACTGTCTGAAGGTAGCTTGAGCATCAGTAGTAGGAGAGAGTAGAACGCGTTTTTTTTTTTTTTTAACAGAAGCTCTGGGCCCAGTTGTTCGAAGGCCGATTAGCGCTTAATCCCGGTTTCTTTTTCTTGAGTTCAAAAGCATTTTCTCGGATAATTTTCTCTGTTATTTTTAGAGCTTTCAATCATCATCTTCCAATTATCGGCGAGATTATAAAGTCGCTACGCTCGGAATTATTCATTCAAAGTAATTCCTAGTTTAAAAACATAGCTAAAACATGCTTACCTACATCGATGTTAAGTTTATCTTCGATAGTGTACGTTTAGATTTGTCCAGCTCCGTAAATATTCTCCAAATAGCAGGTGTCGCCCTCCGAGTTGTCTTCTTGATTTTAGCCATTATTTCGCCTAGTTCCAGCTGTAGTTCTTACTCTTGAAACGAGTAGAGTGTCCGCCATTTTAGTTTTCACAACGTAAACAACTCAACCTCGTCCCCACATGTTCTCGGTTAACGGCGCATTAACCTGCAAGAACACTGAATTTTTGACGTCATTTCCTCGTTAAACACAAAATTCTTCCAAATTTGGTCATCGGTAACTGGTTATGGTGAATTATGGGTGTGCTTTTAGCCAATCAGAATTGGGGAAATACTTCAAATGAATAATAAGATTGCTTAAACGCCTCGAAGCACGCGGTTGTAGAAGGCCTAAATGTAATAAGGTCCTAAATGTAATAACCTTTTGTCCTAAATGTAATAAAGCCCTAAATGTAATGACATTTTGTCCTAAATGTAATAAACTCCTAAGTTGCAAATTACAGTTGTAATTACTCAAATAAGCGTCGCGTGTGGGAGGATTTAATATACGTTGCGGCGCTTATTCGCGTAAATACGGTACTAAGGGGTATTACTATCGTTTTAAGCGCTGCCCTCAAATAAGCCCCGCATTTTTGGAGAAAAAAATTAATAAGCTTCGGTACATTTCCTTATGCACTGTGTAACTTGGCTTTACAAGTAAAATTGCTTGTAAAGGGACAAAACTGAAAAAAAACTTCTAAGCCTTAAAACGTTTTTCATACTTCATTTTTGTTAAAGAAATTTACTGCGAAAACCGTGGACGAAGATCCTGTTGCTTGTCAACGTTGGATCTCTAGAAAAGAGATCTAATCAACTAAAATATTAAGAAATTAACAAGAAACGAGAAGTCTTTCACATGGAGGTGGGGGATCCCAGATAGGTGAGGTAACATGCGGCGGGTCACCCACCTATCATGTAAACGTGATCAAATTGAAATGAGAGATTATGTGGACAGGCGGGTTACCCACCAAAGCGGGTTACCTCACCTACCTAGGGTCCCCCACCTCCATGTAAACAGGCCCTAAAGACTGCTGCACAGCTGATAACAACCTGAGGGACACCAGGTAGGTGAGGTAACCAGCCTGTCCACATAATCTCTCATTTTAATTTGATCATGTTTACATGATACCTGGGGTGACCCGCCGCATGTTACCTCACCTATCTGGGATCCCCCACCTCCATGTAAACAGGCCCTAAAGACTACTGCACAGCTGATAACAACGTTTACAAATAACTAAGATAGTACGCGCGCTCTGATTGGCCGAGAGATGTGTTTGCATGAGAGTATGCAAACATGTGTGGAGTCAAGATGTTTTGCTCTTCCCGCGCTAATCACACAAGCACGAATTTTAAAAAGTTTTTGAGTTGAAAACTCGACAAATTTACCTTATTTACCCATTCCCTCGTCGGATGAAACTTGAAAAGTCTTTACAAACCTGCTGTACCAATTTTTTTCGCTTAAGCTGACACAGTTTAAGCGAGAAAAACCCTTTTATGGAAAGCATCTTTACTGCAAAACAAGAACTGATTACACGTTCATTAAGCTTCGTGTACAAGACTTCGCGACTGGCAAGAATTTCTCTTTTAATCAGTAACCTAAACAAAGAGTTTTTCTTTTTTCTCGGGAAAGTTATTTAATAAAAGCAATTGAAAACTTTTATCCTGTGTTTGCATAGCCTGATATAAACACTCGAGGGGCTGGGAGAATTCTTGAAAGTTATGCAAACCCGAGACGACGTCGAGGGTTTGCATGACTGTCTCGAATTCTTCCAACCCCTCGAGTGTTTATATCAGGCTATGAAAACACAGGAAGAAAGTTTTCTATTGCTAAAAAAGTATCGCTTTTTTTTAGAAAAATACTGTTATTTTGCCGTTTACAAGCAATTTATTTGTAAACGTTAAGTTTCACAGTGCATAATTAAATTTACCGAATTTATATGAATTAGCGCCGCGGCGCTTATTAACTTTTTTCTCCAAAAAGGCGGCGCTTATTTGAGAGCGGAGCTTAATACCACAGTAATACCGCTAAGTACCGTATTTACATGAATAAGCGACGCGGCGCTAGTTAACTCCCCCCCCTCAACAAGGCGGCGCTTATTCGAGTAATTACTGTAATTGACAACTTAAGAGTTTATTAAATTTAGGGCAAATTGTTATTACATTTAGGACTTTATTTGCCTAGTCCCTAGGCCTCATTATTCCGCGCGGCCAAAGCGTATCGGGTCACGTGGTCCATGTGAAAATGTGAGGCCGTTTCCCGCCCGTTCGCCTCGGATACGTCACCGAAACGAACTGACCGAGAGGGACTGGGAAAACGCCGTACAGGGACTAGGCAACGACTTTATTACATTTAGGACAAAATGTTATTACATTTAGGGTCGTAATTACATTTACGCCTTCTACACGCGGTTATCCTAAAAAGTATATGGGAAGGTCGTTGCCAAAAGATTAACCTTGACTAAAGACAATAGGTGCACAAACTGAAAAGCAAAAAAGGTAAAGAGAGACTATTGCCTTTGGTTACTATAGATCACCCAGCGGTACAAGATATTAAAACGCTCGTGCAAACTGGAGTCAAATAGAAAATCGGCATCTGCTGAAAACAATTTTTAAAAAACCTCCGATCATATCCTACAAAACAGGTAAATCTCTAACGGATATGCTTGTAAGAGGCAAAAATATCACTCATTGAAGGCTTTTATAATGCGACGCAACCACAAAAACCACATTGGGAGTCCGTGCAGTTCTATCTTTGACTTCCTTTCAATGAAGAAATGTGATTACGTGACAGTGCTAGAACAATTCATTTGTAAATGCGCCTGCAAGCGAGTTTATTAAAGGCCATGATGTCCCGATGTTTGGACGTCACCTGGCTCTTGCAAGGCTCGAATCAAAGAAGTACTTTGGTCTACTACTTCAGCAAGCACGTAGTTTGCTGCATAGCCGTTTTTAATGTCGTCACGCAAAGCTCCTCCCCAGCGTTGCGTGACGACACTAAAAACGGCTGTGTAGCAGACCACATGCACTGAGGCTTATTTATTTCAAGCAACTTTGAGGGGGCCTCATTTGAGAGGGGGGAATGATTAATTGATCGAAATGGGGCACCCATACTGCTTTTTTAAAGAAAAGAAAGATGGTACCAATTCTTCATAAAGAACTAGGACGCAAGGTGGAAATGCTCAAACACACCACGTTAAAGGTCTTGCAGCCAAACATCTAAACAAATCCGAACCTCCAGCACATGACTAAATAAAACCGGTGTTCCGCTTAGTAAATTAACACCAGCTCTACATGGTTGACAGATTCTTTTCAAAGTTCGATACAATCTGGCAAAAATTATATTACAACGGTTCTTATCAAATCTCTTAGTCCTGGCTCTGGAGCAAAGGAATCATTTCACAGTCTCCCCAAAGTGTTAAGAGGCCTCTTCTGTAATTTCGAATATATTTAATGAAAACAAGTTTGCTACATTTCAAACTCTAATCCAGTTCTGTCTAATTTTGCTAACAATTCCTTGTCAAATCTCTCACTTTGCTCTGGAGTAAAGTAATTCTTCCAGTCTCCCACCACGCCCTTTCGGAGAAATTTTGGTCCATCCTCTGTTCCACGCAGAAGGTAACTTTTCAGGTTTTTCATCATTCCATTGAACGTACACTGCTCTGTAATGCGATTTAGGAGTTCATCTGACAAGGGCTTGTTCAGGAACTCGGAGATCATACGAATATGGCTTTTAAGATCCTAAGGAGAAGAAACAAAGTGGTAAAAGGGCTTGAAAACTGATAGAAAAGATGGGGAATTCAGACAGAATTTATGTGCGTTGTCCCGGCCAATGCCAGCCTCCCACACCGACGTTCTTTGCGCTTCGTCACGCGTTACTTTCCAACACAAAGAACGTCGGCGTGGGAGGCTATTCCATCGGCGCTCAGCGCAGCATACCAAGGCAGGATTGCGTGACCAGCCAAAAGAACGTCCGAGTTTGAGGTTACCTGTCAATCCTCCTCTCATGTTTAATTCTGATGTGAAACTAATAAAACAAAATAAGTTTTTTAGAGCCAAGTTTATTTATTTATTTTTTTTTTCATATACATAGCACATAGCAAATGATAACCAAATGGCGTGGACGCCCAAGGGAAATCACAGGACTTAAAGAAAGAGGCTTCCTCAAATAATATTTTAGGCAATTACTAACTGAAACATAACAGGTCAAAATCAATGGCACAGCAACTTAAGAATATAAAATGAAATAAAATATCAGAGGTTATGCTAAACGATACATGTGATCTCTGGGAGGATCATAAGAGAAGTCGTTGCATGAATCACGTTGCCATGGTAGCAAAACTCTCGAGCTCTATAAACCGTGCTGTTCTAGCCTGAGCATGAGGCCTTCCTAACAGGCTAAGAGAGAGGATTTGTTGTTGTAAATATCGCAATTGATTTGAATCATGATTTGAATGCCTTTCATGGGCATGATTGCACTCAGGAGCCAAACTGGATAGCCGATGCCTTTCTTCCATCGTTCGACAATCAAATGGCCATCTCTTTCGAGAAAAATTAGTAACATCTAGAAATCTTGCTACCATGGTACCGTGACGTCACACTTCTCCTCTTTATAAATAGATGATATTACACGGTGGCGCGAAGATATGAATTTTATTTTCGAGTGGCAAAACAATATATTACGAACGAGCGCAACGAGTGAGTAAAATATTGTTTTTGCCACGAGAAAATAAAATTCATATCTTCAAGCCGCCGTATAATGTTCTTTTTATTAAATAGACAAAGAAACATCGATAAAATAAGAAAGGGAAATTACCGAAATTACGTCATCGACAAACTCACGTGTGAGAAAATCAACAACTCGGGTCCCGGATGTAGTTTTTATGAATTTTACGAGTGGTATATTTTCCAGTAAAACACTCGTGTCTATATAATAAAGCATACTATTATTCATTCAAAATATTTCTCCGTCTCTGATTGGCCAAAATCCCACGCGAAATTCATTATAACCAGCTACTGTTGACCAAATTTGGAAGAAGATATGTGAACTGATGACGTCAATCGTGTAGCAAAATTGCCAGGTTACTAAACAGTTAATCGAGAAGACCTGGGGACGAGGTTGAGTTTTTTCGGTAGTGAATACAAAATGGCGGAACATTTCACTCGTTTCACGAGGAAGAAGTAGTCAAACTATTAGCTAAAAACGTAGAAAGAACAGCAAGAAGACAACTCGACGGACGACATCTCGGGATCTGTTATTCGAAAAATATTTGCAAAACTGAACAACCCATTATCTCCTAAACATGCCGATAAACATGCACTGTCGAAGATGAACTTAACATCGATGGAGGTAAGCATATTTTAGCTTGTTTTTAAACTAGGAGGGTGTTATCCGCACCCTCCTCGATCTCCATAATTTTTCAGATGATACCCAGCCTCATTCAACAACTGCTAATTAATTAACTCGGTTTTCTACCCACCACTAAGCATTAATCAACGCAGACCAAATTAATGTAACAGAATTAATTTCAAAAAACTGAAAACCACTTTACCGGTAATTCTTCGATAATGATAACAAACCTTTTTCAAGTCTTCATATTTAAGGAACAAGACGTTAGCATTGTCTTTGTGTTTCCACCATCCAAGTACATGTTTATCCCAGTGACTCCAAGTTGCTGCAAAGAATAACAATTGTGTAGGTTGATAATTACTAGTAAGACATGAAGGTTTTCTGCCATGCCTCTAACACTACTTGTATCTGCTACCAGATATCACAACCAGTTTAGAGAAAAATATGTACACATGAGCAAACTCGACCTTTCAACGAGGCACCGTCCAATACATTCTTATAGAACCTGCGACTTGGAGCGTTTTGGTTCCTCTTGGCCCCTAGTCATGTCTGACGGTTAGGGTTCGAATCTCCACGTACTGACTATTTCTTCAACATGATTCTGTCTCTTGGTCTCCGGAGTTCACGGACGCTATTTTTTAAATTTGTCGCCGGTTTGCGACACACTATGGTGCTATGTTATATCGAACCTATCCCCTTTAGAACTACCTCGATGATTTTTAGACCTGTGGCCCTCCCTCTCGAAATATTGATATCTCATTTTGTATCTGCTCTGTCCTTGGATTAATTACTACAAATTTCACAAAAACGTTTCTTCTGCAACGAACCTAGTGTCTCTTGGCATCCCTCCAGGAATTTTGCGTTTATATCACTTGTCTCCGGTTATTTTGGTATTGATTTCCTTGACACCTGTTCCATTACCAGGCTCTCATCGACAAGCTTCACGCTATTTGCAATGTTTGCATCCGTCGACTGCTGGATGTCCTTTAGAAATCCCATTACCTCTCTCCGAAATAAACAATATAACACTTATCAGCGTTAACAAGCTTTGGCCGACGTTCTTCTTCAGCACGGTACAAGACTAAAACCTTTTAACGGTAGCAGCATTGCGAAACGTCGGTTAAGACTCTTGAAATAACAGGGTCGATTTTACAATTTTCAAATTAACATTAAGTGACTACGCTGCGCAGGAATTTTAATCTTATTTAACAAACTTTGACCTTGACCTTTGAAATACCCATTTGGATCACTCCGTTTGAGCCCTGGGCTGTGAAAAAGAACCATCGCTTTGGTATCGTCATTAAGGCTACGTAGTACGCCCCGCCCCAGGTTCATCTTACAGACCAACGCCCCGTAAGCACAATATGCCTCGCCTTCTTCATCTCACAAAATAACGATACTTAGTCACAGAAGCCCATCAAATATGTGGCCTTCTGTAAGTCAGCAATGACTGACCCAGCCCTCGCTGGGCTACTCAACAATGAAACCAAACTCCTAGGCCCTACATTCGTTCTCCCTTCCGAGTTTTCTTAGGTATTATAACAAGATTGCTCAAACACACTCTACTAATTTTCAGTACGCCAATAATTACTTTTCAATACTTGCGGCAGACCAATAATAAATTTTCATTTGGGGTGGTGTGACGAGCAAATGTGGAAACAGCGAAAAGTGAGGGTGCGGATAAGGTTTTATCTTGTATTTTCAGGGTGTGAAAGAGTCCCATTTCGTGTAAAGGCCAGTAAAGGTCTTTTTGCAGCTAACCAATGGAGGATCAACTATAGAAGCATTATTACTATGTAAAATAATCATGATAACTTACACTTTCCCTGAACAAACAGATCAGCATAAAATTCCCACGATGCATTCAGTCCAGTAGATTTCGCCAAGTTTGTTACGAATTTATAACTTGATACAGCAGTATCTTTTGGATTTCGAGCGATGTAAA
>OZ037776.1:9626502-9644002 GCA_964035525.1 Porites cylindrica | reverse complement strand
AACTCCCTCGGTTCTCCCTCATCGTGTAAAAATCCCGGCCTGATTGCCTTCTCTATTCTTTTGAGTATCGTGGGTTACACAAGAATGGATGGAATGGCAAATGGGTCAAAACCTTTCTACAGTTCCTTTACCCTGCAGCTGCGAGCAGAGGTTTCTCTCTTGCGAGGCTGTTAGCGTTTTACGCCGTGTAAACAAACCAGTTACGCTACAGACAAGCCAAGCTTTCGCTTGGTAAGATCCTTTAGGTCCTTAAAAAACGAAGAAGAAGAAGAAGAAGAAATTCCCTAGACATGCCACGCCTCCTTCAAGCGAGTTCCTAACAATTTAAACTGAAATGAAACCTCTGACTTTCGGGGTATTATCCAAAAGGTAAAAACATCAAAGGCTCAAATCTCTATCTATCTATCTGCTCGTTTCTGGAAAAAAAAAATGCAATTTTTGTCCCGAAGCCTCCTTGGTTTAGATACTCAACATATTAAGTCGACGTAAACGCCACCCCCAGATAAACGCCGCCCTCGAGTTAACACCGTAGATTGAAGCAAAATTACCAATAAACGCTACACCCAATCTGAAGAATGCGGCGTTTATTGTAGGATTATAAGGAAAACTCGGTAAAACTTGGTAATCTACACCAACCAGACAATTATGATTCTATCTCTGCAAAACGCCGAACATTACAACATGTAATATCCTCCTGTATGATTTATCGTAATTGTTGTCAGTAATTTAACAAAAGAGATTTTGAAATAAATGGCGCCCTTGAATAAACGCCGCATCAGTAACGCTTTAAATTTAATATTAAGCCTCGGTGGTTAATGAAATGAATGGGGCATGCTTGTTCTTTGTGAAAGCACTTTGAAATTATTATAGATTATCTTAATTCTCGCTTTTAAACAAACGGCATGATAAGTAGCAAGAGCTCGGTTAACTTCGATCACGCCACGACTGGTACTCCACAACACAAAATGGGACAGAATAGCGCCCTATATGCCACGAAATCCGGCTATAGAACTATACGATCCTTCAAGGCTTTTAGAAATAGCTAAGCGTATTTTCACAATAAAATTGACTTGACTTGACTTGACTCAATATTCTAACCTGCTTTCGGATAGCTGACTACAAATACGTCGTCTGACTTCGTCTTGAAGTTGACAATGTAGTCGTACAGCAACCGAGGATCGTCAGTAAAATACGCCGGAATTCTTAAGCCCATTATTTCCATCGTCTTAGCTGATCTCCATTCGCCTTTGATTTCCTGCAAGATCGGAAAGTTCGCCATCATGCTCGTGGGATGGTGTTTTATTTAACGCGACAACGACAGACTCGTACCCAGCCGCTTCTCTGATCAGAAGCGTTATCATTAGATCCCATCGACCTCAGCCCCTTCGGACACCTCATGAAATTCACACAACGTAGTTTTCCCCTTTACTAATTAGGGTTAAGCACTGCCTTTACTGATTAGGGTTAAGCATTGTTTCGAAACTGGTTAGGTTCTTTTAAATGTTAAGAAAGTCTTAAAGTCGACTAAACAGACCAAGTAAGTTCTGTGCGATACCTTAAGTTTATCCATCCTCGGAGACCCAGGGGCAGATAGTGGGGGCGAGGGAAAGTCTAAACGGGCGGAAAAATATGGCACGAAGAAAAGTAAAGAACGGCGAGAAGAGCCCCTGGGGACAATGTCTTTCCAGACCAGTTCCAAACGGTCGCCGCCGCTCTGCCTTCTGATTGGGCAGAAAAACACAAAAGTTTTCTGGCACCAATCAGAAGTCAGGACGGCGGCGACCGTTTGGAACTGGTCTGGAAAGACATTGTCCGCAGGGGCTCTTCTCGCCGTTCTTTACTTTTCTTCGTGCCATATTTTTCCGCCCGTTTAGACTTTCCCTCGCCCCCACCGTCTGCCTCTGGGTCTCCGAGGATGAAGTTTATCATTTCGCTCACGAGAAGTAACCTTAACATACATATACCCGGATGAACAACATCTTTTATGAGATGGGTAGACAGGGGTTCGAAAGCTCCCACGCCCGGTACCTTATATTCTGGTATTAACCATAACTGATTTTCTTCGAGAACAAACGTACAGAGGATACAAGTATATCGGTAGACTTGCCCACTACTCGAGCTGCGAATCAAAAGCCGCGCTAGATGCGTGAAAAAGTGTGCGCGAGTGTGAAGCGCGACAACTGAGTGCATAACTCAAAAATCGAGTGTGTGACGACAGACGGAGGAAACTTCTTAATCCGGGAAGGAGAAAGCCCCTAGGATCTTGGGTACTGCATGAGAGAAATCATATCTCAGCTAATTTGAAGGCACTATATAATAATTCTACATAGTATTTTCTCTGCAAAGATTTAGTACAAAAATCCACTTTAGATACCATCTTCGCCCTCGTTAAAAGAGAAACTCATTTTGTGACTAAAATGAAATATGCATCTCATCACTCAGGGTCCCAAGATGCTATATAAATATACTTTCCCAGGCCACGCTAACAGAACTTCAACTACATTTTTCAGTTCCCTTGTCTTGAACTGATTGTTACTCCTTGAATAAAACCACAGTTGCTTTATTTTTCTCTGAGCTATTCTTGCATTCCAGTCTTGGATAACCAAAAAGCATTAAAAAACACTTTCCCGGCATTACGTTTTTGCCGAGGAAGCCAGGAAAGCATGCAACTCTGATAAAAATACACGAAGCATGAACAGGAGCATCAAGAGTTAACTTTGATTTTGACTAAAATTTGAAACTTAAGTACGCATTTGGATTTCTTTTCTTCTCACTTTCTCTTTCTAGCTGCTTTTAAACCCGAGTGTCACAGTGTTTAAAGCTGCTTCACAAAGGAAAAGAACACCAAACTCTGTGCAATTAATTCGCTTTCGGCTCCACTTCATTCAAAGTTGAAGAAATTTAAGGACTTTTCAAGGACTCCCCCTAGAATTCAAGTACTTTTCAGGTCTGTGAGAGCCCTGAGACCTCTGAGACCATTGTACATCGCGCAAACACCTTCACAAGCTATGAAAAAGCTCGAAGAATATACCTCAAGACTTTGCACTTTTTTTCTTGATTGATAGTCTTTTATTCTCTTTCTCTCCAGGAAATTGTAAACATATTTTACATATTTTGATAAGCATTTGTTTAAATTATAAACAAAGCTCGGTAAGAAGATTTTTCGCTTTATTATTAGATACAAGATTTTAAAAATTCATTAAATTACGTACTACACTCCTGCGTTTTATCAAGTCTTGACGAATCTCCACACCGCAAGGAACAACGTCACACAAGACAGTAAACTTCCTGCAATGGCAAAAACAAAAGTAGAACAGATTTTTTTTTCAGAACTTAACACAACATTGAACCCACTGTATGGAAGGTTTCTAAGGTCCCGTTTTGATGGAAAAAGCTGTCACAACCAGCAGAGGAGCCATGTGCCTACCTGAGGGTAACAGCCGGTTTCGCTACTTGTCGAGTTCGCTACATGTTCGCTACAACATATACCGGCATGCAAATTCGTTACTTACCTCATTCTACCAACTTCGCTACGAAAGTTTCTAAACGTGTTGTGAACATTTCCACGATCTTTTAGAACCAACATCTTGTTTTAAATAACTCTTCGTTACTGAACTTGAAGAGGCGCCATGTAATGTAATGTCAGTGGCAAACTATCATCTGCTCGTACCCTCAGTTGCGGCGTGCCGCAGGGTAGCATATTGGGTCCTTTGCTATTTTTAATTTACATTAATGATCTTCCCAACTCCCTGCGGGGCGCCGTACCAAGAATGTTTGCCGATGACACCAACCTTACGTTATCTGCTAAGACGTTAACAGAGCTTAAGCTAACTCTAACCCCTGAATTAAATAACCTTAGCTGTTGGCTGAAAGCTAACAAGCTCAGTCTAAATGTTGCTAAAACAGAGCTAATGATTATTGGATCAAGACAAAGACTATCTGCCCAATGTGACGATGTAGAAATCAGAATTGATGACCAAATTATTAAGAGAGTCGATCATACCAAATCCTTGGGTCTTACCATAGATGCTCAACTCTCTTGGGGTAAACACGTTGAAGAGATTTGCAAGAAAGTCTCTTCAACTATAGGCGCCCTAAAACGTGTGCGGCCCTTTATATCCAAAGAAACTGCAATTCAAATTTATAACGCTTTAATTATGCCTCATTTTGATTACTGCAGCCCCGTCTGGGACTGTTTGAGTGGTTACTTGAGTGATAAGCTCCAAAAATTACAGAATCGTGCAGCCAGAGTTATTACTAAATCACCCTTTGATGCGAGCTCAAACCACCTTCTCTCCACCCTCAGCTGGGAGAGGCTATCTCTTCGACGAAAGAAACAAAAAGCCGTAATGATGTATAAAACCATGAATGACCTTGCTCCAGAATATCTGCAAAGTCTTTTCTCTCAGCGTCACTCTGCTTACAACTTAAGAAACTCTGAGGGAAGGCTGACCTTGTCCAAACCAAGCACCAATTATTTGAAACGAAGCTTCTCTTACACCGGGGCCATGTTATGGAATAACTTGCCCAAAAACGTAAAAAACGCTGCATCCGTTGAGCATTTTAAGCGAAATATCAAGAAGGTAGCTGATATATCGGATTCCCACACGGCAATCATGTAAAGCAGTTGTAATTAGTTTTAGTTTTTAACTTAAGCTTAACTGATGATTTCCCGTGTTTAAATAAAGATTTACATACATACATACATACAAACATTATCATCGAGTCCGCGCATCGCTCAGAATGGAACAGCGGCTTTTACAAGAGAGAGAAAGCACACAACCAGTAAGGAAGAGTCAGAATTAGTAATTTCACGGTAGTTTCTATATTATTAAGCTATTAATATCATAGGTGACGAATTACTCCTTAATTTTGGCGCGAAATTTCAGCGTTAATTTGTAATTTCACATGTGAAATTACAAAATTGCCACGGCAACCTAACGTATGTCTCAGTGTCAAGATGGCGACGAAGTTTAAAATGTCATGAATGAAGATGCCAGGGCACAAAAAGACGTTTTAGAAAACCTGAACACACGAAAGAGCACATCAAGAAGGATTCTAACAGGTATTTTGTCGAAAAACTCTGAACTTGAGCCAAATTTAAACTCTAAACGTTCGAGAGAGTGCAGGAGTTCTCGATCGATACGATCCCGGATAAACATGTCAAAAATCCAAGATAGCTAACGTAATTCGTCACCCATGATATTAATAGGTAATCAAATGGTATACTCGTGAAATTAGGGAATAATTTCACTTGCGTTTTGTCCAAATCCTAATAATTTCCCTCGCCTAAAGGCTCGGGAAATTATAAGGATTTGGACAAAACGCGCGTGAAATTATTCCCTAATTTCACTCGTCACCATTTGATTACACATACATATTTCACAATCTAGAGTTTTTATACATGCTATAAAAACGTTCTAGACTTAACACCATCAACATAGACAGCGAATTCGGCATGCCGGTAGCGAACATGTAGCGAACTCGAACACAGCGAACTTGACAAGTAGCGGAACCGGCGGTGAGCAAGAACTAAAATGGGCGAGCTAACTCTTAATGTTTTTCCTTACTAAAGGTGGCGAACCGTTACAAAGTTGGCTCGGCTAGTAGAGTACCGCGCCTAATCGGGTCACCTTTCTGTGCTGGTGGGCTCGCTCTTCTAGCCGCGCAAACTTTACTCCATATAAATACTTTTGCACGCCCAGCCGAGTCAACTCGGTCAAGGCGAGACAATCAGAGCTTACGATTTTCAACTTCTACATTTCCCTAAGCTTAAAACGTAAGATGCGAGGCAAAATCCGAGAGATTAGAGTGTATTATCTTACCTACTATATACTTGATTAAATCTAACTTTTGTGCCTCGAGCTGCGTCCCTAGTTTAGCAACCTATGGAGTGAAAACATGAGAATACAGTAAAATCAGTCTTTTCTAAAAACAAGAAGTCCAAAACGAATCTTTAAGAGATTTCAAATGTGAGCTTGTTAAAAAATCGTTATGTTTTTTCACAATTGGTGCGTATTGAGGGAGAGCAACATGAGTTATTCTGCGCGGCTTACTGTTTTGGGTCACGCGGTCTTACCGAATTTGTCGGTCAGCTATGTCAACGAAATGAATGACCATGAAGGACTGGGAAAACACGGTTTGAAGACCAGGTAAGAAAGGCGGGAAAAACAAAACTTCGCCTGAAGCTACGTTCACACGGCACGGGACGAATTTTTGATCGGCTGATAAATTTTACCGGACACTACGTTCACACGGGACCGTTCAATATTTTTGCTCCGTTCACACGGCACTTTGAAAGGCTACGCGTCTAAATTTTCGCCCAGTTAGGTTGGTTATGTGTGAACGGAACACCTAAACGCAGGAATTTTTGAACCGGTCGAAAATTAGTCCGGTGCCGTGTGAAGGTAGCCTGAGCATCAGGCCTTCCTTAAGGGGTAAGAGAGAGGAGAACGGTTTTTTTTTTTAAATTTTAACGGAAGCTCTGGGCCCAGTTGTTCGAAGGCCGATTAGCGCTTAACCCGGGTTTCTTTTTCTTGTGTTCAAAAGCATTTACTCGGATAATTTTCTCTTTAATTTTTAGAGCTTCCAATCATCAACTTGTAGACAAAAAGAATTAAACTGAAATGTTTTTTAAGCTTTCATATCTGAATTCAAATCTCGCACTAACCCTGGGTTATCTTAATCCATTTTTAAACAACTCCTATCTGAGGTACATTGATTGCGGCCGCCATCTTGAGAGCAATTGAAAAACTAAGGGAGGAGGGGTCAAGCTCTCCCTTGGAAACATTTTTTGACTCGCTTCAACTCTCTGCCAGTTTCAACGTTAAAGATGGCGGGAGAACAAAGGTATCATCGTTTGCACGGCAAAATACGATCTTTCCAGGCTAGTATGCGACCTCATCATGCATATGCATGAAATTTTTTTGTCTATCCAGAAAAAAAAGGCCACTTCCTAAATTAAATGCTGGGGTAGCCTGCGAATAAGCTCGCCAGGGTGCTCTGGCGGCGGGGTGGGAAATAGCCTGAGATCATGCCCTCTCCCTATTATCCCTTTATGTCTCTCACGGCAAGAGGGCACGATACATTTCTTTGTCGGATCACATGTAAAAAAGCCAGAATCTGGACTTTTTTCTGATTGGATAGGAAACAATATGGGTGATTTGCGTTGTTCCGATTGGCCAAAATGCCGCCATCCGTTAGTTGTTGTTGATTTCAGTCTGATTTTTGCTCGTGTAATGAGTAGTGAATTCACACGCGAGTTCGTTATGAAATTTCTGCCGGCTCAGTTTTCTTGACTTTGAAGAATGCCTAAATAGAAGTTTCATCCATTGAAATATTTTCCATCTCATCGTATACTAAAACAGTTGCAGTCAAAACTTCACCGATCATTTGAATGCAATTTGATACCGGCTACAAGTTACAGAAGCGACAAACGGGTTCACTTTTCAAATAATCAATTCATGAATGGAATCTTGACGTGGTTTGACTGTAATTCCTCCTTCAGAAATCATGCTGCGAATTATTCTGAGCGATCTTCGCGTTCACAATACCTTTCAGTTCGTGAAATATGGTGCTTCAGCCAAATTTTATTTTTCCCTGCTTTCGGCACAGAACGAAGTCAACGAGCTTTAACCAGTAAAGATCAGTAAATTCTTTATTATTTGTAGCTGTTAAATAAAGGTACGGCAGCTTCAGCTAGCAGTATTTCATCACAAAAACAACACATTAAAATTTTTTTTTAGGAAGCGCCATCTGAACATGGACGTACTTAAAAACTTTCTTTTCCCTAAAATTGATTTCAAAAGAGACTAACCTGAAATTCATCCGATTGCTTCGAGTCGAGTTGCAAGCTCTCCTTCCTTTACCTGCCCCGCCGCCAGAGCGCCCCGGAGAGCTTGCTGACAGGCTAATGCTACGGGTATAAAAGGAACCACGACTGGTACTCACTACATACCTCAGTTTCTATTCTGTTCTCGGCATCCTTTATTCTTTGATCTCGCACTGCAAGCTAAAATGTACAAAGCAAGACAAGAGATTTGAATAATCGTATATTCACACGATACGATGAATAGGGTCTGAATAACAACATTCAAGTGAGGCTGGTTTCAGGTTTCCGAGGGCCTGAAAAGCTTAAAGTTGAAACTCCCGCAAGCGACCACCAAGTGCCATCAAGACCTAGCGGTCGCTTACCGAACTTGGTGGTTTAATAGATAAGTGTCAAAATGGGTCTCTTATAAAAAGAGCTTAGTTACTGAAACTTTTTGCCCAGTTACAATACGAGTATTGCAATGCTATCAGTGATAGAAATTTTCCTTCTTTCTTCGTTTACTAGGAGTTGAAAAGTACATACAGCGCACATAAATATCATGCAGACCATGTCAATGAAAGCTCCCAACAGGTTTTAAAATAACAGTGCAAACTTCAGTCTCGTTTTCAGGGTCAATTCTTACTCGACCTCTCTCACCTCGGGGGTTGAGAACGAGGAGAGGACCCTGGGAATGAGGTTACCAACTCGGCCCCAAAGAGTGGTTACGGTCGCTTTCGATACGAGAGGTGTTCGTTACTAGAAGTTCAAACCATAGGGCTCTGACTGCGAAATCCACTGAGCATTCAGCTAATTGTCACTTATACCCATAATTCCACTGGCCGTTTGGGTCACCTAGAACATTTGATATCTGCAATCAAGTGTATATGAGCTCCTAATTATGACTGCAGTACTAGTGAATTATTTCAAAATTTAAAGTGGTCGAAACTTGTCCATCAGCGCGCAGTCAGTAATGCAATAATGATGCATAGCATTGTAAATAACACTGCTCCAGAATATCTGACTTCGCGTTTTGTTCGTCGCTGCGATTTAACTAGCTATAACCTTAGAGAGAATGAATACAAGCTCGCTGTTCCGCAACCCCGTACTGAATTTCATAAAAGATGTCTTTCTTACAGCGGAAGAGCGTTATGGAACAGCTTGCCTCTAGAGGTACGGCAATTGACATCCCCTAATTTATTTAAGGGAAAATTAAGAGACATAAACTTCGATCGACAAATAATTTAATTAGCGATATTCTGTTTTTACACACGGCCTCCTTGAAAAGCAGGTGTTTTCTTTTCATCTCTTTTATTTTAGTTTTTATCTTAGATTTTAGATTAGTTAGGAGGTTATTTTTTCTATACTTCAATGTTAATATATACCTGAAGGAAACACCGTGTTTAAATAAAGTTACCTTACCTTACCTTACCTTACCTAAGAACTATTCTAATGAACAAAGTATACTGAACCTCTTCTTTTATTCGACTCTTTTCCAAGCTGAAGTCTAAGGCCATTCCTCCTTTGAGTTTGGCCACCTCGTCCTAAAAACGAAAACGTTTACAGTCAAAACTGATTCTTGAAACACTGACGAAACCTTACATAATTTAATAGACAAAAACTCATGTTTCGTTACCTGTAAAATTCCTTTAAGAGAAGCCACTTCATCTCTTAATTTCTTTCGCAAAAAGAAAACCAGTACAAACAAAATTAATTGTCTAGTTATTAGGATTTTGAAACTAAATTACATCAAAGTATAAAATAATGCAAGCCGGGTTTCGAATGAAAAAATTCTAAGTGACGTTTTGGGTTTGTGTTTTTAGTTTGCTGAAGAACTGCCTGTTTTTCACATACACATAAGTTTTCATGCTAGTATGTGAATTTTAGCATTTTACACCAAAACGGAATTCTTTCTTGCTCACACGAGTACTGAAAAACGTGACCACTCAAATGAATCAGTAAATATTAGAGTAAAAACACTTGTACCCCACTTTTTACAAAGAAAACCATCTAAAACTTATGAAATTATGTGAAGACGTTAAGTAAATCTTAAAACAACTGTCCCAGACCAATTCGGCTAACTCAATGTTGCACCCAATTCAAACACTTTGGGAATAAAACGTTTTGTTTCAGGAATTTCCATATCATTTTAATGTGACTGCCACATTATATTTAATGCAAATACAGTATACGAAGAATCTTAACCCTGGGAGATTTGAATTGAGCACTGAGTAGCCGAATGGGGTCTATAAATTGTTATGAAAAGCTTGTTGATTTATAACTAATCAAATCTAAAATAGTTACCGTACTTGATTTTCCTCTTGAATTCGTGAAAACTTTCCTTGTTCAAGGAGAAACATTTCATTTCTGGAGGTAGAGAAAACAAATCACGAAAACATAAAAAGAGAAAAATAGAATAACCTTTAGTTATTGCTTGCAAAACTCTGTCATCTGCTTTTCTCACCATAATTAAGGGCCTGTTTACATGGAGGAGGGGAACCCCAGGTAGGTGAGGTAAAAAATAACCCTCCTTTACATGCAATCTTACAACCCCGCCATCCCGGGGTGCACTTTCTCAAGATTATTGAATGGTCGCTAAGCACGTAAACAAGAAAAATGCTGGCAAATCACGAGTTTTGGCGATTAATGCACTTCTACAATACAATACAATAGTTTATTGACACTAATTAAGATAAGAGAAGTAGTTAACAATTCGATTAAAAAGAAAGAATGCGGTGAACAAAACAATATAAACATACCTATTTAAGAATTAATCGTATAATAAATATTCTCACTACGTACTATACAATATGCATATTTTAAGTTAAAATAAAAATAAGATACTAGTAAGATACTAAAATACTATCATAACGTGCTATTTAAAAAGTCAGTAATCAACTTATTTTTCAGACAAAATTTAAAAGTAGAAATCGATTTTGCAGTTTTAAGAGTACTGTCTAGATTGTTCCAAATGTGCACCATGCGGTAGTGGAATGTTCTCTGTCCGGTACTCGACTTAAACAAGGGGATGTTTAATAATTGGCAACTTCGAGTCACGCGCCCGGTAACCGCAATCCTTGTTGTAAATTGATCGCTGAGGTAATGTGGAGCTTGACCAGTCATGCATTTAAATGCCATGAGAGCGTCGCGGAAGAACAGCTTTTGTTTAATTGGAAACCAACGTAGATCTCTTAGTGCGGGGGTTATATGATCAAATTTCCTGGTACCTGTAATAATGCGCGCGGCAAAGTTCTGCACTGACTGTAGTCTACAGATATTTTTGTTCGAGGTGTTCGACCACACTGTGGAACAGTACAGTAATTTGCTAAAGACTAGTGCATTTATTACTGTCACCAGTTCGTTACGGTCAAGAACATGTTTAACTCGACTGATTTGTGTGAGGCTTGACATACAAGATGACGTAGTTTTTAGAACATGGTCATCAAACGTTAGTTGCGGATCTAAAACAACCCCAAGATCTTTGGCCGAAGATGTAAGAGCGAGATCTTTTCCTAGAAGAGATATTTTGAAGTCGGGGAGTTTGGCAAGTAGTTGTCGGCTTCCAAAGACTACGAGTTTTGTTTTGTCAGGATTTAAAAGTAGAAAATTGTTAAAACACCAATTACGTATTAAAAGAAGGTCGCTATTTAGATCGTTCATAGCAGTCGGACAATCACGCATCTTAAAAGAAATCTGAAGTTTAGTGTCATCTACGTAACATTGCGTTAAACAGTTTCTAGGAACAGAAGGTAAGTCGTTAATGTAAATACTAAAAAGAAGCGGCCCAAGAATGCTTCCTTGAGGGACACCACTATTTAAACGCAACACTCTCTTGTTGCTTTTGCTGCAACCTTCAGTTATGTGGCTTTCTATTGTTAACTGTAATAATGATGCAAAGCCACCGCCAAAGTGAATTTTGCGCGAATTTGATGTATCACGAATCCGACCCCCGGCCAGGCGGGTTACCCCACCTTGAAACGTTTACATGGCAAAATTTGACCCCGGCTGAGAGGGCAACCCGGTCTGGTAGACCGGGCTACCCGCCTTGGCGGGTCACCCCACCTATCATGTCAACGTGATCAAATTAAAATGAGAGATTACATGGACAGGCGGATTACCCCACCTAAGCGAGTTACCTCACCTACCTGGGGTCCCCTACCTCCATATAAACAGGCCCTAAGAGAAGTTTTAAGGCAACAAGTACGTCAGTCTGTAAACTTTATATCAACCGTTATTATCATTTTTCTTTCCTTTACTTCTTTCACCATAATCTGGCCCCGGTTGTTCAAACTCTGGATAGCGCTATCCACCGGATGAAACACTATGTAGCGGATTAGCATTAAGGTGATGTTGCACGAGACGATTCGCAACGACGATTTTTAGCGCAACACAGCGTTGCAATGTTGGAACAATGTTGTAACCATTTGAATCAATATCGCAACAATGTTGCAACGTTGTGTTGCGCTAAAAATCGTCGTTGCGGATCGTCCCGTGTAACATCACCTTTAGGGAGGCACGAGTACGTACGTAAGAGTTATACGAATAGGACAAAATTTGAAAGGAAAGTTCTCTAGAGTAATATCACATTTCCTTCACTCGAGAGACCACGACATACAGCTCTTCCTTACAGGGTACTTTTACAATATTGCGTAGAGTTCGATATGTGACTTGGGCTACCTGTGAGATAAAAAATAATTTTAACAAACTGATCTGCTTTCGGATAGCTGACGACAAACACTTCGTCTGATTTCGTCTTGAAGTTGACAATGTAGTCGTAGAGTAGCTGGGGATCGTCAGTAAAATACGCCGGAATTCTTAAGCCCATTATTTCCACTGTTTTAGTTGATCTCCATTCACCTTTGATTTCTTGCAAGATCGGAAAGTTCGCCATGATTCTTCGTGTGATGGTGCGTTATTCATAGCGACAACACCTCGGGGTCACGCGATCACCGAACCTCGGGGCGGAGAGAAGGGTCTGGGCTCGAGGGAATGATCCGGGAAAATTCCCAGAAAACTTTCAGTTTCAGATTTAAGAGCTGGAAAGTTCGTAGTTCATTTCGAAGTTCTTTTATTTTGATCACCAACAGTTTAGAGTGATTTTCTGAGCTAGAACACTTGAAAAATATTCTGGAGATTAACGATGGGCACTTTGCAGCTAAGAAGGTACGTATTTTATCAGAAATACTTACATATTGACAACCATAGAAATATGAAGGACACGAAAAGATTCGATCGATACGATCGAGTCTCAGCGGCCAATAAACACTGCAACAAAGCATTCCAAAAGGTATTTTCGGACTTTAGGAAGCCATAGTACACAAATGTTTACCAAATCATGTGGAAGAGATCATGCATTTCAACTTTAAACTATCCCTTGTGCAACAATTACATTTGTACTTAAGCAAAGAGCAACTCAAATTACATCAATAGACCATTTTACGTTGTGCGCTTCCGTATCCTAGCCTTTGAGTGAACGTGAGGCTGAGGTTGACCTTGTTTTGAGACAAACCTCTTTCCTTTTTTTCTGGAAATTATGCTTTAAAAAAACTAGTTAGTATGAGAACGACATGACCTACGTAATCATCAAGCAGGAAGGGTTGTATCAAAAGAAGGTCATCTCTAGCCTGCGTGGCAGGCGTTAAAAGGGGAAGGGGAAGGGGGGATTTGGGCGCGCGAGGGAGAAAGAAAAGGAACGCCTGCAAGGATACCATTGTTTTCTCCATTTTTCACGCTCAGATTCTGAGCGTGAAAATAGTGATTCGTCAGAATTAATTAAATGTCAATCTTTGACTTCATACCTTTTCCGATTGGTTGAAATCAACATCATGCTATTTGAGTAACTAAACATATGTTGTTAGTGAAGCATGATGAGAATTCTCTACGGGAATTCATCGTTAGAAGGCGTCAATTTCAGCTTGAAAGGAGAATAGGAAAAAGCAGTTAAAGAACCGAATGAAGGATAAGGCCTGTCAGGAGATGAGTTTACTGACTGGTTCTGAAAAGTATCATCTCCCAACGGCTTGTCGGTTTTATACTCGCCGGAAGAAATAAAGGAAAAGTCATGGTGCCTATGTGCTTGTTATCTGCTGTTTAACCTGCCTTATCAACAGCAAGATAACTGAAGACGAAGCGATCTATAACTTTTGGCAATTTTTGGTTGAGGCCTTTCATTCTTCTCGCTGGTCTTTTGATAGAATTTACGGAACGTTTCCTTTCTGGTTATGCTAGAAAGAGTTCACTCAAATTCTTCGTCGAGAATAAAAGTGGTAAGACAATTTTACTTGTAGTTTTGAGGTAAAAATGTGTGCCATTCATAAAAATATAGCGCAAACAAAAATTCACCAACATAATTGTCGTAGTCAACAAAATAAATCAGTCTTATTTAAGAAACGACCCACAAAACCTTAGACCAAAGGTAAAGACCAGGACTGTTTCAATTTACTAACAATAAGACTTGTCTCTCGCTACTGATCTTTCTAATTTAGATCGCATGCTGACAGGACAAGAGACGCCGTTTATTGATGCCTCAGTGTTGAAGCGAAACACACACTGATTGCACAAATTTGTTCAATCGTGCCGAATCACTGCGACATCGAGAAAAACAGGACCAAGTATCATTGGGATCTGCTCCATTGTAAGCAGTCCGTGAGAAACAAGGGAAAATATAAACTCTGCTATTTTCCAAAATATGCTCAAACACAAACAGTTCACAGAATCTAACTCGTACTGGTCCGTTGCTATCTAAGTCCGTTGAGAACAAGCTAGACGAGTAAACGGTCGTTTTTCATCGTTGTCGTGAATAAAGATAAATACAAGAAGGAATCTAGCCGAATTGTACAACATTTCCTTCGCCAGAAGATTAGTTTCGTCTCAAAACTCATCAGGCCACACTGTAGTAATCGTAATCACCATAGAACGATTCTTAGTTCAAAACTTCGCGAACTATTCGAACAATGGCTGAGATTTCAACAGCTAAAAACAGTCTTCCAAAATCTCCGACAGAAATTGAAAAAGATGGGCCACCTTTTTGAAGTTTGTTTTCACTGGCTAGCGCATGCGCCACGGGTAACATAGCCCCTTTAAATGGACGACCGCATTTGAACTTTTTTTATAGTACCTATTACTTGGATTTCTTGTTTCAGGAAAACAAAAGAAAAACACTGTGAGAAATACAATTAGAACATGCGTCGTGGCCAGACTTACTTGACAGCTAGTCATTCACAGTTGCATTAATTTTGTCATTTTTTTAATCAGTAGGTGGGATGGCGAAAACAATGGCTTCCTTGCAAGCGTTCCCTTCTTCCCTCCTCCCTCACGCATGGTCTCATGCCCTATAAGCTAATTCCCTTCCCCTTCCCTTTCGAACGCATGCCACGCAGGCTAGGTCAACTCCAGCCTCATTTCCACCTGTAACTGTAAAATGGATGATTTTTTTGGAGGGGTGGTGGGGTGGGGGGATTGGGGGAAGGTGGCGCTGGAATTGCAGTTAAGGGGGAAGGCTGTGGGTTGTAGAGGAGGACCAGCTAGATTAATCATGTAGTGTAGTTTACTAAACCCTTTTTCTTAATTATTATTTAACTAGTTATTGCTAACACAAGCAGATGCAATCCTCAAAGCTGAGGAATAGGCATTTTTAAGTAAAATGCACATTAAAAAGATATTACAGTTTTGTGAACAGCAGAGGTGTGCGTCTTATGTTAAATGATGATAAGACTGAGTTTTTGCTCCTTGGTACCAAGCAACAGCTAGCTGTCGGATTATGGCTAAAACGTAGAATTGCAGCTGTAACAGGAACATGTATATTTGGTGATTCAGCAACATTTATAAGTAAAGATTGCAGAATTTTACTTGGAGATATTTTCATTGTGCCTTGGGATATTTGATAGCAATGTGCAGCCCAAAATGCAGGGTGGGGAAATTTGGTTGCATTTGACTGGAATGATTTGCCCGTAGGCAGCCGGGAATTTGACAGGCAAATTTTTGAAAAATGTCAAATCCCCACCCCATGCCCTGCCTCCCCCCCCCCCCCCCCCCCCCCCCACCCGGGCCAGCTTTACATTGATAGGTGCATTATTATTATAACATGCAAATTACTTAATTGAAATAATGACAGAGGTTTTTCCTTAAAATGATAGATGCCAATAACCAGTCAAAAAGTGGACAAGGAAACATCAAGTAGTCAGTCAGTACTAATATATATCAACAACAAACTATATGTGCATTAGCAATGGCAGCTGCAGCAGCAACAGGGTCAAGTTCAAGGTACATTTGTATTAAGATCACTCTGATTTCTTTCAACTTCCTTTTTTTTTACCTGTTATATTAGTAGGTATTAATTGTTTCAGCCAGATATCCCAAGAATGAATTAGTGAGATCCCTGAAACTCCTCCACACACTGTATGATTTCCCTCAGCATCAGAGCCAAGTATAAAATTAATATTATAAATATTATTAATATATAGATTTAGCCAAGGCCAAAAGTGAAAGTCTTGAAGGATTGCTTTAGGAAATGTCTTCCTCATTCAATTAATTATACTCATATAGGCGGTAAGCAGAGAGCAAACTGAATTATACCATTTAAAAAGCTGACCTGAGCCCGCGACTGGTCAGCAGGTAACTTTTATAAAGAACATCGCTTCCATGAGTTGTATACCTGATCCCTCGATACCCTTTTTTGACAGCTGTCAATTGATCACAACATGGATGTGCAATATCAAGTTTTACACAGATATTATTTAAGTGTGCCATTTGCATCCGCTAACATGAAGGGGTGGATGTACACGTACGGACGATTTTCTCAGAACCAAAATTTCTTGGAAGCATAGATTACCATATTTTTTTACCCATGGTACTCTGCTGCACGCGTGAGAGCTCCGCTATTAATAATAGCTACTAGAAGTACTGCATCAAAACCAAGGCACATTAATTAGATCTGATATCAATACCCTGGCAAGTTAAGGATTAAGAAATTAGGTGCTTCACCTTTAAAGGACAAACTCTGAGGTGTCTGAAAATTGGATAGAACAGGCTCTCAAATGAAAAATAATAGGGCCCTTACAGCTGGAAATCATGTGACCTTTCAAGTTGTGCTAAAATTATGAAATGCAATTTAAAATACCCTGGATGGAAAGTTCACCAACAAAAATAATTTGCTGGGTCTGCTTTATTGTTGGGTTTGCTATTAACAGTTTAATTTTTACAGGTGGGTTTGAATTATGGAAATACAATGAATGGTCTATATCAATGGGAAAAGTTAAAGCCGTAATGCCTTTTGGTGCAAAAAATTTTATCCCTATAATTTTTCAAACAATTCATGATCAACACCATGGAAATAACTACTCTTATATATTATGTCAGTCGCATAATATAAATAACAATGGGCCTTCTGGCTAATCTAATTTTTTCTTTTCTTTTGCATCCTTGAACTAGTTACCTGTATAATTTTGTGTAAGGGAGGTCAAACGTGACTGCAAAGGGCATGAGGCAAGCTCTTTGTAAGCCTTGGTTTATAAAGGGTCTTTCAAAATGGGTTCAAAAAAACATCTATTATACAAAAGCTTTCGTAACGATCCCAATTCTCATAATGACTTATCAGTTAGCTGTACTACATTAGCACTTTAAAAACAAACTTAATCATCTTCAATTGGGATTGCTAAGAGAATGAGCGATTGAAAACTTTTCTTCTTAACTTTA
>OZ037776.1:9249002-9619002 GCA_964035525.1 Porites cylindrica | reverse complement strand
AATCTACTTTTGAGCAAAACATGACGCGGTCTGCCCATTAAATGACTAAAAGACGTAAAATTATCCAAAACTTCAACATTTACTCAATTTTGTGCAAACATTATAGACAACTCAGTTTCGATGGACAACAATGAATTTACGCGATTCAATAGTACACTGATCAATTGCAGCTCTGAAAATTTTAATAGAAGTAAATCTATCTACGAATTTTGATATACCGTATTTATTCGAATAAGCGCCCAGCCTCGAATAAGCGCCCACTCTCAAGGTCCAAAAATTTAATAAGTGCCCAGGGTGGTTAATCGAATAAATACGGTATCTAGCCGAGCCGATTTTTTGAAAACCAACCTATCGAAATTTGCAGTCATTTGAGTTAAAAGGCGTCAAAAGGCAGGTTTTTTGGGCTCGATAAGCTGCAAATCACACTAACGAAGGAAAAAGAAGGGGGACTGAGAAAGAGCGAGGAGGAAGAAAGGAGGAAAAGAGAAAAAGCAGTGGTTGCACCCATACTTTTTATAATGGCTACTTTAAAAACTGTACGACACAGAAAGGTCCATTTGGCGATAACGTTTTCAAACACCCGGCTAGATATACATTTCTGTTTTTCGAAATCGCACATGTGTAGCTGTCTCGAGCGGTTTGATGTACGTGATGTTAAAGAGACATTTTTGAAACGAATTAGAATTAAATATTTGCAGAAACATCCAGTAAATAGCTCATCTTCACTGATTCCTCACATATAGATTTTTGTGAAACTTCGCAGACCAGAAGACAAGCACTAAAGTATACGTAGCCTAGTACATTTCTAGAGGAAATACGACTTAGGGCTGAAATTAATGGGGGAGCAAAAACAATTGTGACGTCATTGTCGCGTGATATTCATTCGGATCGCGAAAAAGATATTATAATAAAGTTCAATCTTCGTGTAATTCATGTGTTATAATGGAATTACAGTAAAGACCAAGCTGTTAACGTAGTACTGTTCCTTTTGCTTGTTCCTAAGAAAAATTGGAAGTCTAATAGAAAAGTTTTTTACTCAGGTAAGGAAATGTGGATCACTGAAATGGAAATCAGCTTTCTTCGTCTAAGCATTTTGTTTTTTTCCTTTTTGCCCTGCAGAAATTTCCAATTTTGAAGCCGATATCGCTTTCTTTGCCAAGCAACACGATCCAGACACGAGAAAGTGGCTATTTGCAGATATTAACAGTTGGTTCCATGCTCCTGGTGACTCCAGACCTTATGTTCTCCTGGGTGATGCGGGAGTTGGCAAAAGTGTAATAGCAGGAGCCCTGGCAAAGCAGGCAAAGGATGCTGGGTACTTAGGCGCTGCTTACTTTTGTTACTTCAAAGATGAGACAAGAAATGATCCCAGAATTCTTCTAGGTACTATAGCTTGTCAGCTTTGTAAATGTAGTGTTCAATACAGTAATAGAGTGGGAGGGGAGGGTGGTGTAAGAATGACATTAGCCGATAGAAAGTTAAGTATTGATGGGTTGTTTACAAAACTGTTACAAGAACCTTTAGGTAAGTGCACGCCTTGTGGGCAAAGAAAATTAGTCATTATTGACGCTCTAGATGAGACAGAGTACAAGTCCAGGGACGATTTTCTTCATCTGGTTATGCACCGTTTTCCTCGGCTTCCAAAGTGGCTTTTTTTTTTATCACCAGTCGCCCTGAAGATACCGTGCAGTTCACTCTAAAATATAATAACCGTTGCGTTAAAATATGCGCAGGATACGACAAACATCTTAATGTTTATCAGCAGCAAGAGCAGGACATTAAGCGATTTTTGGAGAAAAGAGTCGATTTCTCCCGTCTCCCCTACACTGTCGAAGACGTAGCAAGGAAGTGCAATGGACTGTTCTTGTATGCTTTCTACATGGTGAAAGTGCTAAATAATTCAGCATGTCCAGGTAGCGTTGGTGAACTGACTGATCTTTTTCCAGGAGGCATTGATGATTTTTTTCATACCAATTTTAAGCGGATTTTTGATAAAGTGAAAGCAGATCTCTTCACAACTTTGTTCGGCTGTGTTTTAGCTTCTCCTTCTCCTATTCCGCGGTCATTTATTTCATTCCTTCTAAAGAGAGAAAAATCGCACCTGGACGAACAAGAAGTTATTGACACCGTTTCAATATTTTTGGTACGCGGAGCTTCTGATCAGACTTTTACCTTTCTTCACAACTTAATCCCATCCTGGCTGACCGACAGTAAAAAAGCTCGGCAATTTTTTGTCGATATTACAGTGGCACGGGAGTACTTAAAGAAAATTGTTTTGGAATTTCTTCCTTCCAGTATGATCAACGTTTCATCAGGAAAATATTCGTCAATTGAAACAGATTTACTGGACTACGTCTTGCATGTCGGAGTTCGTCTTTTGTGTAAGTGCGATGACAAAGATTCGATGAAGATCGCTCACAACTTCTTGACAAGCTACCAGTTTATTCAGAAGAGAATACAGAAAAGCCGGATTGGCGTGTATTCTCTGATTGGTGATCTCAAGCTTTCTGCTGGTTGTCAGAATCTTTCTGACACTGAAAAGGAAACTCTGCAAGGAGTTTGCAGAGCACTAGAAAGAAGTATCCATACTCTTTGGGAATGTCCACATCTTCTGCCTTCCTGCCTGCAAATGGTGTCCAAAGCTGTCAAATTAAACATGACAATTCCCGATGGAGTGTCCACCACTCGGATGGAGTGGAGTTGGCTTCCTTTCCCTGCTCCTAAAGCCCTTCATAACAAGGTCAGGAGGTGCTTTGCTTTTTCACCTGATACGAAGTTACTAGCCCAATTTAAAGACGGGTGCATCTCGTTGTTCAATTCATGCTCCCTTGAAAGGTTGCTTGGCCCAGTCAAAGTGAACGAAGTGTCAGACGTAAAAAGTCTGGCATTTTCTTCCTGTGGTAATTTTGTCTTCTTTGGAAAATTTGGCAGAGCGTTCTCAGTACAGCGAGGAATTATTGAAACATATGTCCCATTACAGAAAGTTCATCGTCTATGTGAATGGTGTTCATTTACCCTTGATCGACAACACATCGTGGTGAAATGTGAAAGTTTACCTCCTCCCACTTGCTGGTTATGCCTTTTAAATCACCTTTGTTTGTGGGCCAAATTGGAAATTGAACGGAGCGGTGAAAGAGAACCCTTATGTCGATGTTTTCCTCACAAGCTGGAAGTGACAAGAAAATACCCCCAATTAGCAACGTATCAGGGTTCGCGCATTACAGCAATGAGGCCATTGTTAAATCTCCTCAGCGAAATGAAGTGCAAAGAATGGTGTTCACTTTTAGAAAAGGTACAACTTGATAGAGGAGATTTGACTTTTCTGGTTCCAGATTGTCTCAGGTGTAAATTGTCAAGAGATTAGGAGGCATTAACCTTGAAAGAAGTTCGTCAGTTTGTTATTGACCACTATTCTAACATATTCAAGTATCAAGTTTGGGATGCCCGAACGGGTGAACCTGTGCTTAATGTAGCCTTATCTTCCGGTGTTGAGGTATGCCCCTTTATTCATTTTTGTCACCTAGGCACAGCATTCGAGACATGTGGCACACTGTTTACCGGCATTGATAAGGCTCTCTCACTCGCCAATATTGCTTTACTAAGCACTATTTGTCATCACCTTCTCTTCCATGAAAGTCTTCTGGAAAAGTATTTGTCTCGCAGATTTCCATCCAGGCCAATAGCGATATTAAAATGGTATTGCCCTCGTCCTGATGGAACAGTTAGCTTTATGGTGGATAGCCAAAACGTGAAACGTGTCATTAAAGAGATCAGATGTTATGCTGCCTTGGAGGAGGATGTAGTTGTTTATATGACTCATGAGTCCCGTCTATGTGCTCTCTGTCTCCAGACAGGCACCACGACTGTTCTAGACAGCTCCGAACCAATTATGAAGGTATTGTACCGTGAAGCGGTTCGGCATCTCGTTTTAACCAGCGATGACACTATTGGAGCGCCAGCCTCATCGAATTACTTAACCAGCAATGACACTATTGGAACGCCAGCCTCATCGACTTATACATTTACCGACTTATCCAACGGTGACACTTATGAAGCAATAGAAAAGGCGTCAGTCTTATCGACAGTTTCACCAATAATAGCCTCCGAACTGGAAAATCTCCCTGATGAAGGTAAAAAAGTGTTTTTCTCTGACAGTGTACCTTGCCTATCACCAAGAGTGATATGGGTGGCCAAACCGTTTGTTAAAGATGCTGAGACTGTGGTCTGCTCGTTTCGTGTAAGACATCCACATTATCAGCAGCAACATTCCAACAACCGAAAATACGTCATCAAGGAGGTCGCTCAATTTGGTTTCACAAATGATCACTCATTTTTCGTGTATTTAAGTGTTCACACCTCACTTCACGCCCTGTCTCTACAATCGGGTACCATTCTGCAAAGCGTCTCAGGAGTTAGCCCGTTATTCTTCACTTCTGAAGGGCACGTAGGCTATCATTTTCAGGCCGATGACGAGGGTAAAACTCTGTTTTTGAAAGACTTCCCTTGTGATTTTTTGAAACATTTTCTTATACCATCAGTGAAAATTCCAATGCAAGCAAACTTCGTTTCAGAGGACACTTTCTTGGTTCTTTGCACTGATTCATCAGTTTTGTCATTTCAAGCAACTGGAGATTTATGTACCAAAACTATATTTGCTGAGCCTCCCTTGGACTCCGGTTTGCTTGGCCCTTGGCACGTACAGAAATGCGCATTTTCCTCGGATGGAAAGCTAATTGCTGCTCACCATGGTAAGATGATAACGTTGCACGATACAATCGGATCAGACGATTGCAGTTTTCTGTGTTCAGTTTTTGAAGATGATCACGAGTTCAGTGTCCTTCAGCTTACATTCTCGGGTGACAGTGCCTTACTTCTTTATTGCATAAGGAATTGTCCTTTTGTCGTGTGGGACGTTAGGAAGAGAGAAACGTTAGCATCATTTGACCCACCTGGCCTTGTTTCTGAGGATTTTTGCTGCTTCTTTACAGTAGATAACAAAATAGTTTTTTCCACTGAGCTTCACATCGAGATCTGGGATCCTGCGAAGATTACAAATAAAGCATCGACCAGACTGGATGTCGACGTGCTCTATAGTAAAGCTGACGTAATCACCTACTGCACAGTGTCACGCAACAATGATCTATTGGCTTGTTGCGTTGTGGATAGAATCTTACTCTACTCTCTTAACAGTCCTACCAACCCGCAGCTCGTTTTAAAGCTACCTCGCGCCCATTTAGGTAAAATCGAATTTTGTCGGTTTTTAAATGGGAAGCGCTACATTATATCATATGGTATTGATGGTGCTGTGTTCTTGTGGGACGTACTTGAGCGGACAGCCATTTCTTTCATTAGAGTTCCAGTTGAGGGTGAAAACATTTCCTTCATGACTGTCTCCCCCAAGGAAGACAAAGTTGTTGGTTTTACTTCATTTGGGAGATTCTTCCAAATAACGCTGAATAGATTAAATGCTGAGATTTCGTCATTCCAATTAAAACCACAAGGAATGATGATGGGGCCTAATGCGTCAACCGTCACTGGAGCAGTTTGCTCTAATGTTGAACAAATCGCTGAGGAAACGGACATTTCAAAAGTACTGGAAGAGATGTCTTATATGTATCCTTCTGACCACAGTGAAGACGGTGATGGAGGTGAATCGGAAGATTCCGAGACTGATCAATAAGGTTTAGCATGTGGTATCCATAAATGAAGTTGGACATTAAAAGAATCACACAAAAGAGCCACAGGCCGGTCACTGGTGAGCTTTGAAATACGCAGACTAACCAGTCCGTTTTAAAATCGAAGTCGTTCTGTTCATCTCGTGGGGTAGAAAACAGTGATCAAAGTCAATCGGAAGAGTACCGTAGCTTTTTGGACAAATCATAATATGATTGCGAGGCAGCAACGTTACAATGAAGGCAAACAAGACTCTTCATTAATTAGGGCTTTTATATTCAAGAAATGAGATTACAACAAGAAGTTCTCCGCGTTGGTTTGCGAACAACGAAAACTGATCGAAACGGTTTGGTTAACTGCCAATAACAGATCATAATATCGTGAATCCTTTACTGCAAGAAGAGATTTTTAATGCTTATTGAAGTTTTATTTTACTAAAAAGCACTAGAATTATATATAGTTTAAATTGAGTAACAAAGTGAAAATCTAGCACTTTTAGTGTTACGTGTAAACTGTTATACGTCATTTGTTTTCTTCATTTTTTGGTCATTTAACACCACTACCTGCCTCATACCCAGACGTCTCTCTTTTGATGAAAATTTGCGCGCAAAGGAAGGCGGGAAGGAGCTGTACCCTTCCCATGGTCCCTTGCGGTTCATCACGAGTCACTCGTTTCGCGCTCGCCTCTGCCATGCGAAAAACGAAGCGCCTGAGGAGGAGGCTGAACCACTACAACGTCACGGTCATTTTCTGTGTTAGCATGGCGAATTTTTCAGTTAAAGCAAATTTAAGGTTACAAGGGGATCAGAAGCAAAAACATATACCATCTCCGCATAACAACGTGCATTTCCAGATCTCTTGTCCTTGGACTAAGCTGTCTCGAAATGATGTCGTTTCTTAAAAGTAATGATCAATCTATGAGTTTCCAGTTTTGGGCTGTAGAAAATAAGGCGTACTAAAATAGACGTAAGGTATGATAGCCCAGAGTTGTCTTTATTTGCTTCTCTGTTTCAGTGTGCGTTAAAATTGCAGCTGAGAAAGTTAACTGAAGCAAGATACCGTGTTCATATTTTTTTAAATTTCAGTGTTTGTCAGCTTGGAATTATGTCGACGTTAAGTATAATAGTCTAAACATAATAATTTTGATCATGACCTTGTTTAAAAGTTAAAAATCGTAACCAAACAATTCGACAGTTTTAAAGTAGTTTCGAGATATTGAAGAGATTTTAACGTTACTCTCTTTACTCTGATTTCACGAAGTGCATTCAATTGGGCGGTTTCGTACAGGGTGGTCACGTGCTCCTCAAAGGACTGCGTGAACCCTATCGTTTCCTTAACGCGTTAGGTCATTTCTCTAACCTTCTCTAATCGAAATGAAAAAGTGTCATTTGTTAACGCGTTCGCGAAACGGGCTAGGACGTTAAGCGCCCTAGATTAGCGAACTTACGCAACAGGACGGGAGAGGAACTAAGACGGCAAACGTTGTGTGACAAGCGTAACAGTAATTATATTTGAAAAAACGTTACGCTAAACTTCACCCTCCTTTGCGTAAACTCACTAATTGTTGCCACAGGCCGTCTGAAGTCTTGTAAAGTAGTTCTAACTTTTGAGTCCGTAGAGGAAATCCTATGGTGTTACTATTTAGATGAGTCCTCTTTAGCAAAACTTTCACATGATACTTTTTGCTGTTCACCAGATACATCTGGGAGTGAAAGATTTAAAAGGGAACTTTCATTGTTACAACAATTTGACCGAAACTATGTTCTAATCCAGAGAAAGTGGATACCGGCAAACAAAAATCGCCTATTTTTGCTATAAAATTTTCCGTCCGACACATAATTTTGTAATTTTTGAAAACATTTTCTCCGGCCATTGTTGCGGACAAAAAACGTCGATTCTTGACAGTGGCTCCCTCGAAGAAGGCGAAAGTGGCCGATATTCTGGTAAATTTAACTCCATCCCTTTTATAGAAAAAGAGTCGAAATTAAGTATTCAAAGTATACAGTTGTAAGTTACAGTCAAAATGTTATTACAGTTGAGGTTCCCTTAAACTAAATAATGGTAAAACCTAAACCTACGTTAACAAAGGCGAACAGATATTAAAAGATTTCCAGCACTTGTTAATAAGCGTGTCTGTTCCTAATTGAATTCCAGGAATTCGCACATTATGTTATATCAAGATATACATTTTTGTTAAAAAAAAATAAAAAAGCTCAAAGCGACTGCTGTTGTGTAAACTAGATTTTTCTAATTCAGATACACATTGTTAGTTTGTAAGAACGTTAGGCTTACCAGTTATCTAGGAATAAAATAAAGGAAGTTAATGTTTGTTGTTGTTGTGTCTTTACATGATCCAAGTTTGTTCACATTCGCAATTTGGCTGAGTGATCTTGCAAGCAGATCAAAGTCAAGATTGAGAACAGTACAAAATATTACTCTCTAATTTCTTTCTTTCCTTTTCCTTGCTTGTAACCATTTAGACTGTTCACAGTCCTCTATTTTTCCGTAAGATCATCGAGATCGAGCGCTTTTCGTTACGGGCTGCCGTCTAAGCCATCTTGCATGAGTGTCAAAACTACTTAGGGAGCGGGGGTGATTTGGGAGGAAGCGCCAGAGGTATAATCCCCGACCCCCGCCCCCTCGGTACATTTGAAAATCAAGGTACCCGTGACAGTAAGACGCGGTATATCTAAACGATCTCACGAAAAAATAGGGGACTGTGAACACTCTGGTAACCATTTAGTCTGCTACACAGCCGTGTTTAGAGCGTTGCGTGACGAGACCAAAAACGGCTGTATAGCAGACTAGTAACCATTTGGCACTTTTATTTACTTTCACTATTAAATCCTTGGTGACCCCTTGGTTTTATTTCGGGGAGGTAATAAAATGTCTAGAAGTATTAAATCCAACAGCGTACGTTCATAAGCATGATTACAAATAAGACAAAATTTGAAAGAAAAGTTCTTTAGGGTAATATCACATTTCCTACACTCGAGAGACCGCGGCATACAGCTGTTCCTTACTAGGTACTTTTATCATATTGCGTGGCTTTCGATATGCGACCGTTTGGGCTGCTCTGTTATAAAAAACAATTTTTAATATACGGACCTGCTTTCGGATAGCCGACAACAAACACGTCGTCTGATTCGTCTTGAAGTTGACAATGTAGTCGTACAGTAACCGAGGATCGTCAGTAAATTACGCCGGAATTCTTAAAGGGCATGTAAACCCCAAAATGCTACAATTTTGTTTGATATGAATAGAATGTATACCGAAAGTACTTCATAAATCTTTTTTCTTTTTTTCGATACAAGCGCATTTTGACCCGAGAAATCACCTCTGAAAGTTCACTTCGTCCGCCATTTTGATTCCGCCATCTTTGTTGTGACGTCACGAGTGGAATCTCTGCCCACCGGAAGTCAAAAACATCTTTGGGACCTTTACAAGCACGTGTGTTGTCTAGTTTCCTACAAGAATATTTTTTTAGTTTTGACATTGGTAAAGCGGTGTGTCGTTGGATCTTGTAATAACTCGAACAAAACAGGGCATTCTACTCATTTTTTTTTCCAAAAGAAGAAAGAATTCGGCGCCAGTGGATCCAAGTTAAACGTGCAGACTTCTTACAGCCTACAGAACACTCTATAATCTGGGGCGCTCATTTGCACACGAATGTTTTGAGGATGATGTGATGGTAAAAATGGGACTCAAATATAAAAAATCAATTTGAAAAGTGATTCCGTCCCCACAATTCAGCCCCAGCGACCCGAAGCATTGTCCGAAGCGTGCAAATTAGCGGACTAT
Organism: Porites cylindrica; assembly: GCA_964035525.1. Classification (NCBI taxonomy): domain Eukaryota; kingdom Metazoa; phylum Cnidaria; class Anthozoa; order Scleractinia; family Poritidae; genus Porites; species Porites cylindrica. Next base: position 9,609,528 of record OZ037776.1, on the reverse strand, counting down.
GGAGAGCGAAGAAAAGAAATACCGGCGACTGCGAGTCAGACTCCTGGCAAAAGGTCACGAACAAGTCGAGCTGTGCACAAGTTATCAGTTTCTAGGGTAAGTAATAAGCCAATGTAATAATTAAGAAGGATTTTTTTCATTAGGTCAGTATTAACCGTTCCCCTTCCTCAAGTATATTCAACTTTTTTTCACAGTTATTGGCCGATAATAAACGTGCCTCTGTCGCTGCGAACGCCGTCACGTCAGCTTCTGAGTCTATGCCCGTCGACACTGAAACAAGTGCTGTAGTTGCTCTCAAGTTCAATATTCTGCACGAAACGTCTACAGGTAAAGGTAGGTTACGCTTAGACATAATCTTACCTCGCTTTTTTCTTTTCCCCTAACCGATTATCTAATGTAGAATCTCTATCCAGCAGGCACACAATTAGAACCCTTGAGAGAAGATTTTCAAGTGCGGTGCGACCTTATTACAGCTCCTTTAAGCACTAGTACACCAAAATGCAGTTCTGTTAAAAGTCTAGGAGGACGCAGCGTGGACGATGACAAAGATTTCGATTATGTTCCACCGACTGATTTGTCTCTTGAGGAAGCCGAGGACGACATTGAAGAATATGAGGGAAGTCCGTCAAAGTAACGTACTACACACTGGTTATATTTTTGCCGGGTATTTTTGAAGAGATATCGCACTTTGTTTGTTTGCTTTTTTTTCTTATTTTTCGCTGATGGTTTTCACTTTTTATTCGTTAAAATATAGGTTAATTATTGCAGGTTTGGTGGCTTTAAACCAGTGTAGGAGGTGCCAATATCCGCAGGAAATCTTTGGCGCATTTTGTTTACTGCGCAGGAAGGGAGCGCCACTCTTACTTTTCTGCAAAGATAACCCCAACAACATCGCACAAGTTGGCGATAAGCGATGTAGCGAAATTTTCTAGACACGAACGAGTGGAAAAATGTTGGAATAAATATATAACTACGAACATGCAGTCATATATAAACTGTTCATAATTTTTTTTATGTACATAGTGAAAATTTCAGAACTAGTAAACATACTCGTGCCCTCTCTGACTGTCTATGCCATGTTGTTGCCTATATGCATAATACGCCGTTTCAAGGACCCACACATCCAAGCAAGTAGACTGAAATCCTGGATGTTTTGTTATACAGGACATTTGGACCTCCGTTTGCTCTTCAATTTTTTGCCATATTTGCCCTATTTTCATGACAACATACGCTTTCGGGTACTGAAGGCATCGGCTGACACATTTCACACTCACACCTAAACTACAATAAAAAAAGTAAGGACCCCTTTCATAATGGCTTGAGTTCATCCTAGTCTCATGATAAAATTACTCCAAAATAAAGGCAAATTAGGTATAAGCAATACAATTTAAGTCACAAGACGATCCGTCTTCACTTTCGGTTTCGTCCTTATAATACGGCTTTGTTGTTGTTGTTGTCCATAATCTCGTTGAACTCTGCGGGGCTCGTAACGACAGGGACGCGGACCTGTGTCTTCAGGAGGCTCTGAAGTTTCAGCTACATCACTGTCATATAAATTTACGTCGTAAAAATCACTTTCGTCGGATGAATTCTGCTCTGAACTATCCGAACTCTCACTTATCGCTCGAGCCGCCATAGTGATAATCAAGTTGCGCAATAGACTGGTTCCACTCGTTACGTCACAGGTAATTCATATTGTTAACCGGAAGTTAATCTGCTGTAGAAAAAGCCGTGTTTTCGCCTTAGGAGCATCGAATTGGCAAAAACTAATAGCAAAATCGTTTTTAGAATACTTTTTTACATATAAGGGGATAAACTTGTATTTTTGGGTTTACATGCCCTTTAAGCCCATTATTTCCGCCGTTTTAGTTGATCTCCACTCACCTTGACTTCCTGCATGATCGGAAAGTTCGCCATGATGTTTCGTGTGATGGTGCGTTATTTATAGCGACAACGCCTTGGGGTCACGCGATCACCGAACCTCGAGGCGGAGAGAAGGGTCTGGGCTCCAGGAAATGATCCTGGAAAACACTCGAAAACACCCAGAAAACTTTCAGTTTCAGATTCAGGAGCTGGATAGTACGTCGTCCATTTCGAAGTTCTTTTATTTCGGTCATCAACAGTTTGGAGTGATTTTCTGAACTACAATACTTAAAGAATATTCTAGAGATTAAAGCTGGGCACTTTGAAGCTAAGAAGGTACGTATTTCAAATACTTACTTATTGAAAGCCATGCACATATCACGGGCACCCAACGACAATTTTCGGAAGAATATCTGTTCGGAAGACGATTTGAGATCTAGAATTTTCGAAACATTTGTTGTAAAATTTCTTACTTGCCTGCCTCTCGCCTTTCCTAGGATTTTCGAACATCCAAAAAATGGTATATTTGCCTATTTTTAACGGATTTTTACCCTAAAAAGGTCACCTTGAATTTTCGGAAGCCTTTTTTCTGGCTGAAATTTTCGAAAAGGTAAGTTTCGATCCCTATAGTTTTCGGATCACTAGTCTTTCAGCTAGGAAATCCGAACAGATGAAAAATTTTTAGGGGATAAAAACATGCCTATATCTACTGTTTAAATACTAAAATACGTTTAACAATTCTATGTTTAAGTGGTTTTGAACTATATTCTCAGTGGGTGCCCCTGACATATAAAGGGAACGAAAAGATTCGATCGATTCAAGTCTGAGCGGCAGATAAACACCGCAACAAAGCATTCCAAAAGGTATTTTTGGGCTTGAGGAAGCCAGATTACACAAATTTTTATCAAACCATGTGGAAGAGACCATGCATTTCAACTTTAAACTATACCTTGTGTAACAATTATATTTGTAAAGCGAAGAGTAACTCAAATAACCTTGTCACGGTTTTCGACGCCATCTTGACGATTAGGCAAACGCGTGAGAAATTACAGTGTTTGTATGAGAATCTAATGTCGAATAATTTCCGTAGAACGGCTGTTCTGAGAAAAAAAGGAATTGTAAACTAAAGCTTCACTCGTAAGGATTCTACTGAAAAAAAACTGAGGGCGTTCGGGTGTGGAAGCTGAATAATGAATAATGAATAAACGAAAATGAATAATGAATATTTGGAGTTAGAAAATCCGGAATTATGAATAACACTGTCTAGCCTTAGGAATAATGAATAACTAATAGCTGTTAAATGATCCCATACAAAAGGAAGACGAAAGAAATAAGTTCAACTTTTCTGCCCATCGCAAACGTAGGAATCCGCGCGAAACCAGTGAAGCAAAACAACGCGGCAAACCCTGAAATAAAACCGTTTTTGGTCTACATCTAGATAAAATAAATTCGTATACCACTCTCACCAAAAATACCATACCCAATAATTCCCGTGTGAAAAACCTCTGGAATTCCATGGATTTCCATGGAAAATTCTCCATGGAATTCCATGGAGGATTAGGACATCAATTTCCATGGAATTCCATGGAAATTTCTCCATAGATTTCCATGGAAAATATTTGCATGGAGGATTAGGACATTTCCCATGGAATTCCATGGAAAACATTAGGGCACCAATTTCCATGGAATTCCATAGAAATTTCTGCATCGACATGGAAAAGTTTCATGCAATTCCATAGATAGTTTCATAGGGAGTTTCATGGAATTCACAGGAATTAGACATTTAAAATATCCAGTGAATCAAATGGAATACACAACAGATTTTGGTCCACTGCAATTTATTTAATCAATAAAAGGACCGCATAAATCTCTTTTTAAAGACATCAATCAAAACTTAACATGCTTTTGGAGGAAAATTTGACATACTGTAGCTTAACAAATTAATGTTTCCTTGGGACTACAGTGGAACCCCGCCTTACGACCACCCCGTTTATAAGACCACCTCGTTATTACGACCATATTCTTTCAAACCAAACGTAACAACCATTGCCTGCGTGCAGACGTCTCCTATTTCCTTTGTTGCACGCGGAAAAGGGACGTCTGCGTAACGCCGTCGCTAATCGTGTTCCAGCGTCCTGCTGGGTTCCCAAGATCTTGGGAACACGCTGTGATAGGCTGACACACAGTGCGCATTGTTTGACTTAACGCTGATTGGTTGTTATCGAATGTGGTCTGATAATGTATGCCGTGATTTAAATGATTTATGTAAGCGGGGTTTTCTAACCAAAACAAAGCAAAACATGTGCGATTGTGTGCTGTGTTTTTCGTCGATCGAAAAGCAGAGCGATCGAAATCTTGTGCGGGGACGCGGAAAATTTAACGTGTACGAGGAAATTATTTCTTTACAATTTACTGTGCATGACACATCACATCATATTTGTAAACAGTGTCTGAGAAAACTACAAAAGCGGCGTGGACTTCGCACCAGGCAGGCATTTCGGAGAAAGCCAGCCAAAGAAACTAAAATCTTTATTTAGCCGTAACAAACAGAGGTCAAGAAAATTTAAACACTTTACAACTGCATCTGAAATCAAATCCTATCGGGAACACCCACAGAAGCATAAACCACAGGAAATGATTACTCAGTATGCATGTAACAAACCTGCTTCATAACCTCTAAATGGAAGACTTAGCGCGGCAAAAATGACATTTACTCAGTCAAAGGTTAGAATGCTACATGCACTGTGTAGTGCTAGTAATCTTCGCGCGAGAGAGAAAAGAAGAAAAACCTCTGTTCAAGCAGACTCTCAAGGTCACGTTTCGCTCGTATCACGAGCTCATGATGTTTTGTTTGGCCTGTCAACTCTTATTTCTAACCGGATATTATTTCACAATTTATGCGAAATAGAATACCCTGCCAGCGGGACGCTGGAACACGATTAGCGACGGCGTTACGCAGACGTCCCTTTTCCGAGTGCAACAAAGGAAATAGGAGACGTCTGCACGCAGGCAAAACAACCATTGAGTCATTTTATTATTTTGAAGACCCCGTTAACGCGACCACCTCGTTATTACGACCAGGATTTTATGGCCCAACTGTGGTCGCATTAACGGGGTTCCACTGTATATACATTGCAGTTTAGAATGCAGCAATCATATTGAAGTAACTTAAATGAAAAAATTAGATTTAATATAAAGCAAGGAATCTTGGCCTGGTGTTTAAGAAAAGTAACAGGCGAACAGATGCATAATTGAGAGAAAAAAAAATAAGCTAATACTTGAATGCATAAACCGTCAGTATGTAAGACTTGAACATGGCTTTATTTAATGCGACGAAAAGGGAAGTGTTACTTATTTCCTCGATCAGAACCACGATGGTATTTAGTTATAGCAAAGTCCTACCTAATCCTTGGAAAAAAACGGCGTCAGCCACAATTATAATTTATCAGTCTCTTGCATAGTTTTTACGTAGCAGGCATGAAAATTCTAAATATGATATTTCTTCTTATGCATCGAAGCGGTCCATCGAAGTACAGTCTTAGTAGTAATTATTCCAAAGGATTCCAAAGGCAATTTGCAGGAAGACCACATTCATATCTGTATAAACAAAAAAGATGGAAACTACATATTAAAACCGATAAACAGCACCCGAAAAGTCACCCTTCTAAATCTAGCAGAGACATGTAAATCGAGCGGACGAATTCAGTTGAGCAACCAAACACGAGTTGTGTAAATATTAAGCTTACCTTCCTCTTTAATGTGCGATCCAGCTGAGTCATTGTTTAATCGAAGTCGATTTGAAAGAAGCCAAATGTAAGCAACCTCACAAGTGATATTTTGCGTTGAAAATGACATATTTTTCGGATGAATTCATCGCAAAGACAACCGTTTACACAACACTGTCGTACTGCACAGAAGTCCGCCTAAAGATTCGAACCAAGAAAACTGATCTTCTACGCATTTCTATTGGTTCAAAAGTTCCACGTGATCGCGTAAGTCACTAAGCGGGGAGGTCTGGACGCCAGTTCAGGCACCAAACATGGCGTCAAATCACGGCACGATCGTGGAGATGTCTGTCTTTAAAGGCTTTAAATTGTGGTCCCTTTCAGAGTTAATTGTACTATTCCGACGCTGTAGAAGAGTAAAGCAGTGAGAGGAAAATATTGCACTGTTCTCCCAGGTGAGGGAACCTTTTAAAAAAGGCAGCAGGCCTATTCATAGTCTGATCTTAGTGTCGTCACGCAACGCTCCTCCCCACTAAAAAACGGCTGTGTAGCAGACTAGCCTATCCACGGATGCGGCAAAAAAACTCTAATATTGCTTGTGTAGGTTCGCCGAAATACTCCATACAAAGCAATCTCATCAATCAGGTTGGACTCGAGTAACAGGGAAAATCTTAGCTCTCAACCAAAACACAGTTCGATACCGAGAAGAGTTATGTGCCTAGTGGGAACATTTCCAGTACTGGCTATTTAAGTACGGGACCCGTACATCGTCTTGTATTTGCTATTCATACGGGATTCCGACTAAACTGATTAGGTCTATTTAAGCACTGACTCGAAACGGTTAGCCTCTAATTAGGGTTACGGTTGTTGTTATATGAATAAAATCAAACTCCACCTAGCAGCGAGTTACTACTCCGTGGTAGAGTGGTTAGGCTACGAATTATGGATTCTACGCCCCTGGATCGGTTCTCAATCTTGCCACATCGAATTTTTCTTCTTTTCAAAATTAAACACTGGAATTTTTTCCTTAAAAATGGAACATTGGTTGAAGAGACTTACATTTTCATGGAAATTTGTTGATCAGAAATTTCAAGAGACTTAGAAATTTCATATAAATTTCAAGTAGAGACTTGATACCGTATGTCATAGCAAATACACGTCGGTGTACGGGTCCTGTACGAATAGCGGCACTGTGCCATTATGAAGTAACTGCATGTTGTTAATAACAGTGATCTTCTCATATTTTAAATGCAACTCTGATTTTAAAAGATAAATGGCAGACAGCCCTAATAAAAAATAATTTTCTACATTTATTTTTTTTTTCAAGAGGATCATTTTTTTATTAAGCACACAAAACATTCCTCTTTATAGTTAGCAATAAAATCTCTTACACTGGGACTTTCAGCATAGGTGAACAATACTTTTGCATTGTCTGTGTAATTGAAACTAAACGCACTATTTTGCTTTTAGAAAGCTTCCAAATGTTTCCTATTTTTCTATCCAATAAAAAGTGCAGACTTGAACAATTGTGGTTAACAAGTTGATGAGTTGCTTGATTACTGAATTTCTATGGATTTTCTCATACAATGGTATTCTATCGAACTCCATGGACACGCTTTGGCATTCCATGGAACTGCATCGGTACTTCAGGGAACCCCATGGCATTCCATGGAACTCCACGATATTCCATGGAATTTCATGGCATTCCATGGAACTCCATCACTACTTCATGGAACTCCGTGGAACTCCATGGCATTCCGTGGAACTCCATGGATACTCCATGGGAGTTTCGTGGAATTCCATGGATTTCCATGGAATTCCATGGAGGTATTTCACACGGGAGAATCGAACCTGTGGGCTCCAGTTCACGATATATTATGCTCATACTGTAAATATTACAACTTTAAAACTCGTCGGAGTTTCCAGCCCCTCAAGTACCATTTCAGTAACCAGAATTACTTTGGGCATATTTCCAAACTCTTGCTTTTTGGCGGAAAGATTTTCCAACAGTTCCTGTAAAACGGTTTAAACAAAGTCGTGACAATTATGTTACTTCCATTCCCACACTACAGCACTGATATGAAGTTGACACAATGCTTAAACTGGTTTAACAGAAACCTGAAACAATTTTAGAGTGGGATGTCACACGGTCTCAACATCAGCTCTCATTAATGGTAGCAAATGGTTGAACAAATGTTGATAGAGGCTTAAGATGAAACTATAAAATTTATAGTTTCATCTTAAGCCTCTATCAACATTATTTTGTTCAACCATTTGCTACCATTAATGAGAGCTGATTCTATTTAATAGAAGCCAGTGTCCTCTAATAATCAAGATTTCGGATTCTATTACATTAGTCATACTGAGATGCAATTGTCTAAAAAGTTGCACTCATAGAACCTACCATTGTAATGTTTGACAGAGGATTTGTAAATCGGCGATTGGACAATTTGGAAATTAATTTATATCTCAGCGTCAAGGTTCCAATGAAACCTGGACCTGCCATTAGACAGGTGCTAAAATCCGACTTAGTAGTAACCTGGTAGGTAGGGCAGTAGTGGGTCCCATGCAAGCAAGCAGCCTATTCTGCCCGACTTTTGAACTAAGTCGATTACGTTAGGATTTATTGTACAAAATTTAGTGTTCGTTTCAGTTATAGTTTATTTACAAGTTAGTTTCGGTTTTTAGTACTTTTTACATTATTTTGATCACATGTGTAAAAAAACAGAGGGGTACTTGCTAAAGATAGGGTTGAATGTATACTGATGATGTAAACTTTTGATAACCAAAGTACAGAATTGTAGAAAATTTCCGGTTAAAATATATTCCATATATTGTTTAATCTCAAGGTTTGTACCTCGTTTTTTCAGTACGATTCTCTTTCTTTGTGATAGAGCTAAAAGTTTCTTAGTATCACAGTTTTAACTTCTTTAGTTATATAATTCACAGAAAGGGAATTTGAGAAGGAAAATTGGTATAAAAACTAAAAAATGAATAATGAATATCAAGGAAAAATTTGAAATGAATAATGAATAATCGGGAGAAAAGAGCAAAGAATAATGAATAATCGTGATTCAATTATTCAGCTTCCACACTAGACTAAAACCTTTTTTTACAATTTTGTATACATTTGTCTGTGAGAAAGTCCCCGGGAAAAATTACAGACAAATATAAGGAAAATCTAAAGCAAGCCTCTGGGGAAATCTAAGCACAGGTACGCCCCCAAATTTTTCTAGTACAATCCTTTGTTTTGTAGCTTTGGTTAAGAAGTCATATTTTTCTCAGAACAGCCATTTTATTCGACATTAGATTCTCATACAAACACTGTACATGTGATTGCTCACAGTCGTTTGCCTACTCGTCAAGATGGCGTCGAAAACTGTGACAAGGTTTATTACGGTTGTGCGCCCACCATCCTAGCCTTCGAGGGAAAGTGCATGTTGAGATTGACCTTGATTTGATACAAACCTCTTTCCTTTTCTTCTGAAAATTATGCTTTAAAAATACTAGTTAGCATGAGAACGACATGATTTACATAATATATCAGGTATACGGTTGTTTCAAAACAAGGCCAACTCCAGCCTCGTTTCCACCGGTAACTGTTAAGAGGCCTATTGTCTTCTTGGGGTATTGAGGGTAGGGGCTGCTGGAAGAGTGATAATTTAGGGGGGAAGGCTATGGGTTGTGGGTGAGGGCCAGCTAGAATTAATCCTGTAGGATAGTTTAATAAACTCTTTTTATTAATTATTTAACTCATGTTATTGTTAACACAAACCAGTATAATCCTCAAAGCTGTGGGATAGGCATTTTAAGTAAAATGTGTGATTCCAGAAAAGATCCATAGCACCCCCACAGAAGGAATTGGATTTTCTGGGGGGGGGAATCAATTTGCCTTATTTTCCAGTGGGAAGGAGGGGTGCACCATAGGGAAATATTTCCCAAGGGTCCTTTTGTGACACGTAAGACAGTAACAGAAAAAACACAAAAATTTACCACGACAATTCATTTGCAAAGATGCAAAGCAAGACCAAAGTTAAAGAGCTACTAAACATAAGGATTAACGAACATAGCGAACATAATTATTTTGTTAGTCCGTTGGCATGACCTCTTATGCAAAAGCGTTCCTTACAGTTTGCCGTTTAAGAATGGATTTGGTATCCGTTTAAACATCTCGGGGGAAAAAAACTTAGTGAAAAAAAATTTGTCATCCATTTGAACGGCTTGGCGGGCTGGGCTATCTGTTCGAAAAAAATGTCATCCATTCGAATGGCTTGGGCTATCCGTTTGAAAAAGTTGTTATCAGTTCGAATGGTTTGGGTTATCCATTCAAAAAAGAAATTGTCGACCGTTTGAGCAACTGAAGCTACTGTAAAATTCCGAAAATAAGACCCTCCAAATGTAAGCCCCACAAACACGTAATGCAAAAAACGCTCCGTTAAATTGCACTTATCTTAAATTAATTGCCCCTCCATATATAAACCCCTGGGGGGCTTGTCCTTGGAAATTACCCTCAAGTACGAAGTAAAACAAAGCAAAAGTGGTAAATTCCCTTCCAACTATACGGCTAGCCCAATCTATTTTGAAATGCAAATTTCCCTCTGTAGATAAGCCCCTCCGAATATAAGCCCCTCCAAAAATAAGCCCCTCAAAAAGGGCCTTTGAAAAATATAAGCCCAGGGGCTTAATTTCAGAATTTTACGGTATCTGTTCAAAGATAAGTTTTAGCGGAGTTTCCATCCCAAAACAATTTTGTCGCTAGCCATTCACATTGAATGATCTGTTATTCTCCAGCTCTCTTTACAAAGTTTGTTTACAAATGCATCATGAATAGTTATGGATCTCTGCTCCTTTGTAGCCATCTTCGCTTTCATATTATCAATCGATTATCAACAGTATCAATGCCGTTTTATTCAATTATACTTAAGTTTTTTTTTCAATAAGTTTCCAGAAAATATTATTTTTTATCATTTACGCTTTTGTAGTTTATGAGCCAGCGGAATGAAACTTTCATATTCCTTAACTTGCATATCGAGAACACAAAACGTGAAAAAATTTCTTTTTTAATTGGTTGCATTTCTTCTTCACTTGACTATTTCTCTATATAACAAAGAAGGTACACAAGTCTTTTCCAGCATGTCAAACTTTGCATGACAATTTTCTTATAAATGAAATCGGCGAAGCGCAATTTTACTGCAAACTTAGCCTGTTCCAGGCGTTCAGATAGTAAAGCAAGTGAGAAAAATTCACGAAAAAAAAACGAGGGGAGACTAGAGGGGGAAAGGGGGAGAGAACGCGTTACCTCGCTGTCGCCGCCCCTCCCCCCCCCACTGTTTTCCTGGTGTACAACTTAACTCGCTCCCCACTTACCTCCTCGCTCTACTATCTGAACGCCTGGAACAGGCTACTGCAAACTCAAATATGCAAATTTGGTAGAACAAAATTTGATACTTGCACTGTCTTATTGCACGACGAGGTCCTGATCTCTTTGTTTATACTCATTCATGCATTTTGCTTTCTTCTTAACGCAGTGAGAGAAAAGTACAGTTATATTCCCCATGCGACCTTGCATTTCATTTGCGTGTGAACTTTTTGAACAATTTCTTCATGACTTGAGCAAATAAGGAATTCACTTATTTGTTGAAAAATTCAACAGAAAATACATGAAACTCACAAAATTTGGCATCGTAGTGAACAAAAAATTACCTCTTTGTTCACTTCAATGAGAGATAGCAATACTTCCAGGGGGTGTGTGAAAATTTTGGAAATTCCGGAGCAGAGGTGGGTAAATTTTGGGGGCTGTTTTTGGAAAATCTGGAGGGGAGGGGGCGGGGTCATACGGCAAATCCTTCTGTGGGGGTGGTATGGATATTTTCTGGAACCACACAATGTACATCAAAAAAGATATTACGGTTTTGTGCCACAGCAGTGGTGTGCATCTTTGTTTTAAAAGTATATGAAAGATATTTTTATTTTTAACCTACAAAATTCCTTTAGAGCTGATATTACTATTAGAATCGCATAATAAAGTAAAATTTCGCATTCTGATTGGTTAACGAAGCGAGGTATTTAGTGTGGAATTGCGAATTGAAAACGAGGCTAAGCGATATTGTTTCGCATCTACGTAACAACTATCGTCAAATTCTAACACAACAACATGCAAAAAAGGTTTTCTACAATGTCATTTTAAAATGTTTTCAGAACCATTCATTGTCACTTTTTGAAGAGTTAAAAACAAACAAAAGCGTTTTTTAAAGTGAGCCGGAGGTTCTTCCTTGTTTTGAACTGAACTACAGATTCTCGAAGAGACATAAAACCTCTTTCACTCGCGACAACCAGAAAACAAGAAAATCCTGTGAACACGGCCCAGAAAATGGCAATCCAAAGTTCAACCAAACAAAACGGAGAAGCGACAACGGAGGAAGTGCCGGGGTCGATTGTCCCATATACAGAAGAAGAAATAAATACCTTCAAAGAGGACATGGCCCCTGAAAACACGAAAAAGAGTACGCCGCTTGCAATCGTCCTGAATCGTGGTACTTAGAAAAGTACAAAACAGAGCTGAACTTGAACAGCATTTCTAAAACATTTCAAGGTACTTACCTTATGTCAATCGCGACGTTAAACATGTTAAACTTTCAGTGCTTTCGCTTGGACACTTGATTTCTTTCAGTTTTGCCGCCGAAGAGGTAAAAGGTGTAAATTATTTTCCTTCTCGAGCAAATGACCAATTTGAAAAAAGACGTTCTACATAAACGGCTTCTAAATTCAGTAAAATACCTCTATTTATCCTTACGATTAGTGTGAAGCTTGTTTATGATGTAAAAAAGTTTGAAAACAAATGTGAAAACAAGCACAAGGTACAAAAAAAGTTGTCGAAGGTTCAAACGTGTACGACTGACCTTGCTTCCTATTCGCTAACGCAATGACAGTTCTGACAGTTGACTTTGAAATGGCTTTCTGGAGCGCGCGCTCAGGATAAAAACAAACAATATTATTGCTGTTTTCTTTTTTTTTTCTTCTGATTTTTATTCAATTATGCGATTCAAGGAAAATTCATTACCTGACTCGAGAATTCCACGTTCAATTGCACTTGAAAACCGATATCGCACTCATCGCTTCGCGATTCGTGCGATATCGGTTTTCGCGTGCAATTTAACGTGGAATTCCCTCGTCAGGTAATGAATTTTCCTATAATATTGCATACTATTTTTCTATTATTATTATTATAACATGCAATTTAACTGAAGTAAATATAATGACAGAGGTTTTTCCTTAAAAATGATAGATTCCAATAACCAGTCAAGTGGACAAGGAAACATCAAGTACAGTCAGTACTAATAAATCAACAACAAATAATATGTGTGTTAGCAATGGCAGCTGCAGCAGCAACTGGGTCAAGTTCTAGGTATTAAGTTCACTCTGATTTCTTTCAACATTTTTTTTTACATTGTTAGTAGGTATTGTTTCAGCCAGATATCCCAAGGATGAATAAGTGTAATTCATCATCCCTGAAGATCCATATCTGTATGATTTCCCTGCAGAGCCAAGTGTAAAATTAATTCCTCGCGCCAAGTGAAGGGAGTTTATAATCTTGTAGTGCGCACAGTGTGGACCGTGCATGGATCCTAGTGAGCTGCAAACTCGCAGCACCCATCTATACTTGTATATATCCCATGGTGTCTGCCATGATGTCATACAGTACGTAGTTTGACGTCACATCGCATTTTTTGTTTCCAGGCAACATTGTGTGGTTCCAGAAAATATCCAGACCCCCACCACGGAGGGAAGTGCATGGAAATTCCGAGGGGGTGGGGGGTCATCAGTTCCCTGCAAAAATGGAAAATCCAGGGAGGTGGGGGGGTCCTATGTGAAATTCCCTCTGTGGTGGGGGTCTGGATATTTTCTGGAACTTATACACATTCGACTAAAATTAAGCAATTTCCATCATATAAATGACCAAAGTCCTTCGTTTTTTGTGGTCGTTTTAGGAATTAGTAAGTGCTTTTTGCAATTGAATTTTAAATGCAAAAGTACTTTTAAGAGCAAATGAAAGTGATTTTGGATAATTAGCCTTAAGATATGAGCAAAAATCGAGGTAAAAAAACCCAATTTGCCCGCAGACGAGTTTATACTGTATCGGCTTATAGTTGGGCATCTGTTCTTTAAATGCGATGAAATGTGTTTACGTTAGGTTTCCACCATCAAAATAGCAATCATTAATCTTCTGACATTAGTATCTCTGAATTGATGTAGGGCTCAAGTACTGTGTACACTGGGCACGCTTGTGGAAGTTCTAGGGAAAAGGCTTTTAATAAAATATTATCAACTTTTTCACAATGCGTTTCACGTGGCATGGTGGTAACAAAATGGCATGGCGTGCGGAAGGTCCCGCGTTCGATTCGGGGAAAAACCCGTTTTTTTTTCTTCTCTCCTTTTCTTTTTTTTTTTCTTTTTCTTTACATTTAGTCTTCCTTTTAGTTATTGTAGTTTTGTTTTGTTTCTTGTTTATTTATATACAGTAGCTCAAGTTTTTTCAATTTATAAATTTTCTTCCTTATTGCCTGATTTCCCTTTCAACTTGCTTGTCCTTGTCCTTTCAACTTCCTTGTCCTTCACGAGGTCCAGCGATTCATGTATTTCTAGTATAATTGTTATTATTATTAATAATAGCTACCAGAAGTAATTTATCAAAACCAAGGCACATTAGATCTGATATCAACACCCTGGCAAGTTAAGGATTAAGAAAGGTAATGCACCTTTAGTGGATGCAAACTTTGAGGTGTCTGAAAATGGGAAAGAATAGGCTCGCAAATGACAAATAATAGATCCTTTGCAGCTGGAAATCATGTGACCTTTCTTGTGCTAAAATAATGGAATACAATTTAAATACCAGGGATGGAAAGAGAATATCAACAAAAATTTGCTGGGTCTGCTAATTTTTAGGTTTACTTAAAATTAACAGTTTTTATTTTTACATGGTGGTTTGAATCATGGAAGAATACAATGAATGGTTTATATCAATGGAAAAAGATAAAGCTGCACCATGTGCCTTGTGGTGTAACAAAATCATTTTTACCCATATAATATTTTAAACATTTCAACACACATGAAATTCTGCTGTTATGTGTCAGTTGCATATTAAATAAAAATTGGCTTTCTGGCTAAATTTTTCATTTTCATCTCTTGAATCATTTAACTTGTTACCTACAATATAATTTTGCATAAAGGAGGTCGATCGATCAACGTGACTTCAACTTGTAGAAAAAGCTGTTGCAAACCTCCTTTAATTTGTGGTAACAACTTTCTTTGTTTTCTCTTCATGAATTATTAATGAGTTTGAGAAGCAACTTGCCATGATAACATGTTCTTGATTATTTTCGTGCCAGCGCTCCAGGAAACATTAATGACAGCAAGAAAAGATGGATGGTGTTTGGTCTTGCACTGCAGGACCTAGTGGACCAAATTCGCTCTTTTGTAGAAAAGGAAGTTCAAAAGGATTATCTCAATCTTAAAACCAGTCATGGCATTGATTCTCAGAGCTCATCTGGTCGACTGAAGAAATGGAGTTCCACTTTTCTGAAGTATGAAAACATCAATCGCAATGATGCTGTACCCAAGCTTCATGGGAAGTTTAATTATGCTGCATTTAACTGCCGCATAATTTCACACGTGGACTATGCAAAGCTGTACTTAGAGAGCTACATGGCCAAGTTCACAGTGATTGATGAACACTGTGATGCTTCTGCTGTGCTTAACTTGCTTGGTAGAGTTCCAGTGTTTTCTCTTGCTGCGCAGAGTGCTGCACATGATGTTCGGCGAGATAGAAATGCCTGGGCCCACTGTGTATTCCAAGACTGGGATCCTGCAAAGTTTCAGCAGTGCTTTCAAGACATGGAAAAATTAGTGAAAGCTCTGGGTCTTCCAGCTGTGGGTGAGACAAAACTCTTAACAGATCTCAAGATCTGGGAGACAACAGGTACTCAGTTAACAGCCATAACTTGCACTTTATACAGGGCTTCTGATATTTCGCGGAAAAAAAAGCAAAATTTCGCGGGATTTTCAGGGGCAAAGTCGCGGAAAAATCGGCCGATTTCGCGTGATTTTCGCGGGAAAAAAGTCAAAATTTGCGGAAAAATTGGCCGATTTCGTCGGATTTTCGCGGGAAAAAGTCAAAATTCGCGGAAAAATCCGCCGATTTCGCGGGAGAAAAGTCAAAATTCGCAGGAAAATCGACCGATTTCGCGGAATTTTGATGGGCAGTTAGGAAGGTGAGCTCCCATCCCCTGTAAGAGAAACATGATGAGCTTCAGCATCAAGCCAGGGAGAAAAATCCCTGGCTACGTTTCCATGTTTCTACTAACTTCAACTTGTCACAGCTATGTCATTGGCTAATTTTTACCATTGCTTGTATACCAGGACCTTCTCTGTGCATGAATGCCTCCTTGGATCCAGCGTTGTTACAGATGGTACAACAGCATGTTAATAAGCTGATAGCTGATGTCCACAAGATGGTGTTTGAAGTGGACTGCGACAGGGAGACAGTAACAAATGCACTGCAAGATGTGGCAGCTGATGTGAAGGAACTGGAAAAACGCATCTCAGATGTTGAAACTAAACAGATTGGTACAGATGAGAGGATAGAAACTGTAGAGCAACGAGTTACACAAGTAGAAGAGCAACTTCAATCTTCTGTTCCTCAAATCAGTTTTGGTATGTACAATATTTTTGTCTTTGTCAGACTAGCTATACCGTCAAAAGTTAGGCAATTTTTTGGCAGTCGAATGATGTTGAATTCAGTGTTAACGGCGTTTTTATGTGGCTAATTTTGGTTTTGGTAAGAGTACTTTCCGCTGTCACGTGAGTCGCATGTAAACGTTGAAGTTGAGTAAGTTTCGACTTTGAAAGTTATACAGTCGAACCTCTCTATACGGACACCTCTTACCAACTTACCTATCCGAACTTTTACACTACACTAATGGTCCACGATTACTTCGTTTTAGTTCCCAGAATTTTCTAGCCGTGCCTAGGACTAGGTTAAAGACGTATATGGTGATAGGGCTTTTTCCAAAGCTGCTCCTAGTCACTAGGTTATGGAGTCAATTGCCCCCTGAAGTCAGGGGTGTTACATCTGTCGACCAGTTCAGGACGCAGTTGAGGACATACATATTTAAATTAGCCTACGATGTTTGATTTTAGTAGCTTTATTTAATTTTATTTTATCTTATAATAGCTTTTAACTCTAGTTTCTTGCCATATTATTGTATTATTGTCTATTATTATTATTATTATTATTATTATTATGTAAAATTTAGCACAGAAATTTTACATAATAATAATAATAATAGACAATAATACAATAATATGGTAAGAAACTAGAGTTAAAAGCTATTATAAGAAAAATTAAATTAAATAAAGCTACTATTATTATTATTATTATTATTATTATTGTCTCTATTATCACAGTCTTTGCTGGTGTTCTTTTTGTGCATCAGCCTGGCGCAAACCATGCACCTAGAGCGTCAGTCACTCAAGTCAATCATTCTGTTCATACACTGAGCACCTTTAATTCTGAGGATTCGTGCAGATCCCGGCATGCAGACCTTTTGAATCTCTGTCATATTAGCTCTTTCTGATACTTTCTTGATGTTTTCTACCATACCCTTCTTCAATGTACCAAGCGCACCAACAACCACAGGGATCACTACTGTTTACATATGCCACATTCTCTGTATTTCTAGTTCTTAGGTCTTAATTGTACTTGCATTTTTTTTCAGTTTCCTTCAGTGCGATGTTTCTATCTGATGGAACAGTCATATCAATAAGTTTGCAGGTGGAATTCACTGAATCTTTAACGATGATATCTGGTCTGTTCGCTGTTATAGTTCCATCAGTATTGACTGGCATGTCCCACATGATGGTGATGTTGTTATCTTTATTGTGTATCACGGTCTCTGGTTCGTGTTCGTACCATTTGTCTGTAATGTCTATATCATGATCTTTACATAATTATGCTCCAATGGAGATATGCTGCAGCATTATTGTGCCTGGAGATGTACTCTGTTTTGGCTAATACCTCACATCCAGATACAATATGATCCACTGTCTCTTCATGTTGCAAACACAATCTGCATTGGCTCTCCACTTGCTGGCCACATATTACTTTCTGGTAGTTTCTGGTGTTTATTGCCTGGTCTTGAGCTGCAACAAGTAGTCCCTCTGTTTCTCCTTTCAAATTACTTGACAACCATTTGTTGGTGGTGACTGTGTCTACATGAGGCTTCTTTAGGATCTTTGGATACTGGCCATGCAATGCTTTGTTTTTCCACTTTTCTTCTTTCATTCTCAAACTCATTAATAATTCATAAAGAAAATTCAAAGGAAATTAATGTTTAATAAGTGTTTGGATATCAGATGAAAAACTGCTCATTTTTGCATCCTTAATTTCTCCTCCAAAAATGATTTTGTTTGAGAAGAAATATCAAACATTCGACACAGTGTTTCATCACCAGATGAAACACCTCGAAGTTCGCCAAAAATACTCTGCTGCGCGTCTTATTTTCAACTCTCTTCTCGGTGTTTCATCTGGTGATGAAACACTGCGTCTCATGTTTGATATATTACTTGACTTCATCCTGGACTTAAACACGTGTTTCAGGGCTTTAGCATTTTCAGAGGCAGATTTATCTTTTCTGTACTCAATCTCTGGCATTGTTACTTCCCTTTTGAATTTAGTAGCATTCTTGGATATTGAATTTTTGGCTTTAGATCTTTCATGTTCAAGCACCTGCTTTGGATATTGCCCTTCCTTGTGCTTCAGATAGTGATCAAGCCCTATTGTTGCAGTTTTGAATGCTGTTTCTACATCAATCAGACCCCCTACCTCTGCATCTTTTCTTGGTATGTGCAGCCTTTCCACATCTGCTTTAGGATGTAACATATCTTGTGCATGTTCAATAGTTTGCATGTTTTTGTGTCAATCTTCTTCAGTTCTGAGATTTTCCAGTCAATGATGCCAAAGCTATATTGCACAACAGGGACTGCAAGACTATTGATAGCTTCTATTTTGTTTCTTCCATTGAGCTCAGTTCTTAGGATTAATTTTACTCTCCTATTATATTCTTTTCTTATCTTCTCTTTCATTTTGCTATGCTGGATACCATCACTTTCATCTACACCCAGGTATTTTTATACTCCTTCCTAGTCCAACTCTTGTATTTCTGTGTCATCATCTATTACTATGTTTCCAGTTGAGGCCAGTTTACCTTTCATGAACCTGGCTTTGGCACATTTCTCAAGTCCGAATTCCATACCAATATCATCACTGAATTGTTTCACTATTTTCAGTTCTCCAACTTGTTCTTGCTCGTTCTTGCTATACAATTTTAGATCATCCATATAAAACAGATTGCTTATTGGAGCACTTGTATTTAAGATCTTGTAACCACACCCAGATGTAACCAGCTCTGATGTTAAAGGCACAAGGGCTAGGCAAAATAGCAGAGGTGAGAATGAATCTCCTTGAAAGATCCCTCTTTTGATCTTGATTTGATCTGTTGTGATACATCCATCATTGTAAGATAGCTTCATCGTAGTTTTCCAGTTGCACATTGAGGTTCTCATGAACTTGATTAGTTTTTCATCAAGTCTGTACATCTGTAAGGTCTTCAGTATCCAGCTGTGAGGAACACTATCATAGGCTTTTCTGTAGTCTATCCAAGTCATACTCAAGTTCTTTTTCTTCTTTTTGCAGTCTTCTATGATCATTTTATTTATTAGGAGCTGATCTTTGCATCCATATGAACCCCTGACACAACCTCTCTGTTCTTCCGGCAATATATCATTCTTTGTGATATGGGTGTAGCTTCTTTCAGTTAAAATCGATGTGAGCACCTTGTAGGATGTTGATAAACAGGCAATTGGTCTATAGTTTTTGGGGTTCTCTGTGTCTTTGTTCTTTGGTAGTAAATACGTTTGTGCTGTAGTGAACCAATCAGGCAGATTTTCTGGGTTTTCTATTGCTTGGTTATATGCATTCAGTAGGTGTTGATGTAGTGCTGTGAGTTGCTTTAGCCAGAAGTTAGGACCTGCATTAGGGCCGGGTGACTTCCAGTTGCTTGCTTTCTTTAAAACAGTCTGCAACTCCTCTTGGCTTATGTCCTCCCATGGTTGGCATTCTGTATCAGCATATTTCTGCTCCTCCCTCTTTATCCACTCTGCTGAATGGTTGTGCTCTCTATCGTTCTCCAAGATGTTACGCCAAAATGTTTCTGTTGCTTCTTTCTCTATAGGTGGTTTTTCAACTGATATCTGGTCTTTACCAAGGTTTCTGAAGAACTTTTTCCTATCGTTTGCAAACATCTGGTTTTGACTGAATTGTTTACTTCTCTTTACATATCTCCTGGTTCTTTGGGCTTTTGCTTGAATTTTCATTTTAAGGGATTCTCTTACTGTTTGCAGTTCTTGATTTGTTGTTATTTTGTATTTCTTTTTAATTCTTTGTTTTTTCTTGGAGATCTTTTGGCTTTCACCTTTCTGTGCCATGTCCGTTAGTACCGACAGATCAGCTCTCATGCTTTTAATCTGATTCTCTATTCTTGTCCTCCATTTTGGTTGTTGCCGTTTATTGCTCTTTGTCTTTGGGAGTTTTGGAGTCTTACCCAACTTTTCAGATATCACATACGCAGTGACATATTGTAACAAATTGATGTTATTGAGGTTGGGTGTCTCTTTTGCTATTACCAATTGAATTGCTTGGTTTGCTTGTTTGATCAACAGCTCAGCTTTTCTGTTCACTGATATCTTCGGTAGAGGGGGCCTCTCTGCCATCCTGATGTTTTCCCATTCAGCTCTTGCCCTCTTAATTTCTTTAATATTATTATTATTATTATTATTATTATTATTATTATTATTATTATTATTGTACGGACACCTTTCCAATACGGACAGTGTCCTATGTACCGAGAAAATTCTCATGCATTTCCTCTAAAAAAAAACTCTATAATACGGACCCTCTCTAATACGGACAACGGACACAACATCTCGGCCCTTGGGAGCAAATTCATACAAACTTAATCTCTTTATTACCGACACTCTGCGGACCAGGTGTCGATGATTTGCGGTACGTATGTACCATTTCCTGTCGTTGGTTACACAAACACTGACAGTTCATCAGCCAGCGATACCAATGCCAGAACGTGTCAAAATGTTAGTTTTCAAAACGGATATTTATAATTGCAAATTCAGTAAAGGACGGACCATTAGAAATAACCTGAGGTTGGGTGACAATTCCCCCCAAAAAAATTCCTGCTAGGGAAACTTGTCTAAAAAAATCCTGCGAGCGGTGATACTTAAAGAAAATTCTTGCAGAGGAAGCGAAATGCTATAGCATATAAAAGTATGGGATAAGGGGGAAAAAGGTAACATAAAACAATGCCTAAAGATAAAGAGAATTGAAATTCTTAATTTGTGCCTCAGTACTTTTATTTGAAAACAACTGTTTGATACTTCTTCATTCAACAAGCCATAAATAGTAATGGCCTGCTTTCTAAACAGTCATCATTACCACTGATACTCCTATCACAAATAATTATACTATAAAATCTCTCTCGTCAGATATGAAATGTATTTCAAAATATTTTTAATAAGAACATTAGTAATAGAAGAAATATAACATTTTCTGAACTATATAAAAAATGGAAATTTTCAGCAATTAATAACAGTACTAATTTTGTTTCAATATGAAACACTAACAACCATCAAAACAACAAAATCAAGAGAGGATGAAGGGGACGGAGAAGGCATCCCCCATACACACCCTATTCCATTGGTCATTCGTATCGAGTTATTTTTAAGACCAGAGATCCCAAAGGGGATTAGACAACAGCCAATCACATAGCGCGAATGTGTTCCACGTGGATGACCCACGCTCAGAGCCACGTGTTCTTCACGAATTGACGCAGAACAAAATGGCGGAATACGCCGACAGCGATATTGCTATTCGTTTCGTCGACGAAAACGACTACAGAGAGATTTCTGCTAAAGTTGTGTCAGCGAAAAAAAGAAAAAAAGAATCGCCTTTCCTCTCTTGTATAGAGCTAACAGTACAGCAGGGAAATCCTTAACACACTGAATATTCTCTCAGGATCATTTTTAACTTAGAGTTTGAAGAGAGCAATTTCTGGTTTGATGTTTATTCTTTTATTAGTCTTTTATTATTCAACAAAAATAACACTTGGCGTCCTACTTGCTTTATTGTGCAAACGACCGGTTTCAATAAACCGGCGAAATTTCTCATTTTATTAAAGCACTGAGGTTACGACAACTTCGAGTTAAACTGATTTCACGGGTTGTCAAAGAGTCTAGCGATTCCCTTTTCCCAGGTGAGCGCCAACTCATTTCGCGTCAATATTCAGGAATGCTCTTGATCTCTTTACGCTTTCATTGCCTTTCGCCTGACATGTTTTGCACGGCGTTTAGTCATGCGAAACCTCCACGAAACATCCACGCAGCGCGCGAGGTAACTTTATCCCGATTCTAAAAATAACTCGAGACGAATTGCCTTTGGAATAGGGTGTGTATGGGGGATGCCTTCTCTGTCCCCTTTATCCTCTCTTGAACAAAATGTATTGGATGCATTGAACTGCCTCTGTCTCTTAATATTTGAATAATAACAATCGCGATGACAACCGCTTTGAAGTTCGTTTTTGTTGTTATTCTATTATTATTATTATTATTATTTTGTTTTTTTAAATTAAGAAAGAGCAGCTGCACTACAGTTTGTACAATACAGCTTATCCCATAGTAGCATAGTAGCATAGTAATAGTAGCAAGATGCATTCAGCTGATTTCTGATTGGCTCAATTGTTATGTTGCTAAGGGAATGTCATGCTTGATTCCGCGTTGGTTATGTTAACACAAGACCAATCAATTCAAGTAGGAACTAATTGACAAGAAAATTTTGTTTTCTTTTTTCCCATGTTTACATTAATGTCTCATTAATATTCATTAATATTGATATCGCGCGATGCAATGAACAGTTATCACGCGATAATTAGTCAGTTTATCGCGCTATAAATTGCAACTTATCTTATGATAAAGAGAAGCTGGAAAGTTGCACGTGGAGAGAGAGCTGGAGTGTTTCGCTCTCCCGAGTCTCTTTTACTTTGCTTTTTGCGTTAGTTCATTTATCAAGCTCTACCTACCGCCTTATATTGTTGGTGATTTGCATCATGGAATAGCGGAGCCTGTGAGGCGGGCTAAGTATGTGCTATTCTAAGCAAAGTAAAAAAAAGTGCAATGAAATAAATATTTAAAATTTGAATCCAAAGTTTTTATCCAACCAACATGGATTTCATTATCTGGCATAGCTGTTTTTCCCACGTTCAACTTTCCAGCTTCTGTATCATGTGATAAGTTGCAATTTATCGCGCGATAAACTGAATAATGAATGCGCGATAATTGAAACTTATCGCGAAATAACTTAGCAAAATATATATATATATATATATATATATATATATATATATATATATATATATATATATATATATATATATGTATATATCTCTTGTAATGTCCTTACGGTTCGCTGTAGTTAGTAATGACTTCTTTGAAGCACAGAATATAAATTACTCTGGCAATATCCCAGTGTCTTATAATATGTGTTTCGCGAACTGACGAAGCTCTTTTTTGTTTTCTTCCTTTTTGCCTTGTAGAAATTTCCAATTTTGAGGCCGATATCGCCTTTTTGGCCGAAAGACACGATCCAGACACGAGAGAGTGGCTATTTGCAGATATTGACAGTTGGTTCCATGCTCCTGGTGACTCCAGAGCTTATGTTCTCCTGGGTGATGCAGGAGTTGGCAAAAGTGTAATAGCAGGAGCCCTGGCAAAGCGGGCACAGGATGCTGGGTACTTAGGCGCTGCTTACTTTTGTCGCCACAATGACGAGACAAGAAATGATCCCAGAAATCTTCTAGGCACTATAGCTTGTCAACTTTGTAAATGTAGTGTTGAATACAGTAATATAGTGGGAGGGGAGGGTGGTGTAAGAATGACATTAACCAATAGTAAGTTAAGTATTGGTGGGTTGTTTACGAAACTGTTACAAGAACCTTTAGGTAAGTGCGCGCCTTGTGAACAGAGAAAGTTAGTCATTATTGACGCTCTAGATGAGACAGAGTACAAGTCCAGGGACGATTTTCTTGATCTGGTTATGCACCGTTTTCCCCGACTTCCAAAGTGGCTTTTGTTTTTTATCACCAGTCGCCCTGAAGATACCGTGCAGTTCACTCTGAAAAATTATAACCCTTGCGTTAAAATATGCGCTGGATACGGCAAACATCTTAATGTTTATCAGCAGCACGAACAGGACATAAAACGATTTTTGGAGAAAAGAGTCGATTTTTCCTGTCTCCCCTGCACAGTTGAAAACATAACAAAGAAGTGCAATGGGTTGTTCTTGTACGCGTTCTACATGGTGGAAGTGTTAAATAATTTAGCATGTTCAGGAAACATTGGTGAACTGAATGAACTTTTTCCAGGGGATATTGATGATTTTTTTCAGGTCAATTTCAAGCGGATTTGTGATAAAGTGGGAGAAGACCTCTTCAGAACTTTGTTCGGTTGTGTTGCAGCTTCTCCTTCTCCTCTTCCGCGGTCATTTATTTCATTCCTTCTAAAGAGAGAAAAATCAAACCTGAACGAACAAGAAGTTATTGACACCGTTTCAATATTTTTGGTACATCGAGCGTCTGATCTGACCTTCACCTTTCTTCACAACTTAATCCCATCCTGGCTGACCGACAGGAACAAAGCTCGGCGATTTTTTGTCGATATTACAGTGGCACGGGAGTACTTGAAGAAAATTGTTTTGGAATTTCTTCCTTCCAGTGTGATCAACGTTTCATCAGGAAAATATTCGTCAATTAAAACAGGTTTACTGGACTACGTCTTACAGGTTGGGGTTCGTCTTTTGTGTAAGTGCGATGACAGAGATTCGATGAAGATCGCTCACAACTTCTTGACAAGCTACCAGTTTATTCAGAAGAGAATACAGAAAAGCCGGATTGGCCTTTATTCTGTGATTGGTGATCTCAAGCTTTCTGCTGGTTGTGAGAATCTTTCTGATACTGAAAAGGAAACTCTGCAAGGGGTTTGCAGAGCACTGGAAAGAAATATCCATACTCTTTTAGAATGTCCACATCTTCTGCCTTCTTGCCTGCAAATGGCGTCCAAAGCTGTCAAATTAAACATGACAATTCCCGGTGGAGTATCCACCACTTGGATGGAGTGGAGATGGCTTCCTTTCCCTGTTCCTAAAGCCACTCGTGGCAACAAGGTCACGAGTTGCTTTGCTTTTTCTCCTGATAGGAAGTTACTAGCCGAAGTCAAAGACGGACTCATTTCTCTGTACAATTCAGGTTCCCTTAAAAGGTTATTTGGCCCAGTCGAAGCAGAAGAATTGGCAGACGTAAAACGTCTGGCATTTTCTTCCTGTGGCAATTTTGTCTTCTTTGGAAAAATTAATAGAGCGTTCTCGGTAGAGCGAGGAGGTATTGAAACATATTCCCCATTAAAGACAGTTCATCTTTCATGTGAATGGTGTTCGTTTACCCTTGATCGACAACACATCGTGGTGAAATTCAAAGAGTTCCTTACTCCCACTTGCTGGTTTTGCCTTTTGAATCACCTTTGTTTGTGGGCCAAATTGGAAATTGCACAGAGCCGTGAAAGAGAACCCTTATGTCAATGTTTTCCTCACAAGCTGAAAGTGACAAGAAAACACCCCCAATTAGAAGCGCACCAGGGTTCACGCATTACAGCAATGAGGCCATTGTTAAATCTCCTTGGCGAAATGAAGTGTAAAGAATGGTGTTCACTTTTAGAAAAGGTACAACTTAATAGAGGAGATGGAACGTTTCTGGTTTCAGATTGTGGGAGGTGTAAAACAGCAGAAGGTTATGAGGCATTAACCTTGGAACAAGTTCGTCAGTTTGTTATTGACCACTACTTTGAGATATTTAAATATCAGGTTTTGGATATACAAACGGGTAAACCTGTGCTTGATTTAGCCTCATCTTTCGGTGAGGAGGTGAGTCCATTTATTCATTTTTGTCACCTAGGCACAGCATTCGAGATATGTGGCACACTGTTTACCGGTATTGGTAAAGTTCTGTCACTCCCCAGTATTGCTCTACTAAGCACTATTTGTCATCACCTCCTTTTCCGTGAAAGTAGATTACTAACACGCTATCTTTTTACCAAGTTTTCCCTTCGCCGATATCTTTCGTTTTCATTCAGACCAACACTGAGAACCAACTGGCAAACGCCTGGTCTCGATGGAAAAGTTAACTTCAGGGTGGATAAAGGTAGCGTATTTCGCCATGATTTGGAAAGTGCCGTTAGCCAAGGAGAGTGCGTAAATTATTTTTCTGTGGATGACAATGTTGTCCTTTATATGCGAGATAGGTTTGTGCTATGCGCCCTCTGTCTCCAGACAGGCACCACGTCTGTTCTTTACACCTTCAACAATGCACATCAATTCGAATTGTTCACGTCGGGCGAACTCCGCGGTGACTCTCTTAAAGAAACAGAGAAAGCCTTAGCCTTATCGACCTATACATTTACCGACATATCCAACGGTGACACTCATGAAGCAATAGAAAAGGCATCTGTCTTATCCACTCTTTCATCCACAATAGCGTCAGAACTGGAAAATCTCCCTGATGAAGGCAAAAAAGAGTTTTTTTCTGACAGTATACCTTGCTTCTCACCAGGAGGGGTGTGGGTGGCCAAACCTGCAGTTGGTTATGATGAAGGAACGGTGTACTTGTTTCGTGGAAGACAAGATGAGCAGCAACATTCCAACAACCCAGAATACGTCATCAAGGAGGTCGCCCAATTTGGTTTCACAAATGACCTCTCATTTTTCGTGTATTTGAGTGTTCACAACTCACTTCACGCCCTGTATCTCCAATCGGGTACCATTCTACAAAGCATCTCAGGAGTTAGCCCCTTATCCTTTATTGCTGAGGGTCAAGTTGGCTTTCATTTTCTGGCCAATGACGAGTGTAAAACTCTGTTCTTGAAAGACTTCCCTTGTGAGTTTTTGCAACATTTTCTCTTTCCACCGGTGGAAATACCAACGCAAGCAAACTTCGTTTCAGATGACACTTTCCTGGTTCTTCGCGTGAACTCATCAGTTATGTCATTTCACGCAACTGGCAATGGATGTACTAACACCTGGTTTTCTGCTGAAGGTTTCTTAGACTTCGGTTCGCTTGGGTCTTGGCAAGTGGAGAAATGCGCATTTTCTTCGGACGGAAAGCTGATTGCCGCTCACCATGGCACTATGATAACGTTGCACGATACAATCGGACAAGACTGTTGTAGGTTTGTTTGTTCAGTTTTTGAAGCTGACTACGAATTCAGTGTCCTTCAGCTTACATTCTCGGCTAACAGTGCCTTCCTTCTTTTTTGTATCAGGAATGGTCCTTTTTTCGTGTGGGACGTTAAAAAGCGAGAAACGTTAGCGTCATTTGACCCACCTGTTGTTTCTGAGGATTTTTGCTGCTGTATTACAGAAGATAATAGAGTAGTTTTGTGCAATGAGCTTTACATTGAGATCTGGGATACTACGACGAGTCCATGGTACCTGTTAACAAGACTGGCTATCGGCTTGCTCTACAGTGCAGCTGACAAGATCACCTACTGCACAGTGTCACCCAAAAACAATCTACTAGCTTGCTGCATTGTGGATAGAATCTTACTCTATTCGCTTGATTGTCCTACCAATCAGCCTGTTTTGAAGCTACCTCGCGCCCATTTAGGCAAAATTGAGTTTTGTCGGTTTTTGAAAGAGAATCGTTACATTATTTCCTATGGTATTGATGGTGCTGTGTTCCTGTGGGACTTACTTGAGCGGACAGCCATTTCGTTTATAAGAATTTCACTAGAGCGCGAAAACATCACTTGCATGACGGTTTCCCCCAAGGAAGACAAAGTAGTTGGTTGTACTTCCTTTGGGCGTTTCTTCGAAGTGAAACTTTGCGGATTAAAATCTGAGATTCCGTCATTTCAATTACAGCCGGAAAAAATGAGGAGAGAGCAAAATGTGTCAACACTCTCTGGAGCAGTTTGCTCTGGTGTTGAACAGATCGCTGAAGAAACGGACACTTCAAAACTAGTGGAAGAGATGGATTTTATGTGTCCTTCTGACCGCAGTGAAGACAGTGATGGAGATGGGGATGAATCAGAAAATTCAGGGGCTGATCAAGAAAGTCGTGAGACATTGAAGGCGTCAGAAGAGCCACAGGCCGGTCACCGGTGAGCTTTGAAATACACAGACTAACTAGTCAGTTTTAAACTCGAAGTAGTTCAAATCTGTTCATCTCATGTGGTGGAAAACAATGATCAAAGTCAATCGAAAGAGTATCGTAGCTTTTTGGACAAATCATAATATGACTGTAAGCCAGCAACTTGGCAATGGAGCAATGGAGGCAAATGAGACTCTCTATTAATTAGGGCTCTTATACTAAACGAAATTTGATTACAACGAGAAGTGTTTTTATTTGGGAACAACGAAAACTGGTCGAAACGGTTTTATGGTTAACTGCAAATAACAGGTGATAATGTCGTGAATCGGTTACTGCAAAGAAGCGTTTTTTACTGCTTATTGTAGTTTTTTTTAACTAAAAAGCACTAGAATTAGTTTCGGAAATAGTAACAAAGTGAAAATCTAGCAACTTTAGTGTTAAGTGTAAACTGTCATACGTAGCCTGTCTTCTTCATTTTTTTGTCATACACCACTACGTCACGGTCATTTTCTGTGGTGACATAATGGCTTTTTCAGTTACCGCAAATCTAAGGTTAAAAACGGATAAAAAACAAAAACACACCATCTCCGCATAAAGACGGGAATTTCCAGATCTGTTGTCCTTGTACTTCTGTCTCCCACTCTCGTGATAATTTTGTTTCTTAAAGAAATATTAGAATCATTCCATCTTTGGTTTCCATTTTGGGCTTAAGAAAATAAAACATAAGTAAACGTAAGATACGATAGCCCAGAGTTGTCGTTATTTGCTTATCTGTTTCAGTGTGCGTTAAAATTGCAGCTGAGAAAGATAACCGGAATTAGATAACAAGTTCGTAGTTTGTTAGCTTAAAATTATGTCGAATTTTATTATAATAGTCTGATTTTGCTCATGGCCTTGTCAAAAAGTTAAAAATCGTAACCCAACAATCCGACAGTCCTGAAAGTAGTTTCGAGATTTTGTAGAGATTTTAACGTTACTTTGTTTTTACGAAGTGCATCGTATTGGACAGTTTATTCTTAGGAGTTTTGTACAGGGTCGTTACGTCATAGGACTGTGTGAGCCCTATCGTTTCCTTAGATAGATAGATAGGTAGATAGATAGATAGATAGATAGATAGATAGATAGATAGATAGATAGATAGATAGATAGATAGATAGATAGATAGATAGATAGATAGATAGATAGATAGATAGATAGATAGATAGATAGATAGATAGATAGATAGATAATCTTTATTTATGAACGGTACAGAATTCGTCAGCTTTAAAAATGCCTAATACTAATATAATAAAAATATTTAAATAAAAAAGCTGCTTTCCACGAATGCCGTGCCTTACAGTTCTTTGAGTAATCGTTTAAATTGCCCAGGGGACTCTGCTTCCCTTAAGTTACAAGGAAGACTGTTCCAGAGAATAGCGCCACTATAGCTGAAGCTGTTTTTGTAATAGTTTGTACGCGGTAATGGAACATTGAGTTTATTTTCAGAGTCCCTTAGGTTATATGCGACTTCTCGCCTTTCAAATTTAGAACTAAGATAGTTTGGAGCCAACCCGTGCAGAGACCTGTAAACCATCGTAGCTCTTTGAATTTGTTGCTGGCAAGCTAGGTTTTTCCACCCTAGAAGTTTGAAAAGGTGACCAGCATCTACGCCATAGCTTGAGTAGGTCAAAACACGGGCTGCTCTGTTTTGTAGCTTTTGAACCTTATTCCGTAAAGTTATCCCACAGTTTCCCCAAACAATGTTGCAATAGTCAAAGTGTGGCTGTATTAAAGCTTGATATATTAGCTGTAAGGTCGCCTGAGGGACAAGGTGCCTTATTCGTTTTATGGCCCCAATACCAGAAGCGACTTTCTTTGTTACTTTCTCGATATGGCCACTCCAATCAAGTCTGTCATCGATGGTCACTCCAAGTGATTTTGCAGTAGTGACCTGGCTAACTTGAAAATCATCAATTGCAAATGTCGGGGACTCTGTGAGAGTACTTAGCCTCTGCCTAGATCCGATAAGCATAAATTCGGTTTTAGTCATATTTAGAGTGAGTTTGTTTGCTCTCAGCCAATTGTGAACATTTTCTAAATCTTGATTTAGATGCAACTGAATATTGTCTGCATTATCACCTGCGTATGTAAGGTGGATGTCATCAGCGTACATCCTCGGCTCACAATTTGAAAGACAGTTTGGAAGATCGTTGATGTATAATACTTTAGCTGGTCATTTCTCTAACGTTCTCTAACTGAACTGAAAAAGGGTCATTCGATAACGCGTTCGCGAAACGACCTATAACGTAAGCACCCTAGATTAGCGCACTTACGCAACAGGACGAGAGAGAAAAGAAGACGGCAAACTTTGCGAGACAAGCGTGACCATGCATAATTTTATTTGAGGAAACTTTTTGCCAAACTTTACCCTCCTTTGCGTAAACTCACTAATGATTGCCACATAACCCTTTCTCTCCCAGTGAGTGAGTGATGGAGTCTTGTAAGGTAGTTCTAACTTTTGAGTCTGTGGATGAAATCCTATGGTACTATTTATTTAGTATGTAGTTCTAGTAAATTGAAATCTGTGCATGAAATCCTATGGTGTTACCATTCAAATGAAACCTTTTCAGCAGTACTTTCACATGGTACTTTTTATTTAGTATGTAGTTCTAGTAAATTGAAATCTGTTGATGAAATCCTATGTTGTTACCATTTAAATAAAACCTCTTCAGCAGTACTTTCACATGGTACTTTTTATTTAGCATGTAGTTCTAGTAAATTTAAATCCCATGGTGTTAAATAAACTACCTGTTCAGCAGTACTTTCACATGGTCTTATTTATTTAGTTTGTAGTTCTGGTAAATTTAAATCTGTGGATGAAATCCTATGGTGTTACCATTTTAACGGAACCTCTTTGGCAGAACTGTAACCACATGGTAGTCAGTACTTTCTGTGTTCATCATTTTACAAAAAGAAATTCTGAAATTTTGTTAAATGTTTTATTACTTTGGCTACATTTGGGAGTGAAAGGTTTCAAAGGGAACTTTGAAGTTTCATTGTTACAACAATTTGACCAAAACTCTGTTCAAAATAAAAGTGGATGCCAGCAAACAAAAATCGCCTATTTTTGCTATGAAATTTTCCGCGCGACATATTATTTTGTAATTGTTGAAAACATTTTGCCCCGGCCAATGATGCGTACAAAAAACGTCGATTCTTGACAATGGCTCGCTGGAAGGCGAAAGTAGCCGATATTCTGGTTAATTTAACTCCATCGATCCCTTTAATTGAAAAATTAAGGAGTTGAAATTAAGCCCTCATTTTTCAATTGTATTAGTCAAAGTCAAATTTTTATTACAGTTGAGGTAAAGCCTTGAATTCCGTTTTCTTTCTACGTTAACAAAGGCGAACCGATATTAAAAGATTTCCAGCACTTAATTAACTTGTTAATTAATTGAATTTCAGAATTTGCACATGTTATATTAAGATTTACATTTTGTTTAAAAAAAAGCTTAAAGCGACTGCTGTTGTGTAAACTATATTTTTTTAATTTTGTTGTTGTGTCTTTACTCTCAATGTTTTTTGTTTTGCTTTTGTTTGTTTCTTGGTTTTTTAATCTAAAAATATAAATTTTCCTGACTCCAGAGAGTTTTATAACCCGCGTACTAAACCACTCCGGTACACTTTAGCCTCCTCCGCAGGCATCGTTCGGTTACTTTAACCTTGAGGAGTCTGAGGACAAGAACGTCAGAAAAAAATCACTGTCCCTCGCCGGTCTCTCCCTAGTCTCCTTCGCAGCCGTTATTAGGGTCGTCACGCAACGCTCCTCCCCACTAAGTTGGGACGAGTGACGTTAGTGGGGAGGAGCATTGCGTGCCGACCCTAATAACGCCTGCCAGGAAACTATTCTCTCCCCATTCTCCCACTTGTTCTCTAAAACAGGACTGTGAAGCCCGCGGAGGAGGCTAAGTACACTTGAGTGTTTTTTGTTTTTGTATCTCACTTTTGCAGTGTTGAGCTTCTTGTCCTGCAGTTTTATCGGTGGTTTGGTCCATTATTTAACGACGCGAAATTTTCCGCAGATCTAAACATGTTTCAATTAAGATCACATGCATTATAGCAGTTCAATGTGAAATTTCAGAGACCGCAATTGCCTTAAAGGGTTAGAGTCATCATCAGTAATGTGAATGGTTTGTCATATTGTCGAGGCCTTGAATCCCTTAAAAGCCCCTGTTTCATCCTCTCATTTTGCATCGTGATATTGTGAGAGTGTCTGTGAAAATTAACTAGTTCTACCATTCTCAACGATCTTTGGCTCGATTTTCTCCAGTGAAAAAACTCTAGTGAGGACAATATTCTTACTGTCACAGTCCAATCCAGTGTTAACAGTTGCATGCGATCCGTAAGACTCTAAGCCAAGATGGTGACTTAAGTCTACTTCCTTTCTCCTGCCAAAGAAGGAAAAACAAGGACAAAACACTCGGGAAAGTATTTTCGAGAAACCACGACGGTAGCTTTGATTAAAAGTAAAGTAAGTAAAAAAGTTTAAAGCACCGTTACAATGAACAAGATATTGAGTAATGAAGCGAAAGTTCTTCGAAAGACACGCTCTTCCGTCACTGAATATATCAATTGAGAGATATACAACAAACGGGGACATTGAGAGAAAGAACACCACAATGATTGCTAATGACATCTTTAGAACATTGCGATTTCTCTTTTCTCGCTGACTGAAGTGGATTACTAAGTTTCTCACCCCGTAGAACGATTGTCCTCTAAGCTTGCTGACTATCAGGCTGTACAGAGTTGTTATCACCCCCAGAGGTATTATATATATTATTATTATCAAGAGTAAGAAGACAATTTTTGTAACAGGGCGCGACCAAGCCACATAACAGTAGGTTTCTCCACTGAATGTCCCTATTCTGAAACCGTACAGATATGGGACGTGAATTAGTAATGAAGTGGACCATATGAGTAAAATAACGTATTTTACTCTTGGTTTGATACGAATCGCCTTTAATGGAAACCACACGGCGTAAAAGCGTTCCACGGAAATGACGACCAAACTCTGAACTGATACTGCCGTCGATATATCTTGAAAAAACGCTGTGAGCTTGCAAAGCGCCTCTCCAAACGCGCCATCGATAAGCCATCGGAGATTTCCGTAGAATATCTCGACGTTTGCCCGAGGCATGGCGAAGATGGGAACCAAAAGATCGGAAACTGCCATGTTTACGATCAGTAGGTTCGTGGTCGTCTTCATTTTGTCGTCTTTGCAGACTACCATGATGATCAAGGTATTTCCAAGAAGAGAGAAGACGAGAAGAAGAGAGTAAGCTAGTGCTTTGCAGATTTTTGCCTCCATGGGATCTTCGGAGAGAATACATGACATTCCTTGCTCGTTAGCGTCAGTTGTATTGTTTGCCATTGCTGTTTCTCACAGACACAAAATGCGTTAAGGCCAGTTGCAAACCTGTATGAAGAAATATGGGAAAAAAGAAAGTAACATAACATGCTTGTGGAAAGCACCCGGAACCGTTAGCCGAGTTCACCTGGTTAAAGGGAGGGGAGGGGATGGGGTGTTTGGAACCTCCAACCTTTTGGTTACTTACAGTAGTACTGTAGGTCTTTTATTCTCCCCAGAGGTCTCTTTGGATCTCAGGGAGGTAGGGGAGAGAGGAAAATAAAGCGCCCTAGCTGGGGCGGGTACGAAGGGGAAGAAAGAAGGAAGAAGCCTTGAGGATACTGCCTTTTCCTTCCTCCCGCGCTTAGTACCCTATATTTTATAATAATTAGGTTTTTGGAATGCATCCAGTTGAAGCTTCTGTGGAGAAGAGACCAGTTAGATCACAGTATTGAACTGTCGTACTACGACGAAGTACCGCAAACACACAAAAGAGCACTGACTAATTCCTGGCAGTAAACGGGAAAGTTTGAGAACAAGTGGTGTTTTAGTAGATAGTGCTTGGCTCCTGATTTTAGGAAACTGAAGGGATGTCCTAATTAATGAGGGATCAGGGGTCAATGCTTCTGAAAATGCAATTTATTCCATGAACTATAGTGGGGTTTTACAACCGTTTTCTGATTTACAAGAAAGATGACGGAAGCACTGACGGAAATGATATAATGCGAGTCAATCATACGTGCAATTCTACACAGCCAGTACAAACTCTAGCATTTTCAAATATTGCTCAAACGTGACTCATGTTAGAGTACAGCAACAGAGTTTCTTTGTCTTTTCAGAGCTCATTTAAGACGTAAATAAGTTGCCATCGCAATTTGTTGACTCTCAATTATAAGTATTAATCTCTTAATCTTAAAGAGTCAAACCTGAACGGGGCCGACGACTGTACAGACATTCAGCTTCGGCATATTTTGACAATTTTTAACATCTATTTCGCCCTGTATTAACAGCCATCCTTCATGGGAACATTTACCGTGCAAACTGAGAGGAATTATCTCCATTTTTATGACCATTTTAAATTAAGCTCCAGCACCATATCTGTCGTAGACCGGTAAGTAAATTTGGCGGTCAAAAGCAAAGATTAATTGAAGATTGGGCAGCTAGAACTGTTTGTAATTGGATGTATTTGTTAATAAATGCTTCTATGTTCTTGATTATGGAAGATTCTTCACATACCTGAATTACATCCTTTGCGCAGTGAAATGACCATTAATAAAATGCCTGTTTTGTAATTTTGAGTGTAGTGCCGTCGCAGCCAGACTAAACTATTTTTTATAAGAATGTTTTTTTCTCTGCCTAGGCTGAATATTCTTATTTTTCTGCCGACTTAAGTTTGAAAATATTCTTGTATTATTCGTAAATTATAGCTTATAACATTTCCGTTTTATGATGTATTGGGCTATCAAGTGTAATTAGTGCAGTCAATTTTTTTCGTCTTGTTGGCAAGTTTTGCGTTAAGAGAATAGAGGAAGTTGAAAACATAATTGTATTGTATTTACAGTTTTTGAACACAAAAAATTATATCCTTTTCAAAACCTCAGCCTGGGGTTTATTCTTAAAATAGCCTTAAACCTTCGCAAATGTTAGCCTCGATATTCTTATAAAATTTATTCTTATAGAAAAAAAGAGTATAATGGGGTATCACCTTTAAACTCAGCTGGAATCTATACTTTTTAAAACACCTTTATTCAAAATAAGCCAGTCCCTTCTTAAGACCATGAATTTATATTGGTTCATAACATTTCAGAGTCAGCACTTTCAGTGTTACAAGTGGCCGACTGCGTTGAAGCCGAGCTGGACTACCATTTGAAGCCGAATTTATCAAACAGTTCACTTTTTCAAAAGAGTCCCCTTGTAATATACCATAACATGTTAGGCGTGATTCTTTTGTAACAGAAACGTTGTAGAAGTAACGTTTTTAGCCATTTTAGTGACGTTTCGATTCCGGCCATCGATTGTCAGCCCTTTGTAAGGCCTTCGACCTTTACGAGTTTATCTGTCAGTGAACGTTTAGCTCAATACAAATCACCTACAATCACCTACAAGCTCAAGTCTTCAATTTACCGCAATAAAAAGAACGCAAAAAAGGAAACGCATTTAGTTAAGCGAGAATATACAACAATGAAAATACCTACCTCTTTTAGCTTTCGTCTAGCTTTCCTTCTCGCGTGACGTCGAATGTTTCTTGTGGCGTAACACTGTTCTAAATGAGAGGAAGTAGATCTTTTTGAAGCAGGAAATCAAATCAAATAATACGTGTTTGCCAGCACTAAGGAACTTTTCACGCGATGTACAATCGGTCGATGTTAAAATAGTGTAGACGTTTTAAGAGCAAAGAATGCGTCAAACATTTTGGAGCTAATTAGCATGTTAGCTAAAAAATTTCCATACATTGAACCACAAGGAATACCACTGACAGAATTGAGCAGCTTTTTAAAAAAAGCAATTGACAGATTGTTCACTAGCTAATTGCTTCAAGTGTCAACGATTAAGCCGTGTCGTGTTAAACTGTCAAACACCAACAAACAATCCGATTCCTTTCAGAGTTTGCAGAGCGTCAATAGATCAAACTTTTAATTAAGGCTGTTAAAATACTCCGAACTCGAAAAGTAAACGATATTCTGAAAGGCCCTGAACGTTGTCTGGGAAACCATGTCCTGATCAAGTTCACGACGTGGCAAGTTTATCGTAAAATTCCCGCGTTTTCCCGCGGTCATTTTCCCGCTTTTTGCGGCGGTCTTCCCAAAACAATGGAAATCAATCTAGTGAAAATCAATGACGTCAAAATTACAATTTTCGTTAATCTCTCTGTTCAAGAAACCAATTTCCGTTGATAAAATTGTAAATTATAAAACTGAAAGATAATTGCTGCACTTGGTCGACTGAGTTACGATACATTGGGTAGCCATGGCAACTTGGACGCAGAAATTGGCGAGTTTTGAAATTAATTTTGTCACCACCTATTCGCCTCGTCACATGACTAAAAATGTCTTTTTTGGACTAACGCAAAAATATGAAATATAACAAGGACATTCATTGAAACTTGTAAATGTTAAGAGAGACTTAAAGTCGACTAAACAGACCAAGTAAGTTCTGTGTGATAGCAAGTTTATCATTTCGCTCACAAGAAGTAACCTTATCATACTCATACCAAGATGAACAACATCTTTTATGAGATGGGTAGACATGGGGGTCGAAAGCTCCCACCTCCGGTACCTTATATTCAGGTAATAACCATAACTGATTTTTTTCATGAACAAAGGTACAGAGGATACAAGTATCTCGGTAGACTTGTCCACTATTGGAGCTGCGAGTTAAAAGCTGCGCAAGCTAGATGCGTGAAAAAGTGTGGGCGAGCGTGAAGCGCGAGAACTGATTGCAAAGCTCAAAAATCAAGTGTGTAACGACAGACGGAGGAAATGTCTTAATCCGGGAAGGAGAAAGTCCCTAGGGTCTTGGCTACTGCGAGAAATCATATCTCAGCTAATTTTTAGGCACTATATAATAATTCTACATTGTATTTTCGAAGCAAAGATTTAGGACAAAAATCCACTTTAGAAACCATCTTCGCCCTTGTTAAAAGAGAAACTAATTTTTTTTAATTTTTTCTTTAAATTCCGTGACGGTGTAACCTTTTAAACACTTGAAGACAAACTCTGTTAGTCGCAGTTTGTACATTGTTTCCAGACTATCCCATCCAGTTCGCATTAAGACATCTTCAGTGCTGGTGTCCCATGGCAGCCCATATACAATCCGTCCAGCCCTTGCATGGAGTTTCTCCAGGTTGTCTAGGTGCCTCTTGTTGCACGATCCCCACACTGTCAGACCGTATGTAACTGATGGCAGTATCACTTTTGTGTAGAAATCTTCTAATTGCTTCTGAGGGAGGAATCGCATGTGTCGGAGTAGACTTAACTTGGATGCGAAGGACTTCGCTTCATTTGCAGCATGATCTGACCAGGATCTGTATTCCCATCTTGGACAACCAAAAAGCATTAAAAACACTTTCCCGGCATTACTTTTTTGCCGAGGAAGCCAGGAAAGCATGCAACTCTGATAAAAATCATGAAGCATGAACAGGAGCATCAAGAGTTAATTTTGCTTTGACTAAATTTGAAACTTAAGTACGCATTTGGATTTCTTTTCTTCTCAATTTCTCTTTCTAGCTGCTTTTACACCCGAGTGTCACAGTGTTTAAAGCTGCTTAACAAAGGAAAAGAATACCAAACTCTGTGCAAATAATTCGCTTTCGGCTCCACTTCATTCAAAGCTGAAGAAATTTAAGGACTTTTCAAGGACTCCCCCTAGAATTCAAGTACTTTTCAGGTCTGTGAGAGTCCTGTCACCGGTTTTTCTCTGAGACCATTGTGCATCGCGCAAACACTTTCACAAGCTTTGAAAAAGCTCGAAGAATATACTTCAAGACTTTGCACTTTTTTCCTCTCCAGGAAATCATAAGCATATTTTACATATTTTAATAAGCATTTCTTTAAATTATAAACAAAGCTCAGTAAGAAGATTTTTCGCTTTATTATTAGATTCAAGATTTTAAAAGTTCATTAAATTACGTACTACACTCCTAAGTTCATCAAGTCTTCACGAATCTCCACACCGCAACGAACAACGTAACATAAGACAGTAAACTTCCTGCAATGGCAAAAACAAAAGTAGAACAGATTTTTTTTCAGAATTTAAACACAACATTGAACCTACTTTTTAAAAGGTCCTGTTTTGGTGGAAAAAGCTGTCCCGGGTGGAGCGGTCCCCCGTCTACCTGAGGGTAACAGCCGGTTTCGCTACTTGTCGAGTTCGCTACACTCGTTACTTACTTCATTCTACCAACTTCGCTACCAAAGTTTCTAAACGTGTTGTGAACATTTCCACGATCTTTTAGAACCAACAACTTGTTTTAAATAACTCTTCCTTACTGAACTTGAAGAGGCGCCATGTTTTAGCACATTATCATCGAGCCCGCACATCGCTATGGAACAGCGGCTTTTACAAGAGAGAGAAAGCACACAACCAGTAAGGAAGAGTCAAAATTACTAATTTTTCCTTACAAAAAGTGGCGAACCAATTACAAAGTTGGCTCGGCTAGCAGGGTAATCCACCTAATCGGGTCACCTTTTTGTGATGGTAGCTAGGTTCACCCTCCCAGCAGGGCAAACATTTTTCCATATGAACACCTGAGCTAGCCCAGCAGAATCAAATGGGTCAATTGTACATGTAGGGCGAGACAACAGGGAGTTTAAGCAAGGACGTTTCTGAGCAACGCAAGTCACCTAGAAGTGGATATTTTGCCTTCTTGGGCAGTGTTTTCACCCAAATGTTTTGGCAAATCGTCTGCATATAAGAAAAGACAATTAGCAATACAAATTTGGTAGCGTTGCTCAAAAACGTCTCTACTTAAGAGCTTTTTAAGACAATCAAAGCATGCGCGCGCGTTGCTGGCTCGGGCAAAGGGTGAGGGCACAGGGGTCAACCGTTTTTCTCATAAACGCTCGTTAAAGTTGACTGGGTTGGAGGGTGAACCTTATTCCCGGGACAGGTTCTCTCCGGGCATTTCTTTTCAAAGACACAATTTTTTACCTTCTACATTTCCCTAAGTTTAAAACATTACCGGTTTTAGGATTTGCGTCAAAATCCGAGAGAATTGAGTGTCTTATTTTACCTACTATATACTTGATTAAATCTAACTTTTGTGCCTCGAGCTGCGTCTCAAGTTTAGCAACCTATAGAGTGAATACATGAGAACAGCACAGTTTTGACAAACGGTGCGTGTTGAGGGAGGGCAACATGTGCGTGGAAAAAGTTAGTTATTCTGCGTGGCTTCGTTTTCGGTCAAGTAGTATAAGCGAATTTGTTTCCCAGCTATGTCACCGAAATGCATGACCGCGAAGAACTGGAAAAACACGGTATGAAGACCTGGGGTCCGCTTCTCGAAAGTTCCGGTAACTTTTCGGGCCCGAAATCAAATTTTCAAACCGAAAAACAAAAAATAAGAGCGCAGGTCCTGGTTAACAAACTGCTCCATTTTGTTTCCTTAACTGATAGTTTTATCATGTTGCATGCAAAATTCTTGAAACTTCTATCTTGCATGTAAACAAAAACAACTTTACGGGCCCGTTAATTATCGGGGCTTTCGAGAAACAGGCCCCAGGCAAGAAAGGCGGGAAAAACAAACCTACCCTAGAGCTACTACGTTCAGAAGGAACCGGACGAATTTTCAACCGGCTGAAAAATTTGACCGGACACTACTTTCATAAGGGATCGTTCAATATTTTTTGCTCTGAACGACTTGGCGATGAAATTTTCGCCTGGTCAGGTTGGGTTTTGTGTGAACGAAACACCTGTTCGCAGGAATTTTCAACCGGTTGAAAATTAATCCGTTACTGTGTGAAGGTAGCCTGAGTATCAGTATTAGGAGAGAAGAGAACGCGTTTTTTTTTTTTAACGGAAGCTCTGGGCCCAGTTGTTCGAAGGCCGATTAGCGCTTAACCCGGGTTTCTCTTTTTGTGTTCAAAAGCATTTTCTCGGATAATTTTCTATGTTATTTTTAGAGCTTCCAATCATCATCTTCCAATCATCGGCGAGATTATAAAGTCGCTACGCTCGGAATTGTTCATTCAAAATAATTCCTAGTTTAAAAACATGGCTAAAACATGCTTACCTGCATCGATGTTAAGTTTATCTTCGATAGTGTACGTTTAGATTTGTCCACCTCCGGAAATATTCTCCAAATAGCAGGTGTCGCCCTCCGAGTTGTCTTCTTGATTTTAGCCATTATTTTGCCTAGTTCCAGCTGTAGTTCTTACTCTTGAAACGAGTGAAGTGTCCGCCATTTTAGTTTTCACAAAGAAAACAACTCAACCTCGTCCCCAGGTCCTCTTGGTTAACGGTGCATTAACCTGTAGAGGGCTGCATTTTTGACGTCATTTCCTCGTTAAACACAAAATTCTTCCAAATTTGGTCATCAGTAACTGGTTATGGTGAATTATGCGTGTGCTTTTAGCCAATCAGAATTGGGGAAATATTTTAAATGAATAAAAAGATTGCTTTTAAAAACGCCTTGAAGCACGCGGTTGTAGAAGGCCTAAATGTAATAAACGACAATAAATGTACTAAGGTCCTAAATGTAATAACATTTTGTCGTCCTAAATGTAATAAACTCCTAAGTTGCAAATTACAGTAATTGCTCAAATAAGCGTCGCATGTGGGAGGATTTAATATAAAATGCGGTGCTTATTCGCGTAAATACAGTACTAAGGGGTATTACTATCGTTTTAAGCGCCGCCCTCAAATAAGCGCCGCATTTCTGGAGAAAAAATTTTATAAGCTTCGGTACATTTCCTTATGCATTGTCTAACTTGGCTTTACAAATAAAATTGCTTGTAAAGGGACAAAACTGAAAAAAAAACTTGTAAGCCTTAAAACGTTATTCATGCTTCATTTTTGTTAAAGAAATTTACTGCAAAAACCGTGGACGAAGATCCTGTTGCTTGTCAACGTTGGATCTCTAGAAAAGAGATCTAATTAGCTAAAATATTAAGAAATTAACAAGAAACGAGAAGTCTTTTACATGGAGGTGGGGGACCCCAGATAGGTGAGGTAACATGCGGCGGGTCATCCCACCTATCATGTAAACGTGATTAAATTAAAATGAGAGATTATGTGGACAGGCGGGTTGCCCACCAAAGCGGGTTACCTCACCTACCTGGGGTCCCCCACCTCCATGTAAACGGGCCCTAAAGACTACTGCACAGTTGATCACAACGTTTATAAATAACTAAGATAGTACGAGCGCTCTGATTGGCCGAGAGATGTGTTTGCATGAGAGTATGCAAACATGTGTGGAGTCAAGATGTTTTGCTCTTCGCGCGCTAATCACACAACCACGAATTTTAAAAAGTTTTTGAGTTGAAAACTCGACAAATTTACTTTATTTACCCATTCCCTCGTCGGGTGAAACTTGGAAAATCTTTACAAACCTGCTGTGCCATTTTTTATCGCTTATGGTGACATTTTAAGCGAGAAAAACCCTTTTTTGGAAAGCATCTTTATTGCAAAACAAGAACTGATTACACGTTCATTAAGCTTCGCGTACAAGACTTCGCGACTGGCAAGAATTTCTCTTTTAATCAGTGACCTAGACAAAGAGTTTTTCTTTTTTGTCGGGAAGTTATTTAATAAAAGATGGGCTCCTGATAAAAGCAATTGAAAACTTTTATCCTGTGTTTGCATAGCCTGATATAAACACTCGAGGGGCTGGGAGAATTCTTGACAATTATGCGAACCCGAGACGACGTCTCGGGTTTGGTTTCTAGTGTTTATATCAGGCTATGCAAACAAAGGAAAAAAGTTTTCTATTGCTTACATATTGCTTTTTTTAAAGAAAAATACTGTTACTTTGCCGTTTACAAGCAATTTATTTGTCAACGTAAAGTTTCACAGTGCATAATTAAATTTACCGAATTTACACGAATTAGCGGCGCGGCGCTTATTTGAGAGCAAACCTTAATACCACAGTAATACCGCTAAGTACCGTATTTACATGAATAAGCGCCGCGGCGCCAATTAACACTCCTACCCGCCCGCCACCATTGCCGCGCTTATTCGAGTAATTACTGTAATTGGCAACTTAAGAGTTTATTACATTTAGGGCAAATTGTTATTACATTTAGGACTTTATTCTCGGCTTGCACTGTCACTCAATGAAAAGTAAAAATGCAAACCATTCAATACAGAAGGACTAGAATCTGGGAAATGAAAAAAGATAAATTTACAAAAACCCTTGCCAAGAATCAGGTCGGGGAATTTTTTTAAATGCGAGATATTGGGAAAAACGGTTTACCTAAATTTATAAAGCTTTGTATGGAAACGCCATGTTGGTGTCCCTTTCAGGAACACCAATATGGCCGCCGGATACCAACAGAAACATCTGTTTTCGAGTTTTCCTACTAATGCGTGAATTCTTCGCTTGAGGAACTCATAAAGATTACAGTAATATTCATTCTGAGACAAGGAATGTTTAGATTGCAAAATCTCCCAAAATCGGTAATGTTTTTAACCCACATAAGAGCTTTCCCGGCCGCCAGCTAAATGCCGCGTCACGCAAAAGCCTGGAAATTCAAGCGTCCTCTCTCGCAAAACGAAGAACCCTTTCGAACCAAAAATTTGTTTATGTAAAGGTGTTTAGGTACTGTAATACCTCGTGAAAGTAGAAACTCAGAAGAATCGATAGTTTCTTAGTTTGATTTTTGGTGACGTCACGTGCAACCCAAGAATTACATTTAGGACAAAATGTTATTACATTTAGGACTTTATTACATTAAGGGTCGTTTATTTCATTTAGGCCTTCTACACGTGGTTATCCTAAAAAGTATATGGGAAGGTCGTTGTCATAGATTAACCTTGACTAAAGACAATAGGTGCTCAAACTGAAAAGCAAAAAATGTAAAGAGAGACTATTGCCTTTGGTTACTGTATATCACCTAGCGGTACAAAATATTAAAAAGCTCGTGATGGCAAACTGGAGTCAAATAGAAAACCAGCATCTGCTGAAAACAATTTTTAAAAAGCCTCCGATGATATCCTACAAAACAGGTAAATCTCTAACGGACATGCTTGTAAGAGGCAAAAATATCACTCAGTGAAGGCTTTTATAATGAAGAAATGTGATTACGTGACAGTGCTAAAACAATTCATTTGTAAATGCGCCTGCAAGTGAGTTTATTAAAGGCCATGATGTCAAGATGATTGAATGTCACCTGGCTCTTGCAAGGCTCGAATCAAAGAAGTACTTTGGTCTACTACTTCAGCAAGCGCTGTAGTCTGCTGCATAGCCGTTTTTAGTGTCGTCACGCAACGCTCCTCCCCAGCGTTGCGTGACGACACTAAAAACGGCTGTGTAGCAGACTACATGCGCTTATTTATGTCAAGCAATTTTGAGGGGGCCTCATTTGAGAGGGGGGCTTGATTAATTGATCAAAGTGGGGCACCCATACTGCTTTTTTAAACAAAAGAAAGATGGTACCAATTCTTCATAAAGAGCTAGGACGCAAAGTGGAAATGCTAAAACACACCACGTTAAAGGTCTTGCAGCCAAACATCTAAACAAATCCGAACCTCCAGCACATGACTAAACCAAACCGGTGTTCCGCTTAGTAAATTAACACCAGCTCTGTGAAGACCAGAAGACGATACACCCATTTTTATTTCATTAAAGTGGTTGACAGATTCTTTTCAAAGTTCGATACAATCTGGCAAAAATTATATCAGCTTCAGTTCTCAAATTCAAGCACAGCCGTCCTTATCAAATCTCTTATTCCTGGCTCTGGAGCAAAGGAATCCTTTCGCAGTCTCCCCAAAGTGTTAAAAGGCCTCTTCTGTAATTTCGAATATATTTAATGAAAACAAGTTTGCTACATTTCAAACTCTAATCCAGTCCCGTCTAATTTTGCTAACAATTCCTTGTCAAATCTCTCACTTTGCTCTGGAGTAAAGTAATTCTTCCAGTCTCCCACCACGCCCTTTCGCAGAAGCTTTGGTCCATCCTCTGTTCCACGCAGAAGGTAACTTTTCGCGTTTTTCATCATTCCATTGAATGTACACTGCTCTGAGATGCGATTTAGGAGTTCATCTGACAAGGGCTTGTTCAGGAACTGGGAGATTATTCGAACATGGCTTAGAAGATCCTAAGGAGAAGGGGAATTCAAACAGAATTTATGTGCGTTGTCCCGGTCAATGCTAGCCTCCCACCCAGACGTTCTTTGCGCTGCGTCACGCGTTACTTCCCCGCACAAAGAACGTCGGCGTGGGAAGCTATTCCATCGACGCTCGGCGCAGCATACCAAGGCAGGATTGCGTGACCAGCCAAAAGAACGTCCGAGTTTGAGGTTACTTGTCAATCCTCCTCTCATGTTTAATTCTGACGTGAAACTAATAAAGCAAAATAAG
The DNA here is from genome assembly GCA_964035525.1 of Porites cylindrica. Lineage (NCBI taxonomy): Eukaryota > Metazoa > Cnidaria > Anthozoa > Scleractinia > Poritidae > Porites > Porites cylindrica. The sequence goes on along the minus strand of OZ037776.1, from coordinate 9,565,222 downwards.
TTTTTTAGAGCCAAGTTTATTATTATTTTTTTATATATACATAATGGCGTTAACGCCCAAGGGAAATCACAGGACTTAAAGAAAAAGGCTTCCTCAAATAATATTTTAGGCAGTTACTAACTGAAACATAGCAGGTCAAAATCAATGGCAGAGCAACTTAAGAATATAAAATGAAATAAAATATCATAGGTTATACTAAAAGATTCATGTGATCTCTGGGAGGATCATAAGAGAAGTCGTTACGTCACGTTCCCATGGTAGCAAAACTTCTCGATCTCTATAAACCGTGTTGTTGTAACCTGAGTATCAGGCCTTACTAACAGGCTAAGGGAGAGGATTTGTTGTTGCAAATATCGCAATTGATTTGATCCATGATTTGAATGCCTTACATGTGCATGATTGCACTCAAAAGCCAAACTGGATAGCCCATGCCTTTCTTCCATCGTTCGACAATCAAATGGCCATCTCTTTCGAGAAAAATTGGTACCGTGACGTCACACTTCTCCTCTGTATAAATAGAGGATATTACATGGTGGCGCGAAGATATGAATTTTATTTTCGAGTGCCAAAACAATATTTTACGAACGAGCGCAGCGAGTGAGTAAAATATTGTTGTTGCCACGAGAAAATAAAATTGATATCTTCAAGCCGCCGTGTAATGTTCTTTTTATTAAATAGACAAAGAGACATCGATAAAATAATAAAAGGAAATTACCGAAATTACGTCATCGATAAACTCACGTGTGAGAAAATAAACCACGCGGGTCCCGGATGACGTTTTTATGAATTTTACGAGGGGTATATTTTCCAGTAAAACACTCATGTCTTTTTAATTAAGCATACTATTATTCATTCAAAATATTTCTCCGTTTCTGATTGGCCAAAATGCCACGCGAAATTCATCATAACCAGCTACTGTTAACCAAATTTGGAAGAAGATATGTGAACTGATGACGTCAATCGTGTAGCAAAATTGCCAGGTTACTGAACAGTTAACCAAGAAGACCTGGGGACGAGGTTGAGTTGTTTCGGTAGAGAATACAAAATGGCGGAACATTTCACTCGTTTCACGAGGAAGAAATAGGCAAACTATTAGCTGAAAACGTAGCAAGAACAGCAAGAAGACAACTCGACGGACGACATCTCGGGATCTGCTATTCGAAAAATATTTGCACAACTGAACAACCCATTATCTCCTAAACATGCCGATAAACATGCACTATCGAAGATGAACTTAACATCGATGGAGGTTAAGCATATTTTAGCTTGTTTTTAAACTAGGAGGGTGTTATCTGCACCCTCCTCGATCTCCATAATTCTTCAGATGATACCCAGCCTCATTCAACAACTGCTAATTAATTAACTCGGTTTTCTACCCACCACTAAGCATTAATCAACGCAAACCAAATTAGTGTAACAGAATTAATTTTAAAAAAAATGAAAACCACTTTACCGGTAATTCTCCGATAATGATAACAAACCTTTTTCAAGTCTTCGTATTTCAGGAACAAGACGTTAACATCGTCTTTGTGTTTCCACCATCCAAGTACATGTTTATCCCAGTGACTCCAAGTTGCTGCAAGGTATAACAATTGTGTAGGTTGATAAAGTAAGTTAGTAAGTCATGAAGGTTTTTTGTCATGCCTCTAACACTACTTCTTTCTGCTACCTTAAGAAGCATCATAACCAGTTTAGAGAAAAATATGTACACATGAGCAAACTCGACCTTTCAATGAGGCACCGTCCAATATATTCTTGTAGAACCCCGCGACTGGGAGCGTTTTGGTTCCTCTTGGCCCCTAGTCATGTCTGACGGTTAGAGTTCGATTCTCCACGTACTGGCTATTTCTTCAACATGTTTCTGTCTCTTGGCCTCCGGAGTTTACGGACGCTATTTCTTACGTTTGTCGCTGGTTTGCGACACACGATGGTGCTATGTTATATCGCACCTATCCCCTTTAGAACTACCTCGATGATTTTTAGACCTGTGACCCTCCCTCTCGAAATATTGATATCACGTTTTGTATCTGCTCTGACCTCGGATTTACTACAAATTTCACGCGAACGTTTCTTCTGCGACAAACCTAGTGTCTCTTGGCATCCCCCTAGGAATTTTGCGTTTATCACACTTGTCTCCGGTTATTTTGGTATTGATTTCCTTGACACCTGTTCCATTACCAGGCTCTCATCGACAAGCTTCACCGTATTTGCAATGTGTGCATCCGCCGACTGCTGGATGTCCTTTACAAAGCCCATTACCCCTCTCCGAAATAAACAATCTAACATTGATCACCGTTAACAAGCTTTGACCGACGTTTCGGCAATGCTGCCTTCTTCAGCACGGTACAAGACTAAATGCCTTTTAACGGTAGCAGGATTGCCGAAACGTCGGTTAAGACTCTTAAAATAACAGGGTCGATTTTACAATTTTCAAATTAACATGAAGTAACTACGCTGCGCAGGAATTTTTAATCTTATTTAACAAACATTGACCTAGACTTTCAAAACAGTCCTTCGTCTGATTTCATATGGCGCTTCGCGGCAAAACAAGGCTCGCTCCACTCGCCAAGAGCTCGACTTGTAGCAAGTCTAACTTTGACCTTGACCTTTGAAATACCCATTTGGATCACTCCGTTATGAAAAAGAACCTCGCTCTTTACCATCGCTTTGGTATCGTCATTAAGGCTACGTAGTACCCCCCGCCTCAGGTTCATCTTGCAGACCAACGCCCCGTAAGCACAATATGGCTCGCCTTCTTCATCTCACAAAATAACGATACTAAGTCACAGAAGCCCATCAATATGCTGGCCTTCTGTAAGTCAGCAATGACTGACCCCGCCCGCGCTGGGCTACCCAACAATGAAACCAAACTCCTAGGCACTACATTCGCTCTCCCTTCTGAGTTTTCTTAGGTATTATAGCAAGATTGCTCAAACAAACTCTACTAATTTTCAGTACGCCAATAATTACTTTTCAATACTTGCAGCAGACCAATCATAAATTTTCATTTGGGGTGCTGTGACGAGCAAATGTGGAAACAGCGAAAAGTGAGGGTGCAGATAAGGTTTTATCTTGTATTTTCAGGGTATGAAATAGTCCCATTTAGTGTAAAGGCCAGTGAAGGTCTTCTTGTCCCTAACCAATGAAGGATCAACTATAGAAGCATTATCACTATGTAAAATAATCATGATAACTTACACTTTCCCTGAACAAACAGATCAGCATAAAATTCCCACGATGCATTCAATCCTGTAGATTTCGCCAAGCTTGTCAGGAATTTATAATTTGATACAGCATTATCTTTTGGATTTCGAGCAATGTAAATATACTTGCACGTTGTTTCCTCGTTTACACCTTTTGGTATAGCCTCATAAGAAAGGTGTGTCTTAATTAGGCGGGGGCTTGGTAAACTAGCAATGTCTGGTTGTGAAGCTTTTGGATTAATAGCCTCTTCTAAGAATGGAACACGGTCTTCAATTCGTTTGCTGTTGACTTCTCCATTGTGGTAAATTTGCCAGACAATTTCTTGAATCCAAGTTGTTCCTTAAAGAGATAAAATGTAACATTCAAATCTGCCCATGTAAGGGAATCTAAAACAGTCCCGGATTCTGGATTCCACACCGTGAATTCCCGATTCCAGCTACTTGATTCCCGTTCTTCTCAGTGGAACTTGGATTCTGGGACCCCTGAGTTCCAGTCGTTGGTAGAATTCTGAATTCCTTGAGCTATATTCCGCATTCCAAAGCCCAGGATTCCGGATTCCACGAGCACAATTTTCCGGAATGTGGAATCCGGATTTCCTCACACGGGGTAATTCAAAACTAGCCCAAATTTCCAAACCGTCGATGCTCCTGTGAGCCGAATCCCTCAGGAAACAGAAAAGTACGTTCTTCTTCGCCTGGAATTCATCCGATTGCTTCGAGTCGTTTTCTCCATCGATCCTCTCAACAACTGAGGGAGTAAAAACGACTCGAAGTAATCGGATGAAATTCAGGCTACGTTCTTCTCCCCTACCCCTTAGCTCCCGGCTATTTTACTTTTTCTGCGAAAAGCGAGTTTTAGTTCTTCCCAAAGATGCCCACAGACCGTTCATTTTCTCCCTCCCCCACTACAGCCCTTTGCGCTTCTGGTCAATAAATCCCCCGCTGTTTTATTTTCTTACGCGCTTGGTGATCTCTCAAGAAAAAATAAGTGGGTCCGGAAAAGGCTACAGGGGGGCCTTCAGCCTACAAAGAACCCTACGGCGACAATTACTGTTTTCACCAAAGGTGCAGATTCACTTTTAAAAACCCTGAATCTCGCATGAGATGTCTACACTTCAGTAAGTAAAGAAGAAGATCTCATCGCTACTAACCCATAATTCCCATTAGAAAGCTGAAAGTCCTTCCTCATAGAAATCAGGACATCTTGCGGCTTTTTTCCACCTCTCACTACTTTTCCTTGATCTAGCTTCAGGATCTCAAGATTTTTGTTTTTAACCGGTTGATGCCAAAATGAAAGTCATTCATAATAAACTGACAAACTGACAAACATATCACAAACACACAATTGGAGATTTTATACATACACTTAGATTACTAACATACGTACTATATGGGCTATCTTTTCAATTAAAAAAGCTCAATAATTCGGTCTTCAGTAGTTTGTTTGTGCATACTGTACCTTACTTGGGTGTTCAGTTCTTTATGAAACTGTTGTTCACGTTGTTAATCTAAATGGTTATGTCGAGCTCAAAATTTCAATGATCTCGTTATTATTTATTCTTTTTTAGTTATTACTTTTTTTGCTGGTTATTGTGAAGAGAGAATTTATTGTTATTCAGTTATTTTGCTTTTGCTGATAAAAATATGACAAGCCAATGTAGAAATCCTATATTCTTTAGTCTTACCTTATCTAACTAGCCGCAAACAATGCTGACTTAGGGGAAGGGTAGGCGTTCAGTTACACAGAAACCTTTAAATAACCACTACAGATCTAGAAAATATCATAACATGCAATGTCACTCCAATATTTTGCATAAGCATTGTCTTCAGTTTCTCTTGGGAGTTAAAATGCCCCCAAGAGTGACAAACAAAGAGTATTATGATATGTTATGGTATTTTCTGTAGTGGTCAGACTTCGCGCGGACAACGGGTTAAGAGAGAACACCTAGGGACTAGGCTGGATCTTGTGGATCTAGGCTGGATGTTTCAAGTTTGTTCACATCCGCAATTTGTAGTGCAATTTGATTGCGTGATCTTGTGAGTTACAGTCAAGATTGAGAACAGAGTGATTGTAATTAACTTTTAAATCACTAGACGACCACATAATATTACTCCCTTGTTTATTTGTGTCCTTTTCTTTGCTTGTAACTATTTGACACTTTTATTTTCTTTCATCAAATCCTTGGTGACCCCTTGGTTTTATTTCGGGGAGGTTTAAAAATGACCAAAAGGAATCCAGCGACATATACTTACATAAATAAGCATGATTACGAATAGAAAAAAGTTTGTAAGAAAAGTTCTATAGAGTAATATCATATTTCCTACACTCAAGAGACCACGACATACAGCTATTCCTTACAGGGTGCTTTTACAATATCGGTAGCGTTCGATATGCGACCGGTTTGTGCTGCCTGTGATTTAAAAAGGAATTTTTAACAAGCACTCTACTCTGATTTAATAAATAGAATAGGTTTATCATCACTTGTGAACCAACGCCTCGCTAAAATAGCATGCACAGTTTTCAATTTCGATATAATTTTTCAGAGGCCATATCGATATCTTTGATTTTATCCTTGTCTGATCGCAATAAAATTTTCACCAATGATTGACTATAGATTGAAATTTGTCAAAATGCAGGTTTTAGTAAAATCGGTATTACCATGACAACAATGAACAAAAAACTTTGAAATTGATAAACGCCTAATTTTGGCGGTCTAGACCAGCTACAGAAAATCCAACACTAGGAACTTAAAGTTTGGTATTTAGCAAATAACCTCCGATAATTTTGATTTCGACTAAAAAGAAAATAGATCTCAAACCTTAAATTTTCAATAGCGGTGATAGATTAATTAATAAAAACGTTATAAATGACTCAAATTATTCTTAAGTAGCTTCGGAATGCTGCTTGATATCATATTTCGATGCTAGGAAATTTTGGTGTATTCTTAAAAAATAACCCGTTTTCTCACCACCTGTCTAAGTGCAACTTCATTCAAAATTTGGACTTTTAGCGCTTTTTTGTATATCTCTGAAATTTTCCAAATTAATGCAGACAATAGTAGTACATTTCAGTGTGAGTATTGTCAATGTTTTACATTCAAAAGATCCGATAAGTTTAAACTAAAATGTACTAGTGATGGAGGTATGTATAGTGCGCATTATTCTGGAAAAATTAGCATAACGTCAAAACAGTGAATGTTGCAACGCAGAGTTTTGAGAGGTTCATAGAATAGGTTTGTCTTGAAATTTTAAGATGTTGCATTGAATCAATCTCAATGAAAGTTTCAGACCTTATTTATAAATTATGAAGATTATATGAAGAGATTTTAAAAAAATTCGTTCGAGTCGCTTTAGAGACATACAACAGTGGCAGATCCAGACCTTTAGATAAGGGCGGGGGGGGGGGGTTCATCCAGACCCTGAGATAAGGGTCCGGGGCCCGGGCCCGGTTGCATAAAACCTGCGCTTAAGTGCTCACTTAAGTAGGTCACTTACGAATCCGTTATGGGTACACTTACGGGTGTTGCATGGAACACACTTAGCACTCTCGTAAGTTTCTGTTTTACGTGGTAACTTACGGGCTCACTTAAGGGCACACGTAACCTTGATATAGTACTTTATTAACGATTCACTCTTTTTTTTTTTTTAAGCTAACCGTCGGTGAGTGTAAAGAAAGTTAAAAGTCGTTTCCAACACTTTTAAGCCTCTCAAAAAATGAAATTTGCATGCAAACGTTATTTTTCTTCAATATCTACTGAAAATGATAGTTCTTCTTCTTTTTTCACAAAAGTGTACATCAGAGGTTAACAAAGCGCATTAGAACGAATTACGTGAAGAAAAATACTTTTTTTCACTTCTCAGTAAAAGATCTCGTTAAATTTAGTAAAAACAGTGACAATACGGGACCTAAAATGTACGTGCTATTTTTCCCGTAAAAAAAGTTTTATGCAACACCCGCAATTTCTGTTGCATAAACGACACTTAAGTGAACACTTACGAAAATCGTAAGTACAACCACTTAAGTGAATTCCCTAAGTGGACCACTTAAGTGATTTCATGCAACTGACTTAACTAACGAGTGCACGTACGTGTACCCGTAGTTGTTACGGACGTTTTATGCAACCGGGCCCCGGTCTCCAAAAAAAGATCCGCCACTGTACAAGAAAACGCTAAAATTCCAAATTTTAAATAAAGGTTTCATGTATATTTTTTCGTCCTAGTCGAATTCAAACATACAGAATTTTTTACTTCTTACGGAGATTGTTTTCTCACCACCAAACTTTACGTTCCTAGTGTTGCATTTTCAATAGCTGGTCTAGATCAAACAAAATTCGGCTTTTATCAACTTCAAAGTTTTTTTGTTTATTGTTGTCATAGTAATATCGATTTTACTTCAAACTACATTTTACAAATTTCAATCTATAGCCAGTTACTGGTGAAAATTTTATAGTGATCGGACAAGGAGAAAACCACTTTTCAGGCAATTGAAAAATATCGGTATGGCCTCTGAAAAAAAGCTGTATCGAAACACCTTAACAATGCACCAATGAGCATTAAAAATTTGATTGAACAAAGAAACAATAAATACGACCTCAGAGGAAACGATATTTTAAAGCGGCAAATGGCCAACTGTTCAACATACGGCCTTAAATCGTGGCGGTTTACAGAGCCAAAACTTGAAGAAACTCAATACCCGATTCATATAGAGCCTGATACGACCTTTCAAGGCTCTCTGCTTCTCAGTTTCGTCATTTATTGATCATAAAACTGTGAATTAAATTCTCAGGGGCACCCAATGGATCTGTTCCTCAAAATATCTGTTCTTCAGGCACATTTTTGCTGGCTGGGAGATGTGGAAGAAATACTAGTCCTTGGAAGGAAAGTGTTGCTGGAAAAAGATAATTCAGAGTGTCAGAGGGGATTTGAAGTCTAGAATAGCTGCTACGGGTTACTTGTATGGGTTACTTACCACTCAAGATCTGAATTGTGCCCTATGAAACTTCCCAGTAAGTCAGGTTGCAGGTTGTAAGGTTGCTGGCTGGGAACTCTTCCATCAGTCTTGCTGGGAGTGAGGAACAGATAATTTTTTTCCAGCAATCTCCCAAAATGCTTAAAATAGTCTCAGAAAACTTTATTCACGCTTTGTTTTTCTTTTTAGGTCTTTTTCTCAAAATTTCCCGTTGGGTGCCCCTGAATTCTCTTCTAACTCCCCCTCTAAGTTTTATTTTCGGTTTCCCTAACCGCGGAATGAGCTTCTCCGCGCGTCCAGTTGTAGGGCCTCATACGTAACGCTTTCTTCCCGGTTTGCGAACGCATTTGCATTGTCCAGCTAAAGGAATGTGTGACAATCTAGTCCGTAATCTGTTTCTCTTGTTTAAGCCTGTGTATAGCAGATATTAAAATACAATTCTCAGCCCCCTTTTTGTGCCTAGTGCGTGTGTTTTTTACCTTGTCCTTACCTCAGTGTCGGTGGCTAGTAATGGATATTTACCTCGCCGCTTCGCGGCGAGGTAAATTATCACTACTAGCCACCTACACTTCGGTGAATAATTGCCAATTATTAGCTTGCAACATACTCGTTAATAAGCCCTCGCATCTGCCCGTTGAATTTTTCACTGTCTGTATTACATTAAAGCTTGAAAACAATAAAACACTCTCTCCAAGGGGCAAATACGATGGCGATATGTGTATGCTGCAAATGTTCACCCATCCACCCTAAGCAACAACAACTTGGCACGTCAAGCACAGTTTTGATACATTTCTCTTGCCGTCCACTGCAGGGCTAACTACCTATCGGTCAATTTCACGTTTTATGGAGGACGTCAGACATAAGGCGACGATTTCGTTTTTCTTTTTTAAACTTGCAAACCCTCTTTAAGACTTAATTCTGTTTGACAAATCGAACGAGGTGTAATTACAAGCTCCATATTATGCTTTGACTACAATGACGTTTTTCTCTTCAAATCCTATCAATTGCGGATAAACATTCCTTCACAGCAATGGTGTCGCCAGGTTTTTTTTCCAGAGGTACCCACAATTTTCTAACTCCCTCAGTTCTCCCTCATCGTGTAACTACCCCATCGGCCAATTTCACTTTTTATGGAGGACGTCAGACATAAGGCGACGATTTTCTTCTTGTGTTTTAAACTTGCAAATCCTCCTTAAGAATTAATTCTGTTTGACATGTACAAATCGAACGAGGTGTAATTACAAGCTCCATATTATGCTTTGACTACAATGACGTTTTTCCCTTCAAATCCTATCAATTGCAGATAAACATTCCTTCACAGCAATGGTGTCGCCAGGGTTTTTTCCCAGAGGTACCCACAATTTTCTAACTCCCTCGGTTCTCCCTCATCGTGTAAAAATCCCGGCCTGATTGCCTTTTCTATTCTTTTGAGTATCGTGGGTTACACAAGAATGGATGGAATGACTAATGGGTCAAAACCTTTCTACAGTTCCTTTACCCTGCAGCTGCGAGCAGAGGTTTCTCTCTTGCGTGGCTGTTAGCGTTTTACGCCGTGTAAACAAACCAATTACGCTACAGACAAGCCAAGCTTTCGCTTGGTAAGATCCTTTAGGTCCTTAAAAAACGATGAAGAAGAAGAAGAAATTCCCTAGACATGCCACGCCTCATTCAAAGCGAGTTCCTAACAATTTAAACTGAAATGAAACCTCTGACTTTCGGGGTATTATCCAAAAGGTAAAAACATCAAAGGCTCAAATCTCTATCTATCTATCTGCTCGTTTCTGGAAAAAAAAAATGCAATTTTTGTCCCGAAGCCTCCTTGGTTTAGATACTCAACATATTAAGTCGACGTAAACGCCACCCCCAGATAAACGCCGCCCTCGAGTTAACACCGTAGATTGAAGCAAAATTACCAATAAACGCTACACCCAATCTGAAGAATGCGGCGTTTATTGTAGGATTATAAGGAAAAACTCGGTAAAACTTGGTAATCTACACCAACCAGACAATTATGATTCTATCTCTGCAAAAAGCCGAACATTACAACATGTAATATCCTCCTGTGTATGATTTATCGTAATTGTTGTCAGTAATTTAACAAAAGAGATTTTGAAATAAATGGCGCCCTTGAATAAACGCCGCATCAGTAACGCTTTAAATTTAATATTAAGCCTCGGTGGTTAATGAAATGAATGGGGTATGCTTGTTCTTTGTGAAAGCACTTTGAAATTATTATAGATTATCTTAATTCTCGCTTTTAAATAAACGGCATGATAAGTAGCAAGAGCTCGGTTAACGCCGATCACGCCACGACTGGTACTCCACAACACAAAATGGGACAGAATCGCGCCCTATATGCCACGAAATCCGGCTATAGAACTATACGATCCTTCAAGGCTTTTAGAAATAGCTAAGCGTATTTTCACAATAAAATTGACTTGACTTGACTCAATATTCTAACCTGCTTTCGGATAGCTGACTACAAATACGTCGTCTGACTTCGTCTTGAAGTTGACAATGTAGTCGTACAGCAACCGAGGATCGTCAGTAAAATACGCCGGAATTCTTAAGCCCATTATTTCCATCGTCTTAGTTGATCTCCATTCGCCTTTGATTTCCTGCAAGATCGGAAAGTTCGCCATGATGCTCGTGGGATGGTGTTTTATTTAACGCGACAACGACAGACTCGTACCCAGCCGCTTCTCTGACCAGAAGCGTTATCATTAGATCCCATCGACCTCAGCCCCTTCGGACACCTCATGAAATTCACACAACGTAGTTTTCCCCTTTACTAATTAGGGTTAAGCACTGCCTTTACAGACTAGGGTTAATGACTGCCTCTACTGATTAGGGTTAAGCACTGCCTTTACTGATTAGGGTTAAGCATTGTTTCGAAACTGGTTAGGTTCTTTTAAATGTTAAGAAAGTCTTAAAGTCGACTAAACAGATCAAGTAAGTTCTGTGCGATACCTTAAGTTTATCCATCCTCGGAGACCCAGGGGCAGATAGTGGGGGCGAGGGAAAGTCTAAACGGGCGGAAAAATATGGCACGAAGAAAAGTAAAGAACGGCGAGAAGAGCCCCTGGGGACAATGTCTTACCAGACCAGTTCCAAACGGTCGCCGCCGCTCTGCCTTCTGATTGGGTAGAAAAACACAAAAGTTTTCTGGCACCAATCAGAAGTCAGGACGGCGGCGACCGTTTGGAACTGGTCTGGAAAGACATTGTCCCCAGGGGCTCTTCTCGCCGTTCTTTACTTTTCTTCGTGCCATATTTTTCCGCCCGTTTAGACTTTCCCTCGCCCCCACCGTCTGCCTCTGGGTCTCCGAGGATGAAGTTTATCATTTCGCTCACGAGAAGTAACCTTAACATACATATACCCGGATGAACAACATCTTTTATGAGATGGGTAGACAGGGGTTCGAAAGCTTGCACGCCCGGTACCTTATATTCTGGTATTAACCATAACTGATTTTCTTCGAGAACAAACGCACAGAGGATACAAGTATATCGGTAGACTTGCCCACTACTCGAGCTGCGAATCAAAAGCCGCGCTAGATGCGTGAAAAAGTGTGCGCGAGTGTGAAGCGCGAGAACTGAGTGCATAACTCAAAAATCGAGTGTGTGACGACAGACGGAGGAAACTTCTTAATCCGGGAAGGAGAAAGCCCCTAGGATCTTGGCTACTGCATGAGAGAAATCATATCTCAGCTAATTTGAAGACACTATATAATAATTCGACATTGTATTTTCTCTGCAAAGATTTAGTACAAAAATCCACTTTAGATACCATCTTCGCCCTCGTTAAAAGAGAAACTCATTTTGTGACTAAAATGAAATATGCATCTCATCACTCAGGGTCCCAAGATGCTATATAAATATACTTTCCCAGGCCACGCTAACAGAACTTCAACTACATTTTTCAGTTCCCTTGTCTTGAACTGATTGTTACTCCTTGAATAAAACCACAGTTGCTTTATTTTTCTCTGAGCTATTCTTGCATTCCAGTCTTGGATAACCAAAAAGCATTAAAAAACACTTTCCCGGCATTACGTTTTTGCCGAGGAAGCAAGGAAAGCATGGAACTCTGATAAAAATACACGAAGCATGAACAGGAGCATCAAGAGTTACCTTTGATTTTGACTAAAATTTGAAACTTAAGTACGCATTTGGATTTCTTTTCTTCGCACTTTCTCTTTCTAGCTGCTTTTAAACCCGAGTGTCACAGTGTTTAAAGCTGCTTCACAAAGGAAAAGAACACCAAACTCTGTGCAATTAATTCACTTTCGGCTCCACTTCATTCAAAGTTGAAGAAATTTAAGGACTTTTCAAGGACTCCCCCTAGAATTCAAGTACCTTTCAGGTCTGTGAGAGCCCTGAGACCTCTGAGACCATTGTACATCGCGCAAACACCTTCACAAGCTATGAAAAAGCTCGAAGAATATACCTCAAGACTTTGCACTTTTTTTCTTGATTGATAGTCTTTTATTCTCTTTCTCTCCAGGAAATTGTAAACATATTTTACATATTTTGATAAGCATTTGTTTAAATTATAAACAAAGCTCGGTAAGAAGATTCTTCGCTTTATTTTTAGATACAAGATTTTAAAAATTCATTAAGTTACGTACTACACTCCTGCGTTTTATCAAGTCTTGACGAATCTCCACACCGCAAGGAACAACGTCACACAAGACAGTAAACTTCCTGCAATAGCAAAAACAAAAGTAGAACAGATTTTTTTTTTCAGAATTTTAACACAACATGGAACCCACTGTATGGAAGGTTTCTAAGGTCCCGTTTTGGTGGAAAAAGCTGTCACAACCAGCAGAGGAGCCATGTGCCTACCTGAGGGTAACAGCCGGTTTCGCTACTTGTCGAGTTCGCTACATGTTCGCTACAACATATACCGGCATGCAAATTCGTTACTTACTTCATTCTACCAACTTCGCTACGAAAGTTTCTAAACGTGTTGTGAACGTTTCCACGATCTCTTAGAACCAACATCTTGTTTTAAATAACTCTTCTTTACTGAACTTGAAGAGGCGCCATGTTTTAAAACATTATCATCGAGTCCGCGCATCGCTCAGAATGGAACAGCGGCTTTTACAAGAGAGAGAAAGCACACAACCAGTAAGGAAGAGTCAGAATTAGTAATTTCACGGTAGTTTCTATATTATTAAGCTATTAATATCATAGGTGACGAATTACTCCTTAATTTTGGCGCGAAATTTCAGCGTTAATTTGTAATTTCACATGTGAAATTACAAAATTGCCACGGCAACCTAACGTATGTCTCAGTGTCAAGATGGCGACGAAGTTTAAAATGTCATGAATGAAGATGCCAGGGCACAAAAAGACGCTTTAGAAAACCTGAACACACGAAAGAGCACATCAAGAAGGATTCTAACAGGTATTTTGTCGAAAAACTCTGAACTTGAGCCAAATTTAAGCTCTAAACGTTCGAGAGAGTGCAGGAGTTCTCGATCGATACGATCCCGGATAAACATGTCAAAAATCCAAGATAGCTAACGTAATTCGTCACCCACGATATTAATAGGTAATCAAATGGTATACTCGTGAAATTAGGGAATAATTTCACTTGCGTTTTGTCCAAATCCTAATAATTTCCCTCGCCCAAAGGCTCGGGAAATTATAAGGATTTGGACAAAACGCGCGTGAAATTATTCCCTAATTTCACTCGTCACCATTTGATTACACATACATATTTCACAATCTAGAGTTTTTATACATGCTATAATAACGTTCTAGACTTAACACCATCAACATAGGCAGCGAATTCGGCATGCCGGTAGCGAACATGTAGCGAACTCGAACACAGCGAACTTAACAAGTAGCGGAACCGGCGTTGAGCAAGAACTAAAATGGGCGAGCTAACTCTTCATGTTTTTCCTTACTAAAGGTGGCGAACCGTTTACAAAGTTGGCTCGGCTAGTAGGGTACCGCGCCTAATCGGGTCACCTTTCTGTGCTGGTGGGCTCGCTCTTCTAGCCGCGCAAACTTTACTCCATATAAACACTTTTGCTCGCCCAGTCGAGTCAACTCGGTCAAGGCGAGACAATCAGAGCTTACGATTTTTCAACTTCTACATTTTCCTAAGCTTAAAACGTAAGATGCGAGGCAAAATCCGAGAGATTGGAGTGTATTATCTTACCTACTATATACTTGATTAAATCTAACTTTTGTGCCTCGAGCTGCGTCCCGAGTTTAGCAACCTATGGAGTGAAAACATGAGAATAGCACAGTAAAATCAGTCTTTTCTAAAAACAAGAAGTCCAAAACGAATCTTTAAGAGATTTCAAATGTGAGCTTGTTAAAAAATCGTTATGTTTTTTCACAATTGGTGCGTATTGAGGGAGAGCAACATAAGTTATTCTGCGCGGCTTACTGTTTTGGGTCACGCGGTCTTACCGAATTTGTCGGTCAGCTATGTCAACGAAATGAATGACCATGAAGGACTGGGAAAACACGGTTTGAAGACCAGGTAAGAAAGGCGGGAAAAACAAAACTTCGCCTGAAGCTACGTTCACACGGCACGGGACGAATTTTTGATCGGCTGATAAATTTTACCGGACACTACGTTCACACGGGACCGTTCAATTTTTTTGCTCCGTTCACACGGCACTTTGAAAGGCTACGCGTCTAAATTTCCGCCCGGTTAGGTTGGTTATGTGTGAACGGAACACCTAAACGCAGGAATTTTTGAACCGGTCGAAAATTAGCCCGGTGCCGTGTGAAGGTAGCCTGAGCATCAGGCCTTCCTTAAGGGGTAAGAGAGAGGAGAACGGTTTTTTTTTTTAAATTTTAACGGAAGCTCTGGGCCCAGTTGTTCGAAGGCCGATTAGCGCTTAACCCAGGTTTCTTTTTCTTGTGTTCAAAAGCATTTACTCGGATAATTTTCTCTTTAATTTTTAGAGCTTCCAATCATCAACTTGTAGACAAAAAGAATTAAACTGAAATGTTTTTTAAGCTTTCATATCTGAATTCAAATCTCGCACTAACCCTGGGTTATCTAAACCCATTTTTAAACAACTCCTATCTGAGGTACATTGATTAAGGCCGCTACCTTGAGAGCAATTGAAAAACTAAGGGAGGAGGGGTCAAGCTCTCCCTTGGAAACATTTTTTGACTCGCTTCAACTCTCTGTCAGTTTCAACGTTAAAGATGGCGGGAGAACAAAGGTATCATCGTTTGCACGGCAAAATACGATCTTTCCAGGCTAGTATGCGACCTCATCATGCATATGCATGAAATTTTTTTATCTATCCAGAAAAAAAAGGCCACTTCCTAAATTAAATGCTGGGGTAGCCTGCGAATAAGCTCGCCAGGGTGCTCTGGCGGCGGGGCGGGAAATAGCCTGAGATCATGCCCTCTCCCTATTATCCCTTCATGTCTCTCACGGCAAGAGGGCACGATACATTTCTTTGTCGGATCACATGTAAAAAAGCCAGAATCTGGACTTTTTTCTGATTGGATAGGAAACAATATGGATGATTTGCGTTGTTCCGATTGGCCAAAATGCCGCCATCCGTTAGTTGTTGTTGATTTCAGTCTGCATTTTTGCTCGCGTAATGAGCAGTGAATTCACACGCGAGTTCGTTATGAAATTTCTGGCGGCTCAGTTTTCTTGAATTTGAGGAATGCCTAAATAGAAGTTTCATCCATTGAAATATTTTCCATCTCATCGTATACTAAAACAGTTGCAGTCAAAACTTCACCGATCATTTGAATGTAATTTGATACCGGCTACAAGTTACAGAAGCGACAAACAGGTTCACTTTTCAAATAATCAATTCATGCCGGAATGGAATCTTGACCTGGTTTGACTGTAATTCCTCCTTCAGAAATCATGCTGCGAATTATTCTGAGCGATCTTCGCGTTCACAACACCTTTCAGTTCGTGAAATATGGTGCTTCAGCCAAATTTTATTTTTCCCTGCTTTCGGCACAGAACGAAGTCAACGAGCTTTAACCAGTAAAGATCAGTAAATTCTTTATTATTTGTAGCTGTTAAATAAAGGTACGGCAGCTTCAGCTAGCAGTATTTCATCACAAAAACAACACATTAAAATTTTTTTTTAGGAAGCGCCATCTGAACATGGACGTACTTAAAAATTTTCTTTTCCCTAAAATTGATTTCAAAAGAGACTAGCCTGAAATTCATCCGATTGCTTCCAGTCGCGTTGCAAGCTCTCCTTCCTTTTCCTGCCCCGCCGCCAGAGCGCCCCGGAGAGCTTGCTGGCAGGCTAATGCTACGGGTATAAAAGGAACCACGACTGGTACTCACTACATACCTCAGTTTCTATTCTGTTCTCGGCATCCTTTATTCTTTGATCTCTCACTGCAAGCTAAAATGTACAAAGCAAGACAAGAGATTTGAATAATCGTATATTCACACGATACGATGAATAGGGTCTGAATAACAACATTCAAGTGAGGCTGGTTTCAGGTTTCCGAGGGCCTGAAAAGCTTAAAGTTGAAACTCCCGCAAGCGACCACCCAGTGCCATCAAGACCTAGCGGTCGCTTACCGAACTTGGTGGTTTACTAGGTAAGTGTCAAAATGGGTCTCTTATAAAAAGAGCTTAATTACTGAAACTTTTTGCCCAGTTACAATACGAGTATTGCAATGCTATCAGTGATAGAAACTTTCCTTCTTTCTTTGTTTACTAGGAGTTGAAAAGTACATACAGCGCACATAAATATCATGCAGACCATGTCAATGAAAGCTCCCAACAGGTTTTAAAATAACAGTGCAAACTTCAGTCTCGTTTTCAGGGTCAATTCTTACTCGACCTCTCTCACCTCGGGGGTTGAGAACGAGGAGAGGACCCTGGGAATGAGGTTACCAACTCGGCCCCCAAAGAGTGGTCACGGTCGCATTCGATACGAGAGGTGTTCGTTACTAGAAGTTCAAACCATAGGGCTCTGACTGCGAAATCCACTGAGCATTCAGCTAATTGTCACTTATACCCATAATTCCACTGGCCGTTTGGGTCACCTAGAACATTTAATATCTGCAATCAAGTGTATATGAGCTCCTAATTATGACTGCAGTACTAGTGAATTATTTCAAAATTTAAAGTGGTCGAAACTTGTCCATCGGCGCGCAGCCAGTAAAGCAATAATGATGCATAGCATTGTAAATAACACTGCTCCAGAATATCTGACTTCGCGTTTTGTTCGTCGCTGCGAGTTAACTAGCTATAACCTTAGAGAGAATGAATACAAGCTCGCTGTTCCGCAACCCTCGTACTGAATTTTATAAAAGAAGTCTTTCTTACAGCGGAAGAGCGTTATGGAACAGCTTGCCTCTGGAGGTACGGCAATTGACATCCCCTAATTTATTTAAGGGAAAATTAAGAGACATAAAGTTCGATCGACAAATAATTTAATTAGCGATATTCTGTTTTTACACACGGCCTCCTTGAAAAGCAAGTGTTTTCTTTTCATCTCTTTTATTTTAGTTTTTATCTTAGATTTTAGATTAGTTAGGAAGTTATTTTTTCTATACTTCAATGTAAATATATACCTGAAGGAAATACCGTGTTTAAATAAAGTTACCTTACCTTACCTAAGAACTATTCTAACGAACAAAGTATACTGAACCTCTTCTTTTATTCGACTCTTTTCCAAGCTGAAGTCTAAGGCCATTCCTCCTTTGAGTTTGGCCACCTCGTCCTAAAAACGAAAACGTCCACAGTCAAAACTGATTCTTGAAACACTGACGAAACCTTACATAATTTAATAGACAAAAACTCATCTTTCGTTACCTGTAAAATTCCTTTCAGAGAAGCCACTTCATCTCTTAATTTCTTTCGCAAAAAGAAAACCAGTACAAACAAAATTAATTGTCTAGTTATTAGGATTTTGAAACTAAATTACATCAAAGTATAAAATAATACAAGCCGGGTTTCGAATGAAAAAATTCTAAGTGATGTTTTGGGTTTGTGTTTTTAGTTCGCTGAAAAACTGCCTGTTTTTCACATACACATACGTTCTCATGCTAGTATGTGAATTTTAGCATTTTACACCAAAACGGAATTCTTTCTTGCTCACACGAGTACTGAAAAACGTGACCACTCAAATGAATCAGTAAATATTAGAGTAAAAACACTTTTACCCCACTTTTTACAAAGAAAACCATCTAAAACTTATGAAATTATGTGAAGATGTTAAGTAAATCTGAAAACAACGGTCCCAGACCAATTCGGCTAACTCAATGTTGCACCCAATTCAAACACTTTGGGAATAAAACGTTTTGTTTCAGGAATTTCCATATCATTTAAATGTGACTGCCACATTATATATAATGCAAATACAGTATACGAAGAATCTTAACCCTGGGAGATTTGAATTGAGCACTGAGTAGCCGAATGGGGTCTATAAATTGTTATGAAAAGCTTGTTGATTAATAACTAATCAAATCTAAAATAGTTACCGTACTTGATTTTCCTCTTGAATTCGTGAAAACTTTCCTTGTTCAAGGAGAAACATTTCATTTCTGGAGGTAGAGAAAACAAATCACGAAAACATAAAAGAGAAAAATAGAACAGCCTTTAGTTATTGCTTGCAAAACTCTGTCATCTGCTTTTCTCACCATAATTAAGGGCCTGTTTACATGGAGGAGGGGGACCCCAGGTAGGTGAGGTAAAAAATAACCCTCCTTTACATGCAATCTTACAACCCCGCCATCCCGGGGTGCACTTTCTCAAGATTATTGAATGGTCGCTAAGCACGTAAACAAGAAAAATGCTGGCAAATCACGAGTTTTGGCGATTAATGCACTTCTACACTCTCTTGTTGCTTTTGCTGCAACCTTCAGTTATGTGGCTTTCTATTGTTAACTGTAATAATGATGCAAAGCCACCGCCAAAGTGAATTTTGCGCGAATTTGATGTATCACGAATCCGACCCCCGGCCAGGCGGGTTACCCCACCTTGAAACGTTTACATGGCAAAATTTGACCCCAGCCGAGAGGGCAACGGTGAACCCGGTCTGGTAGACCGGGCTACTCGCCTTGGCGGGTCACCCCACCTATCATGTCAACGTGATCAAATTAAAATGAGAGATTACATGGACAGGCGGGTTACCCCACCTAAGCGAGTTACCTCACCTACCTGGGGTCCCCCACCTCCATGTAAACAGGCCCTAAGAGAAGTTTTAAGGCAACAAGTACGTCAGTCTGTAAACTTTATATCAACCGTTATTATCATTTTTCTTTCCTTTACTTCTTTCACCATAATCTGGCCCCGGTTGTTCAAAATCTGGATAGCGCTATCCACCAGATGAAACACTATGTAGCGGATTAGCATTAAGGTGATGTTGCACGAGACGATTCGCAACGACGATTTTTAGCACAACACAGCGTTGCAATATTGGAACAATGTTGTAACCATTCGAAACAATGTCGCAACAATGTTGCAACGTTGTGTTGCGCTAAAAATCGTCGTTGCGAATCGTCCCGTGTAACATCACCTTTAGGGAAACCTATTGCGTTATCCACTGGATAGTGATTTATCCAGCGGGTAGCGCTATCCACCCTTTGAAAGGAAACCTCCACTTCAACATAAAGATAACTTTAAATCACAGGAAATAACTGTTACAGTCAAGTCAATCTTGTATCCGAAAGAAATAACTTTTACATTCGCCTATTTTTGTTTTCAAATTTTGCGGGCGTCGCCATCTTGAATAATTGTGACGTGTAATGGTTGCCCTATTGTTATTAAACAAAAGCTCTTTGTGTCAGAACAATAGAGCAACCGTAACACGTCACAATTATTCAAGATGGCGGCGCCCGCGAAATTTGAAAGTGAAAATAAGCGATTTTATAATTCACTCTTCCTGATATAAACACTTTTTTACAGACAAATTTCGAACAAATTTGTTTATCAACATAATTTTATTCGATTTAAACTTATTCTGTAGTAAGAGTGGAGGTCCCCTTGAACAACTGGAGCCAGATTAAACCGATCGATAGATAACAAAGTAAAACAGTTGCAAAAAGTTCCAACAAAAAGATTCTCAAAAAGTCAGATAACAGGTGAAATAAAGGAAAAGAAAAGGGAAGGATACAACGCAAAATTTAACTTTGGCTCATATGCCCGCACTTTCAGAGCGGAAATTTCGCTGTAATTTAAACCAGCGTAGAACTCGTCTTGCATACGGAATGTTTTGACTCTTTCTGGCAAGATATTGAACAGGGAAACTGCGAGAGTAGCTACAGTCTAAATCTCCAAGGGCAAATGGGTTTACTTAATAAGTCCTCTATATAGTTCTGATATATATAGCTGTACTAAAAATATTATCAGTTGCTTTTATTTTACCTTACTGTATCGACCATAGCATTAAACTTCACCTCAAGTCTCTCCTGAAAAGTTTTAAAAAGAAAATTAAATCTCTGAAAAATCAAGAACTACAACTTTTTAGAGCCTGAAATATTTCTTTTCCTGACTAGTAATAAACTGCCAAGTCGGATCTTATACGTTGATATCAGATCCCATAGATTATAACGTTCTAGTCCTTCTACATATCGATGGGTATAACAGATGGTTTAAAGAAATAACTTTCTTATAGTGACAACGAGAGTCAATCGAAATTGCCTGGGTAAAATACACCCATGTTGGCCACTCCACTCAGCTAGCCAATCCTAGCCAGCCAGCTGTGTAAAAAATGAATATGAGGAGGTGGGAACGTTGAAATGGAAAATTACAGACGAGTAAAATCTGTATGAAGCTGACAGTAGCCACATCTGTAGTACCCCCTGCAATTACTTACCTCATTTACTGTAAATAAAATCTCTATTAAGTGGACACCTTAATTAAGCATACATAGACACATAAAAAGTAACTGAAATGGTCATTTTTATTGTGACATGTAAAAACCTGTATTAAACAGAAATTTGTGATTGCGCATCACCAACCGACTAAGATTGCAAGCCACAAGTTGTCCATTCTTATGATAAAAAAAATGTGAATTTGATAAATGATGTTTTAATTTACTACAGCTCTCACAGTTATTAGATAAATTTTAAAGGAGAGTAATTAATTTAATAAATGGAAAAAATTAAAACTTTCTTGCAAATGAAATTGAGCAGGTGTCTATGCATGCAATAAAGTTTGTTCTAGACTTGAAATAATTACTGCAGCCAATTTTGTTAGCTGAATAGATTTTGCTTGGAAGGGCAGAAAAAGACTTAAGACATACATTCAGTCTTAACTGTTGACTCAAAGGATTCTTGCACCTCTGTAACCAGAGTGAAAAGAAAGTGGTATACGATAGCCCGGGGCTAGTGGATTTTGCTATTGGGCTAGTGAATTCTGTTTTTAACTTGCCCAACGGGCAAGTGTTGTGTTTTGAGGAATTCAAATAACAAGAACTGTGTAATCAATTCTGCTTTTCAAAAAGCTTTTGGGGCTAGTTGAAATGACATCTTAGCTGGTAAATGCTAGCTTCAGCTTGCAAGAATGGGAAGCTGTAAAAATGTTTTTTTTGCACCCTGGTAACTGTTGGCAAACTCCCAACTTGTCACAGACATTACGGCTCAAAAAAAACAGCCAGTCAACTGACAATGTCCAGCCAGAATAGCAATTACCTTGTCTGGCCAAAAACTTTGTTTGCAGGTCATGTTGACCAGACACATACACTCTCATTCAAAAATCAACATCCAAATCCTCACTGGTAAATCGTAGATTTTTGTTTCCTTTCAAACACAAGGATGAGTTAACTTTGTTCCCGATATTTTGACTGGCCAGAAAGGAGATGTAACCTGCAAGCAAACATTTCTGTGGCTGGTAATTGTGGCCGGTTACCATCTGGAAAATCAAAAACCTAAGGGAAAATGCCTTGAACTTAAACCAAGTTCTATCAATTCATTGTTTAAGGAAATGTATGAAGATCAGTTTGGAGAATTTGTATGTGGATATTGGAGCTTAAAGGGTTACCAGCTCAGCTCATAAACTGTATCTTTTTCACCTGATCTATCTTTGACACAGTGCTGTTTGCCACACTGTGAACACTTGATGTGATTATGTCAACCAAAGAAGCTGTCAAACTTTCAGCTTGAACTTCACTGAAACCTAAAATATCAATAGAAATAAATAACCATTAAAATATTTCTTTGCCACTTATTATTAAGTAATAGGAAGACTGTTCACCAACCTGTAAGTTTTTGTACTTAAATATTTTGATGAATGTATGATTGAACTGGGCAGAGGTGCTGTCAATATGGTGCATAAGGTAGTGGGGACAGGGAGCTCTTACCTAGCCCCCTACCCCTCTACCCCAAACCTATTGGACTTTATGCTCAGTTGCTGATTTTAAGAAGCTTATTAGAAGCTTATACAGGCTATAAGTGTCTTCATTCATCCTTAGTCCCAGTAACCAGTATAAAGGAATTTTGCTGTTAACAACTGTAATATTGCTAAATGGGTGCCTGGAGTATCCAGAGGCTATTCCACTTTTGGTAGCCAACCCCTAGATTGAATAGTGCCCCCATTGCTGTGATAAAGGTACCCAGCAATGAGCCCCCACCCTCCCCCCTCGACCTAAAAAAAAAATAGGACACAAAAAAACAAGCACCCACCACACTGAAAAAAAATCACTAGATAGCTTAAGCATCAATGTACGATGGCGGCGGTTACAAAAACATGACTTAAAAATGAATGTATGCTGCCTCAAACTTTATTGCCCTTATTCCATCTGATGTTTAATTCGTCAAATGTTGGCCATTTTGTTTTGGAGTTAAATTCTAAAGGACTGTATGAAAGTTCAGGAAAAGAATAAGAAAGTTGTTGTCTTGTGTTCATGTCCTCTACAAAACGTGAAATTAGGCATTTTCAAGTTGCAGTCATGCAATGGCGGCTAAGAAATGTACGAAAAAGCATGATGCATGTGCAAAGTTGTTGCTTTGCTAATCTAAGCCTACTGCTTTTTTGCTGTTCTCATTGCCATGGCTGTCATCATTGCTTAAGCTCTCTGCTGAAGAAAGAACTACAGGAAGGGAAGGGGCAAGAAAAAATTGGCTGAAAGAAACCTCATAGCGCAGGAACAATGCAGCACAAAGAAAACTCTACACACCCCTGGATCACATGAAGGATGTAGCAAACTAACAATGAAGATGCTATTGGTTGTTAACCCTTTAAGTCCCAATAGTGACCAACAGCAATTTTCTCCTAACAATCTCCATACATTGTCAAGAGATAAGGTTACATGAGAATATAAAAAATGATCACAAATGAGAAAACGCCTTGATGTTTTATCAAATTCTCTCAACTAATTCTTAAAGGAAATGTATGGAGATCAGTTTGGAGAATTTGTATGTGGATACTGGGGCTTAAAGGGTTAACTCCTTTAAATTGCAGTCAAGTGCATTATTATCACTTTCAATATGTTACAAAAACAACTTTTTTCTCCCCCCAAGACCTACCAGAGAAGAATGACCTTTTTGCTTCATGAAGAAGCAAGACATAAGTTTTACAAAAGAAAAATATATTTATAAAAACCATTATCTTGTAGTCTCTTGACAAGCTTGTGCATATCAAAATGAAAAATTATTCCACCGGGAGTGATGTAGGAGGAGTTTGACTTTGATCGTTTCCAGCTACCTAGAAAAAATATATAACAACAAAAACAACTTCTTGTAACAATAAAGGAAATTATTTATTTATTTATTTATTATTATTTACTGGTCAGATTTTCTGGACAAAGGCCTGCCCTGAGGGAATGTGCATGATCGGGACTCAGGTCCCATGCGAGGTGCCATCCCTACCCAATCCCACAACCCGTAAAGGTTGGCCACAGCACTGGGGTCTACGAACCCTACCTTTCTCGAATAGTGGAGAAATCATTTATTAATGATTGTTAATTAACCAGTAAAAGAGATATTGAATGTCCCTTATAATCGACCACATGGTCTGGAGTCTCATGTTTTGTAAGATCCGGAAAGCTCTTACCCACCTCTCCCACCAGGCTTATTTTTACGATTTTGTATTTTAAATTTTCACCTTTCTTAGTTTTCCTAGTCCTAGTTTTGTTGTAGTTTTGCAGTTGTTTAGCACTGTTCAATAAACTCATTTTGCCCAAACTGTTGTGTCGTCTCATTAACGTGGGTTGATTATATGGGTTCTTTAATGTCCCACAAGAACAAATCAGTGAAAGTGCTGTGAGACGGGACCTACTGCTTTTCGTCCTTATCCAAGAAGAGAGTGAAAATATCAGTTTATAAGTCTACAAAAGATAGGGTCTACAGAACCTGATGGTTTCAACTTATATGGAGCTTTCTTATATCACAATCTATCCTCGTGCAAGGTGGGGCGGAATGTCTGTGTCATGTGTATTGTTTTGAAAGGGGGGGGGGGGGGTGGGTGTCAGAATCCTGCGTTATGGAAAAGGGCCTTTTTAAATTGTGCCTTTCATAGGGGGAGGGGGTTGGGGTGGTGCCGATAAATTATAAAATGTACTATGGATTGGCAGAGCATCAAAACAAGAACACTTGTTATTTAAGCCTGCACATTTCCAACTAAGTTTATCTATTGGCTGACTTGGCTACTAATGAGGTTGGGTTTTCAAAAATAATAATGCTGTGTAAACGTATCCGTATCCAAAAAAACTGACAGTGAATAAAGACCTGAATGTAAAAAATAAAAATAAATTACCGGCTGTACCGGAGTTATGAAAACGAGCCAAAACCCGGATAAAATAAACAGCCGACTAAAGATTGGAACGCTGGGTGTGAACCGTAGAAATCAAAGCTTAATAAAACAAAGCTTTAATAAAACACTCACCATTTTGTTGTTTTCGATCAGAAATGTCCAAAGAGTAAGATAAGGATGGCAATCTTGAAAATGGTTTTGTGTGATGGAACCCAGCTGTCTTCCAAAGCCTTCGGAGGCAGGTTATATTTACTGGCTGTAAATCATTGGTAAAAACCGGTCCAAAACGACAGGATTGACGAAATAAATTGAGGCAGCTATTTAGAAGAACGTGACTTGTTTTGAACATCCTAAATATTTCAACTTGGAAGCGGTTACTCTCGATACTTGAACTCCTTATAAACACAGGAAACGGGTAGTACTAGGTGTAAGACTTCCCGAAATGTCCCGAGCCACTGCCCAGTACTATTGCCTAATTTCATACCGCGCGGGAGCCTGGCACTACCGGATTTTCCCGGACTTTTTTTAAAATTCCAGATTCAAAATGGCTTCAAACACAGAGGGTAAAGCAGAGGTCATTGCGTGCAGTTGAAACGATATTGAGGGCCAGATTACTCCAGAAAGTTAATATTCTACAGCAAAGAACAGTTGTTTTACTGCTATGAAGAACTTCGATTAAAAAAGAAAGATCAAATCGCAGACTTTCGCTACTTGGAAGTATTAGAAAGATTCCCGAATAGTTCGAGAAAAAATTTGAACAAAGAACCGTCGCATTTAGCTTTTTTCACGGCGCTGGATCTGACCGAATATTGGGGAATGATAAGAGAGTGGGTGTACTTGTTTTTACGAATCGTAAAATAAAGACTACAAAAAGCAAAAAACGCCAGAGTGACCCTGAGTCGTTGAGTGAAAAGGCAACATCGTATTAGGTCGGCAAGAATCACATTAGGTTTTCTCTCCGTCGCTGCGTACTGCGTACGGTCTCAGTAAAAAATTCTAAAGATCGGACCAGAGACAATTCTCACTGAACATAGACAAAAGCAAGTATACTTCAGTCTTAAAAGAGAGGCATTTCTCGTCCGGTAACACTGAAGTTCCTGTGACCAGTCAGACCTCATGCATTGAGCAATGTTATAATACAGAAGTAATTTTTCTTCGGGGGATAAATTGTATATAGTATATAGTTATTTTTTGATCCCCCTCCGTGTGATTCTGTACCTTCCAGTAACATTGCAGTTCTATTAATTTATATAGACACTACTCAAGATGAAAAAAAAAATGCGAAATGGCAATGGCTTACAAGGGCTCACTTGTTGAGCTGCCTCTTTTTGGAACTTATTGGGTCTACGAGCATCCGGTGGAGCATGTTTACAATTTAGGGTAATCACCTTGTAATTCAATCAAGAATGTCACGTACATCTTCCTTTTTGGCTAACATGCACTGAGTATAGACTAGTCCCTTGTTCTCCTGTGTGTGATTTAAAGAACATCTCTTTTTTTCCACGACGGGAATAATCCAGGTAAGCCTTCTGTACTGCCCTTTTAAGTCTTTGCTCCAGCATACTTAGGCTACGATCGGTACATAGACAATCACATCTGTGTTCTTGCCTACAATGATCCTCTACCATACAGAAGCCGGTAGAATTAAACAGAGGATCCTTTGCTGTCGAAAATTTATGGTCATCTTTTGTTCGAGCGACCTGTTCATTGAACAATTGCTTGCACTTGCGGTTGAGTGTCGGCTCCTTAAGTTTAGCTTCAGGGCATGAGAAATACTGCATCCTTCCCTTACTAAGTTTAGGCAGATTCTCCGAGGGAATATTGATCAATATTTCTTCGAAAAAGAATGCTTTCGTTCGAGTTTTTACTCTGACTATCCTCTAACTATCCGCAATTTTGAAACTGGACTTTTTACTAAGTCCGGGAAAATCCGGTAGTGCCAGGCCCCCGCTTAGTATGAAATTAGGCAATATATAGACACTGGGGCAGTGGCTCGGGACATTTTGGGCAGTCTTACCCCAAGTAGTACCCCAGGAAAGCTTTATTCGATTAACCGCCCTGGCCCGGGTTGCTCGAAGTATGGTTAGTGCTAACCAGCGTTAAATACCATGGAAACCTATACATTTTGATACCTCTTAACCAACGGTTAGCGCTAACCATGCTTCGAGCAACCTGCCCCTGGGCGCTTATTAAGTTTTTGGACCTTGAGAGTAGGCGCTTATTCAAGGTGGGCGCTTATTCGAGGCTGGGCGCTTATTAAGTTTTTACAGGAGCCCATTATTTATCGGCTCCTGGTTTTTACCTTTTTGTATAGTATGTTTATTTTGCAACAAAACAATAAATGCTAATAAAAAAACGCGAAGAGTAACAAAGCAAGGTTTCTGTAAAATACTCCGAAGAAAACTTCTTCCTCGGGGAAGTCTCTTATTAGTACTTATTCAATTTCAATTTCAATCTCATTGTCACTCAAGTAGGTGCGGTGGGGGTGGGCGCTTAACTGAGTTTTATTGGGAGAGGGAGGGGGTGGAGGTGGGGGTGGGCGCTTATTAACTTGTTCTGCCTTTAGGCTGGGCGCTTATTCGAGGTGGGCGCTAATTCGCGGTTGGGTGCTTATTCGAATAAATACGGTATATATATTGGGGACATAATATGGAGTCTTACATGAGATACTTACCCAAGTTTTAGGTGAAAGTGTAATTGGTATCCACTCCTTTTGTCACGGTGTTAGTGAACTAATTTGTTTGGGAGCCTGGGGTCCAGAACACCAGCCAACAGATGGTTTTCACAGTGACGTCATCAAATTGTAAAGTCAAAAGTTTGACGAATTCTTATTTACACCGGGTTGAAACTAAACAAAAAGTAAATCTTTGAACAAGTTTCCATTCCCGTAGCACGTTTCATTTCGAAATACAGCAATTTGAACTTCCGAGTTTTCACAGTGCGTGACACCAAAATAGGAATGTTGTCTTGTTGAAAAAAAGTCTCTCCTCTTGATTTTCAGCAGTATAACCGTTTCAAGTGTTAGAAGATATGTTTATGTGCACGTATGCTGGTTCTCGAGTGAAAAGAAAGAACTTTTATAGAAAAAGTGAACTCCAGATGTTTTTGTTGATTTCCGGCGGCCATATTGGTGCACCAAAACGGTACACCAATATGGCCCCTCCATACAAAGCTCTACAAAGATGCGTGAAACGTTTCGGCAAATAACTCAGAAACTGTGGGCCACAAAGACCTGAGACTGGGACAAATTGTTTATATATTAGTCTTTTATAACATTTCATTTTCTTGGCTTCTTCCACTTGACGGTTTCCAATTTATTTTTTTGTTGCGTGACAGTGAAAACGATCTATAGTGCAAGAGCCTATTTCCCATCCCTCTCAATCAAAACTCTTAAAGACAGGATGGATCGAAATTTACTCTGTTTATCAAGTAACTAGCATCAGGTTCCCACACGCAGACGACACACAGATAGTCTATCATTCTCAACGCATCCTCGGAGACCCTAGCCTGCGTGGCAGGCGTTTGAAAGGGAAGGGAAAGGGAGTTCTACGGGTCAGAGAGAAACGCGAGGGGCGCGCGAGGAAGGAGGGAGGGAAACGCCTGCCAGGAAGCCATTGTTTTTCTCGTTTTTAACATCTACCAGGCCAATGTTAAAATCCTGATTGGTCAAAATTTGATAAGATCTAAATAGCGTGTTCTAATTGGTCACCTACATGTCATTCAGTAACTTGAGTGTTACCATTCACAACCAAACAAATGTCGTTTATAGTGAAGCGAGTTGAGATTTCTCTACGGGAATTCATCGTTGGAAGGCATCAATTTCAGCTTCAAAGGAGAATAGAGAAAAACAGTTAAAGAACCGTATGAAGGAAAGGCCAATGTTAAAATCCTGATTGGTTAAAATTTGACAAGATCTAAACAGCGTGTTTTTATTGGTCACCTACATGTCATTCAGTAACTTGAGTGTTTACCATTCACAACGAAACATGTGTCGTTTATAGTGAAGCGTGTTGAGATTTCTCTACGGGAATTCATCGTTGGAAGGCATCAATTTCAGCTTCAAAGGAGAATAGAGAAAAACAGTTAAAGAACCGCATGAAGGAAAAGGCCTGTCAGCAGATGAGTTTTACTGACTGGTTCTGAAAAGCATTATTTCACAACATCTTGTCGGTTTTACTCGCCAGTAGTAAACGAAAAATTATGCTGCCTGAGTGCTTGTTATCTGCTGTTTCACCCGCGCTATCAACGGCAAGGTAATTGAAGACGAAGCGATCAATAACTTTTGGCGATTTTTGATCGAGGACTTCTTCTTGCCGGTTATAAAACCGCCAGGAACTTACTTTAATAACAAATTGTTGCCTTCTTGCAGATCTTCGAAGTTCAGCTCTTCTTTCCCTGCCACCAGCGTTCTTTTGTGTGCTTCACTGGATCCAGTTCGTCCTAATAGAAATTCAAAGAGTGCGTGACGGCAAAGTGTTTTAATTTTTCTTAGACAAACATTTCATTGAAAGTTGCGAAGAGCCGCTACATTTCTTATTAAATAGTTTTCCAACCCGATTCCTTCAGCAACAACTTGAATAGATTTATGCTGGATTTTATGTAACTCGGCAAGCGTCGTTGCAACTTTCAAGGAAGACTCCTTCGAAGGACGACGGCATTTGAACTTTTTTTATAGTACCTTTACTTTAGATTTCTTTAGGAAAACAAAAGAAAAACAGTGCGAGGAATACGACTAGAATACGTGCATCGCTTGCCTGCGTGCAGACGTCTCCTATTTCCTTTGTTACGTGCAACAAAGGAAATAGGAGACGTTAGTCAGGAGGCAACTCGCCAAAAAACGATTTTCGCTAAACATTTTGAGTAGAAGCAGGCAACATAGCTTAAAATCTTCGTCTTGCCATCCTAATTAAGAATTGTGCTGTTGCCCACTCCAAATGTTATGATATCTGTCATTAAGCGGGTTTTTTGTCTAGGCCCTCGCTCCTGCAGCATGAAAACGAGGCTGAACTGTAACATTTATATAAACCCAATAAAAAGTGCACAATACGATGGGGAAATAGCTGAATCTTTGCCACTTGACGTTTAGAGCTCGATAGACAATAGTGTGGGAGATAAAATGCGCCACGTGATTAGTTATGGAGAGTCACGTGACTTTCCAATAAAATCGATTCTAAAGCATAAAAGACGCTCTATTCACACTTTCCTTTAATATAGTTTTCAACTTACTGACGTTTCTCATTTCGATTTACAGATCCAACAATAAAAACACAAAAATGCAATAGGTGATCAGCTATGATGGGTCACGTGATGTAATGAAATCATTCTATTTTCAGTCATTCTATAGCGTTTCCAACCTATGTAACATTTCCCATGAGTTAGGATTTTTCATGTAAAAAGACTGAACTTTCTTCTACTTGGCCGCACGGTTTAAGCCAGAAATACAAGCTTATAAACCATAAGCAAAGTATCTTATATTACACAAGACCACCATGTGACTTCCACCTTATCAAGGTTATAGGTCATGCTTCATTCGCCTCTGCTGCAGTGTTCCTGTCGTTTCTGCACCTGTCGCCACATTTACATGCCTTGGAACAGCAAAGAGATAGTTTAACGCAAGTGCAGCGTCGGTTTACACTGCATCCGCCCTCTCGGGAGCACCCACAGTATGCTAACTGTAAACACGCCGCTGACACTTCTTCTCGTGTCATTAACTTTGGCTTCAGAAGGCCTTTACTATAGTACCATCCGCTGTCTTCAGGCTTTGGGAGAGAAGGACATGGTTCCAGCGCTTTATTCCATACCATGGTCTGATAGTTTGCCCGCTTTATGTGGAGAATCAGTGCATCTTGAGTCGGAGGTAGGGCGTCGAGATCTTTCTTGGATTTGCGAAACGCTGCTGCTCTTTCTTTTTTGGTTTCCACCTCTTGTGTTTCCGGATTGTAGAGTTTGCATACAAAGGCTTTAGCTTTGGCAAGAACGTCAGCACTGATTTGGCTTTCTTCTCCAAGGTGTTCCAAGAGGTCAGGTGCATCTTCCAAGACTTTCCATGCCGAAGCCTTGCCCACACCATAGAACTGGCTTGTTGTACCACAGCCAGTAATGTCATGAAATGCCAGAGGCGACTTCCTCTTCTCCTCGGAGAGCGGGATTCTGTGAACTGGTATGTAACGCCTTTGTCTTGATGTACCCGCAAACATCCATATCTCTTGACAAAGCTGCTCTCGGTATGCCAAAAGGAGGACAAGAACGTCCGTATCACGACACAAAATGTTGACTTGCTTGTACCCTCTTGCTGCTACGTCTCGGGCATGCAGTACTATTCTAGTATCTGCCTCCTCATGATCTGAAGCGAGCTCTCTTATATCTTGTCGTGATGTGTCAGATGACCACACCTTCAGTGTATCCTTGAAGCCTCCATTGATCACCAGCTCTCGCCCAGGAGGCGCGCGGTAACTCTCCGAGATGTCAGTCGAGAGGAAATGAGGTAGGCTAGCCTTGTTATCTTCTAGAATGATGAACCTCTCCCAGTTTCCAATTCTCTAATCTCTGTTATCCACATTGCGCCTAATCCCTGCACTTTTTTTCTCCTTGCGCTTGTCTCTGGTTCCTCCCTTTATCGAGTTCTTGACATATCTGTCAAATAGCAGGTCAACCCTTGTATAGCCTCCCCCGCAAACATTCTTAGGCGTGCGTCACGCGTTCCTTCCGTGACGCACGCCTAAGAATGTCTGCAGGGGAGGCTAGACCTCAGGGGCAGTCTGCGAAAGCATCTTCATGTCTGCAAGAAATATGACGCTCTATCTGGTGTAATTCGAGTGGTCGAAAGCTGCAAAATAGGGTAGCATTTCGGACAACAAAGAGAGATCAACTACTTGATTGAGCCAGATAAACACCCTAAAGGCTCGGACACAGCAAAACATTGCGCGCAGTAAAGACAGATCCCACTTCCCTTCCCGGATCGCGCGCGTAAACCTCAGTAAGATGGACACCAGTTTCATGTATTGCCTCCAGTAACAGAACGAGGGTTGTCATGATGTGCGGCATCAAAAGCTTTGATGATATGTGCAGCTTGTCCAACTTCATTAACAAGCTCATTGCTAGTCAGGGCATCTACTAATGCATCATCGTCGTTCCCAGTCGTAAACTTAGTGACCAATGTTTCCGACAGATTGAAGCACATATTTACCCCCATCAAACATAGTTTTTTTTATTTCTAATAGAAAATAATTCCTGAAGAGCTTACTGAAACAATCACAATCAACAATCACGCTATTCACACAGCTAAGGCTAATTCAGTATCTATTCAATGGTTGCTATCTAGTCACGTGACCCATCATAGCTGATCACCTATTGCATTTTTGTGTTTTTATTGTTGGATCTGTAAATCGAAATGAGAAACGTCAGTAAGTTGAAAACTATATTAAAGGAAAGTGTGAATAGAGCGTCTTTTATGCTTTAGAATCGATTTTATTGGAAAGTCACGTGACTCTTCATAACTGATCACGTGACGCATTTTATCTCCCATACTACTGTCTATCGAGCTCTAAACAGCAAGTAACAAAAATTCAGCTATTTCCCCATCGTATTGTGCACTTTTTATTGGGTTTATATAAATGTTACAGTTCAGCCTCGTTTTCATGCTGCAGGAGCGAGGGCCTAGACAAAAAACCCGCTTAATGACAGATATCATAACATTTGGAGTGGGCAACAGCGCAATTCTTAATCAGGATGGCAAGATGAAGATTTTAAGGCATGTTGCCTGCTTCTACTCAAAATGTTTAGCGAAAATGAAAAATGAGCGCCCTGCGTGACAGTGCTTCCTGACTACGTCTGCACGCAGGCAAGTGCATCGCGGCCAGACTTATTTGACAGCTAGTCATTCACAGTTGCGTTATTTTTGTTATTTTTTTAATTAGTAGGCGGGATGGCGAAAACAATGGCTTCCTTGCAGGCGTTCCCCTCCTCCCTCCTCCCTCGCGCGTGGTCTCGCGTCCTAATTCCCTTCCCCTTCCCTTTCGAACGCCTGCCACGCAGGCTACGGAGACCCGGGTCACCCAGGGGCAGTCAGTCAGGAGAAAAAGAGCGACGAAAGTTTTCAGTCTTTTCAAGCATGGACGTTTCTCTTCCGCCCGTGCTTGAAAACGCCTTTTCTCCCAGCACGACTGGGTCTCCGAGGATGGACTCGACGAGGCTTAAAGAACGTCTGCGTGGGACGCTTCAAGTGACTGACAGGAAACAAGATTTAAAAGTAGAGCTGACATGAGTAATGAGCAGTGAAAATTTTACGAGAACTTCTCTGTATTTGGTCAGATTGAAAATCTTTCAATGGATTAAATTTCTTAGAAGACATTTGCATCAAATTCAGAGAAACTGAGCCGGTAGAAATCGCGTGTGAATTCACGGCTCATTACTGGGTTGCCTGTGCGGCCCAGTCATTCGGTTTTCGGTCGTCGGTGTCGAAAAACGGTCATCCGGGGGAGGGAAGACACGAGGGTCTGGTACCGAGAAACGGTGTTCTCACCAATGGTTTCATATGATTTTCTCTTGCACGGACCCTGACAAAGATTACAAAGATACTTTTTGTACCTCCTCTCTGCTCCCCCTGAAAAACCCACAAGGCGTTGCGAACCTGAAGAAGGCTATTTGCGTTGTTCGAAAGCGATTCGATCATAGGAGTCACTCTATAATTTTTTTATTGTTCGTGTTTAAGTCAGTGATGTTGGCGCTGGGAAACTCAGAAAAATGCTCACGTTGCATACCGAACCAACACGCCGTTCGTGGTAGGTTCACACCAAAAGATGACTGTGAGCGTCAGGTTTGGAACGCCGGGGCCGCTTCGTGAACTCAAAGAGAGAATTATCGATCGATGTAGTACATGAGCAATTAAGAAGCTCAATTTATGAGCAAAGTATTTCACCAGTTGACGACACTATGGCTGAAGACTTGATTGTAAGCTGTAGTAGTCAGTGAAGCGAACAACTCAGTTGCCGATGAATGTCAGACGAATCCTGATGTTACGCACGTCCATGAGCGAGGGACGTGCCATGTTAGAAGACTGGCTTTTCCTTTAAATATTTCCTTCTATTTAATTTGGAGGTCTAAATTTCGGATACTGGGGATAAAGAAGACACAGACAAAAATAGGAACTCTAAGAATTTCGCACACAAGTTCAAGGCTTGACTTGAGGAAAATAGGAGCTATTACTGACAAGGTTTGGTGACTGAGTACAGCATACAAGTGTAGCCCACGTCGAGGTTTCAGGGGGTTTGCTTTTGTTTGTATCTGTATCTTGCTAAGCTTTTATCATTAAATTTGTACATGATCTTGTGATCACAATTCTGTGTTTTCGCCCATTCAGCAAGCACGCTATATTGATGTCAGCATTAGCGAGTTCCAGAAACATGCCTTTGAAAATTTTCAGCTTTCGTGATGTTTCTTGATATTTCTTTAAACTGAAGTCACCGCAAAATGGAAAATTAAAAAAGCGTATAATCCATTTATCTCAAAACATAATACACATGACTTATATGACCTTTATTTTCCTAAAAGTGTTTTGAATACGAACGAACACAGTCAATGTGAGGGGCAAAAACAACATTAATATACTCAGTAAATGAACCATAGGGTTTTAACTAATATAAGGGTCAATTATTGTGCATTGAGATGAATCGCTTGAAAGGAGAGACGTCGCTTGAAGATGTGATTAGAAGTAAACAAGGTCACAATAGTGCGTCACGTTCATATCCAAGGACTGTAAATAGTGATTCCATATTGTTCAGCGGGCACAAAAACTTTGGAGGAGCTATAAAGCGGCATAGTAATCGTCCAAGAAGAAAAGTTAGTCATGGGTGAGACAAACAATGAACTCCAGCGAATTTTTAACTCATATGGGTATCAGGTAAAAAATATCGTTTCATCTGTTTACATTGTTTGAAATGCGTGCTGATGAAAGCAACATACGAGCGAGAAATCTTTAAACTTTTAGAACCCTCTTTATTTATGTTATATAACATGTGTCATGTTATGCTATATAACATGTGTCATGTTATGTTATATAACATATGTCATGTTATGTTATATAACATATGTCATGTTATGTTATATAACATATGTCATATGTTATGTAATATAACCTATGTAAAATATAATAATATGTTAGGTTATGACATAACATGACATAACATATGTTATATAACATAACGTGGCACATGTTATATAACATAACATGACATATGTTTAACAATTATACCACGAGGGCGCGTTGGATATGAGATGATAGATAGCCAACGAGGCGCATAGCGCCGAGTTGGCTATAATCATTTCATATCCAACAAGCCCGAGTGGAATAATTGCTTTATTAAAAACGCTCACAAAATCTCGTTGAATCGCCCCGACTAGAACAAACCGGAAAAGACAAGGGACTTCCGCTATTGACATGTCACACGTCTATCAAGACTGTCAACGCGCGAACGGGCTCGCCTAGACTGCATGAATGAAAAATCAAAACATTGTGCGATGAACATTAGTTTGTTAAAAACTCATCGTGATTCTAGGATTTTACACAGCAGAACAGCTTAAAAAACCTGGCAGATAATGTGAAGGAAAGGAATTTTTAAGTGACAGCCGTCGAAATCACTATGAATTTGGATTTTCGGTGCAGTTATAAAAGTAAGAACAACGGAGAAAAACTACCGGTATTACCTCGTCGCTTGTTATGAAGTTGTTTGAAGCCACAAGCTGGTTTTGCTGAACGAGAAAAGAAGCTATACTGCCGCCTCGATTGCTCTCGTGAATGGCTGCATAGCCTGTATTTGTAGCTGGTTACTTGTGATTTATATTCTTGATGTTGGATAAACAAGCTGCAGTTATCTATCGGCGAGTGACTCGATCGGCGAATGGCTTCGCGATCATGAAGAAACAACACTTGTCTTCTTTCGTAGCTGGTCAAGGTACTTTAGTTCCACGTGTTTTCATGTGTTTTTCGACAAACTTTTAAACAAGCTCTTGTGGCTTTTTTGTTTGTTTTTGTCTTTTTTCTTTCGTTGAAATTGCATTTCTAGTATTCTAAGAAATGAATTAAAACGATTTGCTTCGGGCGCCGTTCTATCCTTCGCGAAAAAAAATCTGAGCTAGCTTCCAATTTTAAACTGACGCGTACACCGACCATATATGGAGAACATGGTATATTAGCTCATATACCATAACGGCTAAGCCAATCAAAATGCTAGAATTGTATCATCCAATGATTCAGTTTTTAATAATATATAACATAACATGACATATGTTATATAACATAATGTGACATATGTTATATAACATAACATGACATATGTTATATAACATGACATGAAATATACTATATAACATAACATGACACATGTTATATAACATAACATAACACATGCTATATAACATAACATGAAATATGCTATATAACATAACATGACATATGTTACATGACATAACATGACACATGTTATATAACATAACATGACACATGTTATATAACATAACATGACACATGTTATATAACATATATAAAAAGGCTTCAAATAAAGAGGGTTTTTTCAAATGAGAAGTTTATGATCTCCTTAATAAATAAGTGCAATTTTATATTTCTCACCCAAAGCAAATAAAACGGAATTTTCACAATTGCATTGAAATGAAATACAATTTAGACGTCATAACATAACATAACATATTTTATGTTATATAACATTACATAACATATCTGATATAACATACCATAATATAACGTGACACATGTTATATAACATAACATGACATATGTTATATAACATGACATGAAATATGCCATATAACATAACATGACATATGTTATATAGCATAGCATGACATATCTTATATAACATGACATGAAATATGCTATATAACATAACATGACACATCTTATATAACATAACATCACACATGCTATATAACATAACATGACATGTTATATAACATAACACGACACATGCTATATAACATAAAATGACATATGCTATATAACATAACATGAAATATGTTATATAACGTAACATCACACATGTTAAATAACATAACATGACATATGTTATATAACATAACATGACACATGCTACATAACATAACATGACATATGTTATATAACATAACATGACACATGCTATATAACATGACATGACATATGTTATATAACATAACATGACACATGTTATATACTGAACATAACAGGACATACGCTATATAACATAACATTACACATGTTATATAACATAACATGACATATGCTATATAACATAACATGACATATCTTATATAACATAACCTGACACTTGCTATATAACATAACATGATACATGTTATATAACATAACATGACATATGTTATCTAACATAACATGACACATGTTATATAACATAACATGACACAATTGCTATATAACATAACATGACATATGTTATATAACATAACATGACATATCTTATATAACATAGCATGACATATCTTATATAACATGACATGAAATATGCTATATAACATAGCATGACACATGTTATATAACATAACATAACACATGCTATATAACATAACATGACATGTTATATAACATAACACGACACATGCTATATAACATAACATGACATATGCTATATAACATAACATGACATATGTTATATAACATAACATGACACATGTTATATAACATAACATGACATATGTTATACAACATATCATGACATATGTTATATAACATAACATGAAATATGCTATATAACATAACATGACAAATGCTATATAACATAACATGACATAATTATGTTATATAACATAACATTACACATGTTATATAACATATAATAAGAGGGTTCAAATAAAGAGGGTTTCTTCAACTGAGAAGTTTATGATCTGCTTAATAAATAAGTGCAGTTTTATATTTCTCACCCAAAGCCAATAAAACGAAATTTTCACAATTGCATTGAAATGAAATACAATTTAGATGTCATAACATAACATAACATATTTTATGTTATAATAACATTACGTAACATATGTTATACAACATATACAGCATAACATATGTATATAATGTAATATAACATATGTTATATAACATAACATGACATATGTTATATAACATAACATCACATATTTTATGTAACATAACATGACATATGTTACATAACATAACATCACATATGTTACATAACATAACATGAAATATGTTATATAACATAACATGAAATATGCTATATAACATAACATGACACATGTTATATAACATAACATGACACATGTTATAGGGCATAACATGACACAAGTTATATAACATATATAAGGGGGTTCAAATAAAGAGGGTTTTTTTAACTGAGAAGTTTATGATCTGCTTAATAAATAAGGGCAGTTTTATATTTCTCACCCAAAGCAAATAAAACGGATTTTTTTACAATTGCATTGAAATGTAACAAGGGTAACAAGGGGTAACAAGAGGTAACAAGAGTAACAAGGGGTAACAAAGGATAAAAGGGAGTAACACGGGTAACAGGGGGTAACAAAGGAATGGTATGAACCGTCTTTATGTCACTGTCTATCATAACGCCCGGCATCTTGGCATAGTCCACTTGCTCAATAGATCTACCATCGATTTGGACATTGAGTGCCGAGCTGGTTAAAGTACGGCGTTTCTGCAGGGTCGTAATCAGTAAAGATTTAATTTTGGTTGTGTTAAGTGACATTCGATTATTATCAGCCCACGTAGATACAGGTCTAGCAACTTCATTCAACTGAGTGCTGAGGGAAGTAACAGAGGGCCCTCGAACAAGAATATTAGTATCATCTGCAAACATAGTTGAAGTTACGTCTGAATGTAGCTCTAACGACAAGTCGTTGATATGAATAATAAAGAAAAGTGGCCCCAGGATACTACCCTGCGGCACACCTACAGAGACTGGAAGTGCTTCAGATAGAGTGCTCCTAAACTGGGTTTTTTGGGAACGCTCGGATAGATAAGAGCGAAACCAAACCATGGTAGAATGGGAACAACCATAGATACGAAGTTTATTAAGTAACGTATCATGATCTACAAGGTCAAAAGCTTTCTTCAAGTCAACTAACAAAAGCCCATTAAGGAGTTTGTTATCCATGTCAGTCAAAATGTTATCAGAAAGATCGGCGATAGCAAGCTCACACGAACGAGAACTACGGAAATCAAATTGCGAATCCAGCAGCAGGTCGTGTTGGGAAAGAAAGTAGTAAAAAGTTTGGTGCACGTTGACGCTCAAGAATTTTTGAGACAACAGCCAGAACTGATATTGGGCAATAATTGGATCGGTCAAATAATGAACCGTCTTTATGCAGTGGAGAGACTTTAGCAGTTTTCCAAAGATCGGGGAAAACACCACAGGAAATGCTGAGATTAAAAATAGCAGTCAAAGATGGAGAGATAGACGAGGCTGCTATTTTAAGAAAATAGCTACCAAGGTCGTCCAGCCCAGTAGCCTTGTTAGTAGATAACTGCTGGAGGCCAGTTCTAACAAAATTTTCAGAGATAGGGGGAATACAATAGGACACTCCAGATAGCAGCTTGGAATCAACGTAATAGGTAATACGCTCCCAGTTAGGTGGGTCAGAAGCATGATTTAAAGGCGACCGTAGTGAACTATTAAATAAACCACGGTTACTAAGTTACTCGACGTTTTATTTTCTTAACTTCCCCTCCCAACTAGATGAATACCTTCTCCTGTAAAAATAAAGGCGATGAGAAATACTTAACCTCATAAGGCGTCCAAGCAAATTAAAGCTGAAGGAATCTAAGCTTGTGCGTTGAAGCGCACGAGGAGGGCTTCCCTGCCGTTATTTCCTCACGTGCCTCGCTTCGCTTGTACTGATTCTTCATCCACACGGAGTATACTAAACAATAGTTAGCAACTTCACGGTGTTGGTATTTATTTCATCTTTTTCAATTTCATGCTAAGATTGTGGAGACAGTTTTGATGGCCAAAAGCTACGCTTATTCCCAGGGGCAATGAGCGCGGGGAAAATAAATTTTCACCAGAATTTATCAGTGCTCAGATGTTGCTTTCACTGATCTGAGATGAAGCAACCTTACAGCGTTTAGTTTCCCCAATTAGATCTAGCGATCTAAC
Source organism: Porites cylindrica (assembly GCA_964035525.1). NCBI lineage: Eukaryota > Metazoa > Cnidaria > Anthozoa > Scleractinia > Poritidae > Porites > Porites cylindrica. Next base: position 9,525,254 of record OZ037776.1, on the reverse strand, counting down.
GATCCATTGATCTAGCAATCTAGCGATCTAACGATCTAACGATCTAGCGATCTAATAATCTAGCGATATAACGATATAGCGATCTAACGATCAATCAGTCCATCGATCCAGCGATCTAACGATCTAAGGATCCAACGACCTAGCGATCTAACGATATAACGATCCATCGATCTAGGGATCTAACGAGGTGGGGATCTAACGATTTAGCGATCTAACGATCTAACGATACATTGACCTAGCCATCTAACGATCTAACGATCTAACGATCCATCGATCTGGGGATCTAACGAGGTAGCGATCTTACGATCTCACGATCTAGCGATCTAACGATCCATCGATCTAGCGATCTAACGATCTAACTATCTAGCGAACTAGCGATCTAAGAATCTAGCGATCCATCGCTCTAAAGATATAAAGATCTAGCGATCTAACGATCTAAAGATGTAACGATCTAAGGATCCATCGACCTAGCGATCTAACGATCTAACGATCCATCGATTAGGGATCTAACGAGGTGGCAATCTAACGATCTAGCGATCTAACGATCTAACGATCCATGGATCTAGCGATCTAACGATCCATCAATCTAGCGATCTAACGAACTAGGGATCTAACGATCTAACGATCTACCGATCCAACGATCTAGCGATCTAACGATCTAACGATCCATCGATCTAACGACCCATCGATCTAGCGATCTAACGATCTAGCGACGTAGCGATCTAGTGATCTAACCATCTAACGATCCAGCGATCTAACAATCTAGCGATCCATCGATCTAGCGATATAACGATCTAGCGATCTAACGATCAATCAGTCCATCGATCCAGCGATCTAACGATCTAGCAATCTAACGATCAAAAGATCTAAGGATCTAAGGATGCATCGACCTAGCGATCTAACGATCCAACGATCCATCGATCTAGGGATCTAACGAGGTGGCCATCTAACGATCTAACGATTCAACGATGTAGCAATGTAACGACCTAGCGATCTAACGATCTAACTATCCATCGATATAGCGGTCTAACGATCTAGCGATCTAACGATCTAACGATCTAGCGATCTAACAATCTAGCGATCCATCGATCTAGCGATATAACGATCTAGCGATCTAACGATCAATCAGTCCATCGATCTAGCGATCTAACGATCTAAGGATCCAACGACCTAGCGATCTAACGACATAACGATCCATCGATCTAGGGATCTAACCAGGTGGGGATCTAACGATTTAGCGATCTAACGATCTAACGATCTAACGATCCATCGATCTAGGAATCTAACGAGGTGGCGATATAACGATCTCACGATCTAGCAATCTAACGATCTCACGATCCATCGATCTAGCGATCTAACAATGTAGCAATCTATCGATCTAATGATCTAACGCTCTAGTGACCTAGCAATCTAGCGATCTAACGATCTAACGATCTAACGATCTAGCGATCTAACAATTTAGCGATACATCGATCTAGCGATATAACGATCTAGCGATCTAACGATCAAACAGTCAATCAATCCAGCGATCTAACGATCTAAGGATCCATCGACCGAGCGATCTAACGATCTAACGATCTATCGATCTAGGAATCTAACGAAGTGGCGATCCAACGATCTAGCGATCTAACGATCTAAGGATCCATCAATCTAGCAATCTAACGATCTAACGATCCAACGATCTTGCGATCTAACGATATAGCGATCCATCGATCTAGGGATCTAGCGAGCTGGCGATCTAACGATCAAGCGTTCTAACGATCTAACAATCTAGCAGTCTAACGATCTCACGATCCACCCATCTAGCGATCTAACGATGTAGCGATCTAACAATCTAGCGATCCATCGATCTAGCGATATAATAATTTAGCGATCTAACGATCAATCAGTCCATCGATCCAGCGATCTAACGATGTAAGGATACATCAACCTTGCGATCTAAGAATCCATCGATCTAAGGAACTAACGAGGTGGCGCTCTAGCGATCTAACGATCTAATGATCCATCGACCTAGCGATCTAACGATCTAACGATCCACCCATCTAGCGATCTAACGATGTAGCGATCAAACAATCTAGCGATCCATCGATCTAGCGATATAATAATTTAGCGATCTAACGATCAATCAGTCCATCGATCCAGCGATCTAACGATGTAAGGATACATCAACCTTGCGATCTAAGAATCCATCGATCTAAGGAACTAACGAGGTGGCGCTCTAGCGATCTAACGATCTAATGATCCATCGACCTAGCGATCTAACGATCTAACGATCCATCGATCTAGCGATCTAACGATCTAGCCATCCACCGATCTAACGATCCAACGATCTAGCGATCTAACGATATAGCGTTCTAACAATCTAACGAGCGAACGATCTAGCGATGTAACGATATAGCGATCTAACGATCTAACGATCCATCGATCTAGCGATCTAACGATCAAGCGATCTAACGATCTAACGATCTAGCAATCTAACGATCTAAAGATCCATCGATCTAGCGATCTAACGATCTATCGATCTAACAATCTAACGATCCATCGATCGAGCGATATAACGATCTACCGATCTAACGATTAACAATCCATCGATCTAGCGATCTAACGATCAAAAGATCTATCGATCTAGGGATCCAACGAGGTGGCGTTCTAACGATCTAACGATCCACCTATCTAGAAATCTAACGATATACCGATCCATCGATCTAGGGATCTAACGAGGTGGCGATCTAACGATCTAACGATTTATCGATCTAGCGATCTAGCGATCTAGCGATCTAACAATCTAGCGATCCATCGATCTAGCGATATAACGATCTAGGGATCTAACGATCAATCAGTCCATCGATCCAGCGATCTCACGATCAAAGGATTCATTAACCTAGCAATCTAAAAATCCATCGATCTAGGGATCTAACGAAGTGGCGATCTCACGATCTAATGATCCATTGATCTAGCGATCTAACGATATAGCTATCTAACGATCCATTGATCTAGCGATCTAACGATCTAGTGATCTAGCGATCTAACAATCTAACGATCTAGCTATCTAACAATCTAGCGATGCATCCATCTAGCGATATAAGGATCTAGCGATCTAACGATCAATCAGTCCATCGATCCAGCGATCTAACGATCTAACGATCCATTGATCTAGGGATCAGACGAGGTACCGATCTAACTATCTTGCGATCTATCGATCTAACGATCTAACGATCTAACGATCTAGCGATCTAACGATCTAACGATCCATCGATCTGGCGATCTAACGATTTGGCGATCTAACGATCTAACGATCCAACGATCTAGCGATGTAAGGATATAGCGATCTCACGATCTAACGATTCATCGATCTAGCGATCTAACAATCTAACGATCTAGTGATCTAACAATCTAGCGATCCATCGATCTAGCGATATAACGATCTTGCGATCTAACGATCAATCAGTCCATCGATCTAGCGATCTAACAATCTAGCGATCTAACGATCTAAAGATCTAACGATCTAACGATCCGACGATCTAGGGATCTAACGAGGTGGCGATCTAGCGATCTAACGATATAGCGTTCTAACAATCTAACGAACCAACGATCTAGCGATGTAACGATATAGCGATCAAACGATCTAACGATCCATCGATCTAGCGATCTAACGATCAAGCGATCTAACGATCTAACGATCTAGCAATCTAACGATCTAACGATCCATCGATCTAGCGATCTAACGATCTACCGATCTAACAATCTAGCGATCAATCGATCGAGCGATATAACGATCTAGCGATCTAACGATTAACAATCCAGCGATCTAGCGATCTAACGATCTAAAAATCTATCGATCTAGGGATCCAAAGAGGTGGCGTTGTAACGATCTAACGATCCATCTATCTAGAAATCTAACGATATAGCGATCCATCGATCTAGGGATCTAAGGAGGCGGCGATCAAACGATCTAACGATCTACCAATCTAACAATTTATCGATCTAGCGATCTAACAATCTAGCGATCCATCGATCTAGCGATATAACGATCTAGCGATCTAACGATCAAGCAGTCCATCGATCCAGCGATCTCACGATCAAAGGATTCATTAACCTAGCGATCTAACAATCCATCGATCTAGGGATCTAACGAAGTGGCGATCTAACGATTTAGCGATCTAACGATCTAACGATCTAGCGATCTAACAATCTAACGATCTAGCTATCTAACAATCTAGCGATCCATCCATCTAGCGACATAAGGATATAGCGATCTAATGATCCATTGATCTAGCGATCTAACGATCTAGTGATCTAGCAATCTAACGATCTAGCGATCTAACAATCTAACGATCTAGCTATCTAACAATCTAGCGATCCATCCATCTAGCGATATAAGGATCTGGCGATCTAACGATCAATCAGTCCATCGATCCAGCGATCTAACGATCTAACGATAAATTGATCTAGGGATCAGACGAGGTAGCGATCTAACTATCTTGCGATCTAACGATCTAACGATCTAAAGATCTAACGATCTAACGATCCGTCGATCTAGAGATCTAACGAGGTGGCGATCTAACGATCTAGCGATCTAACGCTCTAAGTATCTAGGAATTTAACGATCTAACGATCCATTGATCAAGCGATCTAACGATCTAGCGATCTAACAATCTAGCGATCATTCGATCTAGCGATCTAACGATCAATCCGTCCATCGATCCAGCGATCTAACGATCTAAGGATGCATCAATCTAGGGATCTAACGAGGTGGCGATCTAATTATCTACCGATCAAAAGATCTAGCGGTCTAACGATCTAACAATCCATCGATCAAGCAATTTAACGATCTAACGATCCATGGATCTAGCGATCTAACGATCTAACGATCTAACGATCTAACGATCCATCGATCTAGCGATCTAACGATCTAGCGATCTAACGATCTAGCGATCTAACGATCTAACAATCCAACGATCTAGCGATCTAACGATCTAGCGATCCATCGATCTAGGGATCTAGCGAGGTGGCGATCTAACGATCTTGCATTCTTACGATCTAACAATCTAGCAATCTAACGATCTAACGATCCCTCTATCTAGCGATCCAACGATCTAGCGATCTAACAATCTAGCGATCCATCGATCTAGCGATATAACAATCTAGCGATCTAACGATCAATTAGTCCATTGATCCAGCGATCTAACAATCTAAGGATCCATCAACCTTGCGATCTAACAATCCATCGATCTAGGGATCTAACGAGGTGGCGATCTAACGATCTAGTGATCTAACGATCTTGCGATCTAAGGATCTAGCGATCTAACGATCTAACTATCTAGCAATCTAACGATCTAACGATCCATTGATTTAGCGATCTAACGATTTAGCGATCTCACAATCTAGCGATCCATCGATCTAGAGATACACCGATCTAGTGATCTAACGATCTAACGATCAATCAGTCCATAGATCCAGCGATCTAAAGATCTAAGGATCCATCAACCTAGCGATCTAACAATCCATCGATCTAGGGATCTAACGAGGTGGCGATCTACCGATCTAGCGATCTAACGATCTAGCGATGTAACAATCTTGCGATCTAACCATCTAACGATCCATCGATCTAGCGATCTAACGATCTAGTGATCTAGCGATCTAACGATCTAGCGATCTAACAATCAAACGATCTAGCTATCTAACAATCTAGCGATCCATCCATCTAGCGATATAAGGATCTGGCGATCTAACGATCAATCAGTCCATCGATCCAGCGATCTAACGATCTAACGATAAATTGATCTAGGGATCAGACGAGGTAGCGATCTAACTATCTTGCGATCTAACGATCTAACGATCTAAAGATCTAACGATCTAACGATCCGTCGATCTAGAGATCTAACGAGGTGGCGATCTAACGATCTAGCGATCTAACGCTCTAAGTATCTAGGAATCTAACGATCCATTGATCAAGCGATCTAACGATCTAGCGATCTAACAATCTAGCGATCTAACAATCAATTCGTCCATCGATCCAGCGATCTAACGATCTAAGGATCCATCGATCTAGGGATCTAACGAGGTGGCGAGCTAATTATCTACCGATCAAAAGATCTAGCGATCTAACGATCTAACAATCCATCGATCAAGCAATCTAACGATCTAACGATTCATGGATCTAGCGATCTAACGATCTAACGATCTAACGATCCATCGATCTAGCAATCTAACGATCTAGCGATCTAACGATCTAACAATCCCACGATCTAGCGATCCATCGATCTAGGGATCTAGCGAGGTGGCGATCTAACGATCTTGCATTCTTACGATCTAACAATCTAGCAATCTAACGATCTAACGATCTAACGATCCCTCTATCTAGCGATCCAACGATCTAGCGATCTAACAATCTAGCGATCCATCGATCTAGCGATATAACAATCTAGCGATCTAACGATCAATTAGTCCATCGATCCAGCGATCTAACAATCTAAGGATCCATCAACCTTGCGATCTAACAATCCATCGATCTAGGGATCTAACGAGGTGGCGATCTAACGATCTAGTGATCTAACGATCTTGCGATCTAAGGATCTAGCGATCTAACGTTCTAACTATCTAGCAATCTAACGATCTAACGATCCATTGATTTTGCGATCTAACGATTTAGCGATCTCACAATCTAGCGATCCATCGATCTAGAGATACACCGATCTAGTGATCTAACGATCTAACGATCAATCAGTCCATAGATCCAGCGATCTAAAGATCTAAGGATCCATCAACCTAGCGATCTAACAATCCATCGATCTAGGGATCTAACGAGGTGGCGATCTACCGATCAAGCGATCTAACGATCTAGCGATGTAACAATCTTGCGATCTAACCATCTAACGATCCATCGATCTAGCGATCTAACGATCTAACGATCCATCGATCTAGGGATCTAACGAGGTGGCGATCCATCGATCTAGCGATATAACGATCTAGCAATCTAACGATCAATCAGTCCATAGATCCAGCGATCTAAAGATCTAAGGATCCATCAACCTAGCCATTTAACAATCCATCGATCTAGGGATCTAACGAGGTGGCGATTTACCGATCTAGCGATCTAACGATCTAGTGATCTTTAATCTTGCAATCTAACCATCTAACGATCCATTGATCTAGCGATCTAACGATCTAACGATCCATCGATCTAGGGATCTAACGAGGTGGCGATCTAACGATCTAGGGATCTAACGATCGAACGATCTAGGAATCAAACGATCTAACAATCCATCGATCTAGTGATCTAATAATCTAGCTATTCATCGATCTAGCGATCTAAAGATCTAGCGACCTAGCGATCTAGCCATTAAACGATCTAACGATCTAGCGATCTAACAATTTTGCGATCGATCGATCTAGCGATATAGCGATCTAGTGATCTAACGATCAATCAGTCTATCAATCCAGTGATCTAACGATCTTAAGATCTAACGATGTAAGGATCCATCGACCTAGCGATCTAACGATCTAACGATCTATCGGTCTAGGCATCTAAAGAGGTGGCGATCCAAAGATCTAGCGATCTAACGATCTATAGATCGATCGATCTAGGAATCTAACGATCTAGCGATCTAACGATCTAACCATGCAACGATCTAGCGATGTAACGATATAGCGATCTATCGATCTAGGGATCTAGCGAGGTGGCGATCTACCGATCTAGCGTTCTAACGATCTAACAATCTAGCAATCTAACGATCTAACGATCCATCCATCTAGCGACCTAAGGATCTAGCGATCTAACAATCTAACGTTCAATCAATCTAGCGATATAACAATGTAGCGATCCAACGATCAATCAGTCCATCGATTCAGCGATCTAACGATGTAAGAATCCATCAACCTTGCGATCTAAGAATCCATTGACCTAGGGATCTAACGAGGCTGCGATCTAACGATCTAGCGATCTAATGATCTTGCGATCTAACGATCTAGCGATCCATCGATCTAACGATCTAACGATCCATCGATCTAGTGATCTAACGATCTAGCCATCCAACGATCTAAAGATCCAACGATCTAGCGATCTAACGATCCAACGATCTAGCGATGTAACGATATAGCGATCTAACGATCTAACGATCCATCGATCTAGCGATCTAACGATCTAGCGATCTAACAATCTAGCGATCCATCGATCTAGCGATATAACGATCAATCAGTCCATCGATGCAGCGATCTAACTTTCTTGCGATCTAACGATATAACGATCTAACGATCCATCGATGTATTGATCTAACGAGGTGCCGATCTAACGATCTAGCAATCTGACGATCTAACGATCCATCGATCTAGCGATCTAACGATTAATCGATCTTTGGATCTAGCGATCTAACGATCTAAAGATCTAAAGATCTAAGGATCTAAAGATCTAAAGACCTAAGGATCCATCGACCTAGCGAGCTAACGATCTAACGATCTATCGATCTACGGATATAACGAGGTGGCGATCAAACGATCTAGCGATGTAACGATCTAACGATCCATTGATCTAGCAATCTAACGATATAGCGATACATCGATCTAGGGATCTAACGTGGTGGGGATCTAACGATCTAGCAATCTAACGATCTAACGATTCATCGATCTAGCGATTTAACAATCTAGCGATCCATCGATCTAGCCATATAACGATCTAGCGATCTAACGATCAAACAGTCCATCGATCCAGCGATCTTAAACGCTCTAAGGATCCATCAACCTAGCGATCTAACAATCCATCGATCTAGGGATCTAACGAAGTGGCGATCTAACGATATAGCGATCTAACGATCTAGCGATCTAACGACCTTGCGATCTAACGATCTAACGATCCATCGATCTAGCGATGTAACGATCTAACCATCGATCGCTCTAGCGATCCAACGATCCAACGATCTAGCGATATAACAATATAGCGATCTAACGATCCATTGATCTAGCGATCTAATGATATAACGATCTAACGATGCATTGATCTAGCGATCTAGCGATGTAACGATCTAGCGATCTAACAATCTAGCGATCCATCGATCCAGTGATATAACGATCTAGCGATCTAACGATGAATCTGTCCATCGATCCATCGATCTAACGATCTAAAGAGTTAACGATCTAAGATTCCATCGACCTAGCGATCTAACGATCTAACTATCCATCGATCTAGGGATCTCACGAGGTAGCGATCTAACGATCTTGCGATCTAACGATCTAACAATCTAGCGATGTAAGGATCTAACGATCCATCGATCTAGGAATCTAACGATCTAACGATCAATCGATCTAGGGATCTAACGAGGTGGCGATCTAACGATCTAACTATCTAGCAATCTAACGATGTAACGATCCATTGATTTAGCGATCTGACGATCTTGCGATAGATAGATAGATAGATAATCTTTATTTATCCACGGTACAAAATTCGTCAGCTTTAAAATGCCTAATACTAATATAATAAAAATATTTAAATAAAAAAGCTGCTTTCCACGAATGCCGTGCCTTACAGTTCTTTGAGTAATCGTTTAAATTGCCCAAGGGACTCTGCTTCCCTTAAGTTACAAGGAAGACTGTTCCAGAGAATGGCGCCACTATAGCTGAAACTGTTTTTGTAATAGTTTGTGCGCGGTAATGGAACATTGAGTTTATTTTCAGAGTCCCTTAGGTTATATGCGACTTCTCGCCTTTCAAATTTAGAACTAAGATAGTTTGGAGCCAACCCGTGCAGAGACCTGTAAACCATCGTAGCTCTTTGTAATTGTTGCTGGCAAGCTAGGTTTTTCCACCCTAGAAGTTTGAAAAGGTGACCAGCATCTACGTCATAGCTTGAGTAGGTGAAAACACGGGCTGCTCTGTTTTGTAGCTTTTGAACCTTATTCCGTAAGGTTATCCCACAGTTTCCCCAAACAATGTTGCAATAATCAAAGTGTGGCTGTATTAAAGCTTGATATATTAGTTGTAAGGTCGCCTGAGGGACAAGGTGCCTTATTCGTTTTATGGCCCCAATACCAGAAGCGACTTTCTTTGTTACTTTCTCGATATGGCCACTCCAATCAAGTCTGTCATCGATGGTCACTCCAAGTGATTTTGCAGTAGTGACCTGGCTAACTTCAAAATCATTAATTGCAAATGTCGGGGACTCTGTGAGAGTACTTAGCCTCTGCCTAGATCCGATAAGCATAAATTCGGTTTTAGTCATATTTAGAGTAAGTTTGTTTGCTCTCAGCCAAGTGTGAACATTTTCTAAATCTTGATTTAGATGCAACTGAATATTGTCTGCATTATCACCTGCGTACGTAAGGTGGGTGTCATCAGCGTACATCCTCGGCTCACAATTTGAAAGACACTTTGGAAGATCGTTGATGCATAACAGAAATAATAATGGACCTAAAATCGTCCCCTGGGGAACACCACAACTTAATAAACAGCTTTGAGAGAGCGTTCCGTTGATGGAGCACATTTGAGTACGATTCTCTAAATACGACTTAAACCATTGGTGCGCGTTACCATTTATGCCGTAATTGCTTAATTTTGATAAAAGGATCTCATGGTCAACTGTGTCGAAGGCCTTTTTGAGATCTAAGAAAACAACGGCGTTGATTTTACCGCGGTCAATATTGTACGCCCAAGTGTCCGTGGCCTCAAGGAGAGCCGTGACAGTTGAGTGAATAGCGCGAAAGCCTGATTGGTATTTACAGATTATATTGTGCTCTTCTAGGTAGGCATATAATTGATCATAGACGATTCTTTCAAAGACCTTGGCCATAACTGAGATCACCGAAATTGGACGATAATTGTTTAAGTCGTCCCGATCGCCTTGTTTAAAAAGTGGGGTGACCTTTGCGCACTTCCAGTCATCCGGAAATATGCCTTGACTTATTGACTGGTTAAAAATAACAATCTAACGATCCATCGATCTAGCGATATAACGATCTAGCGATCTAACGATCAATCAGTCCATCGATCCAGCAATCTAACGATCAAGCGATCTAACGATCTAACGATCCATCGATCTAGAGATCTAACGAGGTGGCGATCTAACGATCTAGCGATCTAACGATCTAACTATCTAGCAATCTAACGATCTAAGAATCCATTGATCTAGCGATCTAACGATCTGGCGATCTAACAATCTAGCGATCCATCGATCTACCGATCTAACGATCAATCAGTCCATCGATCCAGCGATCTAACGATCTAAGGATCCATCAACCTAGCGATCTAACAATCCATCGATCTAGGGATCTAACGAGGTGGCGATCTAACGATCTAGCGATCCACCAAAGTAGCGATCTAACGCTCTAACGATCCATCGATCTAGCGATTTAACGATCCAACGATCCAGCGATCTAACGATATAGCGATCTAACGATCCATCGATCTAGCGATCTAACGATCCAACGATCCAGCGATCTAACGATATAGCGATCTAACGATCCATTGATCTAGCGATCTATGCATCCATTGATCTAGCGATCTATGCATCCATTGATCTAGCGATCTAACGACCCATCGATCTCACGATCTAACGATCTAACGAACCAACGATCTAGCGATGTAACGATATAGCGATCTAACGATCTAACGATCCATCGATCTAGCGATCTAAGGATCTAGCGATCTAACAATCTAACGATCTAGTGATCTAACAATCTAGCCATCCATCGATCTAACGATATAACGATCTAGGGATCTAACGATCAATCAGTCCATCGATCCAGCGATCTAACGATCTAGCGATCTAACAATCTAAAGATCTCACGATCTAACGATCCATCGATCTAGGGATCTAACAAGGTGGCGATTTAACCATCTAACGATCTAGCAATCTAACGATCTAACGATCCATCGATCTAGCGATTTAACGATCTAGCGATCTAACAATCTAGCCATCCATCGATCTAGCGATATAACGATCTAGTGATCTAACGATTAATCAATCCATCGATCTAGCGATCTAACGATCTAAGGATCCATCGATCTTGGGATCTAATGAGGTGGCGATGTAATTATCTACCGATCAAACAATCTAGCGATCTAACGATCCATCGATCCATCGATCTAGCAATCTAACGATCTTACGATCCACGGATCTAGCGATCTAACAATCTAGCGATCTAACCGTCTAACGATCCATCCATCTAGCAATCTAACGAACTATCGATCTAACGATGTAACAATCCAACGATCTAGCGATCTGACGATATAGCGATCCATCGATCTAGGGATCTAGTGAGGTGGGGATCTAACGATCTAGGGATCTAACGATCTAACGATGTAGAAATCTAACCATCTTACGATTCATCGATCTAGCGATCTAACGATCTAGCGATCCATCGATCTAGCGATCTAACGATCTAACGATCCATCAATCTAGCAGTCTAACGATTTAGCGATCTAACGATCCAACGATCTAGCGATGTACGGATATAGCGATCTAACGACTAACGATCCATCGCTTTAGCAATCTAACGATCTAGCGACCTAACAATCTAACGATCTAGTGATCTAACAATCTAGCGATCCATCGATCTAGCGATATAACGATCTAGCGATCTAACAATCAATCAGTCCATCGATCCAGAGATCTAACGATCTAACGATCTAGCGATATAACAATCTAGCGATCTAACGATCAATCAGTCCATTGATCTAGCGATCTAACAATCTAACGATCTCCGGATCGAACGAGGTGGCGATCTAACGATCTTGTGATCAAAGAGCTACGATGGTTTACAGGTCTCTGCACGGGTTGGCTCCAAACTATCTTAGTTCTAAATTTGAAAGGCGAGAAGTCGCATATAACCTAAGGGACTCTGAAAATAAACTCAATATTCCATTACCGCGCACAAACTATTACAAAAACAGCTTCAGCTATAGTGGTGCCATTCTCTGGAACAGTCTTCCTTGTAACTTAAGGGAAGCAGAGTCCCTTGGGCAATTTAAACGATTACTCAAAGAACTGTAAGGCACGGCATTCGTGGAAAGCAGCTTTTTTATTTAAATATTTTTATTATATTAGTATTAGGCATTTTTAAAGCTGACGAATTTTGTACCGTGAATAAATAAAGATTATCTATCTATCTATCTATCTGATCTAACGATCTAGCGATCTAACGATCTAACCATCCATCGATCTAGCGATCTAACGATCTAACGATCTAGCGATCTAACGATCTAGCCATCCAACGATCTAACGATCCAACGATCTAGCGATCTAACGATCTAACGATCTAGCGATCTAACGATCTAACGATCTAGCGATCTAACAATCTAGCGATCCATTAATCTAGCGATATAACGGTCTAGCAATCTAACGATTAATCATTCCATCGATCTAGCGATCTAACAATCTAAATTTCTAAAGATCTAAGGATAAATCGATCTAGCGATCTAACGATCCATCGATCTAGCAATCTAACGATATAGCAATCCATCGATCTAGGGATCTAACGAGGTGGGGATCTAACGATCTAGGGATCTAACGATCTAACGATGTAGAAATCTAACCATCTTACGATTCATCGATCTAGCGATCTAACGATCTAGCGATCCATCGATCTAGCGATCTAACGATCTAACGATCCATCAATCTAGCAGTCTAACGATTTAGCGATCTAACGATCCAACGATCTAGCGATGTACGGATATAGCGATCTAACGACTAACGATCCATCGCTTTAGCAATCTAACGATCTAGCGACCTAACAATCTAACGATCTAGTGATCTAACAATCTAGCGATCCATCGATCTAGCGATATAACGATCTAGCGATCTAACAATCAATCAGTCCATCGATCCAGAGATCTAACGATCTAAAGATCTAACAATCTAACGATCCATCGATCTAGGGATCTAACGAGGTGGCGATATAACGATCTAGCGATCTAACGATCTAACTATCTAGCAATCTAACGATCTAACGATCCATTGATATGGCGATCTAACGATCTAGCGGTCTAACAATCTAGTGATCCATCGATCTAGCGATATAACGATCTAGCGATCTAACGATCAATCAGTTCATCGATCCAGTGATCTAACGATCTAAGGATCCATCAACCTTGCGATCTAACAATCCATCGATATAGGGATCTAACGAGGTGGCAATCTACCGATCTAGCGATCTAACGATCTAGCGATCTAACAATCTTGCGATCTAAAGATCTAAGGATCCATCGATCTAGCGATCTAACGATCTAAGATTCCATCCACCTATCGATCTAACGATCTAACGATCCATCGATCTAGGGATCTAATGAGGTAGCGATCTAACGATTTAACGATCTAGCGATGTAATGATATAGCGATCTAACGATCTAACGATCCATCGATCTAGCGATCTAACGAACTAGCGATCTAACCATCTAACGATCTAGTGATCTAACAATCTAGCGATCCATCGATCTAGCGATATAACGATCTAGCGATCTAACGATTAATCAATCCATCGATCTAGCGATCTAACAATCTAAAGATCTAAAGATCTAAGGATCCATCGACCTAGCGATCTAACGATCTATTGATCTAGGGATCTAACGAGGTGGCGATCTAACGATATAGCGATCTAACGATTCATCGATCTAGCAATCTAACGATATAGCGATCCATCGATCTAGGGATCTAACGAGGTTGGTACATAACGAGCCGCACCGTCTTAGCAACCAAAAAAATTTTGTTTATCTAGCTGAGATAGGGGACTAAAAGTCCCCTATCTCAGCTGGATACTCAGAAGCTTGTAACATTCACTATTCCATTTATCTCTGATCATATTTCGCATCTAATACGATAGAGGCGTCAATTTTCGCACCATCATGTCATCATTCTAGGGCGAGAAATTTAATTAAAGCGCGGCATTCAACTAATGTACGGCTCAGGTTTCGGCTAAAATTATTCAGTGCCGTCAAAGAAAAAAACATATTATTAAGGTCTGCGTATAAAGTCGATCACATTGCTAACACAGACAAAAACGCTTAAATATCTGCTACAAAATGAACGGCTGAGTTTGTTTTTTCTACGGGTCAAACTGCTACTATATATCCCAGAAGCGCTCAGGCATAATAATATGCCAGGACTTCTACCTGGATGAACCAGAAAGGATATAGAACAACTGCCTAATTTTTTTTTTAAAGCTACGGGTCGATATGCTAAACGTGTTATATATCCTAGAAGCGCTCAGGCATAATAATATGCCAGGACTTCTACCTGGATGAACCAGAAAGGATATAGAACAACTGCCTAATTTTTTTTCGCGGCTACGGGTTGAAATGCTAAACGTGTTATATATCCTAGAAGC
Organism: Porites cylindrica; assembly: GCA_964035525.1. Taxonomy (NCBI): domain Eukaryota; kingdom Metazoa; phylum Cnidaria; class Anthozoa; order Scleractinia; family Poritidae; genus Porites; species Porites cylindrica. The sequence continues at coordinate 9,509,946 of OZ037776.1, read as the reverse complement.
GCTCAGGCATAATAATAACATGCCAGGACTTCTACCTGGATGAACCAGAAAGGATATAGAACAACTGCCTAATTTTTTTTTTTTTTTTTACGGCTACGGGTTAAAATGCTAAACGTGTTATATATCCTAGAAGCGCTCAGGCATAATAATAACATGCCAGGACGTCTACCTGGATGAACCAGAAAGGATATAGAACAACTGCCTAATTTTTTTTTTTTATACGGCTACGGGTCGAAATGCTAAACGTGTTATAATTATATATCCTGGAAGCGCTCAGGCATAATGATATCATGCCAGGACTTCTACTTGGATGAACCAGAAAGGCTATAGAACAACTGCCTAATTTTTGTTTTTTTTTACGGCTACGGGTTAAAATGCTAAACCTGTTATATATCCTAGAAGCGCTCAGGCATAATAGTAACATGCCAGGACTTCTACCTGGATGAACCAGAAAGGATATAGAACAACTGCCTAATTTTTTTTTTTACGGCTACGGGTCGAAATGCTTAACCTGTTATATATCCTAGAAGCGCTCAGGCATAATGATATCATGCCAGGACTACTACCTGGATGAACCAGAAAGGATATAGAACAACTGCCTAATTTTTGTTTTTTTTTACGGCTACGGGTCGAAATGCTAAACGTGTTATATATCCTAGAAGCGCTCAGGCATAATAATAACATGTCAGGACTTCTACCTGGATGAACCAGAAAGGATATAGAACAACTGCCTAATTTTTTTTTTTATACGGCTACGGGTCGAAATGCTAAACGTGTTATATATCCTAGAAGCGCTCAGGCATAATGATATCATGCCAGGACTTCTACCTGGATGAACCAGAAAGGCTATAGAACAACTGCCTAATTTTTGTTTTTTTTTTTTACGGCTACGGGTTAAAATGCTAAACGTGTTATATATCCTAGAAGCGCTCAGGCATAATAATAACATGCCAGGACTTCTACCTGGATGAACCAGAAAGGATATAGAACAACTGCCTAATTTTTTTTTTTTACGGCTACGGGTCGAAATGCTAAACCTGTTATATATCCTAGAAGCGCTCAGGCATAATGATATCATGCCAGGACTACTACCTGGATGAACCAGAAAGGATATAGAACAACTGCCTAATTTTTGTTTTTTTTTTACGGCTACGGGTTAAAATGCTAAACCTGTTATATATCCTAGAAGCGCTCAGGCATAATGATATCATGCCAGGACTTCTACCTGGATGAACCAGAAAGGATATAGAACAACTGCCTAATTTTTGTTTTTTTTTTACGGCTACGGGTTAAAATGCTAAACGTGTTATATATCCTAGAAGCGCTTAGGCATAATGATATGCCAGGACTTCTACCTGGATGAACCAGAAAGGATATAGAACAACTGCCTAATTTTTTTTTTTACGGCTACGGGTCGAAATGCTAAACGTGTTATAATTATATATCCTAGAAGCGCTCAGGCATAATGATATCATGCCAGGACTTCTACCTGGATGAACCAGAAAGGATATAGAACAACTGCCTAATTTTTTTTTTAAAGCTACGGGTCGATATGCTAAACGTGTTATATATCCTAGAAGCGCTCAGGCATAATAATATGCCAGGACTTCTACCTGGATGAACCAGGAAGGATATAGAACAACTGCCTTTTTTTTCTACGCGTCGAAGTTTTAAACGTGTTATTCTTAGAAGCGCTCAGGCTTAATAATATGCCAGGTTTCCAGCGACTGATTTTAGCTGATTTTGCGGTGCGCAAGAATGGATAATTTACCCGACTTGTAAACAGATATTTCCTTTAGCCGATTGTGTCTCATGCGGGAGAATGTCATGTCTGCGTTGATTTGTTTCTACTGAAGTTTTATCAAAGGAAGCTTAAGCGAAAATAGGGAGATCGCAATTTATACTCTTACGAACTATAAATTAGGGCTGACCTGGAAGACGCGTTGAATTGTGCCGCCATCCTTCAAAATATAATCTGGCTGCGTTTAGGGGGACAATTTCCTCTTCCATCCAGATTTACTTGGTATATGTGTTTGCGAGAATCTTCAGACAAAGAATTGGGTATACACTGATTCGAATGGCTTGGCGATACTAAGTGGTTAAGTCTACTTACCGATTACAACATGTTTTGGAAGTATTGAGAAGCGCGCCAAACGAGGTGGTCACAGCGTTCTCGGGCGAACACGGCGCGACCTGGATTGATAAAATTACCATTACATGCAGCTATCATGCCAGTGATTTCTCCTTTCGTCGCATAGTGAATAGTTTGTGAGCACATCCTCGACTCTCGAAACATTTGTCTTGCGCCGCTATAGAATTCGAAGTTTCTTCTCCCGCGAACCATAGGTACATTTCCCGCTTAACATAATGTTTGATAATTTATGCAAAAGTTGACCTCGTGAAAGTCAGCAATGCATTAATCGACTCAAAAATAAACAGACTTCCTACAGGGTTTTGAACACGGTTTTAATTAAAGTACTTTACGAGCGCTGCGGTAGTTGACCGCAAAAGTGTTACGGTGATGGATACTCAACTGGATGATTACGTCACTTCATAGCAACCAGTCGGTACGAATTTTTAACTTCCGGAGCGCTGAGGCTCGTAGTGCTAACCATCTAGCGATCTAACGATCTAACGATTCATCGATCTACCCATCTAACAATCTAGCGATCCATCGATCTAGCGATGTAACGATCTAGCGATCTAACGATCAAACAGTCCATCGATCCAGCGATCTAACGATCTAAGGATCCAAGTACCTAGCGATCTAACAATCCATCGATCTAGGGATCTAACGAAGTGGCGATCTAACGATCTTGCGATCAAACGATCTAACGATACATCGATCTAGCGATCTGACGATCTAACCATCGATCGATCTAGCGATCCAACGATCCAACGATCTAGCGATCTAACAATATAGCGATCTAACGATCCATTGATTTAGCGATCTAACGATCCATTGATCTCGCGATCTAGCGATCTAGGGATCTAACGATCTAACAATCTAGCGATCCATCGATCTAGCGATCAAACGATCTAGCGATCTAACGATCAATCAGTCCATCGATCCAGCGATCTAACGATCTAAGATTCCATCGACCTAGCGATCTAACGATCTAACGATCCATCGATCTAGGGATCTAACGAAGTAGCGATCTAACGATCTTGCGATGTAACGATCTAACGCCCTAACGATCTAGCGATCTAACGATCTAACGATCCATCGATCTAGCAATCTCACGATTTAGCTATCTAACGATCTAACGATCCAACGATCTAGCAATGTAAGGATATAGCGATCTAACGACTAACGATCCATCGCTTTAGCAACCTAACGATCTAGCGATCTAACAATCTAACGATCTAGTGATCTAACACTCTAGCGATCCATCGATCTAGGGATCTAACGAGGTGGCGATATAACGATCTACCGATCTAACGATCAATCAGTCCATCGATCCAGCGATCTAACGATCTAAGGATCCATCAACCTAGCGATCTAAAAATCCATCGATATAGGCATCTAACGAGGTGGCAATCTACCGATCTGGCAATCTAACGTTCTAGCGATCTAACAATCTTTCGATCTAAAGATCTAACGATCCATCGATCTAGCGATCTAACGATCTAACGATCCATCGGTCTAGCGATCTAACGATCCAACGATCTAGCGATCTAACGATATACCGATCTAACGATCCATTGATCTAGCGATCTAACGATCCATCGATCTCGCGATCTAAGGATCTAACGATCCAACCATCTAGCGATCTAACGATATAGCGATCTAACGATCTAACGATCCATCGATCTAGCAATCTAAAGATCTAGCGATCTAACAATATAACGATCTAGTGATCTAAAAATCTAGCGATCCATCGATCTGGAGATATAACGATCTAGCGATCTAACGATCAATCAGTCCATCGATCCAGCGATCTAACGATCTACCGATCTACAATCTAAAGATCTAACGATTTAACGATCCATCGATCTAGGGATCTAACAAGGTGGCGATCTAACGATCCATCGATCTAGCGATCAAACCATCTAGCGACCTAGCGATCTAGCGATCTAACGATCTAGCGATCCATCGATCTAGCGATAAAACGATCTAGCGATCTAAAGATCAATCAGTCCATTGATCCTGCGATCTATCGATCTAGCGATCTAACGACCCAAAAATCTAAAGATCTAAGGATCCATCGATCTAAGGATCTAAGGAGGTGGCGATCTAACGATCTAGCGATCTAACGATCTAACGATCTAGCAATCTAACGATCTAACCATCCATTGATCTAGCGATCTAACGATCTAGCGATCTAACGATCTAACGATCTAGCAATCTAATGATCTAACCATCCATGGATCTAGCGATCTAACGATCTAACTATCTAGCAATCTAACGATCTAACCATCCATGGATCTAGCGATCTAAAAATCTAACGATCCATCGATCTAGCGATCTAACGATCCAGCGCCCTAGCGATCTAGCGATCTAACGATCTAACGATCTAACGATCTAGCGATCTAACAATCTACCGATCCATCAATCTAGCGATATAACGAGCTAGAGATCTAACGATCAATCAGTCCATTGAGCCAGCGATCTAACGATCTAGCAATCTAACGATCTAACGATCCATCGATCTAGGAATCTAACGAAGTGGCGATCCAACGATCTAGCGATCTAACGATCTAAGGATCCATCGACCTAGCAATCTAACGATCTAATGATCCAAGGATCTTGGGATCTAACGATGTAGCGATCCATCCATCTAGGGATCTAGGAAGGTGGCGATCTAACGATCAAGCGTTCTAACGATCTAACAATCTAGCAATGTAACGATCTAACGATCCATTCATCTAGCGATCTAACGATCTAGCGATCTAACATTCTAGCGATCCATCGATCTAGCGATATAAAAATTTAGCGATCTAACGATCAATCAGTCCATCGATCCAGCGATCTGACGATGCAAGGATACATCAACCTTGCGATCTAAGAATCCATCGATCTAAGGATGTAACGATCTTGCGATCTTGCGATCTAACGATCTAGTGATCTAACGATCTAACGCTCCATCGATCTAGCAATCTAACGATCTAGCCATCCAACGATCTAACGATCCAACGATCTAGCGATCTAACGATATAACGTTCCAACAATCTAACGAGCCAACGATGTAGCGATGTAACGATATAGCCATCTAACGATATAACGATCCATCAATCTAGCGATCTAACGATCAAGCGATCAAACGATCTAACGATCTAGCGATCTAACAATCTAGCGATCCATCGATCTAGCGATATAACGATAAATCAGTCCATCGATGCAGCGATCTAACCCTCTAGCGATCTAAAGATCAAACGGTCTAACGATCCATCGATCTAGGGATCTGACGAGGTGCCGATCTAACGATCTAGCGATCTAACGATCTAACGATCTAAGAATCTAGCGATCCATCGATCGAGCAATATAACGATCTAGCGATTTAACGATTATCAATCCATCGATCTAGCGATCTAACGATCTAAAGATCTATGGATCTAGGGATCCAACGAGGTGGCGTTCTAACGATCTAGCGATCTAACGATCTAACGATCCATCTATCTAGAAATCTAACGATATAGCGATCCATCGATCTAGGGATCTAACGAGGTGGCGATCTAACGATCTTGCGATGTAACGATCTAGCGATCTAACGATCTAACGATCTAACGATCTAGCAATCTAACGATCTAACGATTTATCGATCTAGCGATCTATCGATCTAGCGATCTAACAATCTAGCGATCCATCGATCTAGCGATATAACGATCTAGCGATCTAACGATCAATCAGTCCATCGATCCAGCGATCTCACGATCTAAGGATTCATCAACGTAGCGATCTAACAATTCATCGATCTAGGGATCTAACGATCTAGCGATCTAACGATCTAAAGATCTACCGATCTAAGATTCCATCGACCTAGCGATCTAACGATCTTACGATCCATCGATCTAGGGATCTAACGAGGTAGCGATCTAACGATCTTGCGATCTAACGATCTAACGAAATAACGATAGAGCGATCTAACGATCTAACGATCCAATGATCTAGCGATCTAAAGATATAGCGATCTAATGATCCATTGATCTAGCGATCTAACGATCTAGTGATCTAGCGATCTAGCGATCTAGCGATCTAACAATCTAACGATCTAGCTATGTAACAACCTAGCGATCTATCGATCTAGCGATATAAGGATCTAGCGATCTAACGATCAATCACTCCATCGATCCAGCGATCTAACGATCTAGCGATCTAACTATCTAACGATCGATGGATCTGGCGATCTAACGATTTAGCGATTTAACGATCTAACGATCCAACGATCTAGCGATGTAATGATATAGCGATCTAACGATCTAACGATTCATCGATCTAGCGATCTAACAATCTAACGATCTAGTGATCTAACAATCTAGCGATCCATCGATCTAGCGATATAACGATCTTGCGATCTAACGATCAATCAGTCCATCGATCCAGCGATCTAACGATCTAACGATTCGTCGATCTAGGGACCTAACGAGGTGGCGATCTAACGATCTAGCGATCTAACGCTCTAACTATCTAGGAATCTAACGATCTAACGATCCATTGATCTAGCGATCTAACGATCTAGCGATCTAACAATCTAGCGATCATTCGATCTAGCGATATAACGATCTAGCGATCTAACGATCAATCAGTCTATCAATCCAGCGATCTAACGATCTAAGGATCCATCGATCTAGGGATCTAACGAGGTGGCGATCTAATTATCTACCGATCAAAAGATCTAGCGATCTAACGATCTAACAATCCATCGAATCAAGCAATCTAACGATCCATGGATCTACCGATCTAACGATCTAACGATGTAAAAATCCAACGATCTAGCGATCTAACGATATAGCGATCCATCGATCTAGGGATCTAGCGAGGTAGCGATCTAACGATCTTGCATTCTAACGAACTAACAATCTAGCAATCTAACGATCTAACGATCCATCTATCTAGAGATCTAACGATCTAGCGATCTAACAATCTAGCGATCCATCGATCTAGCGATATAACAATCTAGCGATCTAACGATTAATCAGACCATCGATCCAGCGATCTAACAATCTAAGGATCCATCAACCTTGCGATCTAACAATCCAACGATCTATCGATCTAACGAGGTGGCGATCTAACGATCTAGCGATCTAACGATTAATCGATCCATCAAACTAGCGATCTAACGATTAATCAATCCATCGAACTAGCGATCTAACGATCTATCAATCTATGGATCTAACGAGGTGGCGATCTAAGGATCGAACGATCCATCGATCTAGCAATATAACGATATAGCGATCCATCGATCTAGGGATCTAACGAGGTGGGGATCTAACCATCTAGCGATCTAACGATCTAACAATGTAGAAATCTAACGATCTAACGATTCCTCGATATAGCGATCTAACAATATAGCGATCCATCGATCTAGCGATATAACGATCTAGCGACCTAACGATCAAACAGTCCATCGATCCAGCGATCTAACGATCTAAGGGTGCAACTACCTAGCGATCTAACAATCCATCGATCTAGGGATCTAACAAAGTTGGGATCTAACGATCTAGCGATCTAACGATCTTGCGATCTAACGATCTAACGATCCATCGATCTAGCGAGCTAACGATCTAACGATCGATCGATCTAGCGATCCAACGATCCAACGATCTATCGATCTAACAATATAGGGATCTAACGATCCATTGATCTAGCGACCTAACGATATAGCGATCTAACGATCCATTGATATAGGGATCTAGCGATCTAACAATCTAGCGATCCATCGATCTAGCGATATAATGATCTACCGATCTAGCGATCAATCAGTCCATCGATCCAGCGATCTAACGATCTAAGATTCCATCGACCTAACGATCTAAAGATCTAACGATCCATCAATCTAGGGATCTAACGAGGTAGCGATCTAACGATCTTGCCATCTAACGATCTAAGGTTCGAACGATCTAGCGATCTAACGATCTAACAATCCATCGATCTAGCGATCTAACAATCTAACGATCCATCAATGTAGCAATCTAACTATTTAGCGATCTAACGATCTAACGATCCAACGATCTAGGGATGTAAGGATATAGCGATCTAACGATCTAAGGACCTAACGATCCATCGATCTAGCGATCTTTGGTTTCAGCGATCTAATAATCTAACGATCTACTGATCTAAGAATTTAGCGATCCATCGATCTTGCGATATAACGATCTAGCGATCTAACGATCAATCAGTCCATCGATCAGGCGATCTAACGATCTAACGATCAATCGATCTCGGGATCTAACGAAGTGGCGAACTTACGATCTAGCGATCTAACGATCTAAGTATCTAGCAATCTAACGATCTTACGATCCATTGATTTAGCGATCTAACGATCTAGCGATCTAACAATCTAGCGATCCATCGATCTAGCGATATAACGATCTAGCAATCTAACGATCAATCAGTCCATAGATCCAGCGATCTAAAGATCTAAGGATCCATCAACCTAGCCATCTGACAATCCATCGATCTAGGGATCTAACGAGGTGGCGATCTACCGATCTAGCGATCTAACAATCTTGCGATCTAACCATCTAACGATCCATCGATCTAGCGATCTAACGATCTAACGATCCATCGATCTAGGGCTCTAACGAGGTGGCGATCTAACGATCGAACGATCTAGGAATCTATTGATCCAACAATCCATCGATCTAGTGATCTAACAATCTAGCGATCCATCGATCTAGCGATCTAACAATCTAGTGACCTAGCGATCTAGCCATTAAACGATCTAACGATTTAGCGATCTAACAATTTTGCGATCGATCGATCTAGCGATATAGCGATCTAGTGATCTAACGATCAATCAGTCTATCAATCCAGCGATCAATCGATCTTTAGATCTAACGATCTAAGGATCCATCGACCTAGCGATCTAACGATCTAACGATCTATCGATCTAGGGATCTAACGAGGTGGCGATCCAACGATCTAGCGATCTAACGATCTAAAGATCCATCGATCTAGCAATATAACGATCTAGCGATCTAACGATCTAACGATGCAACGATCTAGCGATGTAACGATATAGCGATCTATCGATCTAGGGATCTAGCGAGGTGGCGATCTACCGATCTAGCGTTCTAACGATCTAACAATCTAGCAATCCAACGATCTAACGATCCATCCATCTAGCGATCTAACGATCTAGCGATCTAAGAATCTAGCGATCTAACGATCAATCAGTCCATCAATTCAGCGATCTAACGATGTAAGGATCCATCAACCTTGCGATCTAAGAATCCATCGACCTAGGGATCTAACGAGGTTGCGATCTAACGATCTATCGATCTAACGATCTTGCAATCTAACGATCTAGCGATCTAACGATCTAACGATCTAACGATCCATCGATCTAACAATCCAACGATCTAGCGATCTAACGATATAGCGATCTAACGATCGAACGATCCATCGATCAAGCGATCTAACGATCTAGCGATCTAACGATCTAAAGATCTAGCGATCTAACAATCTAGCGATCCATCGATCTAGTGATATAACGATCAATCAGTCCATCGATGCAGAGATCAAACTTTCTTGCGATCTAACGATCCATCGATCTATTGATCTAACCAGGTGGCGATCTAACGATCTAGAAATCTAACGATCTAGCAATCTAACGATCCATCGATCTAGCGATATACCGATCTAGTGATCTAACGATTAATCGATCCATGGATCTAGCGATCTAACGATCTAAAGATCTAAAGATCTAAGGATCCATCGACCTAACGAGCTAACGATCTAACGATCTATCGATCTACGGATCTAAGGAGGTGGCGATCAAACGATCAAGCGATCTAACGATGTAACGATCCATTGATCTAGCAATCTAACGATATAGTGATACGTCGATCTAGGGATCTAACGAGGTGGGGATCTAACGATCTAGCGTTCTAACGATCTAACGATCTAGCAATCTAACGATCTAACGATTCATCGATCTAGCGATTTAACAATCTAGCGATCCATCGATCTAGCGATATAACGATCTAGCGATCTAACGATCAAACAGTTCATGTATCCAGCCATCTAACGCTCTAAGGACCCATCAACCTAGCGATCTAACAATCCATCGATCTAGGGTTCTAACGAAGTGGCGATCTAAGGATATAACGATCTAACGATCTACCGATCTAACGATCTTGCGATCTAACGATCTAACAATACATCGATCTAGGGATCTAACGAAGTGGCCATCTAACGGTATAGCGATCTAACGATCTTGCGATCTAACAATCTAACGATCCAACGATCTAGCGATCGAACAATATAGCGATCTAACGATCCATTGATCTACCGATCTAATGATATAGCGATCTAACGATCCATTGATCTAGCGATCTAACGATCTAGTGATTTAGCGATCTAGCGATCTAACGATCTAGCGATCTAACAATCTAGCAATCCATCGATCTAGCGATATAACGATCTAGCAATCTAAGGATCAATCAGTCCAACGATCCATCGATCTAACGATCTAAAGAGCTAACGATCAAAGATTCCATCGACCTAGCGATCTAACGATCTAACGATCCATCCGTCTAGGGATCTAACGATCCTGCGTTCTAACGATGTAACAATCTAGCGATGTAAGAATCTAACGATCAATCGATCTAGGGATCTAACGATAGAGCGATCTAACGATCTAACTATCTAGCAATCTAACGATGTAACGATCCATTGATTTAGCGATCTAACGATCTTGCGATCTAACAATCTAAAGATCCATCGATCTAGCGATATAACGATCTACCGATCTAACGATCAATCAATCTATCGATCCAGAATTCTAACGATCTAAAGATCTAACGATCTAACGATCCATCGATCTAGAGATATAACGAAATGGCGATGTAACGATCTAGCGATCTAACGATCTAACTATCTAGGAATCTAACGATCTAAGAATCCATTAATCTAGCGATCTAACAATCTAGCGATCCATCGATCTCGCGATGTAACGATCTAGCGATCTAACGATCAATCAGTCCATCGATCCAGCGATCTAACGATCTAAGGATCCATCAACCTAGCGATCTAACAATCCATCGATCTAGGGATCTAACGAGACGCGATCTAACAATCTAGCGATCAAACGATCTACCGATCTAACGATATTGCGATCTAACCATCTAACGATCCATCGATGTTGCGATCTAACGATCCAACGATCCAGCGATCTAACGATATAGCGATATAACGATCCATTTATCTAGCGATCTAACGAGATAGCGATCTATGGATTCTTTGATCTAGCGATCTAACGATCCATCGATATCGCGATCTAACGATCTAACGAACCAACGATCTAGCGATGTAACGATATAGCGATCTAACGATCTAACGATCCATCGATCTGGCGATCTAAGGATCTAGCGATCTCACAATCTAACACTCTAGTGATCTAACAATCTAGCGTTCCATCGATCTAGCGATATAACGATCTAGCGATCTAACGATCAATCAGTCCATCGATCCAGCGATCTAACGATCTAGCGATCTAACAATCTAAACATCTCACGATCGAACCATCCATCGATCTAGGGATCTAACGAGGTGGCGACCTAACCATCTAACGATCTAGCAATCTAACGATCTAACGATCCATCGATCTAGCGATTTAACGATCTAGCGATCTAAGAATCTAGCGATCCATCGATCTAGCGATATAACAATCTAGTGATCTAACGATTAATCAATCCATCCATCTAGCGACCTAACGATCTAAGGATCCATCGATCTTGGGATCTAACGAGGTGGCGATCTAATTATCTACCGATCAAACGATCTAGTGATCTAACGATCTAACGATCCATCGATCCATCGATCTAGCAATCTTACGATCTTACGATCCATGGATCTAGCGATGTAACAATCTAGCGATCTAACGATCTAACGATCCATCCATCTAGCAATCTAACGAACTGGCGATCTAACGATGTAACAATCCAAAGATCTAGCGATCTAACGATATAGCGATCCATCGATCTAGGGATCTAGTGAGGTGCCGATCTAACGATCTTGCGTTCTACGATCTAACAATCTAGCAATCTAACGATCTAACGGTCCATCCATCTAGCGATCTAACGATCTAGCGATCTAACAATCTAGCGATCCATCGATGTAGTGATATAACAATCTAGTGATCTAACAATCAATCAGTCCATTGATCCAGCGATCTAACAATTTAACAATCCGTCAACCTTTCGATCTAACAATCCATCGATCTGGGGATCTAACAAGGTGGCGATCTAACGATCTAGCGATGTAACGATCTAACGATGCATCGATCTAGCGATGTAACGATCCAGCGATCTAGGGATCTAACGAGGTGACGATCCAACGATCTAACGATCCATCGACTTAGCGTTTTAACGATCTAACAATCCATCGATCTAGCAGTCTAACGATCTAGCGATGTAACGATCTAACGATCCTACGACCTAGCGATCTAACGTTTTAACGATCCATCGATCTAGCGATCTAACGATCTAATGAGGCAGCGATCTAACAATCTAGCGATCCATCGATCTAGCGATCTAACGATCAATCAGTCCATCGATCCAGCGATGTAACGATCTAGCAATCTAACGATCTAAAGAACCAACGATCTAAGGATCTATCGACCTAGCGAACTAATGATCTAACGATCCATCGATCTAGGGATCTAACGAGGTGGCGATCTAACGATCTAACGATCTCACAATCTACCGATCCATCGATGTAGCGATAAAACGATCTAGCGATTTAACGATCAATCAGTCCACCGATCCAGCGATCTAACGATCTTAAGATCTAACGATCTAAGATTCCATCGACCTAGCGATCTAACGATCTAACGATCCATCGATCTAGGGATCTAACGATCTAGCGATCTAACAATCTAACGGTCCATCGATCTAGGGATCTAACGAGGTAGCGATCTTATTATCTAGCGATCTAACGATCTAACGATCCATGGATCTAGCGATCTAACGATCTAGCGATCTAACGATCTAACGATCCAACGATGCAACGATCTAGCGATCTAACGATAAAGCGATCTAAAGATCCATCGATCTATCGATCTAACGATCTAACGACCTAGCGATCTAGCGATCTAAGGATCTAACGATCTAGCGATCTAACTATCTAGCAATCCATCGATCTAGCAATCTAACGACCCAAAAATTTAACGATCTAAGGATACATCGATCTAGGGATCTAAGGAGGAGGCGATCTAACGATCTAGGGATCTAAGGATCTAACGATCCATCGATCTAGCTATCTAACGATCTAACGATCCAACGATCTCGTGATTTAGCGATCTAGCGATCTAACGATCTAACGGTCTAACGATCTAGCGATCTAACATTCTAGCGATCCATCGATCTAGCGATATAACGATCTAGAGATCTAAGGATCAATCAGTCCATTGATCCAGTGATCTAACGATCTAACGATCTAACGATCTAACAATCTAGCGATCCATCGATCTAGCGATAAAACGATCTAGCGATCTAACGATCAATCAGTCCATCGATCCAGCGATCTAACGATTTTAAGATCTAACGATCTAAGATTCCATCGACCTAGCGATCTAACGATCTAACGATCAATCGATCTAGGGATCTAACGAGGTAACGATCTAACGATCTGGCGATCTAACGATCTAACGACCTAACGATCTAGCGATCTAACGATCTAACGATCCATCGATCTAGGGATCTAACGAGGTGGCGATCTTATTATCTAGCGATCTAACGATCTAACGATCCATGGATCTAGCGATCTAAAGTTCTAACGATCCAACGATCCAACGATCTAGCGATCTAACGATATAAGAATCTAACGATATAGCGATCTAACGATATAGCGATCTAACGATCTAACGATCCATCGATCAAGCGATCTAACGATCTACCGACCTAGCGATCTAGCGATCTAACGATCTAGCGATCTAACTATCTAGCAATCCATCGATCTAGCAATCTAACGACCCAAAAATTTAACGATCTAAGGATCCATCGATCTAGGGATCTAAGGAGGTGGCGATCTAACGCTCTAACGCTCTAGCAATCTAACGGTCTAACTATCCATCCATCTAAAGATCAATCAGTCCATTGATCCTGCGATCTATCGATCTAGCGATCTAACGACCCAAAAATCTAACGATCTAAGGATCCATGGATCTAGGAATCTAAGGAGGCGGCGATCTAACGATCTAACTATCTAGCAATATAACGATCTAACGATCTTGTGATCTAACGATCTAACAATCCAACGATGCAACGATGTAGCGATCTAACGATATAGCGATCTAACGATCTAACGATCCTTCGATATAGCGATCTAACGATCTAGCGACCTAGCGATCTAGCGATCTAACGATCTAACGATCTAGCGATCTAACGATCTAGCGATCCATCGATCTAGCGATTTGAGGATCAATCAGTCCATTGATCCTGCGATCTAACGACCCAAAAATCTAACGATCTAACGATCCATCGATCTAGGGATCTAAGGAGGTGGCGATCTAACGATCTAGCGATCTAACGATCTAACGATCTAGCGATCTAACGATCCATCGATCTAACGATCTAACGATCCAGCGATCTCGTGATTTAACGATCTAGCGATCTAACGATCTAACGGTCTAACGATCTAGCGATCTAACATTCTAGCGATCCATCGATCTAGCGATATAACGATCTAGAGATCTAACGATGAATCAGGCCATTGATCCAGTGATCTAACGATCTAACAGTCTAACGATCTAACGATCTAACGACCCATCGATCTAGGGATCTAACGAGGTGGCGATCTAACGATCTAACGATCTAGCGATCTAACGATCTAGCGATCTTACAATCTAGCAATCCATCGGTCTAGCGATATAACGATTTAGCGATCTAACGATCAATTAATCCTTCGATCTAGCGTTCTAAACGATCTAAAGATCTAACGATCTAAGGATGCATCGACCTAGCGATCTAACGATCTAACGATCCATCGATCTAGGGATCTAACGAGGTGGCGATCTAACGATTTAACGATCCATCGACCTAGCGTTTTAACGATCTAACGATCCATCGATCTAGCAGTCTAACGATCTAGCGATGTAACGATCTAACGATCCAACGATCTAGCGATCTAACGCTTTAACGATCCATCGATCTAGCGATCTAACGATCTAATGAGGCAGCGATCTAACAATCTAGCGATCCATCGATCTAGCGATCTAACGATCAATCAGTCCATCCATCCAGCGATCTAACGATCTAGCAATCTAACGATCTAAAGATCGAACGATCTAAGGATCTATCGACCTAGCGATCTAACGATCTAGCGATCCATCGGTCTAGGGATCTAACGAGGTGGCGATCTAACGATCTAACGATCCACCGAACTATCGATCTAATGATCTAGCGATCTAACAATCTAACGATCCAACGATCTAACGATCTAACGATCCATCATTCTAGCGATCTAACAATCTAGCGATATAACGATCTAGCGATCTAACGATCAATCAGTCCACCGATCCAGCGATCTAACGATCTTAAGATCTAACGATCTAAGATTCCATCGACCTAGCGATCTAACGATCTAACGATCCATCGATTAAGGGATCTAACGAGGTGGCGATCTAATGATCTTGGGATCTAAAGATCTAACGATCCATCGATCTAGCGATCTAACGATCTAGCGATCTAACGATCTAACGATCTAGCGATCCATTGATCTAGCGACATAACGATCTAGCGATCTAACGATCAATCAGTCCGTCGATCCAGCGGTCTAAGGATCCATCGACCTAGCGATCTAACGATCTAACGATCCATCGATGTAGGGATCTAACGAGATGGCGATCTAACGATCTAGGGATCTAACGATCTAACAATCTAGCGATCTAACGATCTAACGATCTAACAATCCATCGATCTGGCCATCTAACAATCTAACGATCCATCGATGAAGCGATATAACGAGCTTGCGATCTAACGATCCAACGATATAGCGATCTAACGATCTAACGATCCATCGATCTAGCGATCTAACGATCTAGCGATTTGACGATTTAACGATCTAACGATCTAACTATCTAACGATCCATGGATCTAACGATCTAACGATGCATTGATCCGTCGATCTAGCGATCTAACGATCTAACGATCTTTCCATCTAGCGATCTAACGATCTAGCAATCTAACGATCTAATTTTCCATCGATCTAACGATCTAGCGATCTAACGATCCATCGATGTAACGATCGAGCGATCTAACGATGTATCGATCCTTCGATCTAGCGATCTTTTCGATCTAGGGATCTAAGGATCTAGCGATCTAACGATGTAACGATCCATCAATCTAGCGATCTAACGATCTAGGCATCTAACGATCTAAGGATCTAAATATCTAGCGATCTAACGATTCAACGATCTAGCGCTAGAAACGATATAGCGATCTAACGATCCATCTAGCGATTTAATGATCTAGCGATCTAACTAGCTAGCGATTTAACGATCTAACGATCCATCGACCTAGGGATCTAACGAGGTGGCCATCTAACGATCTAGGGATCTAACGATCTAACGATCTAGCGATCTAACGATCTAACAATCCATCGATCTAGCGATCTAACGATCTAACCATCCATTGATGTAGCGATCTAACGATCCAACGATATAGCGATCTAACGGTCTAACGATCCTTTGATCTTGCGATCTAACGATCTAACGATCTAACGAGCTAGCTATCTAACGATCCAACGATCCATAGCGATGTAACGATCTAGCGATCTAACGATCTGACGATCCATCGATCTAGCCATCTAACGATCTAACGATCTAACGATCTAACGATATTACGATCTAGCGATCTAACAATCTAGCGATCCATCGATCTAGCGATATAACGATCTACAGATCTTACGATCAATTAGTCCATTGATCAAGCGATCTAACGATCTAACGATCCATCGATGTAACGATCTAACGATGCATGGATCCGTCGATCTAGCGATCTAACGATCTAGCGATCTTTCCATCTTGCGATCTAACCATCTAGCAATCTAACGATCTAACGTTCCGTCGATCTAACGATCTAGCGATCTAACGATCCATCGATCTAACAATCTCGCGATCTAACGATGTATCGATCCGTCGATCTAGCGATCTATAAGGATCTTGCGATCTTTCGATCTAGGGATCTAAGGATCTAGCGATCTAACGATCCATCAATCTAGCGATCTAACGATCTAGGCATCTAACGATCTAAGGATCTAACTATCTAGCGATCTAACGATTCAACGATCTAGCGATCAAACGATATAGCGATCTAACGATCTAACGATCCATCTTGCGATTTAATGATCTAGCGATCTAACGAGCTAGCGATTTAACGATCTAACGATCCATCGACCCAGGGATCTAACGAGGTGGCGATCTAACGATCTAGGGATCTAACGATCTAACGATCTAGCGATCTAACGATCTAACGATCTAACAATCCATTGATCTAGCGATCTAACGATCTAACGATCCATTGATGTAGCGATCTAACGATCCAACGATATAGCGATCTAACAATCTAACGATCCATCGATCTAGCGATCTAACGATCTAACGATCTAACGATCTAACGAGCTAGCTATCTAACGATCTAACGATCCATAGCGATGTAACGATCTAGCGATCTACCGATCTGACGATCCATCGATCTAGCCATCTAACGATCTAACGATCTTACGATCTAGCGATCTAATAATCAAGCGATCCATCGGTTTAGCGATATAACGATCTACAGATCTAACGATCAATTAGTCCATTGATCAAGCGATCTAACGGTCTAACGATCCATCGATCTAGCGATCTAACGATCTAACGATCTAGCGAGCTAGCTATCTAACGATCTAACGATCCATAGCGATGTAACGATCTAGCGATCTAACGATCTGACGATCTAACGATCTAACGATGTTACGATCTAGCGATCTAACAATCTAGCGATCCATCGATCTAGCGATATAACGATCTACAGATCTAACGATCAATTAGTCCATTGATCAAGCGATCTAACGATCAATCGATCCATCGATGTAACGATCTAACGATGCATGGATCCGTCGATCTAGCGATCTTTCCATCTTGCGATCTAACCATCTAGCAATCTAAGGATCTAACGTTCCGTCGATCTAACGATCTAGCGATCTAACGATCCATCGATCTAACAATCTAGCGATCTAACGATATATCGATCCGTCGATCTAGCGATCTATAAGGATCTTGCGATCTTTCGATCTAGGGATCTAAGGATCTAGCGATCTAACGATCTAACGATCCATCGATCTAGCGATCTAACGATCTAGGCATCTAACGATCTAAGGATCTAACGATCTAGCGATCTAATGATTTAACGATCTAGCGATGAAACGATATAGCGATCTAACGATCTAACGATCCATCTAGCGATTTAATGATCTAGCGATCTAACGAGCTAGCGATCTAACGATCTAATGATCCATCGACCTAGGGATCTAACGAGGTGGCTATCTAATAATCTAGGGATCTAACGATGTAACGATGTAGCGATCTAACGATCTAACAATCCATCGATCTAGCGATTTAACGATCTAACGATCTAACTATCTAACGATCCATCGATCTAATGATCTAACGATGCATTGATCCGTCGATCTAGCGATCTTTCCATCTAGCGATCTAACGATCTAGCAATCTAACGATCTAATTTTCCATTGATCTAACGATCTAGCGATCTAACGATGTATCGATCCGTCGATCTAGCGATCTATAAGGATCTAGCGATCTTTCGATCTAGGGATCTAAGGATCTAGCGATCTAACGATGTAACGATCCATCAATCTAGCGATCTAACGATCTAGGCATCTAACGATCTAAGGATCTAAATATCTAGCGATCTAACGATTTAACGATCTAGCGATGAAACGATATAGCGATCTAACGATCTAACGATCCATCTAGCAATTTAATGATCCAGCGATCTAACGAGCTAGCGATTTAACGATCTAACGATCCATCGACCTAGGGATCTAACGAGGTGGCCATCTAACGATCTAGGGATCTAACGATCTCACGATCTAGTGATCTAACGATCTAACAATCCATCGATATAGCCACCTAACGATCTAACGATCCATTGATGTAGCGATCTAACGATCCAACGATATAGCGATCTAACGGTCTAACGATCCATCGATCTAGCGATCTAACGATCTAACGATCTAACTATCTAACGAGCTAGGTATCTAACGATCTAACGATCCATAGCGATGTAACGATCTAGCGATCTAACGATCTGACGATCCATCGATCTAGCCATCTAACGATCTAACGATCTAACGATCTAACGATCTAACGATCTTACGATCTAGCGATCTAACAATCTAGCGATCCATCGATCTAGCGATATAACGATCTACAGATCTAACGATCAATTAGTCCATTGATCAAGCGATCTAACGATCTAACGATCCATCGATGTAACGATCTAACGATGCATGGATCCGTCGATCTAGCGATCTAACGATCTAGCGATCTTTCCATCTTGCGATCTAACCATCTAGCAATCTAACGATCTAACGTTCCGTCGATCTAAGGATCTAGCGATCTAACGATCCATCGATCTAACAATCTAGCGATGTAACGATGTATCGATCCGTCGATCTAGCGATCTATAAGGATCTTGCGATCTTTCGATCTAGGGATCTAAGGATCTAGCGATCTAACGATCTAACGATCCATCAATCGAGCGATCTAACGATCTAGGCATCTAACGATCTAAGGATCTAAATATCTAGCGATCTAACGATTCAACGATCTAGCGGTGAAACGATATAGCGATCTAACGATCTAACGATCCATCTTGCGATTTAATGATCTAGCGATCTAACGAGCTAGCGATTTAACGATCTAACGATCCATCGACCTAGGGATCTAACGAGGTGGCGATCTAACGATCTAGCGATCTAACGATCTAACAATTCATCGATCTAGCGATCTAACGATCTAACGATCCATTGATGTAGCGATCTAACGATCCAACGATATAGCGATCTAACGGTCTAACGATCCATCGATCTAGCGATCTAACGATCTAACGATCTAACGATCTAACGATCTAACGAGCTAGCTATCTAACGATCTAACGATCCATAGCGATGTAACGATCTAGCGATCTAACGATCTGACGATCCATCGATCTAGCCATCTAACGATCTAACGATCTAACGATCTTACGATCTAGCGATCTAACAATCTAGCGATCCATCGATCTAGCGATATAACGATCTACAGATCTAACGATCAATTAGTCCATTGATCAAGCGATCTAACGATCAATCGATCCATCGATGTAACGATCTAACGATGCATGGATCCGTCCATCTAGCGATCTAACGATCTAGCGATCTTTCCATACATACATACATACATACATACTTTATTTGTCATGTAGGTCAGTGAAAAAAGAGGCAGCTAAAGAGCTGATGTGGACCTACAAACTAAAAAGTATCTACAAAAAAAGTAACTAATAATATTAACAAACCAATGAATTATTTACAATGAGTAAGGAAAAATAAAACAATACCTAGCAAGATAAACAACAGTTGACTGTTGCCTTAATATATATAATTTACAATATCTTTATTTATTCCCTGTAACCCATTAAATGTTATTTTATCTAAAATGTCAGATTTTTCGTTAAGAGCAGATTTAAAAGAATCAATATTGGGTTTGCTCTTTAAGTACATGGGTAAGTTATTCCATAGAATAGACGCACGATGAGAGAAGGAAGATCGAAGGAAGTCACTTTTAGGGCAACGCACGTATAGTTTCAGACTGTCCCTGAGATTTCTTAATGGAGAATGTTTAATAAATAAAGAATTTATACCAGCCGGAGCCCTGTTATAAAATGCTTGATAAGATATGGTTGCAATCCTCTTTTTGTACATGTATGATAAAGACTTCCATTTTGTCGCTGCCAGGACCTTAGTGCTAAGAGTAGAATTCTTTATGTTAAAAATAAATCTCGCTGCTCCGATGTGAATGTCCTCCAGGGTCTGAAGAGATTTTGAAGATCCCCATAATGCAATTGAATACGTAATACTTGGAATGATACCTTTGAAATAAATTGACTCTAAGATGCGACTGTCGAGACCTTTTAAGTGTTTCAGTTTCTTCACTCTTGCTGAAAAACGTTTGCTCAAGGATTTGATATGTGGCGACCAGGAGAGTTTATTATCGATTTGAATCCCTAAACATTTAGATTTAGAAACAAAGGACAACTCCTTTTGCCCTAAACATATTTTCTGTAAGGGCCCGATGAATTGTGATTTAGATAACAACATCAATTCGGTTTTTGCAGGATGAATAGTCATGAAGTTAACCATAGCCCATTTGTTTAAGTCGGCGATCGCCTCCTGAATTTTAGATAAGACTTCATCAACAGTATTTCCAATACAAAAAACTGTGGTATCATCCGCAAACATTTCAACAGAAGCATTTGTTGTGGCTTCAATCTAACCATCTAGCTATCTAACGATCTAACGTTCCGTCGATCTAACGATCTAGCGATCTAACGATCCATCGATCTAACAATCTAGCGATCTAACGATGTATCGATCCGTCGATCTAGCGATCTATAAGGATCTTGCGATCTTTCGATCTAGGGATCTAAGGATCTAGCGATCTAACGATCTAACGATCCATCGATCTAGCGATCTAACGATCTAGGCATCTAACGATCTAAGGATCTAAAGATCTAGCGATCTAACGATTCAACGATCTAGCGATGAAACGATATAGCGATCTAACGATCTAACGATCCATCTAGCGATTTAATGATCTAGCGATCTAACGAGCTAGCGATTTAACGATCTAACGATCCATCGACCTAGGGATCTAACGAGGTGGCGATCTAACGATCTAGGGATCTAACGATCTAGCGATCTAACGATCTAACAATCCATCGATCTAGCGATCTAACGATCTAACGATCCATTGATGTAGCGATCTAACGATCCAACGATATAGCGATCTAACGGTCTAACGATCCATCGATCTAGCGATCTAACGATCTAACGATCTAACGATCTAAGGATCTAACGAGCTAGCTATCTAACGATCTAACGATCCATAGCGATGTAACGATCTAGCGATCTAACGATCTGACGATCCATCGATCTAGCCATCTAACGATCTAACGATCTAACGATCTTACGATCTAGCGATCTAACAATCTAGCGATCCATCGATCTAGCGATATAACGATCTTTCTTTCAAAAAAACACTTTTTTTTAAAGACGTGAACTTTTAATACTAACAAAATGAGACATGCTATAATTCTTCGAAAAGAAAATGGGTCCTGCTTAAGTCGAATCGGCGCACAATATTGCTTGTAATCAAACTGATAAAATACAATTTAATTTCCTTTTAGTGATGTTGGAAAGATTGTCGACCCTTTATTTTTTTTACGGCACGATTTTAAGTGGGTACCAAGGTCACACATCTACAAGATGATTCTTAAGTTAAAAAAGCTGACAAACATTGTTTTAAAGAATAATACAAAGAATGGTAAAAGAGGGTCAAAAACGAGATTCACCCTGTGCAGATTCACCTGATCGGGATTCGGGATCGGCACCTGATCTCAGTAGTATCCGTAATAAAGAGGTTAAGTTTATATGAAATTACTCTCTGGGGCCGAGATTTCGTGTCCGTTGTCCGTATTAGAAAGAGTCGGTATTATGGAGGTTTTTTTAAAGAAAATATATGAGAATTTCTTGGGACATTGGAAACTGTCCGTAATAGAGAGGAGTCCGTATTAGAGAGGTGTCGATCCGTATCGAGAGGTTCGACTGTATTCTTTTCTACCACTAATTATCATGTGAAAGGTTTAAATCCAGGAGTCATTTCAAAAGTAGGTTGAGTTTCATCGTCCGAGTAAACGTAGTCCTGTATAGAACTGTTGTTGTTGACATTGACTGATGTTTCGACAACCTGTGCGGTCATGTCAGAGTCAAGGTAAGTTGTATCACGTCAGTTGATAGTATTATACTCTGGTTATAGAGCAAAACTCTGGTGGTAAAAAGGTTACTTTCCAAAATGTTAGTTTTCTTAATCATTGACTTCAAAGTACTCGGTCATTTGAAAAAAAAAATTCTTTCAAGAGAAAACCGTTTTTAAAGGCGTCATTTTTTGACACTTTCAAACTGCGACATGCTATAATTCGTCGCTAGTACTCTCTAGGGTGGATCCCGCTTTAGTCAAAGCGGCGTACAATGTTGCTTGTCCTCAACCTAACGGAAACACTTTAATAACTTTATGCTGTGCTAATGATGTTGGACAGAGTGTGGACCCGTTTACCACGGCTTTCAGCGGACACCTAGGTCACGCATGTAAAAGATAACTGTTAAGATATAGCAACAAATACGAGCTAACAAATAAAGTTCTAAAGAATAATACAATGAATGCTAACCTGAGAATAGTATGATGAATGGTAAAAGAGGGTAAAAAATATGACTCTACGTACCGCGCCACGAAAAGCCTTTCCCATTTTTAAAGGAAATTGATCTTTCACAGTTTAGCCCATCCTCGGAGACCCAGGGGCAGATAAAGGGGGCGAGGGAAAGTCTAAACGGGCGGAAAAATATGGCACGAAGAAAAGTAAAGAACGGCGAGAAGAGCCCCTGGGGACAATGTCTTACCAGACCAGTTCCAAACGGTCGCCGCCGTTCTGGCTTCTGATTGGTGCCAGAAAACTTGTGTTTTTCTGGCACCAATCAGAAGCCAGAACGGCGGCGACCGTTGGAACTGGTCTGGTAAGACATTGTCCCCAGGGGCTCTTCTCGCCGTTCTTTACTTTTCTTCGTGCCATATTTTTCCGCCCGTTTAGACTTTCCCTCGTCCCCACTATCTGCCCCTGGGTCTCCGAGGATGAGTTTAGCCTAAAAATTTGCCACATTTGAATGTAAATAAGGTCAATTCTCGTCGAAATATGTTTTTTAGGAAAATCGACAAGATAGCTTTGTAAGCAGCTCGAACGTTTAAATCGTTGTTGTCAAAGGAAGTACAACGTTCAACAGACCGTCACTATTCTTTTCTACCACCTAGTATCATCTTCGGGCCTTATTCTTTTCCGAAGCCGCCCTTCTTGGTGTATAAAGTTTTCATTTAAATTTACTCCAAGCTTACAAAAAGGTAAACATCGGTGGCATTACAGAAACGCGCCCATTCAAAAACGTCGATCGTGAAAATGCAAATAAGTGAAAAATGACGTTAATTTAGTGTCAATCAAGAAATCCCCTGGGTATATCCCTTTCCTGGTTAGTGTTCCTGCTCAGACATCCGCAACATTTGCCTATTCTTCGATGAAGAATAGAACTTCACGCGACTAACAATAGCTCAGTCTGTTTAAAAACTGTCTAAATTTACTCCGAATTAGCATGTGACTTTTTGCTGTTAAACGCTTCAAAATTGAAAAATCCTCGATGATTGTTGTTGATTTTGCCGCAAATAATTCAATGCACTGACTTAAAATGAATTTCTACCTTTTACAAACTTCTTGGTGTTCGAATCGATCGATGAAATATGAGCGCAACCGATGCGTTAATAGTTTGTTTACATTTTGTCACAGGTTTTGGATAATATAAACCTTAAAATTTACGGGCAAATTCGACGAAAAAGCACTCTCACTTACATTCTTCATTTAAGATATTGATTTTAGCAAAGTATAAGGCAAAATTAAGAGCGATACTTTCTTTAAGAACGCTATAACTACATATTTAACGGCCAAACCTAAACAGTGATCTAATCCGTCTCTTGAAAACAACTACAATACCGCTTCTGATAATAATATTTATAAACACTGCAAACATTTTTATTCAATCTTATCGAGTGATTTTCGTGAAGATGAGTTTTTAAGTGAAGAATACTTTGGTTTCTGATTAGCTTTAACTGTTTTGCCATCAAAACGATTCGCACGAGACTACCGAATTCGCGACGGTTTTATGTTAGTGCACGAGGAAGAAAAATGCTTCTCTTTGCATAAACATTTTCTTCTTTGTAGCAATGACAAAGACATTCCAACACTTAAAACAATGGCAACCTACTTCTATTGTTTCTGCATTGTCTCTTGAAAGTGTGAGAATAGTTAACCGCTATGAAGTCCATAAGAGACCGAAAACGACGGTAGTCTTTGAAACTTCGTTTTTGCTCGCAAAGCCTAATGGGTACCCCACTTTTCACGGGCGACGTTTTTCAATGGGCGCGTTTCTGTAACGGGTGATTAGGTGTCAAAATCGTTAGTTTTTCTTTTTATGGGTAGATTTCTTTTCACAGTTTCCAATCCTGGAAAGAATGTCCACACACCCACGTCACCGTTATATATGCGGATAAAAAGTACACGCATCAAAGCAAGTTCAACTTCTTTTACCTTCTAATAACAAATAAACTAAGATATGGATTAGTTTATACGAATAATTCAATGAATGGTGAACGAGGATCATAAACGAGGTTCTACTAACCACGTCCATTGAAAAGCCTTTTGCGTTATTAGTAACAAATTTAAATGGGTTATTTTCAAAGATTTCGCTAAGAATTGACCAAACGTATACAAAAGAAAAATGCTTTTTGCAACACGGTTTTTCAGAAAATGGAGGAGTTCAGACGTTTGACTCGTTGAAACAGTTTGAGTAGAATAGAAAAACAGCATTCAACCGAATGTTCTGTTTTACCACTAGTTATCATCTTTGACCGTTCGTATTCTTCTCCGAAGGAAACCGTCTTTGTGTATTAAGAATTTTTAATGTTTATTCTCAACCATGCAATCAACAGTCTTTCTGTTAAAGATAACAGAAAGCTAAAAACTGGTGGTAAATAGGTTACTTTCCAAAACGTTAATTTTCTTAATCATTGACTTCAAAATACTCGGTCATGTCGAAAAAAGAAATTGTTTCCAGAGAACACCATTTTTAAAGGCATCATTTTTTGATAAGCTTTCAAACTGCGACATGCTATAATTCGTCGCTAGTACTCTCTAGGTTGGATCCCGCTTTAGTCAAAGCGGCGTACAATATTGCTTGTCCTCCACTTACCGGAGACAGTTTGATTTCCCTTTATGCTGTGCTATGGATGTTGGAAAGAGTGTGGACCCGTTTAGCACGGTTTTCAGCTCATTCCAAGGCCGCGCAAGCACAAGATATCTCTTTTCCGTTAAAGCAACAAATAAGCTGAAAAGTAAAGTTCTAAAGAATAATACAATGAACGGTAAAAACTTAGGAATAATTTGATGAATGGTAAAAGAGGGTCAAAAAGGTGACTCTACGTACCGCGCGCAACGAAAGGCCTTTCCCATTAATAAAAAAGGAGTTTAGGAAATTGATCTTTCACAGTTTAGCCTATAAAATTGCTACATTTGAATGCCTGAATAAGGTCAATTCTCGTCGAAATATGTTTTTTAGGAAAATCGACAAGATAGCTTTGTAAGCAGCTCGAACGTTTGACTCGTTGTTGTCAAAGGAAGCACAACGTTCAACAGACAGTCACTATTCTTTTCAACCCCTGAGTGTCATCTTCGGGCCTTATTGTTTCCCGAAGCCACCCTTCTTGGTGTATGAAGTTTTCACTTAAATTTACTTTAAGCTTACTGGAAGGTAAACATCGGTGGTGATTAGCTATCGAAATCGTTAGTTTTTCTTTTTATCGGTAGATTTCTTTTCATAGTTTCCAATCCTGAAAGAATGTCCACGCACTCCCACGTCAACGTTATATGCGGATAAACCGTACACGCATCAAGACAAGTTCAACTTCTTAACAAATAAACTAAAATATGGATTGATTTACACAGAGTAATTCAATGAACGGTGAAGGAGGATCACAAACGAGGTTCTACTAACCACGTCCATTGAAAAGCCTTTTGCGTTATTAGCAACAAATTTAAATGGGTTATTTTCAAAGATTTCGCTAAGAATTCACCAAACGTATACAAAAGAAAAATGCTTCTTGCAACATGGGTTTTCAGAAAATGGAGGAGTTCAGACGTTTGACTCATTGAAACAGTTTGAGTAGAATAGAAAAACTGCATTCAACCGAATGTTCTGTTTTACCACTTGTTATCATCTTTGACCATTCGTATTCTTCTCCGAAGGAAACCGTCTTTGTGTATTAAGAATTTTTAATGTTTATTCTCAACCATGCAATCAACAGTCTTTCTGTTAAAGAGAACAGAAAGCTAAAAACTGGTGGTAAATAGGTTACTTTCCAAACTCTTAATTTTCTTAATCATTGACTTCAAAATACTCGGTACGTCATGTCGAAAAAAGAAATTCTTTCCAGAGAACACCATTTTTAAAGGCATCATTTTTTGATAAGCTTTCAAACTGCGACATGCTATAATTCGTCGCTAGTACTCTCTAGGTTGGATCCCGCTTTAGTGAAAGCAGCGTACAATACAGTGTGTGGTCCTTGGTCCGAGTGTAAAAGTCATTAACTTGAATATCTTACCCGAATCTTCACGTAACGAGCTGAAATACTCCCTGAAGATAGCTTTTATGTTCCTGTCGATAATCCTGAAGTTTCAAGTTCCAGACATAAATATTTTGCTTGGAATTCGCAAAAAGGCGACCGTTTTCGATGGTCCTTGGTCCGCGTCTCACGTAAGCAGCACGATAAAAACGTAAAAATGTTATAGTTTCCACTCGAAAATGTGATTTTCACAGTATTTCCTGTATTTTTTTC
The DNA here is from genome assembly GCA_964035525.1 of Porites cylindrica. NCBI lineage: Eukaryota > Metazoa > Cnidaria > Anthozoa > Scleractinia > Poritidae > Porites > Porites cylindrica. The sequence goes on along the minus strand of OZ037776.1, from coordinate 9,482,035 downwards.
TTTTCTTGATGCAATTAAGCTAAAGTTTTTTTCGAAAGATGTTGTGAGCATAAAATAATCTGCTTTTCTTTCAAAGACTTCAGACAACAGTCTCCTCGAGTCTCCCACACGAGCGTCAATGAGCGGTTTTCAGCGCGGTCGAAAATAATTACCAAAAACTCTGTATGTACTGGAGGTATTAAAAAAGAGAAGTTGTAGACATGTATAGGGACGACTTTCAAAACATTCTTCGAAAACAAAGGCCGTCGCTTTTTACTTTGGAAAGTTTTATTCAACCAAGGTCATAGGACGCGGACCAAGGACCGCTAAGCCAAATTTGGTGATATTTTTCAAGAGTCGCTAAAACAAAAAATTCAGCAAAAAAGCAATAAAAGGGGGTGGTAGGCCTACACGACTTTTACCTCATGCCAAAATGCTGCTTATTCCAATGAAGTTGTTTTTATCTGCTGGGTAGATTATGCTCTGGAAGGTTCTGCATTTTACTGAGCAAATGTGGTTTTAGCCGCATGTTTCACACTGAGAGGTAATGACATATATATCGATTGACTGTAGTTATTGTTTTCTGGTCGGCAGGATTTGCCCTGTGATGCAAGCGCATATTCTTTGACCTCTTTTGAAGCGTAAAGCTTTTTTTTATTACGGCTGAATAAGGGTAATAAGGGGTAACAAGTGGTAACAAGGGGTAACAAGGGGTAACAAAGGATAACAAGGGTAACAAAGAGTAAGAAAGGGTAACAAGGGCTAACAAAGGGTAACAAGGGGTAACAAGTGGTAACAAGGGTAACAAAGGGTAACAAGTGTAACAAGGGCTAACAAGAGGTAACAAGGGGTAATAAGGGGTAACAAAGGTAACAAGGTGTAACAAAGGGTAACAAGGGGTAACAAGGGGTAACAAGAGATAACAAGGGGTAAGATCGGGTAACATGTGTAACAAGAGGTAACAAGCGGTAACAAGGGGTAACAAAGGGTAACAGGGGGTAACAAAGGGTAACAAGCGGTAACAAGTGGTAACAAGGCTAACAAAGGGTAACAAGAGTAACAAGGGGTAACAAGAGGTAACAAGGGTAACAAAGGGTAAGAAAGAGTAACCAAGGGTAACAAGGGGTAACAGGGGTAACAAGGGGTAATAAGGGGTAACAAAGGGTAACAAAGAGTAACCAAGGGTAACAAGGGGTAACAGGGGTAACAAGGGGTAATAAGGGGTAACAAAGGGTAACAAGGGGTAACAATGGGTAACCAGAGGTAACAAGGGTTAACAATGGTTAACAAGGGTAACAAGTGTTAACAAAGGGTAACAAGGGGTAACAAAGGATAAAAAGATTAACAAGGGGTAACAAGGGGTAACAAGGGGTAACAAACGGTAACAAGGCGTAATAACGGGTAACAAGAGTAACAGGGGTAACAAGGGGTAACAAAGGGTAACAAGGGGTAACAAGGGTAACAAGTTGTAACCAGAGGTAACAAAGGATAACCAGGGGTAACAAAGGTAACAAGGGTAACAAGGGGTGACAAAGAGTAACAAGGGGTAACAAAGGATAACAAAGGGTTACAAGGGGTAACAACGGTAACAAGGGGTAACAAAGGATAACAAGGGATAACAAGGGGTAACAAAGGATAGCAAAGGGAAACAAGGATAACAAAGGGTAAAAAGGGTAACAAGGAGTAACCAGAGGGGGTAACAAAGGATAACCAGGGTAACAAGGGTAACAAAGGGTAAAAAGGGGTAACAATGGGTAACAAGGGGTACCAAGGGTAACAAAGGGTAACCAAAGGGGGCAACAAAGGATAACCAGGGGTAACAAAGGTAACAAGGGTAACAAGGGGTAACAAGGGGTAACAAAGGGTAACAAGGGGTAACAAGGGTAACAAGGGGTAAAAAAGGATGAAAAGGGGTTACGACGGGTAACAAGGGTAATAAGAGGTAACAAGTGGTAACAAGGGGTAACAAAGGGTTAGAATGGGTAACTAAGGGTAACAAAGGATAACAAGGGTAACAAAGAGTAAGAAAGGGTAACAAGGGGTAACAAAGAGTAACAAGGGGTAACAAGCGGTAACAAGGGGTAATAAGGGGTAACAAGGTGTAACAAAGGGTAACAAGGGGTAACAAGGGGTAACAAGAGATAACAAGGGGTAAGATCGGGTAACATGTGTAACAAGAGGTAACAAGCGGTAACAAGGGGTAACAAAGGGTAACAAGCGGTAACAAGTGGTAACAAGGCTAACAAGGGGTAACAAGAGTAACAAGGGGTAACAAGAGGTAACAAGGGTAACAAGGGGTAACAAAGGGTAAGAAAGAGTAACCAAGGGTAACAAGGGGTAACAGGGGTAACAAGGGGTAATAAGGGGTGACAAAGGGTAACAAAGAGTAACCAAGGGTAACAAGGGGTAACAGGGGTAACAAGGGGTAATAAGGGGTAACAAAGGGTAACAAGGGGTAACAATGGGTAACCAGAGGTAACAAGGGTTAACAATGGTTAACAAGGGTAAGAAGTGTTAACAAAGGGTAACAAGGGGTAACAAAGGATAAAAAGGGGTAACGATGGGTAACAAGGGTAATAAGGAGTAACAAGTGGTAACAAGGGTAATAAGGGGTAACAAGTGGTAACAAGGGGTAACAAAGGGTAACAAGGGGTAACAATGGGTTACAAGGGTTAACAAGGGTATCAAGGGGCAACAAAGGATATCAAGGAGTAACAAGGGGTAACAAGGGTATTAAGGGGTAACGGGGGTAACAAGGGGTAAGAATTGGTAAGAAAGAGTAACAAGGGTTAACAAGGGTAACAAGGGGTAACAAAGGGTTAGAATGGGTAACTAAGGGTAACAAAGGGTAACAAGGGTAACAAAGAGGAAGAAAGGGTAACAAGGGGTATCAAAGGGTAACAAGGGGAAGGAGTAACAAAGCAAAAGAAGGGGTAAGAACTGATAACAAGGGTATCAAGGGGTAACAAGAGAAACAAGGGGTAACAAGAGGTAACAAGGGTAGCAAGGGGTAACAAAGGGTAACAAAGAGTAACAAAGGGGAACAAGGGGCAACAAGGGGAACAAGGGGTAACAAAGGGCAACAAGGGGTAACAAGGGGTAAGATCGGGTAGCATGTGTAATAAGAGGTAACAATCGGTAACAAGGGGTAACAAGAGTAACAAGGGGTAACAAGATGTAACAAGGGTAACAAGGGGTAACAAAGGGTAACAGGGGGTAACAAAGGGTAACAAGGTTAACAAGGGGTAACAAAGGGTAACAAGGGGTAACAAGGATAACAAGGGGTTGCAAAGGATAACAAGGGGTATCAAGGGGTAACAAGGGGTAACAAGGGCAACAAGGGGTAACAATGGGTAACAAGGGTAACAAGGGGTAACAAGGGTAAGTAACAAGTTAAACAAGGGGTAACAAAGGGTAACAAGAGGTAATAAGGGGGTAACAAGGGTAACAAGGGTAACAAGGGGTAACCAGAGGTAACAAGGGGTAACAAGGGTAACAAATTGTAACAAAGGATAACAAGGGGTAACAAGGGTAACAAGGGGTAAAAAAGGGTAACAAGGGGTAACAAGGGTACAAAGGGGTAACAAGGGTAACAAGGTGTAACAAGGGGAACAAGGGGTTAATGGGGTAACAAGGGTAACAAGGGATAACAAGAGGTAACAAGGGGTAACAAGTGTAACAAGGGGTAAATAGGGTAGCAAGGGTAACAAGGGGTAACAAGCTGTAACAAGGGGTAACAAGGCGGAACAATGGGTAACTAAGGGAAACAAGCGGTAACAAGGGGGAGCAAGGGGTAACAAGGGGTAAGAGTTATGCGAGCAATGATGTGGAATAAATAGAGCGTTGTGTTAACATAGATTTAGATAGAATTCGTGTCTGGTCTTTGTTTTAGAAACACCCCAAACGGCCCACTGTTCGTGATGAAAACGAACTTCGTGATGATCCAGCCGCACCTGATTCGCTTTTACTTCTTCCCCGATCATCTTGATTAGTAGAAGACGCAGTTTCTTGACGACTAGAATTTGAACGTCTCAGTTCCTCTCGAACAACCTGCCTGATGATTGAATCCATTGTCGCAAGGAAATACAAAATGGCTGCCGTGAGATAACACGTGTTACAGTTTCAGGGCGGAAAAACGTAATGAGCATGCGTGAACTTTTTTGCCCAGATCCCCTGACCGGGTTTGAAAAAGTGGCGGGATTTCAAGCATTTTTTTGGCTAAAAATAAAATGTATTCACTCATAACCTGGAAAGAACAAGCAATTTGTCTTCAAAACTTGCAAGCTGTGGTTATAACCTTCTCATTACTCAATTTTCTTGAAGAATACCACATAGTGAAACGGACTTTAACGACATTAATTTCCTTGCGTGGTACTGGAAATGTGCATGCGTAGGTCCGATTTTTTTCAATATGCATTCACAAAATGTGTTCATATAAGGAAGTTCCTGGATCTATAAGATCCGAGCTCCAGTGTGGAAACAAAAACAACATATCTTTGTACAGTGATTTGCCCCAAAAAAGTAACGCTTGCCCACGATGTGTTTGAAGTCACTGAACTTTGTCGCACTGGAGCTGATATTTTAAAACACGCTGGATCGGATACTCATGGCTTCGCAGATCACTAAAATATAAACAAAATCCTCAATGTAAAAGTTATTGCGTTGATATGAGGGCAGAAAAAAGGTCAATCTTTATCTAGTAAAATTTTCCCAAAATTCGGTTTTAAAGCAACTATAGTTTATTTTTAAACTTGATTGTTTCGCGTACTAAGAGATAAATATAAATTATGCTTTGTGTTGCCAAGTTGAACATGCATAACATCTGTCAAAAACCTACGCGAAAGTAGAATTTTCATGAAACAAAGTTAAAATTACATTCTTGCAAAAACTTCTTGCTGACAATGAAGAAATGAATTTTTTATACGAATAAAACCTACAAAAGGATGTTAAAAGCAAAGGATGAGTTGTAGTGAGCTTTGTAGCTAAACCATGATTCATCATGTACCTATTTTTAATAACTCAGTGAATAACTGGTCCATGTGAGGGCACGGTCTTCATTCAAGCAAATTAAACTCAGCCAATCGTTAGAAAATACAGAAAACTGCACATAATGGTATTTGTTTTGCTCGCCTCAGAAAAATCCAGCTCCAGCAATTGCTTACGGGCAGAGTCAATTGATTTGAAGTCACTGCCGGCAGTTGTGGTTCTCTAATTCACAGCGAGTGAAGAGGAATCATTTGCCTACAGAAAGTTATTTCCTGTAAAGAACAGAATCTTTCACAGTGCACTGGAAAACAAAACTATGTAATTGAAAGTGAAGAAAACTCTGACTACTATTACTTGAGCAACGGAACAATGATCGAAGTAGTCTTTTCTTCTCGAGTAAGCTTACTGGTCTTCTGTATCCGAGAAAGTTTTAGGGCGCACAAATGATTCTTTGACTGAAGAGAAGGACAAAGCTGTGGTTCTGCAATGGGAATAAATCTGGGCATTTAAAAAAGTATTTACTAATCACAGAATACAAGCAGGTTTTAATTCAACCCGGCGAAAGAAGGCGAAATCAACTCACCAATAAATCGAAAGCACAATCAGAAAAATACTCGCCTCTTTGGAAATGTTGAAAACTTTTTATTCCACCTCAGACTGACGGGATGATTCGTTTTTCCCTTAACATCGGTTGTTCGAGTCCAAAATAATTTGTAAGTGACGAAAAACAAAAACCACACAAAAGTAAAAAGGCTTTTCGAGAAGAAAACGTTCACACCTTGTGCATTTTATTCAGTCTCAGTCAGAACTTCTCTCAGTAACAGACAAACACAGTTGAACACACCCAACACACGCACAGAAAAGCCCGCCTTGAGCCTGCGATAAGGGATGCGCAGAAGCTTGCGCAGAACGTTTTTCCGCCCTGAATGTTACAGTAGAGGGAGAGAGGTCTCGTAACTACACAGAAAATAAAACTGGACTGTTGACCGTGTAAAAACAAAACTGGACTGTGTAAAAAAAAACTGCACTGTGTAAAAAAAAAATTAAAACTGGACTGTGCTAAAAAAATAAAACTGGACTGTGTAAAAATCAAAACTGGACTCTGTAAAAATTAAAACTGGACTGTGTAAAAACTAAAACTAGACTGTGTAAAACCATAACTGGACTGTCAAAAACCAATACTGGACTTTGACCCTCCTGGGCCATCGTTAATTCAGGAAAACTGAGCTGGTAGAAATTTCATGACTGCCTTGCGTGTGAATTCACAGCTCATTACTCATGCAAGAATGCGGAGATCAGTCTGAAATCTACAACTGGCAACGGATTCAACTTTCGAATAATATATTCATTAATGGTTCTTGGGGGTTACGCCTCACCCGGCTTTACTGTAAATGGTCACCCTACGCGATTCTCAGTTGCTCGTTTTTCAGGATTTTTTTTTCTTTTTATATTTTTCGACAGACAATTTCGCCTTTTTAGCTATTCAGACAGCAATACCTATTTAGATACCGAAATTTCCATCATTTCCTTGCGCTTTGGTGGGCTAGAAATAACTTTGGTGTGATTTTCTCTTTTGTTTACACGGTTTCCGCTTTGTTTACATTTCACGTTCTTGTCGCTTACGATCGTCCGAGGGGCTATATTTATAATTTTATTTTTTTGCAAGCGTTTAAATTCGCAGAGCTGAAACTGCAGATCTATTTAAAAGAATCACAGTTCTTGCATATAGTATAATAATATTTTAAATTTAAAACATACCAGAATCGACTTTTTGCGGTTAAAGTTGGGCGTTATTTCGACCGCCAAAACAGCACACAATCAAGGTGCAAACAATGAAAGCCCAAAACTATATTACAAAAGTTATTTTGCGAGTCATTTAAAGCCTTGGGTAACTGGTAAATATATATATGCAACATCAATGAAATAGGAGCTTTTGCGCGAACTGCTTTCTTGAAAATTGTTGAAATTTGCAGCAATTTCGCCAATAAAATAATGTATTTTTATCGAATTTTTGATCTTTTCCACATTTCTCAAAATGTAAAGCGCTTGAGGATTTCTTAATGTCATTTCTTCGAATAGTTCACCTAAAGGGGTGTTTGGGTGGTATTAGCCAAAATTCGAGTTTTTACAACTGATTTGAGATTCTCGATATTTTCCGACATTGGCTCATAAGATCTTTCGTAAACCTTGTCTTTGAATTTTGCCTACCCTAATAAGCTCTTGTATATTTCTTAACTAAATTCCTAGGTTATGGATTGTTCTATCCTCTTTAATATTTTACATGATGCTATTGAGCGCTTCCGAATCTTTTCTAAGATCCCGTAGCATCTTTTTTTAGAATTGATGAGGATTCCATACAATCCTGTACAATCTTGTAGGATTGTCTAGATCCTGTAGGATCTTACAGAATTCCATAGGATCCTGTCCAGAATTGATTAGGTTTCCATAGGATCTTTCATAAAACTGGTCTTTGGGTTTAAACGGCCCAAATAAGGACTCGTATACTTCTAAGCTAAATGCTTAGCTTCTTGTCTAGGATGCACAGCAAAATCGAGGTGTTATGGTAACACCAAAAAAGTGTAAATTTTTGCAGCTGTGTGAACACCAAATAGGTGTTCAGTTAACACTACTGTCGTGTATATTTACACCAAAATGGTGTAAATATGACCTACATACGATCCTGAATGCGTTTAAAAACACCTTTGCAGTGTTACAGCAACACTGACCTGGTGTATATTTTCTCTATATTGGTGTTTAGTAACACCAAAATTGGGTTAACGTAAACCAATTTTGGTGTTAAAATACACCAAAAATATGTCTCCTTTACACTGTTCTGGTGTTTTTGTTACACTAAAAAAGAGTAATGATGACACTGAATATGTGTAAAACCCATTGCAGCTGTGTGCACACCAAAGTCAGGTAAATTTACACTACTGGGAATTTTACACTGTATTAGTGTAGATCAACACTTCCAATTGTGTTATAACACACCGTTTGAGTGCTGAGCCAACACTATTTGTAACTCATGAAGAAGTCTTAAAAGTAGACAAAGTAACAGCTACGACAACAACCTGTAAATTTGCTCCCATTTAATTGCTTTACCCTGATAGTAATAAAAACTTTGTTCTCTTCAGAATTCAGTAAAACAGCACGAATTAAAACAAGTGTTAAAAACTAAGGGGGCTGTACACCGTAGGTCTTTCTTTTCTAAGACTTTTTAGTTTTGCGGAGGATGAGAGCACACTGCATGAGAGAACGATTTTCTCATGTAACCTTTTTTTAAAAATTCAAATATTAATATAGTCCTATACAGAACTACAGAAGCCGGAGAGATGAAATTTGAAACAACGTGGATCTTCTTTTTAAGAAACGTTTTTGCCACCGTCGTTGTCGTCGTTCGGCTTAGCTATTGATGTGAAAGGCAGATTACACAACAAGTCGTGCAGATTTAATTTTAGTTTGCTTTAATTACGAGCTTGGAACTGATTCAGTTCATTCATGAGCTGTAATACCTTAGTCGGTATATTAACATTGTCCATTCAAAACTTCTCTCTGGGACAAATGAATATGAGTGTCTGCATTCTTCCGGATATTCTATATTACACACAACATATATTAGAGTGAGCAAGGCGCTGGTATGTCCTCCATTAACCTTTAGAGGGAGATTCCTTTCCCCACTCAGGTATATATCATCTGGGGCTTGCAGTTGCCCCTCAAAGATGATGAAGTGCGTCATTCCCTCCTTTCCGTTCTCGGCAACTTTATTTGCATCAACACCATTCTATAAAGAGGAAAAAAGATGCAAAAGAACACTTTCAATAAATGTGTTTTCTCAACTGCAGCATAATAAAAGTCAATAAATATTGAAATGGAAAGTTTTGTATGTTCATCCAATTCTTCAGATGGCCCGAACCTATTTATATGCACGTTGGGTATGTTTTTGAATCGCGTTTTTCATTTTTGGCATCCTTAATAAAGAATAGTGCAAATTTAAGAAAATGTTGTCTATTTTTGTGTAGGTTTAACACTGTTTGAGATATCAGCTTATGTTTAAAACCGAATTTTTACAAAAACTGTCAAAAACATCATAGAAATCGGTTGAATGGTTCCTGCCGAAAAACGAATTAGGATTGTAGTACAAGCTTGAAAGATTTAGCCTGATTAAATGAGGAAATAATGTTTGCCTCATGCTCAACTTAATTCTGTTTGTGAGACTCCTTCACTGAATTGTTTCACTGCAACAGGCATTTCTCGATAAAAGGCAAGTCCAGTGTAACGTTTCCAAACTTTCCTTCCCAAAGGGTTATTAAGTTTTTGGAATCACTGTCCATATTCACATGTACTTTCTGTTCCCGTGGAATCTCTAGGAATGAGTTTGTTACTGCCACAGCACTATCTGAAGAATTGATTGACTTTGTTTTATTTTTCATCTGCAAATGAAGCAATCTTTCTTTTTCACGTTCTGTTTGACGCCACAGTTGGTGAAACTTCTCTTGATTTTTTTTTTTTGACAGAAGACAGTTTTTCTTCGGTTGTCTGTCTTTTCTTTTTTTTCTAAAACTAGCTCTTCATGAGCGTTTTTCTTTATTTGTTTTATTTCAAGCCTTCTTCGTTTATTTCGAGCTCGTCTCTGACGCCTTTTTGCCTCATCAGATCTTTTCCAACTAAAAAAAAAATGCCGCGAATAATAAAAATTTGTTCAAAGGGGCTGGAAGCATTACTGTGAGTGTATTTCCTTTTTCTTAGTCTTTCTTCCGTCCTTTCTTTCTTTTTTGTTTTTCTATCCTTCTTAAGTTTTTCTGATAATTTTAGATAACTATAATTATTACCAGCTATCAATTCATCATGTTCCAAGTAATGAGCGGGCTGGCCTCTCAACTTTGGAGCTAGTTAAAAGCGGAAAATCCAACTTTACATAGCTATGGAAACCCACAACATGATGAATTGAAAGATAAAGGTAAGTTGTTTGGGAATATATATAACTGAGAACCTTACAGACATATTTTAATAATACTTTTTGCAGCCTCGATTATTGTATTACTGAACAGAACCTTACAGTTTTTGGTCTCAGGCACTTTTATCGAAAAAGGCAGTATTGAAGTATCATGGGTAAAATGAATAGGATGACTGAAAATAATATTTTTCATTACACGTATCTCTTGTGAATGATTGAAAATGTTTATACGTTCTTTTACATTGTATATGGACAGCACACATTGGCAAATTGTGTAGGTTTAACATGAAATAGGTAATGATGTGTTTAGAATTTGCTTACTAATCCAAAACCTCGTTCCCAGGATTCTCTCCTAACCGCTCCGTATAGGTTGACTAATGCATTGTAACTGAGTCTTCTTTCTTCCACTGAACCTAATTCCCCACCCACCCTACCTAAGATATATGGCAGTATTAACTTGTCTATGTTGCAAGCTTCTCATTGCTAGTAAATTCCCTATATATAATATTGTCTCTTTTGTTATAGTTTGGATTTTCCATAATTGACCGGATTGCAGGAAAAAAAGCTTACAATATAGGACCACATGCACAAAATTTGCAAATCCCTCCCCTTCTACTCCCCTAGCCGTTTTCATATAAAATGAAATGATGTTTGTGACAGTCACTGGCCCTTTGGAAGTGTAAATAGGTTCTCACCTGTTTTTATCAACTGTTGGGGTGCTAGATGCCTCGCCAACTGTTTCAGCATTAACGGCTTCTTGTACAGGTCGCGCTTCGGTAGACACTTCGTGAATTATCCGAACTTCAGTGCTGTTATCAAGTCAAGTTTTCGTACCTTGTGAAGAAGATTAGCGAGAGCGCCAGCAGGGGGCACGAGGGTCTTCAGGGTCTCCTCATTCATGCACAACCGAACCTGTTCAGCTTTGGAAGTTAAAAAGTAAAGAGTTAAGAAAGGAAAATTAAAGTTTTTAAAGCTAAACTTTCAGGCCTTAATTAATATAATGCGAAGTAAAAACGTCAACGTGTTCCGTTATTTCGCGCCAAAAGTGCATTTTCAGTTGGGAACTTTTGTTAGATGGGGAATCAAAAGAAAGATGTATCAGAACACCGTTTTACGAATCGTAGGTTCGTGTCACAGTATATGAGGGGTTTTTTCTTTGAAAAGCAGAACATATTATGTAGTTAGGACAGGCTATTATCTTACCTTAAAAATTATCGGCAAATGCCTGAATACCCCTCCTTCTTCATCCACTCTTGAACATCTTCGCAAATAAAAATAAGTGAAGCCGGCTAGGTTTTACCCTTAAAACAGACAGACTAAATAATTTAACTCTTCCGTGCAGAATCTACAGACGGTGAAATGCACAGCGACTGCTTCGCTGTGCGTGAATATATGAACAGCACGCAACGTTGAACAAGACACAAAACCTTTCCGCTCTTCTCTGATTGGACAAAACATTACTTGATAAGTACCGTCTTGAAAGGAATGTTCACAATGCAATCAAATGATTAAATGAAACCGTGAGAACGTTTTAGGACCGAGTTGTGATTGGTCGTATCCGCACACAAAACATTCCGATGTTGTTTCGCTTGCCGACGTTGATAGACGCGTTTCAATAAAACTTACAAGATCACTTTCGTGAACCTCACGCAGCATACAAATATAAAAATGACTGGTGTTAAGCAAATGCGATGTTTTCGTGATGTTTCGAAGGTTAACTTGCTTATAAGACAAATGCCGTCTTTTTAGAATATTTTAATTTTGCACAATTATCTTTGTTTTCACCTTTCCGGCGTATAAACACTGAAAACACGTGCTTTCAATTAGTCACGGAAAGCACGTGGGGCCCTGGTAGTAGATGCTCGTGTCACGGTGTGTCTGTGTGCATGTTTTTTTTTTTATTTTTAGGGTTCTCTGTCCGTAATAAAGTACGTAAGGATAATTGTCATTATTAGATCAGTCAATTTTTGAAGAAAAGGAAATTACATAATCCTTAATAAAGGATTCACATAACTTTTAGCACCAAGAAGTATAACTACTTTAATTGCTGGAGCACTGCCACACATCTCATATTTTTTGAAAGGCAATAGACCTATTCGGTCTATTCACGTGAGCAGGGTGGTTAGTTTAAACATTTCTGACCTGGGGTATGCAATTGATAATTTCAGATTAAACTCCGTGTTAGTGTTTTGATACACGATTTGGTGTAAAATAACACACCAGTTGTGTTAAGTTCTTGCAAGATTTCTGAAACACAGACGTAGTGTAACTTTACACCGCCAACGTGTGCCACATTTCTTGATTACACCATTTTAGTGTGTTCATACACTGAATTAGTGTATCTTTTAAGAAACACTCGGCAAGTGTTATGACAACACTAATTCAGTGTTAATGTATATCTCCCTTGGTGTTAATTTACAACCTCGAATTTGCTGTGTGCCATGGCATCGTGCCTAGAATTGTTGAGTATTCCATACGATTTTATTTAGGATTTATGTACGATCTTTTAGGATTGTCTAGGATCCTGTACGATTCCATACGATCTTGTCCACAGACATTTCATAGGATCTTTCGTAAACCTTATCTTTGCATCTTGTCTGCCCTAACAAGCACTTGTATATTTCAGGCTTAAAAAGTTCTTAGGTTATTGATTGTTTTATCCTGTTTAATATTTTACAGGATGCTATTGAGCGCTTCCGAATCTTGTCTACTATCCTGTAGCATCAAAACTGGTGAGTATTCCATAGCACTTTGTCTAGGATACTGTACCATGTTGTAGGATTGTCTATTATCCTGTAGGATCTTCTCCAGAATTGATATGGATTCTATTTAGCCCTATGTAAATTTTATATTATTATCCTTTTTAATACTTCACAGGATGCTATTGAGTCCTTCCGAATCTTGTCTAAGATCTCGCAGCATCTTGTTTCGAATAGATAAGGATTCCAGAGGATTTTGTCTTAGATCCTGTACAATCTTGTAGGATTGTCTAGAATCCTGTAGGATCTTTTTTTTTTCTTAAGATCTTGTCCACAATTGATTACCAATTTATAAGATCTTTCGTTAGCCTTGTCTTTGCATTTTACCAGCCCTAGAAAGCACTTGTATATTTCTTAACTAAATTTTTAGGTTGTTGACTGTATATGATAATAAAATTGGTAACCTATAAAAGCAAGAAAATTTCATTATGACGTAGCATACGCTCAAACGACCGTCTGTACACCCACTAGATGTAAGGCGTAGTGGGTGTAGAAATTTTAGGATCGTACTTTTACCCGATACAAACACTGTAATTTTACTGGAACCCGACTGTGGTACTATCACAGAGCCTGGGTTACCTGTGCGTCGATAACATTTTCTATGGACGCTAAGTTACTGTCAGTTGCCTTTGGTGGTGTTTGAGGTATTTTGATTTTAATGTCTACTTCATATGCAGTCACAGGCTGCCCAGGCTCTGCACCAGAAGTTGGATGAATTTAAATTTTCGCGATATTTTATAAAATAAACAAAGAAAATAGGTCCTTAAATTTGCCTATTGTCTGCTCCTGTGGACAGAATGTTTTACCACTTAACTACCTCAAAGTTGGTTTTAAATGACTCTCTACCCAGTGTTGTGCTTTCGCCATTTGCATATCTTCCATAATACACCTTGAGCGGTTACCATTTGTAAGGAAATTTCGGTAAAAAAATTCTGGCAATTGGTACTGGACTTGAAAACATTTGCGAAAAGAGAAATGTGTTAGAGTTGTACCATTTGCAAAACACCAGATAACGTGTGGCCCTGGGTTAAAACAAATCACCCTCCGCCTCAAAAGGAAGCATGGCATTGGTCAAACCAGACTATAATGAAACAAAAAATTTCGCTCGTTTCGGTTAAAAGCGAGAAAAAGGGAATACCTCGAAAGGTATTACCTTTTTTTCGCGGAAAATTTCCACCGGGATGATCCGTTTCATTTGAATTCTCCCCGGAATTACCGGGTTTTCCATACAAATGGTAAGCGCTCCTTGTTTGCCCCACCGTGGGCCTTTGAAAAATGCCCGACTAACGCCCTTGGGAAGGGATAAGCACAATTGCAGTTGATTGGGCCATCATTGTAAATATTCAAATAAGTCACCCCTACCCGGCCAATACCATATTCGCACAATTGCAGTTGATTGGGCCATCATTGTAAATATTCAAATAAGTCACCCCTACCCGGCCAATACCATATTCCCACCCACTTCTGTCCTGTTTTCTCTCTTACAGTAGTTGCAAAAACGGCCAACGAGGTAGAAGTTAGCTGTGAGATGATGCTCGAGAGTGCGACGGTCAAGGTAAGACGTTTTGGCTAAACCTGAAGTTTTCTTATTAACAATGTGTAGTGTAAAAGGTTTTTTATATATATACTTTCTAGTGTCGCTATAATAACCTAAATTATGTTTGTATTTTGTAGTTCAATGGACGATTCGCGAACGAGCAGTCAACGCTCAGGTGAACGCTGTTAGTTTGGGGAAAGTTAAAATGTAAGTTGTGTTTCTTCCTGTCTAAAAAGTAAGAAACTTAGTAGAGGTAAATTCATTATGCCTAAATTTTGTTTAGAACACACGCTACTGAAATAACGTACTTTTCTTGCCAAATCTCTTGTGTGATAAAACATGTTTCAAGTTTTGTACACGTGGAGTTGTTTACAATTTTAGAGCTAAAGGGATTCACATTTGGTTTTGCAGGTGTGTGTTAAGACATTGTGGGGCATACAAAATAATGAGAAAGAAAGCAGAATTTTATAGAACAAACCGCTGTAAATTTCACGCAAGCCAAACTTCAGCTGTGCTTTTGACCTGTCGCGTTGAATTTGTTGCCGCAGTGAAAATGCACGTGCAACTTCAAGCTAAAATTCATGGCGTGTTACTAAAGCAATTCTTTTCCTGGTTTCTTCGCCTCTCCTTAAATGGTTTTGTAAGATTTTCTTTAAAGATAAGGGAAAAACAACGAGCTTTTGCGATACAACTTTTACTTTAATTTGACGGTTATAAAATTTTTGAACGGAAAATTATACTCGGACACAGAACGCGGTACGTTTGATTGGCAAAACAATTTTAACTTGTTGCAGGTGCAATTTACATTTCGTACTATTTCCAATTCGTTTCGTACAAAACAACAACTCGCGAAGGATAATTCTTTTTAAAAACGGACTGTATGGTGAGAAGTATTATTTATAATTTTTCTAGCCCCTCAGTGTAACTATATTATTTTTGCATTTTCCAGCTCATTGAAGTTTACAACATGGAGGATACCTTTGCTGGCTTGGGAAAACGTAAGTTGCATTTCTTGCAGTTTGAAACATAACAAACTTAGTGCTGCTAAATTCACTATGGTTAATAGCTTATTCCTCCTTCAAAATTCTTTGACCGGCGTATTTGCGCGAAGTCGCGTTTCAAGTTTTGTCCCGTTTGTTTACAAGTCTGTTTGGTAGAGATACTTAATCCAAAAAACTCCTTATTATTTTTTACTGGCAAAAAGATATAGTGGAGCGTAAATATTAGTGTGGAGCGTAAATATTAGTAGGAAAATTAAAAATTCGCTTTTCAAATAGGAAGGTAAGCAGATCGCCTTTTTTTTAGACCTCGCGCGTTATGTTGTTTGAGAAGACTTTGCACGTGCAAACTAATTTATGTATGTTCAATCCATACCCAACGTTTCTGTACTTTTTGCTGGGAAACCGAAAATAATGAACAATCGAGGCTTTAATTTTCCTCAAGGGTTAACTAAAAGACGTTCGAAAAACGGTTTAATTGGCAATTATAGTGCTGTTTTGTGCGGTTTTCACATTTTTGTATAACTTTCACATTTCCTCTCTGTGCAAAGTTGTTATAGAAGACTATAATTCGTTACAGATATTTGTTTTTATTCGTAGTTTGTGCCTCTCGTAACTTACGGTAAAAAAGCTGAAAAGAAGTTATGAGTAAGGCAGGAGTTTAATATACAGATTTAGCCAGGGCTAAAAGCGGGGCTGCCATTAATAAATTTATAATTTAAATCAAACAATAAACTTGTATTCCACAATTTAGTTAACTTTAGAGCACATTCGTGTGACTTTTCAGGGAAAGGCTAAGTGATTTTACAAAAAATAATTTGCAAACAGCCCAAGAGTGAACCAAATCTCACATCGAGTTGATAGCCTCATAAGTACACCCAAAAACTGGCAATCATCTTCGATCACATTTATTAAGAGCAATAATGGCTCTTGATCACCGTAGATTAATCACGCCTGGAAAAAAATTCCGGTCGAATTTTTTGCGTTCGACAAGTTTATTTTACAAAATCTTGCCAACAAATCTGGGTGCGTGTAAACCAACCTTTTATAACATTTATACGTCACATCTGAGGTGAAACAGTACTATGAGGCACTGTTTTTATCACACAGACCTCGGACAACAGAATGCAGTATTTCAAAATATTGCGATACAAATTGCTATTCAGGACGATCGAAGCACGCGTGGGCTTTAGCCGTAAACCGTTGAAAAAATTTTCAAAATCATCTATACGGCCAGCCGGTTCTGACTTTTACAGTGCTAGCAGTGGCGAGTGTTTGAATGAACATTAACAGAGTTACGCTCCAACACAATAAAGAATTTATGTTTATTTTTTGTTTTAAAACGGTTAACGCGCGGCATTTTGAGTACTCCGGGAAGCGTTGTTTACTGAACCACTGAAAACAATCGGCACAACGATTAAAATTACAAGAGGGAGTACTAACAATCAATAAAAGAGATATAATTCGGTGAAACATATACAGAGACGACAATTTTCGTTCAGGAAGACAAGTATTAAAGTGTCTCTAAAAATCCTGAGTCTTCGAGCTTAAAGCTGAAGTTTATGTTTTAAGCCGGCTTCCCGCTGTTTGCTTTTTTCAAAGACGAACTCGAGGCAAGAAAATCGCTCAAACCTTTCTTTTACAGCCAGAATTATAACTAAATATTCTTTGAAACGTTTCCTTTCTATTTGCGGTGAGAAAATGTCTAAAGGCTTTTTAAAGATCTGTAAGCTTATAACAAACCTGATACTCGGTCAAATCCAGCGGGAAGGGGGGGAAGAGACGAGGTCTGGGACCGAGAAACGATCTTCGTACAACTTGCAAAGCGGTCACCCTGCGTGGTGGTCAGCGGATAGTTGCACTTTTTCCCACAGTAAATATTTTTAGACTTTTTAGGAGCAAGAAGCGAACAGGCAGAGGGAATCAGAAATACTTAAAAAATTGAAAAAAATAATATCATGCATCTTTGTTTTTCTTGCATATCGTATTTGTCTTTCGGTACTGAAATTGCGGGGGAAACTAAAACGCAGCCGTGTTTAATACATCTTAACCAACAACAACGCGCTCGATCGATTTATAGGTTACGTCGTTTTTGCAGGGCAATGATAACTTGATGCTGATAAAAATTACTGGAGAAAGTGTCAAATTTAGCGGAAGCAAGTATAATCAGACAGCTTTATAAATATGAGCTTGCAGCTCTAGCTACATATCATAACTGAATAAACATCCACACTTCATAACATTTCACTTCGTTTATTACGATCAGTCAACACCTTGAATCCAACGTTAAAATTCAAAACGATCCTAATAAAGAAATCACAACTACTACTGAAAGCTCTGTACCTTGAAGCGACTTTAACTTTCCTAAGGTTTGCAGCAAAACACTGCTCGATAGCTCAACTCTTCAGCGATTCTTATCAGCTATACGGAGCTATGTTGCATATTCCAAACTCTGCGGGGGGAAATTGTTTAGCAGAAAAAGAAAACCACACACTATGTCTGAAAAGCGGCATAAAATCAATAAAATTGCGAATTACCAAAATATAATAGTGGGAAACAGTCCCGCCTTCGACCGCCATGCTTTTGTTTCTTCTCAAGACCGTTGATTTATGGTTTTTGACGTAATGCGCATGATCAGAACCTTGCTGATCGCTTTGCAAGTTGTGAGAACATCGTTTGGATTTCATTTAAGAGAATGTATGGGAAGTAGCTCCCCCCCCCTGGTCAGATCATTGTCTCAAATCTTACAAACGTGCGTAAACAAAATAGCCGCATAAACTACGCTCAACTTCATTAAATTAGGAATAAAAAACAAACATCAAATACAATAATTACTTAGGCTTGCCACTCTAGATGAAGCTCCTGAAAGGTATCAAGTAAGGCCAGTATCGCTTCAGACTTTGCAACCCTCTTACGCATTAAGCAAGATGAAAACGAAAACGATGCCATCCGAAATCGGATTTCTGACTTTGACTCAACCAAAAACCCAACAAACAAACTAGCCATGAATAACAGAAGACTCCTGATAGCAGCTGAATTTCATTTTGTACACCCAGTGGAAAAAGAAAGTTAAAAACATCACAAGTTGACACAAAACTCTGTCAGCTTCAGCTGTCAAAGTAAACAAGATTCAAGATGCTGCCTAAATTTTCCGCATGAACTCACCTGTCAAATTTTGACCAATCAGAGCATAAAAATTGGACGTGGAGCGTGAACAACGCGTGAACATGGCGAGAAAAGTCAAAAGCAACTGTCTTCCCTGCCTGTAGCAGCTGGCTGAATTTTCGCGTCCGAGGTCAGTTTGAAATCAAAATTTTAATTGTGCGCACATAAACACAACATATTTCATATGAATTAAAAAAAAAATTAAACTTGAACCTGCGATCATTTGAAAACCAGTACCTTGTCAGCGGATAACTTCAAAAAACACCTGACCTCGATGGGTCGACACCTGAGCCTGCGATACAGTCACGTGATACTGGTCAGCGGATACCTTGTTTTGACAGCTGTCAATGGATCACAACATTGACGTGTATCAGTTTTCCTGTGCTCCGATCCCAAACTAGCTAGAAAGTATGAGACTGAACATTGATCGCGATCTAGTAAAATAATTAACTGCTTAGCGGACAGCTTCCAAATAAATCACGTCACCTCAATGAGTTGACACATGAGCCCGCGATATGGTCATGGGATACTGGTCAGTGGCTCTCCTGTTTTGACAGCTGTCAATTGACCATATTGTGAATGTCCAATGTAAAAGATGTGGACTTGGCAAGACACGCCTGAGACACCCCTCCCTTCCTTTTGATAGTCACCCCTACCCCACCCGTACAATCCGTAGAGCGTATGTACGTACGTACGCTCGGTCAATCACGTGACAACCAAAGGAAAAGAGGTTGACCATAATCTATGGGTATGGGGCTCTGTCCCACGCGCGCGATAATTTCCCTAAAATGTCTGAGCCTTATGGTAACGTTAAATTGACAAGAATGATGAAGAATGATTATGCTGGATTGTCAAGAATGTAGAATGATTGATAAGATTACGGCAAAGACAAAGAACTGTTATTGTAAAATAAACCTCCCAAATCATCATTTTCTTTGCTACAGCAAATGAACTATCAAGTTACTTTAGTTCAAAGACTAATCCACTAGAATACCTTATCGAGAGAGTTATAGATTAAACTCACCTGACCTTTGATATGGCAGCTCACCCTAAATCATAATTAAATACCCGGAGACCAATTTCTTCAAGTTATTTGGCTTCTATTGGGCTAATCCTCGCCACTTTATCTGTTACAAAATTTAAGTCACGTAATATTACAGTTAATGTTGAACTATTATTGTAGCTCTAATTCTGCTCTGTAAGTTTGCAATCTTAGTACTTTTTTTCTGTTTCTTTCTGTAATATTAATTTGTGTGGCAAAATATTTAAAATAAAAAATACCAATAACTGATTGGAGTATAGCATCTCTTTTTTCGGCCTTTCTTTGATCTTTAACTCGTTCCCTGAGCCTCTGGGATATTTATGAAGGAGAAAATCAGCTTTTGAAAAAAATTCAAGTAATAAATTTCTAAAAAATTGTAATCCATTTTGGTCATTTGTAATCTATAGTAATTGTTAGTTACAAACGAACGAAAATGTAAAGTCATTGGACCACACCCATAATCACTTTACAGAAACCAAACCATTTGAATCACTGTTTTTCGTGCTATAACATTTTTGTTAGGGATACATTTTGTTGGTGTTTCTTTGTGAAACAAAGTTTTCTTTCCCAGAATTTATATCTTGAACTAAAATCTTGGTAATTTGATTCATATGGAATAGAGTTCCTTAAAACAAGTTCATATTTTATGGTATTAAACAGAAATAATTTTCACCCAATAAAATGAAACAAAACCTGTGATTCATTATAGAAATTTCTTTGGAAACTTTAGGTAACTTTTATGACATATAAACATGTCAGTTAATAAAAACACAGAGCTTGCATAAACATATGGTTGTTTTTATTGCATAGTACTAATTGTTAGTGACACACAAATGGAAATTAATGTAGTCATTGGACCACACCCATACCCTTACGTGATCTAGGGCTTCTGATATTTTGCGCGGTGGCGGAGCCATGAAATTTAGGTAAATCCACGAAACTCCGCGAAATTCACAAAAACACGAAAAATACCGCAAAATTCGGTAGAAATCTTATCAAATACATGTCTGTACAACATATTTAAAACTTATGTCAGATATTGAGGCTATTTACTTGCTGTAAACTTGAAAATTCATCTTGGAAAGTGCAAACAACGGCCTGAAACTACCAGGCTTGATTTTGTTGCGAAAAAATGGGTACTACCCATGATGTTAAAGGGTTTGCCATTGGTTCATTTCTGGAGCGTATTGTGGTGAAAGAGCAAATGATGACCTCTGTTAGAAAAACGTACGTTAAAAACGCTGGTCTGATCAGCGCAAAACCGATCGATTTCTAGCGACATTTGCCTTGAAAATAACCAAAAAATCGGCCGTTTTTTACCGATTGCTTTTCGGTGAAGTTTGCCCCGAAACCTTCCGCGAAATTCCCGCGAAATCGGCCGACTTTTCAGCGAATTTGTCCCTAAAAATCCCGCAAAATTTGACTTTTTCTTCCGCGACCTGTCAGAAGCCCTGGTGTTCACCTAACCAGAAACGAAACCATTTGAATCACTGTTTTTTATGGATAGATTTTGTTTATAGGGATAAGTTTTGTTGGCTTTTCTTTGTGAAACAAACTTTTTTATATATATTCTGAATTGAAATACTGGTAATTTATCTCATGGAAATTATAGAATTCTTTAAAACAAATGCATATTTTAAACAGAGTTTTTTCATCCCCCCCCCCCCCCTCCAAAAAAAAAAAAATTAAACAAAACCTAGCTGTGATTCATTATGGAAATTTCTTTGGAAACTACAGGTAAACTTGCGTGACATATATACTTTTCAGTTAATAAAATCACTGAGCATAATAATTTTTATTGCATGGTACCAGTGTTAGTGACAAATGAATGGTTATGTGAAGTCATTGGATCAAACCTGTAATCACCTAACCAGAAACCAAACCAGTTAATTTAAATCACTGTTTTTCATGGAGAGATTAAATTTGTTTCTAGGCATTAGTGATGTCGGCTTGTTTTTGTGTTAAAAAAGTTCTTACCTAGATTTTGTGTTTTGAATTAAAATCTTGGTATTTGCTCCATGGAATAGTTCCTTAAAACAAATGCATATTTTATGGTATTATACAGAAAGTACTTTCATACAAAAAATAAAACAAAACCTGAGATTCATAATAGGTAAGCGTTCATGACATATATACATCCATAATCAAAGGAGTGCACATGGAGCCCGCATTAGGGATATGGATTATAGTATTTCTGTCCCTAGAATGGCCTATACATGGAGGCTCTGCTAGAAGCGGTACCTTTTGTCAGCCTTCAATGGTATAATTTTCAATCAAAAAATGAATTTTTTAGACTGTCACATGACTTTGTAAAGTAAATTCAGTTTAATTCTTTTTGTCAACAAGTTGGTGATTCGATGCTCCATGAATATCTGAGAAAATTGTCCGAGAAAATGCTTTTGAACAAAAAAAAAGAAACCCAGGTTAAATTTAACGCTGGGTGAAGCGCTGATCCGGCCTTTGAACAACTGGGCTCTGAATTTCAGGGCACTTTGCAGTGTGGCAATTTTTTTTTCAAAACTTATTAAAATGTACCTCTTTTTTTTTAAAGTAAATTTGCATAAATCTTGCCATAAAATGCAGTTTTTCCTCATGGTCCGTAATATATCATGTCTTGCATTATAAACAGAAAACAACAGACAACTTCAAAATGCCTGCAGCCACCTATAATAGTTTAATGTATTTCTTCAGCTTTGCATGTTTCTTTTTTTAATATTACTACATGAGAAATTTCTGCAATTTGATTGGCCTAGAGCAGTGGTATTTTAGTTTAATTTGATGTACCTACATGTGAAAGTTACAAACCTGTTGCGGGTAGTAGTATAAACAAATTAATGTCAAAGAGTCCATCAAGCTGACTGTATATTGTATAAACACTGTGTTTGTGATGGTTGAATAGGCAAGAAACAATTGTAAAATTGCCATATCAAATTAGTGTTAGATTTCGTAATTTTTTAACATCAAAAGCGTTTGTCAGCAGATGTGACAGAATTTCTCATTACAAATGTATATGAAATAAATCATACATGTGAACTGAGGAAAATGAAATCAAGGGAAGAGTGATCCTCGCAGCTGTGAGCGCAATTTATGTAGTTGCATAACAGAAGCCTGAAAAACAATTCAGGGCTTTTTTTTCACCTATATTTCCATTAATTCTATATCTAAAAAACCGATGTAGTAAGCTTCTAAAGAGTATCCTTTTTCCTAAATATAGTTAAATGGCGATGCACCCCTTCAGTAATTATATTGGTACAATGCTGGATGGCACGACTATCCTGAATACTGGACGATTGGTAAGTAAATGTTAAATTTGTATAGTTTTTTACAGTTTTTGGTGAAGGAATATACCGTTGAAGAAGTCTACGCAACAGAATATTAAAGTTACATAAAAAAATGGAATCATTAAACCAAGAACGAAAAAGTACAAAATGAATCTTGAGAATTCTAATCAATTGTGACTAGAAAGTGTCGACCAAGTACGTTTGATTCTTTTTGCATTATACAAACGTACCATATTTACCAGGGTCTGACTAATACTCCCTCTTTTCATTATTGAGATTATCTGAAAAAACTTCTTCGTTGAAAAAGGCATTTATTTGCGAAAAAGTAAATGGATACACTACTACTATAACTACAAGTGGGTGTGGGGAGGGGGGGTGAGTTGCTTTATGGGACAGCAAATTGTAACGTCAAGTGAAAATTCAGCTGCTCTTAATTGATGATTTAATGGAAAAGGTTTCGTGTGTGTATTCTTTTTTTAACAAAAGATTAATTTGAAAGGATGATGGGCGGGCGTGTGGACCAAAAATAATGTTAAAACGGGAAATAGATATAAAAATTATAAAACAAAGTAGAAATTGTAGTTATTATGAGGAGGCAAAAAAAATTTCATGTCTGAATTAGATGATATGGCGTTCGTAATTATTTGACAAAAATTGCATGTAAAAAACTGTGAAATGCAAAGTTTTAACCAAATCTTCAAAATTTCAAGTTTACAGCCGAAATTGAAATGAGACGCAGCTATTTTTCCTGTGCTGTTTAAACAAAAATGAATGAAGATAAAACTGAGAAAATGTTAACTTATTTATTCTTAGTACTGACCATAGGCTAACATCTATGGAATTGGGAACTGCATTGTTCAGTAGTGTTCGAGCTAAATTATCAAAGTTGGAATAGAAACAATATTTCAAGACATTAAATGTACCAAGATAAAGGAGAGTAGAATAGACGTACATGTATAAGATCGTGGTGCAACGCTCAACCAGTAAAACTGGTTAGGATGTTAACTCAGGTGCTGTTGATTATGCATGACACTACTTTTTCTTTGCGTCTTAAAGATCGAAATTAAATAGGTAAATTTGTCAGGTGTTGGCTGACAAAGTTGTTGTTGGGTATCTGATCTATGACTAAAAAAACGTCAAAATTGGTGCATAAAAGGCAGATTCTTGCGAGCTAAAAAAGAATGTTATCAGCTTTACCTGAAAATGTTGTGGATGGAATTGTGATGGAACGGAAAAGGTCGTTGTCAGTTGTTTTAGGTTTGATGGAAATTTGATTAAACTCAATGGTTAAAAGGCTGTCATTTAAGCTGTTGATTTTTGAACCATGCAGTCTTTAATTTTTATTCTACAACAAATCCTAAAATAACTGGAAATGGAAATTACTTAGTTCATAATGATAATTAGACATGAACAGGTTCAGTATTGGAAGAAGCGGTAATATGTTGAAGAAACGCAGTCTCTTATGTGACAAGCTACAGGATGTACTTGCGTCGTACGACTGAAAAACGTTGGACATCGCTGTGAAATGCCATGAAGCATAAAAGGTTGATTCTTTTGAGCTGAAAAGGCAGGCCTACTGAAAAAATTGTTGGGGATGGAATTGTGATGGAACTGAAAATTCCGCCTGTTGTCAGGTCCTCAATGAAAGAATGATTTGAATGGAAATGTAGATGGAACGGAAAGGGTTCTTGTCAGAAGAGGCAAGCTGGTTTACAAAATACTTACTACAAAATTATAGGACTTTTACGGAGTCCAAAGGTGACCTTGTTCCTTACAATTTCTGTAAGCTCTTTCCTAACATCTCTGCACTTCGGGAGGATCTTCCTAAAGTATCTCTTTTCTTTCCATCTTTCTATTTTTCCTTGGCAATTAAGTTTGTTTACAACAAATTCTGCAGAATGTATGGGAAAAGAAAATATAAGCTGGAAATGGAAATTGCTTGCTTCATTATAAGACTTATTCTGCTCCATGAGCTTTAGAATCAAGGAAGTATTTTGTAAAAAAGGATTGAATGAAATAACATAAAAGTCAAAAATTGAAATTTGGATCGAATTGTGATGGAACTAAAAACCAAGGGTTGTTGGCAGATTTTTAATGGAACGTGATTTGAATGTTATTGTGGTGGAACCTAAAAGGCTGTTCAGTTACCAACTGTCAAACGGAAATACCATTGTTTCAGTTTTTCTACAGTAATGGTGCTCTCCTTGGTCAGCGTCACGTCGGGCTCCGCTATATAGCTTATTGGCCAGATAATCTACCAACTTGTATTCTGAAAATCCTTGTACAGCGTTTTCATAAGTCACCCGACGAGGTGAATAAACCAGTGACTCAGCAATATATGTTGTGCCAAATTTTCGAAAGGGAAAAAAAGTAAGTGATAATTGAGCAATTATATCAATTTAGTAAATTTGCCAGTTGTTTGTTGACAAGGACTTAAAATAGAACTGTGCAGAACGCTTAAAAACCAGTATCCTAGATAATTAAGTAAAGAAATAACAAATTTTAGAGCAAAACTCGTGGAAAGTCATGCAGTGATCCGTTGATTCCAATATAAAAAAAACGATTTTTTCGGTATACTTAAAAACAATAAATAAGCGGCGATACTGATACGTATTACGTATTCGTTTTTTTAAGGACATTCATTTAATCCTTTGAAACATTGCATTATTAACGAGCGATGTGCTTAAGAAGTTAATAGTTTGTTGCACTCGGGGTACCTTGTTTTTTCAATACGTTTGTTTCCTATTGCCGATTTGTTTTCCGTGCGTTAGCTCTGGGACATACTGTAACGAGGATGAATACTGTGTCGTGACACATCGCGTGGCAGACATTCGCGTCGCTGGGCTTGCTGACGTTCGCACGCATTGCGTGCCTATTGCAACTTTGAATCAAAACAAGCGATCTTGGGCGACGCCCAAATAATAAGACGCGCAACAAGCGCTTAGCGACCGGGCGTCGGATTCGAAGTAAGAAGAGCTTCGTGTATTCATACAACTAAATTTTATGCCCTGGAGGTGAGGAAACTCCCATATCGATTCATGATCATGTCGTGAGTTTTTTTTTATTACATGTTTTTTTTATTTTGTTCCGTTATTTGAATTTTCTATGTCGACTATATGGGTATCAAATTTCGCGAGAATGTTTATTTGCGGAATCTTTAATTTCGAATTTTTTTTTACAATCGCGCAAAACGTTTAAGACCCACATAATTAAGTGCCAATACGGTATAAATAAATAAGAGGTAGTTTCATTAGAAAATGAAACACGGCCTTACATCATATCAGGTTACTCTAAAGAGTAAGATAGATAAATAGCTACCGAGAAAAAAGTTAAAATATTTTTTAAAAAAGTCTTTAAAAGCCATTTCCTTCTCTTGACTGTTTAGTTTCTTAGCGTTTGGACCGCAAGGGAGAAACCACAATCAGCGACAAAATTAGTTGAGACACTTTTCCCTAAAGGACCTTTCTGCCGTTTTACTGACTCTAAAAGGACAAAATAAAGCTTTCCTTCTCTCATCTCCCCCATGCAATGTTGCGTCGCTGTTCGAGCTGCCTTGTGGCTCGAAATTTACCACAAGGCACCTGTAGAAAACAACAAATACCCCAGCTTTGAATGGAAGAAAGAGGGGAGGGGTGTGAATTGTTTTGTTCTCTCAAGAGAGAATAGTTCTCTGAAGTTACCCACGGGTACACTGCTCAAACAATTTTGTCAGCGATTGCAGCTCAAATACTTCAGTTTGAGATATTCTTGACTGTTTAGAGTCAAAAATGAGTTTTCTGAGTCTTTTGCCGTGAGTAGATATGAGCAAAAAACAACGCGTAGGTTACTATGACCAGAACAATGTAAGAGACAAATGAGTCCTCACCAAAAGTCTACTACCGAGCCGGCCTCAGCCTCTGTTTCAAAGCGAGGCTAAGTGCAAAGCCATTGATATGAAAATGTTTTTTTATTCTCATGTACATAAAACTCATTTTCAGAAGAAAACTGGGATTTACACTTTTTCTGAACTGGTATGGTGTATGGCTTCCTTCTTCTTATTGTCACACTGAGATCAGTGAGACGGCATGGAATACTATTTCTGGTTGACTCCAGGGGTTTTCCTTTAGAAAATATTACAAATTTAACTACGAAAGAGAGAGAATACATGAAAGAGAAATATTGTGAAGCGAAAAATTGTGTATGTGTGTAACAGTTTATAAATTGCCAAGTAGCAGTTTTATTTTCGATCGGATGTCATCAAACACATTTTCTTTAAATAAAATATTCTTGCGTCATATTCTTTTGTTTATATCATTTTCTTGAATTGTTACGAATAAAACATATTTTTAGGCAGAATGTCATCACACACATTTTCTTAAAATAAAATTAACCTATTGCGTCGTGTCCTTTTGATCACATGATTTGCCAAAGTCTTTATAATCAGTTGACGCCCCTTTCATATGATCATATGAAGATACAACTGAGTGACACGCAACAGAGACGTTTTTCCCCCGTGAAAATACAGGTAGGCTAAATCTGATCAATTACATCGTTTATTTAGTGAAAGGTTTTCTTACCTGTAACAAGCATATGATATTGTTCAATGACATGTTATTTGTGCACTTTCTAAACAAGCCACACTATAATTAGTGATTTCGAAAAGTTTCCTGTTGTTTTTATCGCTTTTGTGCGATTCCCGTGAGTGCATTGATAGGGTCAGAAACTAACGTAAGGTATTTTAATTAACAATTAATTGAACTGTTTTTGAAAAACCTTCTTCATTATCTTCGTATTTCTAAGTCGCAATATCTTCAGCACAATTTTTTCTCTACCAGAAGCAATTGTCTGATGTAGTTCGTTTTTTCCCCATTTAGCAAAAAAAAAAAAAAAGAGAGAGAGAGAGAGAGAGAGAGAGAGAGAAAGAGCCCATGCGGATTTCTTTAAGACGGTCATTCCACCTAAGACAGACTTTCCATCCTTGACTTGTGGTCCTTTAGCACAAATTTTAAAACTCGTCCTTAATTAGCCGGGTCCACTAAAGACAGGCTTCTTAATTCAAATGGTTTTCCTTCTCGAAAACTGAATCAGTTCAGCAAATAGACCTTCGCTTAATCCTCGCAATTCAATTTTCTTGCCATTCAAAACATTCTATTAATTTTTTCGATTTTTTTTTATCACGGTAGTTCTTATTTTATTTATCAGAAGTGCGAACAAAGCTTTTACCACCACAAGTTTCAGGGGGTATTCCCGGTTTAAAGTGACGTGGATGTTCGAATGGGAGCAAAAATCAAAAGCCCAAAAAATCCCTGGACCAAAAATTACCCCCCCCCCCCCCCCAAAAAAAAAACCCATACACAATTACGCGGCCGGAATAAGCAGGCAAACCACGAATAACAATTTTCAGTTAAATCCAACCATCCGACAAAATTTTTGCCAAATTTTCCTTAGCTACCCCAAGAAATCCTTCGATCAAACCCGTCACTTGAAATCCAGAGTACTACTCGGGTTTCGATCCACCCCAATTTCGAAAGTCGAGAGTTTTGCTTATGACGTACCTCATAACAGCAAAACAGATTGTCGAATACGAAGCTTAATTGGAGAGACCTACAAGTAAAACGGAAACAACCACGAATAGGAAAAGAATCAAGTATCCTGTATCTTTTGGAAACCGAAATACACTCAACTCGAAAACGAAGACCCTCAACTCCTTTAGGCATTTGCGTTGCCTCTAGGCTCTTTTGCCCACTGCGCCGTGAGGCATTTGGAATCAATCGTCTGTCTCGGGGAGGGGAGAGTATTGTAGAGTGTTACATTTTATCGCCTTACATTGAGAAAGTTTGCGGCATTATTGTGTTTGCCAAATTTCCATGCGGTACTTCTGTAATTGTGGTCTTGAATTCTGATATTGTGGTATATCTAAACATGCGGAATTTTTTGTTATTGGCTCGGCGATTTTTAGCATGGTTGTGTCCAATTTTTCGATTTTTCATTGTAGTGTTACGGTGTTCGGTATACCACTAGCCGCTCTTCAACTTTTTTTGCGCATGCGTATACTTCTGCTACAAGACCGGCTTTGATAGTGTGATACCGTGACCAGTTGCGGTTTTAGAAAGGTGTACACTTTTAGTGCCAAACAATATTCCCATGATAATTTGTTATGCGGTTAAACCCATCAACAGAAAAAATTACCAAGGCATTTATAATAACGGATGTTGAAATCCTATGGTGCAGCCACAGCACCTTCACATCGTACCGTTAATTATTATAATTATTATAACCATCATATTATTATTATTATTATTACTATTTGAAAAGTTTATTTAATTGTTAATCCAATCTTAAGTTTTTGTAGTTTTCAAAGTAAGAAAAGTGTTGTTGTTGATGTGGTCATAGCAGCCAAACATCTTTAAGTAGCAAACCGAATTTATATACTTAACAGTGTTTTTATCACGAATTTTCATCAACAAAGTATTACCAATAACGAAACCTGTTCCAAATTATGACGATTATCCCATTAAGTTATTTAAAGCTAAAAGTAAACTTTACCGAATTTCACTTCCGCCAAAAAGAAACAATATGTTTATAAGGATTATTGCTGCAATTGACTCCTGGTACTGTAACTCCCTGCTGCTGCTAAGTCGATTAACTAGGGTAACAAAAAATAACTGCAAAAATCGTCGCTCTGAATCTGAAACTGAATCAGCTACCGACATTGTCGAAAAGTGAGTTCGCAATAGTTGGTTACTAGCGTGGCCTGAGCGACAGGGCTACTGAATTCTGGAAAGAAGTTTCATGCCTTGATTGAAAGCACAACAAAAAACTGAATCAGATTACGTGTCCGGTTGGTTGAAAATTACTTCACACATTTCTTAACTGCCTGCCACATGATTTTGATTGATTTGTTCAGTCAATAAAAGTTTTATACTAATGTGAGTTTACCACTAGCAAAATGAATGGTTGTTTTGGTAACAGTGCTTATACAAGTAAAGATAGTGTCAATTTACAGCGTTATACTAATTTTTCCAGATCAAACCATTATGGCACAGAGTGGAAACGGAGCAGTAAGAGAGAGTGATGTTACATCACATGTTACCGGACAAGAGCTGAACTTTGACGATGACACACTAAAAGGTAAAGATTCTTACAACTGTTAATAGTGTATCACAAAAGGCCTCTAATATAGCAAACTAAGGACAGCTGACATAAAATATACAAAAAAGGCAAAAAACCGGCATTTGAAATTATTCAACAAACGGAAGTGGTTAAAGAGGCAAAGTCGTTAAACAGTATCTCTACTGAAGGTGTTTTTTTCATTTTTTATCTAGATTAGGCTTTTCGTAGAATTTGTGGTCGAGTTTATCACTTGTGGCATAATGAATGGCTGTTTTGGTACTAGTGCTTTATATACAAGTGAAAATAATGTCAATTTATAGCTTTATACTGATTTTCCAGATCAAACCATTATGGCACAGAGTCGAAACGGAGCAGCAAGTGAGAGTGATGTTACATCACATGGTACCGGACAAGAGCTGAACTTTGACGATGACACATTAAAACGTAAAGATTCTTACAACTGTTAATACTGTATCACCAAAAGGCCTTAAAGATTGCAAACTAAGGACAGACGAAATAAAATATACAAAAAAGACAAAAAACCGTCATTTGAAATTATTCAACAAACGGAAGTGGTTAAAGAGTCAAAGTCGTTAAACAGTATCTCTCCTGAAGGTGGTTTTTTCATTTTTTATCTAGATTAGGCTTTTCGTAGAATTTGTGGTCGAGTTTATCACTTGTGGCAT
Source organism: Porites cylindrica (assembly GCA_964035525.1). NCBI lineage: Eukaryota > Metazoa > Cnidaria > Anthozoa > Scleractinia > Poritidae > Porites > Porites cylindrica. The sequence continues at coordinate 9,451,556 of OZ037776.1, read as the reverse complement.
AATGAATGGATGTTTTGGTACTGGTGCTTTATATACAAGTGAGGAAAATGTCAATTTATAGCTTTATACTGATTTTCCAGATCAAACCATTATGGCACAGAGTGGAAACGGAGCAGCAAGTGAGAGTGATGTTACATCACATGGTACCAGACAAGAGCCGAACTTTGATGATGACACACTGAAAGGTAAAGATTCTTACAACTGTTAATAGTGTTTCACCAAAAGGCCTTTAATATAGCAAACTAAGGACAAATAGAATAACGACAAAAAATCGTCATTTGATAACATTCAACGTTTGATACATGAAGACTGAAAGTCGTTAAACATTATCTCCACTGAAGGTTATTTTCATTTTTTATCTAATATTGGTTAATACTAGTTAATACTAGTTAATATTAATTTAGAGCTTTTTACCGATTTTTCCAGATCAAACCATTATGGCACAGAGTGGAAACGGAGCAGCATGTGAGAGTGATCTTACATCACATGGTACCGGACAAGAGCTGAATTTTGATGATGACACACTGAAAGGTAAAGATTCTTACAACTGTTAATAGTGTATCACCAAAAGGCCTCTAATATAGCAAACTAAGGACAAATGAAATAAAATTTAAAAAAAGACAAAAAACCGTCATTTGAAAACATTCAACATACGGAAGTGGTTAAAGAGTCAAAGTCGACAGTATCTCTACTAAAAGTGGGTTTTCATTTTCTTTTTTTTATCTAGATTAGGCTTTTCGCAGAATTTGTGGTCGACTTTATCACATGTGGTATAAGGAATAGTTGTTTTGGTACTAGTGCTTTATATACAAGTAAAGATAGTGTCAATTTACAGCGTTATATAATTTTTCCAGATCAAACCATCATGCATATGGTACAGAGTGGAAACGGAGCAGCAAGTGAGAGTGATGTTACATCACATGGTACCGAACAAGAGCTGAACTTTGATGATGACACACTAAAAGGCAAAGATTCTTACAACTGTTAATAGTGTATCACCAAAAGGCATTTAATGTAGCAAACTAAGGACAGATAACATAAAATATACAAAAAAGGCAAAAAACCGTCATTTGAAATTATTCAACAAACGGAAGTGGTTAAAGCGGCAAAGTCGTTAAACAGTATCTCTACTGAAGGTGTTTTTTTTACATTTTTTTATCTAGATTAGTCTTTTCGCAGAATTTCTTTTCGAATTTATCACTTATGGCATAAAGAATGGTTGTTTTGGTACTAGTGCTTTATATACAAGTAAAGATAGTGTCAATTTAGAGCTTTATACTGATTTTTCCAGATCAAACTATTATGGCACAGAGTGGAAACGGAGCAGTAAGTGAGAGTGATCTTACATCACTTGGTACCGGACAAGAGCTGAACTTTGATGAGGAGACACTGAAAGGTAAAGATTCTTACAACTGTTAATACTGTATCACCAGAAGGCCTTAGGACAGATGAAATAAAATATACAAAAAAGACAAAAAACCGTCATTTGAAATTATTCAACAAACGGAAGTGGTTAAAGAGGCAAAGTCGTTAAACAGTATCTCTACTGAAGGTGGTTTTTTCTTTTTTTATCTAGATTAGGCTTTTCGTAGAATTTGTGGTCGAGTTTATCACTTGTGGCATAATGAATGGATGTTTTGGTACTGGTGCTTTATATACAAGTGAGGATAATGTCAATTTATAGCTTTAAACTGATTTTCCAGATCAAACCATTATGGCACAGAGTGGAAACGGAGCAGCAAGTGAGAGTGATGTTACATCACATGGTACCGGACAAGAGCTGAACTTTGACGATGGCACACTGAAAGGTAAAGATTCTTACAACTGTTAATAGTGTTTCACCAAAAGGCCTTTAAGATAGCAAACTAAGGACAAATAGAATAACGACAAAAGATCGTCATTTGATAACATTCAACGTTTGATACATGAAGACTGAAAGTCGTTAAACATGATCTCCACTGAAGGTTATTTTCATTTTTTATCTAATATTGGTTAATACTAGTTAATACTAGTTAATATTAATTTAGAGCTTTTTACCGATTTTTCCAGATCAAACCATTATGGCACAGAGTGGAAACGGAGCAGCATGTGAGAGTGATCTTACATCACATGGTACCGGACAAGAGCTGAATTTTGATGATGACACACTGAAAGGTAAAGATTCTTACAACTGTTAATAGTGTATCACCAAAAGGCCTCTAATATAGCAAACTAAGGACAAATGAAATAAAATTTAAAAAAAGACAAAAAACCGTCATTTGAAAACATTCAACATACGGAAGTGGTTAAAGAGTCAAAGTCGACAGTATCTCTACTAAAAGTGGGTTTTTCATTTTCTTTTTTTTATGTAGATTAGTCTCTTCGCAGAATTTCTTTTCGAGTTTATCACTTATGGCATAATGAATGGTTGTTTTGGTACTATTGCTTTATATACAAGTAAAGATAGTGTCAACTTACAGCTTTATACTGATTTCTCCAGATCAAACCATTATGGCACAGAGTGGAAACGGAGCAGCAAGTGAGAGTGATCTTACATCACATGGTACCGGCCAAGAGCTGAACTTTGATGATGACACACTAAAAGGCAAAGATTCTTACAACTGTTAATAGTGTATCACCAAAAGGCATTTAATGTAGCAAACTAAGGACAGATAACATAAAATATACAAAAAAGGCAAAAATACCGTCATTTGAAATTATTCAACAAACGGAAGTGGTTAAAGCGGCAAAGTCGTTAAACAGTATCTCTACTGAAGGTGTTTTTTACATTTTTTTTTTATCTAGATTAGCCTTTTCGTAGAATTTGTGATCGAGTTTATCACTTGTGGCATAATGAATGGTTGTTTTGGTACTAGTGCTTTATATACAAGTAAAGATAGTGTCAATTTAGAGCTTTATACTGATTTTTCCAGATCAAACTATTATGGCTCAGAGTGGAAGAGGAGCAGCAAGTGAGGGTGATGTTACATCACATGGTACCCGACAAGAGCTGAACTTTGATGATGACACACTGAAAGGTAAAGATTCTTACAACTGTTTATAGTGTATCGCCAAAAGGCTTTTAACATGAGAAATTTATGGAGAAATGAAATAAAAGATACAGAAAGGAAAAAACCGTCATTTGATAACATTCAACATTTGATACATGGAGACTGAAAGTAGTTAAACATTATCTCCACTGAAGGTGATTTTTATTTTTTTTCTAATATTAGTTAAGACTAATTAATAGTAGTTAATATTAATTTAAAGCTTTTTGCCGATTTTTCCAGATCAAACCATTATGGCACAGAGTGGAAACGGAGCAGCATGTGAGATTGATGTTACATCACATGGTACCGGACAAGAGCTGAATTTTGATGATGACACACTGAAAGGTAAAGATTTTTACAACTGTTAATAGTGTATCACAAAAAGGCCTCTAATATAGCAAACTAAGGACAAATGAAATAAAATTTAAAAAAAGACAAAAAACCGTCATTTGAAAACATTCAACATACGGAAGTGGTTAAAGAGTCAAAGTCGACAGTATCTCTACTGAAGGTGTTTTTTTTTTAATTTTTTATCTAGATTAGGCTTTTTGTAGAATTTGTGGTCGAGTTTATCACTTGTGGCATAATGAATGGTTGTTTTGTTACTAGTGCTTTATATACAAGTGAAGATAATGTCAATTTATAGCTTTATACTGATTTTCCAGATCAAACCATTATGGTACAGAGTGGAAGCGGAGCAGCAAGTGACAGTGATGTTACATCACATGGTACCGGACAAGAGCTGAACTTTGATGATGACACACTGAAAGGTAAAGTTTCTTACAACTGTTAATAGTGTATCACCAAAAGGCCTTTAACATGAGAAATTTAAGGAGAAATGAAATAAAAGATACAGAAAGGAAAAAGCCGTCATTTGATAACATTCAACATTTGATACATGGAGACTGAAAGTAGTTAAACATTATCTCCACTGAAGGTGATTTTTATTTTTTTTCTAATATTAGTTAAGACTAATTAATAGTAGTTAATATTAATTTAAAGCTTTTTGCCGATTTTTCCAGATCAAACCATTATGGCACAGGGTGGAAAGGGAGCAGCATGTGAGAGTGATGTTACATCACTTGGTACCGGACAAGGGCTGAATTTTGATGATAACACAGTGAAAGGTAAAGATTCTTACTACTGCTAATAGTGTATCACCAAAAGACCTTTAATATAGCAAACTAACGACAAAAAAAATAAAATATACAAAACTGACAAAAAATCGTCATTTGAAAACATTCAACATACGGAAGTGGTTAAAGAGTCAAAGTCGTTAAACAGTATCTCTACTGAAGGTGGTTTTTTTCATTTTTTATCAAGATTAGGCTTTTCCTAGAATCAGTTGCGGTCGATTGTACCTCTTGTAGCAAAATGAATGGCTGTTTTGTTACTAGTGCTTTATATACAAGTGAAGATAATGTCAATTTATAGCTTTATACTGATTTTTCCAGGTCAAACCATTATGGCACAGAGTGGAAACGGAGCAGCAAGTGAGGGTGATGTAACATCACTTAGTACCGGACAAGAACTGAACTTTGATGATGACACACTGAAAGGTAAAGATTCTTACAACGGTTAATAGCGTATCACCAAAAGGCCTTTAACATAAAAATTTAAGGAGAAATGAAATAAAAGATACAGAAAGGAAAAAAACCGTCATTTGATAAGATTCAACATACATAAAGACGGAAAGTCGTTAAACATTATCTCCACTGAAGGTGGTTTTTATTTTTTATCTAGATTAAATAAAATTTGTGATTGACGAATTCCTTTACTGTATTGCTGATTCACCGTCACATATAGCCCTGCATTAGCTCCCGCCAAGTATGATTCCTATTTTCCCGCCAACCCGAAAGATGCACACGCACCGCATAACGGTTTATTAGTGTGAGCTACAACTTTAATGCATTTTCAGCATTTTTAGTATTTTTAACATCAGAAAGTGAGGAACGGAACGACCAAATTTGCCCCTATTTCACAAGTCTGTAACTAATGTCATGATCACCGCCATCGGATAAGTTAACAAGTGACAGCATTAATTTTGTCTAAAGGAGGAATAAATGGTCTCTGTCGTATTTTTGGTTTTAATCTGTAGCAAAGAGACGAAGATTGAAATGAACACACACAAAAATTGCACACGATAGTCTGTATTGTACTCTTACCTTTTGCACCCACAATTATAATTTACCATTTTATTTTTTTATACCATAGCAAGTTTCGTTCCCAAGGGGTATTCCGGATTTCAAGAGACGTGGATGACCGAATGGGGGCAAAAATCAAAACCCCCAAACTTCACTGCACCAAAAATTATCCCCCCCAAAAATCCTATACAGAGCTACTCACCAACAATATTATTCAGTTAAAATCAAGCCAATTGAGAAAATACTTGCCAAATGTTTCCTATCCCAAAAGAATCCCGGAATTGAAAATTTTAAACCCAAAAAATTCTTTTATCATCGCCATCACTTGAAATCCGAAGTACCTCCACTGGGGTTTCGTTCCACCCTAAATTTCTTATTCGAACGTTTTGCTTATCACGTACTTCATAACCGCAAAACAGATTGTCGAATACGAAGCAGAATCAGAGAGACCTATAAGTCAAAAGGAAAGAATCACGAATGGGAAAAGAACCAAGTATCCTCTATTTTTTGAAAACCGAAATTCACAGTCAACTGGAAAACGAAGCGCCCTCAATCCCGGTGAAAGGGCCTGCAATAAACCCAATGATATTGTGTTAGTTCTAAACATGCGGAATTTTTTGTTATTTGCTGGGCGATTTTAGCATGGTTTAAGTTGTCGAATTTGTCGATTTTTCTTCGCTGTGTTACGGAGTTCGGTATACCACTAGCCGCTCCAATCTTAATTTTTTAGCATGCGTATACTTCTACTACAAGACCGGCTTCGATAGTGTGATATCGTGCCCAGTTGTGGTAGTATAAAGAGTTTCACTTTAGTGCTAAACAATATTCCCATGGTAATTTGCTATGCGGTTGAAGACCCTCGTTGTACCCATCAATAGAAACGTTTAGAAAGGTTGCATTTATATTCATGGATGACGAAATCCTATGGTGCAACCACAGCACCTTCACATGGTACCATTTATTATAATTATTAACATTATGATTATGACGGATGATGTTGATGATGATGATGATCATTATCATTAATTGAAAAGGTTATTTCAGTGTTAATCCAATCTTAAGTTTTGGTAGTTTTTTAGGGAAAAAAAGTGCTGTTGTCAACGTGGTCATAGCCCCCAAATATCTTCAAGTAGCAAACGGGATTTATCTAATTAACAATGTTTTTACCACAAACTTTTATCAACAAGGTATCACTGATCAATAACGAAAGCTGTTGCAAATTATGACTATCAATTCCCTTAATGGGTTCTATGAATCTCCAAGTAAACTTAACCGAGTTTCACTTGCACGAAAATTAGATCTTATGTTTACAAGCGACATTCTAATGATAGCACATTGCTGCAACTGACTCCTGATTCTCTTTTCAAATATGGTTCTGTCACGTGTTACGGAAGTCCCATTGTAACTCCATGCTGCTACTAAGTCAATTGACTACGTAACAAAAAAAATAACTGAAAAAAAAACATCGCTCTGAATCTGAAGATGAATCAGCTTACAAGGTTGTCGAAACGTATTTAAAGTTCGCAATGGTCGGTTACTAGGGTGACGTGAGCGAGTGGGCCACTGAAATTCTGAAAAGCAGTTTCATGTCTTGATTGAAAGCGCAATGGACAACTGAATTAGAGTACGTGTACTATCCTGTTCTATGAAAATGACTTCACCGCTAATTTCATGACTGCCTGCCACATAATTTCAATGAATTTGTTTCAATGAAATGTGCGTTTACCACTTGTGGCAAAATGGATGGTTGTTTTGGTAATAATGCTTATACAAGTGAAGATAATATCAATTTAAAGCTTTTTACTGATTTTTCCAGATCAAACCATTATGGCACAGAGTGGAAGCGGAGCAGCAAGTGAGAGTGATGTTACATCACATGGTACCGGACAAGAGCTGAACATTGATGATGACACACTGAAAGGTAAAGATTCTTACAACTGTTAAATACTGTATCCCCAACAAGACTTTAACATAGCAAAATAAGGAGAGATGAAATAAAAGATACAGAAAAGGAAAAAAATTCCGTCATTTGAAAACATTCAACATACGGAAGTGGTTAAAGAGTCAAAGTCGAAGGTGGTTTTTCAACTTTTTATCTAGATTAGGCTTTTTCTAGAATTTGTGGCCGACGAATGCTGAATTTTCTCCCAGCAGGTATGATTTCTTTTTTCCTGCCAACCCGAAAGATGCACACTACCGCATAACGCCTTTAATAATAGTGTAATTTCCGTCTAGCGCTACAAATTTAATTATGCTTTTCTAGCTTTTTTGGCGTTTTTAACTCTAGAAAGTGAGCATGACTAACGACCAAATTTGCTACCATTCTGTGACCAATGTCATGGTCAACGCCATTTATTAGTGAACAAGTGACACCATTTGCCTAAACGGGGATTAAATGACCCCTGTCATGATCACTTTTTTTGTTTTAATATGCAGCAAAGAGACGAAGACGGAAATGAACATATTAAAAAGTTGCACACGATAGACCGTATTGTACTCTTATCTTTTGTACTCACAATTATAATTCACTATTTTATTTTTTTACACCATGGCAAGTTTCGTTCCCAAAGGAGTATTCCGGATTTTTAAGAGACGTGGATGAACTAATTGGGGCAAAAATCAACACCCGCAAAAGTTCCCTGAACCAAAAATTAACCCCCAAAAAATCCTATACAGAACTACGCAAAATCAAGCCAACTAAGAAAATACTTGCCACATTTTTCCTACCCCAAAAGAATCCCAGAATTGAAAATTTTAAGCCCAAAAAATCCTTCTATCATCGCCGTCACTTGAAATCCGGACTACCTCAACTGGAGTTTCGTTCCACCCCAAATTTCTTAATCAAAAGTTTGCTTATGGCGTACTTCATAACCGCAAAACAGATTGTCGATTACGAAGCTGAATCGGAGAGACCTACAAGTAAAAAGGAAAGAATCAAGAATGGAAAAAACAAACAAGTACCCTGTATTTTTTTGGAAACCGAAATACACTCAACTCGAAAACGAAGAACCCTCAACGCCGGTGAAAGGGTGTGCAATAAACCAAATGGGTCCGTAAATTTGAAGTGTGACCATCCCCTTTGGGTATTTGCGTTGCCTCGACGTACTCGTACCCATTGTTGGGTATTTGGAATCAAATGTTTTGGCTCGGGGAGGGGAGAGTATAGTAGAGGTTTACATTTTTAGCGCCTTACATTGAGAAAGTTTGCGGTATTGTGGTGTTTGGCAAATTTTCATGCGGTACTTATGTAATTGTGGCCTTGAATTCTGATGTTGTGGTATTTCTAAACATGCCGAAGTTTTTGTGATTGGCTCGGGGATTTTTAGCATGGTTGTGTCGAATTTCTCGATTTCTCTTTGCAGTGTTACGGTGTTCCGTATACCCCTTGCCGCTCTTCAATGTTTTTTTTTTTTTTTTTGCGCATGCGTATACTTCTGCCAAAAGACCAGCTTTGATAGTGTGATAAATGGCTGTGGTCACACTTGGGATTTGACGTTGGTAAAAGGCTTTAACCGTGGTAAAAAGGATGTAAAAAACTTTACTATAGTAAAACCCATTACTTGAGTTAACACGTTCAAGATGGTTTCCCAACAGAAATGTGTCACTCAAATGATGAGCCTGAGGACAGGTGATCATTCTTACGACATTCCATGAATGCTTTATTTTTCACCCAGTTACATGACTGTACATCATGCATTCACTGAAAATTGTGCCGCTGCTGATACTGCTTCTATCCCATTATTTTTTCGGCCGAATATAAGCGGTCCATGCTGAATTACTTCGTGCCCGTGATTGTCTGAAAAACCGCCCGGTGGGATTACAAAACTATTGTGGAATGGTGGAACTCTAAAGTGAAAAGAACTGATGCAGGTTTCTTAAAAAAAGCGTGCCAACCAAAATCCATGTTCAGACAATAGATAGAAAAAATATGGCTACACGGAATAAAAAACAGCTGAATTGAATGATTTACTTCTAAATGTATGCTCGACTCAGAAATGAAACACGAACATTAGATGTAGGCGTATGATTCCTTGAAGTCCAGAATTTACTGTGGAATTACCTCCAATGAAAGCGAAAATTGTCTGAGTCACTGTGACATCTCTACTGTACTGCATGTTTGGCACGAAAAAAGGAAAAGAATAGGCTGGTGGCGCTAAAAATACATATATAAGTATTCAGCAACGTGACACTCAGGGAACGCATCTCAAATAATGCGACTAGATGTCAACTGAATAAACAAAGTTTAGATATATCAGCGATAAACCATATCGTTTTAGGAAAGAGTTTACTATAGTAAACTTTGCTTTCATCCTACCGCCGTTGCCACCGCAACAGACTAGATCCGTGTTTACCATAATAAAATGAGAAAAGCCGGTCACATTAGAAAACGTGTTTACAGTAGTAAACTCGACTTTACTATAGTAAAAAAAGCCCAAGTGTGACCACAGCCAAATTGTGACCAGTTGCGGTTTTAGAAAGGTTTACCAAACAATATTCCCATGATAATTTGTTATGCGTTTGAACCCATCAACAGAAAAAATTACCAAGGCATTTATAATAACGGATGCTGAAATCCTATGGTGCAACCACAGCACCTTCACATTTTACCATTTATTATTATAATTATTATAACTATTATATTATTATTATTATTATTACTATTTGAAAAGGTTATTTTAGTGTTAATCCAATCTTAAGTTTTTGAAGTTTGGAAAGTAAAAAAAGCGTTGTTGTTGATGTGGTCATAGCAGCCAAACATCTTTAAGTAGCAAACCGAATTTAAATATTTAACAGTGTTTTTATCCCGAGTTTTTATCAACAAAGTATTACCTATAACGAAAGCCGTTGCAAATTATGACGATTATCCCGTTACGTTCTATAAAACTAAAAGTAAACTTTACCGAATTTCACTAGCACCAAAAAGAAACAATATGTTTATAAGGATTATTGCTGCAATTGACTCCTGATTCTGTTTCCAAATATGGTTCTGTCACGTACTACTGAAGTGGTACTGTAACTCCCTGCTGCTACTAAGTCGATTGACTAGGGCAACAAAAAAGAACTGCAAAAAACGTCGCTCTAAATCTGAAACTGAATCAGCCACCGAGATTGTCGGAAAGTGAGTTGGCAATGGTTGGTTACTAGGGTGTTCTGAGCGACTTAGCTACTGAATTCTGGAAAGCAGTTTCATGTCTTGAATGAAAGCATAACGGAAAACTGAGTCAGATTACGTTACTGTCCTGTTTTTTGAAAATTACTTCACCGCTCATTTCATGACAGCCTGCCACAGAATTTTGATTGATTTGTTCAGTCAATAAAAGTTTTATACTAATGTGAGTTTACCACTTGTCGCAAAATGAATGGTTGTTTTGGTAACAGTGCTTATACAAGTGAAGGTAATATTAATTTAAAGCTTTTTACCGATTTTTCCAGATCAAACCATTATGGCACAGAGTGGAAACGGAGCAGCATGTGAGAGTGATGTTACATCACTTGGTACCGGACAAGAGCTGAACTTTGATGATGACACACTGAAAGGTAAAGATTCTTACAACTGTTAATAGTGTATCACTAAAAGGCCTTTAACATACTAAACTAAGCACAAGTAAAATAAAATATACAGAAAAGACAAAAAACCGTCATTTGAAAACATTCAACATACGGAAGTGGTTAAAGAGTCAAAGTCGTTAAACATTATCTCTACTGAAGGTGGTTTTTTAACTTTTCATCTGGATTAGGCTTTTCCTAGAATTTGTGGTGGAGTTTACCACTTGCGACAAAATGAATGGCTGTTTTGGTACTAGTGCTTTATATACAAGTAAAGATAATGTCAGTTTACAGCTTTATACCGATTTTTCCAGATCAAACCATTATGGCACAGAGTGGAAACGGAGCAGCAAGTGAGGGTGATGTTACATCACTTGGTCGCGTAAAAGAGCTGAACTTTGATGATGACACACTGAAAGGTAAATACTCTTGCAACTGTTAATAGTGTATCACCAATTAGCCTTTAACATAGAAATTTAAGGAGAAATGAAATAAAAGATACAGAAAGGAAAAAAACCGTCATTTGATACCATTCAACATACATAAAGACTTGAAGTCGTTAAACATTATCTCCACTGAAGGTGTTTTTTACTTTTTGTCTAGATTAAACTTTTTCTAAAATTTGTGGTGGACGAATTCCTTTATCTTGTGGATTCACCGTTACATATAGCCCTGCTTTAGCTCCCGCCAAGTATGATTCCTATTTTCCCGCCAACCCGAAAGATACACACGCACCTCATAATGGTTTATTAGTGTGAGCTACAAATTTAATACATTTTTAGCATTTTTAACATCAGAAAGTGAGGAACGGTACGACCAAATTTGCATCTATTTCACAAGTCTGTGAGCAATGTCATGATCTAGTACAAACATTAACCATAAAGGACTGCAAAGGACCGCAAGACCTGATCAGCAAAAATGAAAAGTGAAAAGTAGACATATTAAATTCTGCAAGCAGAATACTGCAATGCTGACCGTACTACGTGAAAATTAACTCTGCAAGACATCAACACGACACCGAAAGAACTCAAAACAGAGCGAGATTGTAGCCATAGTCATGATCAACGCCATTTATGAGTTAACAAGTGACACCATTTGCCTAACCGGGGAATAATTATCCCCGTGGTATTTTTCGTTTTAATCTGTAGCAAGGAGACGAAGACGGACTCCCGGATGAACACACAAAAAAGTTGCACACGATAGTCCGTATGGTACTCTTATCTTTTGTACTCACAATTATAACTCGCCATTTTATTTTTTATACCATAGCAAGTTTCGTTCCCAAGGGTTATTACGGATTTTAACAGACGTGGATGACCAAATGGGTGCAAAAATCAAAAACCCAAAATTCCCTGGACCAAAAATTAACCCCCAAAAATCCTATACAGAACTATGCACCGACAAAGTTCTTCAGTTTAAGTCAAGCCAACTAAGAAAATACCTGTCAAATTTTCCTACCCCAAAAGAATTCCGGAATCGAAAATTTCAAACCCAACAAATCCTTCGATCATCGCCGTCACTTGAAATCGGCAGTACCTCCACTGGGTTTTCGTTGCACCCCAAGTTTCTTTATCGAAAGTTATGCTTATGACGTACTTCATAACTGTCAAACAGATTGTCGAAATCAAAGCTGAATCGGAGAGACGTACAAGTAAAAGGGAAACAACCACGAATGGAGAAAGAACCAAGTATTTTCTATTTTTTGGAAACCGAAATACACTCAACTGGAAAACGAAGCACCCTCAACCCTGGTGAAAGGGCCTGCAATCAACTACAACTGGTCAGTTAATTTGAAGCGTGACCATCCCCTTTGGGTATTTTCGTTGCCTCTGGATACTCTTACCCACAATGGGGTATTTGGAATCAATGTTTGCCTCGGGGAGGGGAGAGTATGGTAGTGTCTGACATTTTTAGCACCTAACAATGAGAAATTTTTTGGCATTGTGGTGTTTGGCAAATTTTCATGCGGTACTTCTGTAATTGTGGTCTCGAATTCTGATATTGTGGTACTTCTAAACATGTAGAATTTTTCTGTTATTGGCTCGGCGGTTTTTAACATTGTTTAAGTTGTCGAATTTGTCGATTTTTCTTCGCTGTGTTACTGAGTTGGGCATACCCCTAGCCGCTTCAATTTTAATTTTTTTAGCATGCATATACTTCTACTATAAGACCTCCCTCGATAGTGTGATATCGTGCCCAGTTGCGGTAGTTGAAAGGTTTTCTCTTCAGTGCCAAACAATATTCCCATGGTAATTTAATTTGTTATGTGGCTGAAGACCCTCGTTGAACCTATCAACTGAAACATTTAGAAAGGCTGCATTTATATTAATGGCTGCCGAAATCCTATGGTACAACCACAGCACCTTCACATAGTACCATTTATTATTATTAATATTATGATTATGATGATGTTGATGATATGATTGTGATAATTATTATTATTTGAAAAGGTTATTTTATTGTTAATCCAATCTTAGGTTTTTGTAGTTTTGAAAGTAAAAAAAGTGTTGTTGTTGATGTGGTCATAGCAGCCAAACATCTTTAAGTAGCAAACCGGATTTATATAATTAACAATGTTTTTATCACGAATTTTTATCAACAAAGTATTACCACTAACGAATTAAAGATGTTGCAAATTATGACGATTATCCCCTTAAGTTCTATAAGGCTAAAAGTGAACTTTACCGAGTTTCACTTGCACCAAAAAGAAACAATATGTTTATAAGGGTCATTCTAATGATAGCACAATTTGCTGCAATTGACATCTGATTCTGTTTTCAAATATGGTTTTTTCACGTGTTACTGAAGCTGCACTGTAAGACCTTGTTTACATGGAGTGGGGGACCCCGGTCTAGTGGGGGGGTAGGTTTCCTTTGTTTTGTGTCCCCCAGAGCGTGAAAACAAAAGAAACCAACCCCACTAGACCGGGGTCCCCCACTCCATGTAAACAGGCCCTAACTCCCTGGTGCTACTAAGTCGATTGATTACGTAACAAAAAAAAACTGAAAAAAACGTCGCTCTGAATCTGAAACTGACGGAATCAGCCACCGAGATTGTCGAAACGTGAGTTCACAATAATTGGTTACTAGGGTAGCCTGAGCGACTGGGCTGCTGAATTCTGGAAAGCAGTTACTAACATGTCTTGATTAAAAGCGCAATGGAAAACTGAATCAGTTTACGTGTACTGTCCTGTTGTTTGAAAATTACTTCACCGCGTATTTCATGAGTGCCTTCCACAGAATTTTGATTGATTTCTTCCGCAAAAAAAGTTTTAATGTGAGTTTAGCACTTGTGGCAAAATGGATGGTTGTTTTGCTAACAGTGCTTATACAAGTGAAGTTAAATAGAGAATAATAAATGGTCGCGCGGAGATATGGAATTTATCTTCGAGTGTTCACATCGATATCGAACGAGTGAGCGCATCGAACGAGTGAGATATCGAATGTGAACACGAGACGATAAATTCCATATCTCCAAGCGTCCATGTATTATTCTGTTTATTATATAAACAAGAATCAGCCATTCCATAAACCAAAACCATGCCATATAGTCGAGAACCCGACAAATGTAATTCATTGTTTAAAGTACTCCAGTGTAAACTCGGAGCTCTACAAAGTACAGTAAAAAATAAATACAAATATTAAAAAAGTCCGGTATCTTGTTCAAAATATAATAGACAAGATAAATGGTTAAAATGTTCTCAAACTATCAAATATCAATAATTTCACATGTAAAAATATCGTATTTTTACGTGTGTTCAGATACCACATTTCTCGGTGGTAGGAATCCTTGTAAAACACTGCAGTTTACATAATAATATTAATTTAAAGCTTTTTACTGATTTTTCCAGATCAAACCATTATGGCACACAGTGGAAACGGAGCAGCATGGGAGAGTGATGTTACATCACTTGGTACCGGACAAGAGCTGAACTTTGATGATGACACACTAAAAGGTAAAGATTCTTACAACTGTTAATAGTGTATCACCAACAGGACTTTAACTTAGCAAAATAATGAGGAATGAAATAAAAGATACAGAAAAGGAAAAAAAACCGTCATTTGATAACATTCAACATACGGAAGTGGTTAAAAAGTCAAAGTCGTTTAACGTTGTCTTAACTGAAGGTGGTTTTATCCTTTTATCTAGATAAGGCTTTTTCTAAAATTTGTGGTTGACGACTAATTAATTAATCTTGTGGATTCACCGTAATATACAGTGGTGCGTTAGCTCTCGGCAAGTACAAGTACTATTTTCCCGTTAACCGAAGGATGAACACGTACTGCATAACGCCTCAGTAGTGTTCTCTGGAGCTACAAATTTAATGCATTTCCAGCTTTTTAGCATTTTTAACTTCAGAAAGTGAGGAACTGAACGACCAAATTTGCCACTATATCACAAATCTGTGACCAATGTCATGGTCAACGCCATTTATGAATTAACAAGTGACACCATTTGCCTAACCGGGAAGAAATGATCTCTCTCATATATGTTGTTTAGTAATCTCTAGCAAAGAGAGGAAGACGGAAATTAACACAAAAAAAGTTGCACACGGTTTTCCCGTATTGTACTCTTATCTTTTGTTTTCACAATTATAATTCACCATTTTATTTCTGTTTTCTTTATTTATTTTTTCTATCACTTTTCCCACCGAAAGGATCAGTTTATTGTTTTAATCGCCTCCTTCGAATAATCGCCCCCTATAAAGGAAAAATTTGAAATAATCGCGTCCCAAAACCCCACCCCCGCTCGTCCTTTGAGTTCTCGCTTCCTGGTCCTGTTTTTAACCCTCGTCCCGAATATCACTTCCAAAGATCTGCTAAATGCCGCATCCCGCCTGTTGCAGACCACCTAACCCCCCCCCCCCCCAGCCTTCTTTATTTGAGGGAAGGGGGTCTGTTACACGTTTTCCCAAGGCTTAGAGGTGAGTATGGAACAAGTGAGAACTGCGAAAGCTGGAGACCAGCGAGGAGAGCGCAAGCGGGCAGTGATGGGAAGGAATAAGAGAGAAAGCTTCATTTTTTCTCCCCTTCCCATCACAACTTTCGCCGCCTTTCCTTAACAATTAACTTAAATATCCCCCGAAAAGTGATCGCGAGCGACTGGGAGCAATGCAGGGGAGGGGAGGGGAGGGGGAGGCTGTACACGGGCTATATACACCATGAGGTTTAATGACATTTCAACCTGCTTCATTTTTAGCAATAGCTGGGGTGTACAAAACCGAAGGCAATGAAGCGTACTTACAGGAAGATTACAGCAACGCCGTTTACTTTTATACTAAGGGAGTTAAAGTAAACTGCAAGGACGAAGACCTAAAGGCGAAACTGTACAGCAACAGAGCTTATGCAAACCTTCGTTTAGGTAAGGCTACTTGTATTTTGAAAATAAAGAAATATTGCTTATTTTCTGATTGGTTAACCACTGATGTTGAATGTTTGCCAGTGTGATCACATGACTTGCTTTGGAATGGTCCGTCAGGGGGTTTCCAGATTTCACTGATCTTATTTGCTTTGAGTTTGCTTTGCTGCGTTTGCTGTGACTAATTTTTGTTTGTTTGCATTTTTAACATTCATAGGAAACTACATTTACTCCCTGGTAGATGGACAAAACGCCAGGGACATTCGACCATTGGCAATCAAACCAATAATAGCAGGTAATTTTAGAAGAATTTTTTTTAACTATTTAGTATCTAAGAAACAGAATGGATCATAATTATACTAGTAATGTTGGCAAGCATTCTATTTACCCCCTTCTTGTGAAAACACCAAAAGTTCAAACGGCTACAAAGTTCAAACGTTTAAATAATATGGAAGAAATTAAACTTTAGATTTGGAGTCCAGGGTGTAACAAAGTCATCATCAAATGTTTGTTTGCTCACGGGCTCTTTTATAGTACAAAAATGGCAATTACGGTTATTCGTAGGCTACTTGCGACATAGTTCTTCATTCTCTTGAACATAGGCACGTATGACGTGCATGAACTATCATGGATGCTTCAGTGTAACTGTACCACGAATGTACCCATTTAAGCCTAATTTTAGAGTGGCTTATTGCTTGAAATTGTCCGGAAATTGGGTGTTGCTGTACATGAAAATGATAAAAGTAGCAAAATGACAGCTTAAAACGCGAGAGTTGCGCAAAACTGAGTCTATCCTTATCGCTATAGAAAACTTATCCTGAAGGATTATATGCTTCTGGTTCATCACACTGCGACAGACATACAAGGATACTAATACACTATAAGAACTCCGACAAATGAGAAATTTTGAGAAATGGCAGGTAGGAAGGGAGCAAGACATAAAAAATGTTTTCAACATGCTTTATTTTTACGATTTTAGGGGCGAAAGCGTTTGAGAAGTTAAAACTGTTTGATCTGGTGATCACTTGGTGTGATCAAGGATTAGCAGTATCCTTTTACTCTTTACATTCTTCCATAGCTGAAAAATGGTTTATTTTCGCAACTTGTTGTATACACTTCCGTTACGATTTGTCTACCATTTTTCTTGACTAACGGTTCAGTGCTTATTTGAGGGCGGTGCTTAGTTATCTAAACTACTTCCGTACGAATTACACAACAGTACGCGATATTTTTCTCTATTTCTTTGTTTGTTCAAAAGCGACCACAAAAGCACAGAAGAAGTGGAATTTCTAATAAAAGTTAGTTTTTAAAAAGTTTGTGTAGCAATAACAGTGTCAACAATATTAGTCTTGTTAGCGTTTCAATATTAACAAGAGAGGATTATCCCCTCTTTATAACCATGTTGCAGGGAAAATGCTGCGTACAGTCAAACCTATATATAACTGTCAGCCTTGAGAAATGGGTGACAGCTATATATATATATATATATATATATATATAGGTTTCCTTTAAATTCAACTGGATATTGAGTTCGTTCAACGCTTGTAGGTCCCCCATTCGATTGCCATGAAAAGGTTAACTGATTCGACGATTTTGCTATCATTCATTTTTCCGTCTACTTTGGAGCACACATCTTGAATTTTATCCTTTATTTGATCGTAATCCAATTTGTGGACCGTTATAAACAGGTAAAAAATATAATCGAATTGTGCATTTTGGGAGTCTAAAGGGTGACCGCATCCGTTATAGAGAGGAGACCGTTTTAAACAGATCAACTTACAGAACATATATGGCAATATATTCGGAGAGTTGTCCAGTAGCCGTAGTATACTGGGTGACCGCTAAATACAGGGCTGCTATATGCAGGTTTGACCGTATTTTTTTTGTTTTTAACTTTAGGCTGCTCATAAGGGGTAACGCTCTTATAGTTATATTCAACCTTTGGCAAGTATACTTTACTTCAACTTAATTTCGAAATTACTATTTACACCTTAACAATTTGGAAGATCGACGAAGAAAACACCACGTTGCTTGAACTAAGGAAAAAAGCGACGAGTAGAAGAGCCGTGGAAAACGAGGTATTTTGTTTTATTTCTATAAAATAGCATTTTGAATTGTTTTGATTAAGCGGTCGAAGTGACCTTTGATATTACTGATATTACATGGTTGATTCTAATAGAAGAGATTCAACAGCCGAATACCACTATTTGTTCCTTTTTGACGGAGGTTAATTTACAGTGAATGGTTAGTTCGTCTTTCTTGCATCGAATTAATTTCGATTCAACCGATGATGGGGCTTGAAAAAGTCACATATGATATTTCAAGGGTTTGAACTATTGATCGAAGTTAATGTCTTTTTCACAGAATTGCCCAGTTAAAGTAAATATTAGTTCATAACCATTACAAAAAAAAACAGTGACCGAAAAATAATTTTCTTAAAGAAACTTTGGGCGCTTTCTCTTCAACCAAAATGTCCACTTTGAATTTTCGGCAACTTCCAGTAGCAAACGGAATAGTATTTTTCAAAACTTCCAAAACCGAGGGACAACCTCGCCAGGTATACCCAAATTTTCGAAAAATTTTTAACGGAAGATTTCTTTCCATTCATTTTTGCTCTCGGGATTTCCAGGTAGAATTTTTGGTTGAATGGTTCCCATTTCGGACTGATTCAACAGCTTCCGGTATTTCCAGAAACTTTTCCGGAAAATCTCTATACCATTTGCCGCTGTTTCCAAATTTTCGAAAGTTTTGGCTGAATGTAAAACGCCCTTTGATTCTCTGTACGATAAATTTTAAAGCCGCGAAAATAAATGGACTTTTGGCTTACTTCGTGAGCCGCCAAAGTCAAGGCGGATTGGTCAAATATCAGCTCTTGTAGATTTATCCGCTTAAGAAATAAAGTTCATTGGTAATACTTCTATACTTGAGTATATATACTCTAGAAACTTGCTGTCCGAGCTATATTATGAGCTAATTTATTTCAAAGCCACAATCTGGCTCAAGCGAGTAATAGCGGGAGTTTGTATTGCTGGGGATTTGGCTGTGTTAGCAGGGGTCGTCCGAAAGGGGAGAGTTGATTGCCACAAAAAATCTTGCGGGCTATTTTCTTCCTCACAAAGGGTATAACTTTACATTAAAAACATCTTCTATACCATAACTTGCTTCAAAAGAGGGTTTGTTTTACATTTTTTTCTAGGCATGCCCAGGAAGTAAAGGCAAACATGGAAAACCCGAACAAACTTCCATAACAAATTGGTTGTACAGTAAGTACCTTGGAGAAAAAGCCTTTAAACGCGGTGATTTTAAAATAGCCCGGGATTACTTCGAGATGACCTTGAATGAAGCCAGAGAGATCGGGAATAAAAACGCAGAAAGAGTTAGCCTTGGCAACCTTGGCCTCGCCTATCACCATCTGAGTGATTTCAAAAAAGCAATCGAGTTATATCAGCTGGCTCTAAAAATCGCAAAAGATACTGGAAACAAAGATCAAGAAGGAACTATATATAACAGCCTTGGCCTTGCCTATCAGTCTCTCAGTGAGTTCAAAAAAGCAATCGAGTTTTATCAGCTGGCTCTAAAAATCGCAAAAGATACTGGAAACAAAGATCAAGAAGGAACTATATATAACAACCTTGGCCTTGCCTATCAGTCTCTCAGTGAGTTCAAAAAAGCAATCGAGTTTTATCAGGTGGCTCTAAAAATCGCAAAAGATACTGGAAACAAAGATGGAGAAGGAACTAGATATAACAACCTTGGCGGTGCCTATCAGTCTCTCAGTGAGTTCAAAAAAGCAATCGAGTTTTATCAGGTGGCTCTAAAAATCGCAAAAGATACTGGAAACAAAGATCACGAAGCAGGTACATATAACAACCTTGGCAGTGCCTATCGGTCTCTCAGTGAGTTCAAAAAAGCAATCGAGTTTTATCAGGTGGCTCTAAAAATCGCAAAAGATACTGGAAACAAAGATCACGAAGCAGGTACATATAACAACCTTGGCCTTGCCTATAAGTCTCTCAGTGAGTTCAAAAAAGCAATCGAGTTTTATCAACTGGCTCTAAAAATTGCAAAAGATACTGGAAACAAAGATCAAGAAGGAACTATATATAACAACCTTGGCCTTGCCTATAAGTCTCTCAGTGAGTTCAAAAAAGCAATCGAGTTTTATCAACTGGCTCTAAAAATCGCAAAAGATACTGGAAACAAAGATCAAGAAGGAACTATATATAACAACCTTGGCAGTGCCTATAAGTCTCTCAGTGAGTTCAAAAAAGCAATCGAGTTTTATCAGCTGGCTCTAAAAATCGCAAAAGATACTGGAAACAAAGATGGAGAAGGAACTATATATAACAACCTTGGCAGTGTCTATAAGTCTCTCAGTGAGTTCAAAAAAGCAATCGAGTTTTATCAGCTGGCTCTAAAAATCGCAAAAGATACTGGAAACAAAGATGGAGAAGGAACTAGATATAACAACCTTGGCAGTGCCTATAAGTCTCTCAGTGAGTTCAAAAAAGCAATCGAGTTTTATCAACTGGCTCTAAAAATCGCAAAAGATACTGGAAACAAAGATGGAGAAGGAACTATATATAACAACCTTGGCAGTGCCTATAAGTCTCTCAGTGAGTTCAAAAAAGCAATCGAGTTTTATCAGCTGGCTCTAAAAATCGCAAAAGATACTGGAAACAAAGATGGAGAAGGAACTAGATATAACAACCTTGGCAGTGCCTATCAGTCTCTCAGTGAGTTCAAAAAAGCAATCGAGTTTTATCAGCTGGCTCTAAAAATCGCAAAAGATACTGGAAACAAAGATCGAGAAGGAACTATATATAACAACCTTGGCCTTGCCTATGAGTCTCTCAGTGAGTTCAAAAAAGCAATCGAGTTTTATCAGCTGGCTCTAAAAATCGCAAAAGATACTGGAAACAAAGATCAAGAAGGAACTATATATAACAACCTTGGCCTTGCCTATCAGTCTCTCAGTGAGTTCAAAAAAGCAATCGAGTTTTATCAGGTGGCTCTAAAAATCGCAAAAGATACTGGAAACAAAGATCAAGAAGGAACTACATATAACAACCTTGGCGGTGCCTATCAGTCTCTCAGTGAGTTCAAAAAAGCAATCGAGTTTTATCAGGTGGCTCTAAAAATCGCAAAAGATACTGGAAACAAAGATCACGAAGCAGGTACATATAACAACCTTGGCAGTGCCTATCGGTCTCTCAGTGAGTTCAAAAAAGCAATCGAGTTTTATCAGGTGGCTCTAAAAATCGCAAAAGATACTGGAAACAAAGATCGAGAAGGAAATATATATAACAACCTTGGCCTTGCCTATAAGTCTCTCAGTGAGTTCAAAAAAGCAATCGAGTTTTATCAACTGGCTCTAAAAATCGCAAAAGATACTGGAAACAAAGATGGAGAAGGAACTATATATAACAACCTTGGCAGTGCCTATAAGTCTCTCAGTGAGTTCAAAAAAGCAATCGAGTTTTATCAGCTGGCTCTAAAAATCGCAAAAGATACTGGAAACAAAGATCAAGAAGGAACTACATATAACAACCTTGGCAGTGCCTATCAGTCTCTCAGTGAGTTCAAAAAAGCAATCGAGTTTTATCAGGTGGCTCTAAAAATCGCAAAAGATACTGGAAACAAAGATCAAGAAGGAACTACATATAACAACCTTGGCCTTGCCTATCAGTCTCTCAGTGAGTTCAAAAAAGCAATCGAGTTTTATCAGGTGGCTCTAAAAATCGCAAAAGATACTGGAAACAAAGATGGAGAAGGAACTAGATATAACAACCTTGGCAGTGCCTATAAGTCTCTCAGTGAGTTCAAAAAAGCAATCGAGTTTTATCAGCTGGCTCTAAAAATGGCAAAAGATACTGGAAACAAAGATGGAGAAGGAACTAGATATAACAACCTTGGCAGTGCCTATCAGTTTCTCAGTGAGTTCAAAAAAGCAATCGAGTTTTATCAGCTGGCTCTAAAAATCGCAAAAGATACTGGAAACAAAGATCGAGAAGGAACTACATATAACAACCTTGGCAGTGCCTATCAGTCTCTCAGTGAGTTCAAAAAAGCAATCGAGTTTTATCAACTGGCTCTAAAAATCGCAAAAGATACTGGAAACAAAGATGGAGAAGGAACTATATATAACAACCTTGGCAGTGCCTATCAGTCTCTCAGTGAGTTCAAAAAAGCAATCGAGTTTTATCAGCTGGCTCTAAAAATCGCAAAAGATACTGGAAACAAAGATGGAGAAGGAAGTATTTATAACAACCTTGGCGTCGCCTATAATTCTGTTAGTGATTTCCAAAAAGCAATGGAGTTTAATCAGCTGGCTCTAAGAATCGCAAAATATACTGAAAACAAATATCAAGCAGCAGCTGTATATAACAACCTTGGCGTCGTCAATCAGTCTCTCGGTAATTTTAATAAAGCGATCGAGCTTTATGAGCTGAGTCTAAGAACCCAAAAAGATATTGGGAAAAAAAATGGAGAAGGACCTACATATATAAACCTCGGCGATGTCTATGGGCGTCTCGGTAATTCCAAAAGAGCGATGGAATTTTATCAGCTAGGAACAAGTATAGCAAAGGAGACTGGAAACAAAGATGTTGAACAATGCGGATATGATAGACTTGCTCAAGTTCTTTGGTGTCTTGACGAGTACTCTAAAGCCGAGGAGTGTTTTAAATCCTGTATTGAACTGGTAGAGGAAATGAGAGTCCTTCTTGAAGGAAACGACGAGTGGAAAATCAGCTTTCGGAATGAACGTGATTGCGTTAGTCGTTTAGTGAGACTACAGTTACAACAACGCACTGAACGTAAGACACTCGAGGCGCTTTTAACAGCTGAGAGGGGACGAGCAGAAGCTCTTATGGACCTCTTGGAATCGCAATATGGTGTCAGGAAATCGATTCGTTCACAGCCGAAACAGCAGATGGAACTTATCATTTCAAACCATATTTCGTCACCCACGTTATTTCTAATGAATGATACCCAGTCAGTGAATATCTGGATGCTGTTAAAGTGGGGAAAGCTTTGTGACTTTGTGCAACAGGAAGTTAGCAGTGATGACTTGACATCAATGACTTACCAAACATACAAACAGATTGGTGTGAAGAAAGGCCTGTGGAAAAAGATTCGCCCCCAGCTGCAGAGAGAGATCGAAGACCAGGGTGGTGCTTTAAAAGTATTATACGACATATTCATCGCTCCAATTTCACACTCGATAGGTGACGAACTCGTCATTGTCCCTGACGGTTCATCGTTCCTGATTCCTTATGCTGCCCTCGTGGACCAAACCTCCAGGTATTTAAATGAAACGCGTAGAATTAGATTGATTCCATCACTGACAAGCTTATGGCTGCTGGCAGAATGTCCGGAGGACCGCCATAGTTCATCCGAGGCTCTACTTGTTGGCAACCCGTGGGTGGAAACTGCACGCATCAAAGGCTGCAAACTATTTCCGCAGCTTCCAGGTGCTGAGGAAGAGGTAAAAATGATTGGGCAAATTCTAAACATCCAGCCTCTCACCGGAAAGAAAGCTACAAAAGATCGGGTTTTAAGCCGGCTCAACTCAGTTTCGTTAGTGCACATAGCAGCTCATGGTCGTAGTAGTGACAAAAGACCTAAAGAGAAAGACTTTCTTTTGACGATGGCAGATGTGTTGGATGCAAAAGTGCACGCCAAGCTTGTTGTCTTAAGCTGTTGCAACAGTGGGCGAGGAAAGATCAAAGTCGAAGGCGTGGTTGGTATTGCACGTGCCTTTTTAGGAGCGGGTGCGCGTTCTGTTATTGCGACCCTGTGGGCGATTGACGATGAAGCCACTCTTGCGTTTATGAGACACTTTTACGATCATTTAGTAGCAGGGCAAAGTGCAAGTAAATCGCTTCATCAGGCCATGAAAAGGATGCGGGAGTCGGAAAAATTCAATGACGTGAAGCACTGGGCTCCATTCGTGCTGATCGGTGATGACGTGACATTGAATTTTGGCCAATGAAAGGTGAGGTCCTCACTGTAAGATAAGATAGAAAAATAATCCCATTTTCGTGAAATTGAGAAATGAAAGGGCTTTTTTATCTTTGGCTCCGCTCTTAGATTTCTAGCACCTGATTGTTTGGATACCGGGAAGCCTTTTACTTTCCGCAAAGTACCATTCAGAAACAAACAACACTACAGAAAAGTAGTCATTTAATCCGCAGATCAGCAGAATAAGAATAACACTTTGTACAACAGATGTAATAAACAACAAAATGGGAAACGAAGATGTAGCTTCATTTGAATTTTCACACCTGAGTCTTTCATTCCAAGGTTAAAAAAGAATCAATAAAATACAAAAAATACAGTTAGTAAATGAAGCTCAAGAGACTTCATCTCTAAGCCGTTAACTTTTCAGAGTCTATCACCATTACTGTCTTCACTTGTTTTCGACCACTAATAAGCATTTCTTTTCATGTTAAGTTAAAGAATTATTCTCAGTATCAAGAATTTATGCACCTGCAAGAAGAAAGAGTATGTGAGCAGGGCAAATTCCCGCCTCCTGTGGGGTACTCCTCTAAGAAAATTTGGCAAACTGCGTTTTCCTTATAAGACTTAAACCGCTTCTCTCAAAAGTCAAATGAATAAAAACATACCCAATTCCAGGCCTTTCTTCCAGGGAGCACAAATTTTAGGCTCACCTGAGGAAGGACATTTTGTTAAATCAATTTACAATAAAAAATGATGACATCAATAATCGAAAGGTTTAAAACAAGAGAAAAGAAAAGAGATTAAAATGAGGAAAAATGAAAAACAACTTAGCCTGAACGAGAAAGTATTAATTAAAACTTACTCCAAATAACAAACAACTTAACATTGAATTCCCTATTTCTAGTATTAAAGCGCCAAAGAACAATGAATGAAAATTACGGTCCCTGGAATCTGAGACAGATAGAATCGAAGTTATCACTGGCTTACCCAAAAGAACTCATATCGCTTCTATTAGGGCCTGTTTACATGGAGGTAGGGGACCCCAGATAGGTGACGTAACCCGCTTAGGTGGGGTTAAATATTAACCCTCCTTTACATGCAATCTTACAACCCCGCCATACCAGGGTGCACTTCCTCAAGATTATTGAATTGGTCGCTATGCACGTAAACAATAAAAATACTGGCAAACCTCGCGTGTTGGTGATTAATGCTCTTCTACAATCACTTGCTGCTCTTGCTGCAACCTTTGGTGCCGTGGCTTTGTATTGTTACCTTTAACGATTATGCAAAGCCAGCGCCAAAGTGAATTTTGTGAGAACTTGATGTATCACGAATCCGACCCCGGCTAGGCGGGTTACCCCACCTTGAAACGTTTACATGGCAAAATGTGACACCGGCTGGGAGGGTTACCCGGTCTGGCAGACCGGGCTAACCGCCTTGGCGGGTCGCCCCACTTATCATATAAACGCAATCAAATTAAAATGAGAGGTTAAATAGACAGGCGGGTTACCCCAGCAAAGCGGGTTACCTCACTTACCTGGGGTCCCCACCTCCATCTAAACAGGACCTTAGTTCAGCGACAGAATCACAATACAACTATTTGTTTCAAACCTCTTCAAATTAAATCAATGGAGGTGCAATGGGAGGCAGTAAAACTCATTACGTAACTAAAACGTTATAACTGAGAACTTGTAAAGACACCTAAAAGAAAAATAAATGAAACCTTTCAGCAAACGTTAAAGTTCAGTGAAACTCGAAGTATGGTACGTCAGTGTATACAATTTAACCTCTTCAAAGTCTTCAGTACAACTCAAATTAAGTGCGTAGAAATTAACCCCAAGACTGCAGCATCAACATCAAATTACCATTATTCGTCAATTTCAGACATATTCAAATAGAGGCGCAACACGCTCTGTAGCGGTAAGAGTTGTGAAAATCCGGCAATATACTTTACGAACTGTCATATACATAAACCTTGGACTTTTCACTGAAAACAACAGGAAATGGACTTTTTAACTAAAGGTCGGCTAAGTATTACCAAATTTTCTATGTACAAAACAGACCACCATCCATCATTAGAATTTATGTACCTGCGAATCTCACCGACAAAAGCTAAAGAGAAATGAGAACTATAAAACGCTGTCAAGCATACTGAGATGTTGAACGAGAGGAGATTGGACACAAGTAATAACACCAATGCACGTAATTATGATGTAACAATATTTTCATGAAAATTAAATGTATTTCCCAAAGGCAAATGGTTTGTTTAACTCCTCCGACAACTCCGCTGGTAGGCCAAAACTTAACAATAAAATTAGACTCAGTAAACACAATTAGCCCTTTGCAGAAAACGGTCATATGGGACTAAAAAGGCAAGCGGCGCAATGTAGCAAGAAAAACAAAGATATTACATCATTCAATACGCTTAAATCCCTCCCAAGGTCCACTACGCTTTTTGCCACCCGGCGGGTGTGTTTTTTCTACGACGAATCTCACCGGTTCGAGCTGCTTTTCGAGAAAATTCTCAACTCGGCCGTACACTGGATCGCGAGCGAATGGTGCGACTACAACTGAGTTTAAACTTCCAAGAAGAGGCAAGTACTTCAAGTCCAAAACATCCTATTACCCTAATTCGGCCTCCACTTTTTCAATTCAACGACTTCTGCTTTCTGGCGACATTGAACTTAATCCAGGGATGGCAACGAATAATTGTAATAAATCAAGCAGACCACGAGGACGACGCGAAACTACTGGTAACATCAAGATCGCACATTTGAATATTCGTTCGCTTAAGAATCGATTATTTTTGAACATCTTATTCTGGCCAAGGAAACTGTCATTTCCAACAAAATCGACATTTTTACAATCTCTGAGCCATGGCTTGATAGCTCTGTTTCCGATGCTGAAGTTGAATTTCCTGGGTACATCTTACATCGACTCGACCGCGTAAACAAACATGGAGGAGGTGGCAAGAATATCGGGCTGAACGGTTATCTGACATTTCCTACATTTCTGAGTCTGGCTTGCATCAGCTTTGCCTAAAAATTCAAGTACGTAATTTCAAATCGTTTCTAGTCTGCACGGCTTACAGACCACCTAACACACACTTGGATTGCTTTGATTCCGACTTTAGCAACACATTAGTTCAGCACTGTCGATGAACTTGCCCGTTTTCATCTTGGGTGATCTTAACTGTAATTTATTGTCTTTGCAAGACCCACCGGCACAAACCCTCGTGAGTTTTTGCTCTTCTTTCAATTTATCGCAAGTTATCAGTCACCCAACGAGGATTACAGAGTCTACGGAATCACTGATTGATGTCGCCTTGGTCTCAAATGCTAATTTAGTGAAGGAAGCAAAAGTTTCTCCTTCCTCAATTAGCGACCATGAACTAATACTTGTTGTTTTGAACATGAAAAAGAGCCGTCCCAAACCGACATACATTCTAACTAGGAACTACAAGAACTATAAACCGGAAGTATTTACCCGTGACCTTTCAGAGGTCCCCTGGCATATAATCGAAACGTTTGAGAATGTCGACGACTGCCTCTATGCCTTTCACCAGCTTTTTGAGCAAATCTTAGATCGACACGCACCTGTCAAAAAGGTCAAAATTCGTAACCGTCCCAACCCATTTATTACGCCTGAAATACGCGAGTTAATGAGAACAAGAGACAAATGGAAGAAACTGGCGAATAGATCTAACGACCCTCTTGCCTGGGCGGGATTCAGGAACTATAGACGAGAGGTTAAACGTGAAATCAGAATAGCCGAAAGAGAGTTTGTTCGGGATCAGATCGCAAATAACCAAAATAATTCTTCGGGTAACTTGTGGAAAACCATAAGATCCATCCTTCCTAGGAAATCGTCAAGTCGTTTGGTATATAATCAGGATGAGGAATCTGTTGCAAACTCCTTTAATGAATTTTTTACCTCAGTTGGCCGAACCACTGTTGACAAAATCAAAGCACTTGCCTCTGAATGTAATTACGATCTTACGAAAACAAACTTTGTCCCTACGCACTATCCATTGTCTGAACAATTTTCATTCCATTCTGTTAATTGTAAGCAAGTTGAACAGATCATCGCATTGTTACCATCAAACAAAGCACCGGGCTTTGACAAAATTTCCTCACGTGTAATCAAGGATGGACTGTCAGTTATTTTGTCGCCGATTACTCACGTCATCAATACCTCTCTTACAAATGGCGTTTTCCCTGGAGGATGGAAACAAGCAGAAGTAACGCCTATTCCAAAGGAGGGAGATCATGAACAACCTTGTAATAACAGACCGATCTCGTTATTACCAGTATTGTCAAAGGTGTGTGAAAGAATTGCGTTGAACCAGCTGACGGCATATTTAACAACAAACAACCGTCTTTCTGCGAAACAAAGTGGAAATAAGAAATTTTATTCCACAGAAACGGCACTTATCCGCTCCACAGATGCCATTTTGACTGGCATGGATAAGCAGGAACTCTCTGCTATGGTTTTGTTGGACATGAGTAAGGCATTTGACAGTATAAATCATGATATTCTCCTTTTAAAACTACAACATCTCGGTATTTCTAAATACGCTCTCGCGTGGTTTACTAGCTACCTGACCTACAAGACACCAAGTCGTGCGTATTAACTCGACCCTCTCGAATTCGTTGCGTTTAAATAGTGGTGTCCCTCAAGGAAGCATTCTTGGGCCGCTTCTTTTTAGTATTTACATTAACGACTTACCTTCTGTTCCTAGAAACTGTTTAACGCAATGTTACGTAGATGACACTAAACTTCAGATTTCTTTTAAGATGCGTGATTGTCCGACTGCTATGAACGATCTAAATAGCGACCTTCTTTTAATACGTTATTGGTGTTTTAACAATTTTCTACTTTTAAATCCCGACAAAACAAAACTCGTAGTCTTTGGAAGCCGACAACTACTTGCCAAACTCCCCGACTTCAAAATATCTCTTCTAGGAAAAGATCTCGCTCTTACATCTTCGGCCAAAGATCTTGGGGTTGTTTTAGATCCGCAACTAACGTTTGATGACCATGTTCTAAAAACTACGTCATCTTGTATGTCAAGCCTCGCACAAATCAGTCGGGTTAAACATGTTCTTGACCGTAACCAACTGGTGACAGTAATAAATGCACTAGTCTTTAGCAAATTACTGTACTGTTCCACAGTGTGGTCGAACACCTGGAACAAAAATATCTGTAGACTACAGTCAGTGCAGAACTTTGCCGCGCGCATTATTACAGGTACCAGGAAATTTGACCATATAACCCCCGCACTAAGAGATCTACGTTGGTTTCCAATTAAAGAAAAGCTGTTCTTCCGCGACGCTCTCATGGCATTTAAATGCATGACTGGTCAAGCTCCACATTACCTCAGCGATCAATTTACAACAAGAATTGCGGTCACCGGGCGCGTGACTCGAAGTTGCCAATTATTAAACATCCCCTTGTATAAGTCGAGTACCGGACAGAGAACATTCCACTACCGCATGGTGCACATTTGGAACAATCTAGACAGTACTCTTAAAACTGCAAAATCGATTTCTACTTTTAAATTTTGTCTGAAAAATAAGTTGATTACTGACTTTTTAAATAGCACGTTATGATAGTATTTTAGTGTCTTACTAGTATCTTATTTTATTTTAACTTAAAATATCCATATTGTATAGTACGTAGTGAGAATATTTATTATACGATTAATTCTTAAATAGGTATGTTTACATTGCTTTGTTCACCGCATTCTTTCTTTTTAATCTAATTGTTAACTACTTCTTTTATCTTAATTAATTTTTTTTTTTTTTAGTCGCATTGTCACTGAAAAGCCCCACCAGGGGAGTGTCAATAAACTATTGTATTGTATTGTCTTCCTCCTCTTTCCTCTCTTCCTCCTTCTCTTCCCCCTCTTTCCTCTCTTCTTCCTCGTCTTCCTCCTCTTTCCCCTCTGCCTCCTTCTCTTCCTCCACTTTCTTCTCTTCCTCCTCTTTCCTCTCTTCTTCCTCCTCTTCTGTCTCTTCACCCTTTGCCTTCTCTTCTTGTTCTTTTTCCTTTTCCTCCTCTTCCTTTTCCTTAAATGATTCCACTGTGATAATAAACATGAAAACAAACAAACGCGAATATAGTAATTTTGATTAAAACCTTTTCATTTTTTCATTACGAGCTTAATTCACTACTTAGTACCTTGAAAACCACTGACTCAAATGCTCCTGAAGAAATACAAGGGATCCATCAAACAAATTTCACCAGGGAGCACTAACCGTTAATATTTTTGGTGAGTTTTTGCAGACATATCATTATGTTGCAACAAACGACAGGAACATTCAATTTCTAAATATAGTCTCATGACAAAACTGGGCCATGCTTTTTGGAGTTCAATTTATGCGACATAAAAAAAAAGTTCACAAATATAATGATTCTAGTTTATTTACGAAACACCCCATACCCGGCCATAGCCGGGCTTCTGACACACCATATCCCGCTGACTTACTTTTCTTGAGCTCCCTGCGTGCATCCCTGCACCTTTGGGCGATTTTTTTTTTTATTTTCTCTCTTTCTTCCTCCGCTTTTTCTTCTGTCTTTTTCTTTTGAAAATTCTGAATGACGTACTCTGTTAAATGAGAGGGGACGAAAAAAGTCAGCTGTTTATGGTTTACAACAACTTTTTTCAAGACAGTAAGCGCAAGAAACAGTCAAAAAAGCGCTACCTGCAAACAGTTACTGGGAAAACCTAAAAAGCCTTATGATCAGAGCCCAGTTGTTTGAAAGCCGATTAGCGCTAACCGAGGATTAAATTTTAATCTAAGTTTCTTTTTATTTTCGCTCAAAACCAGCATTTACCCAGATAATTTTCACTATTCTTTGTAGAGCATCAATTCAATACATTACAGGCAAAAAAGGCCCGGATTAAACCGAATTTCCATTTAAAGCTTTCATATGTAAATTTATACTTCGCACTAACCCTGGGTTACCTTAACCCTGCTTTGAACAACCCGGCCCAGTTTATTTGATTTTACCCCTCCTCAAAGTAGGGTTTATAAGACGCTACTGTCACAGCTCTTTCCTAACATCTCTGCACTTCAGGAGTATCCTCCTAATGTATCTCTTCTCTCTCCATCTTTCTATTTTTCTTTGGCAATTAAGTTTGTTTACAACAAATTCTGCAGAATGTATGGGAACAGAAAATATCAGCTGGAAATGGAAATTGCTTGGTTCACTATAAGACTTGTTCTGCTCCATGAGCTTTAAAATTAAGGAAGTATTTCGTAAAAAAGGATTGAATGAAATAACATAAGAGTCAAAAATAGAAATTTGGATCGAATTGTTATGTAACTAAAAACCAAGGGTTGTTGGCAGATTTTTAATGAAAGGTGATTTGAATGTTATTGTGCTGGAACCAAAGAGGCTGTTCAGTTAGCAAATGTTAAAGGGAAATACCATTGTTTCAATTTTCTACAGTAATTGTGCTCTCCTTGGTCAGCGTCACGTCGGGCTCCGCTATATAGCTTTTTGGCCAGACAATCTACCAACTTGTATTCTGAAAATCCTTGTACAGCTTTTTCAGCAGTCACCCGACGAGGCGAATAAACCAGTGACTCAGCAATATTTGTTGTGCTAATATTTCGAAAGGGCAAAAAAGTAAGTGGTAATTGAGCAATTATATTAATTTGGTAAATTTGCCGGTTGTTTGCCGACAAGGACTTAAGTTGATGATGAGTATGACTGAAAAATGTTGAAATGGCATGTAGTATAAAAGGCAGATTCTTGTGAGCTGAAAAAGAATGGTATCAGTTTTACTTGAAATAACATAAAGCATAAAGGCTGATTCCTTTGAGCTGAAAATGCAGCTCTACTGGAAAATGTTTTGGATGGAGTTGAGTTGGAACTAAAAATTCCGCCTGTTGTCAGCTCCTTTATGAAAAATTATTTGAATGCAAATGTAAACGAAATAACGGAAACAATTGTTGTGAGTTCTTTGGCTGAAATTGTTGACATGCAGTGACACTTTCATGGAACTCAAAATAAAATGAAGTGATTTAGGTCTGACCATAATTATTTACTAGGGTCTGACTTACTGCCTCTCTACATTCTCAAGTTTATCTGAAGAAAATTTCCTCGCTAAAAAAATTGACATTTATTTGCCGAAAGGAAAATGGATTCATACTCTAGCTACAAGTGTGTGTGTGTGTGTGTGTGTGTGTGGAGGAAGGGGGGGGGGGGGGGGAGGGGTTGGGGGTGCGTTTCTGTTATATAGAGAATTTTTAAGTGAATATAGTCGAAAAAGCGAGGTTAGTCCTCGTTGTACTAAGTCAAGTCAACGTAAATGTATTTATGCTTTATACATTACTCTAGCTACAAGTGTGTGTGTGTTTGGGGAGGAGTAAGTTGTACCTTCTTCTGCTGGTAAATTGCACATTCTTCTGGTGTTCCTTCTTCTCTCCTCTGAAACGTAGTAACAAAAGAATATGTCATGTACATGATTCTTTTTTCAATTTTTTTGGTCTGATATTAAATATCATAACAATAATTCTTATTCAAACAACCTTTATAGATAAAACGCAGGTCACTTTGATAAGGGTTCACCGATACTAAGAAACGTCGCGTTTGACAAAAACGGGTTAGTAGAGTCGACTCCAGGTAACTCGAACCTTCAAGGGAAGTCGAAAAAGGTTCGAGTTATCGGGAACTCGAAGAAAATAGACGGGAGTAAGGGAACAGCTCGTAGTCTATCATCTTAGACAACAGAAGCCAATTCCAAGCCATTCAAAATGATATCTGACCGTTGTATGTCACATTTATTGTGCTGCCTACCATACTTTATATGATGGCATCGTATGACTAAATAGTTATAAAAAGGCTAGTGTGTATACCGCGAAAGACAAGTGGGATATTCCATGGTATACCACGAGAACGTGTTGCATACCTTGTATGTTTTATATTTATATGTTGTCGTCAAATACTATTATGCTATTGTTTAATTTCTGTGACTGTTCTCAGTGGGCCATAAAGTAATATGTACCGCTCCAACTGTCCTCCTGATTTCCCTTAGTTCCCCAAGATCTCATTCATAGATCTCTAAAGAAATTGATAAAAAAAAAGATGATTTAAGTTCCTCTGGCAAACTTTCATGAGTGGAACAAATTTGTCAGTTGCTTCGACAAGCCCCATTTTCTTATTATTTTCATAAAAAAATCTGCACACTTGGGAAATTACATGAGGCATTACAATACATGCATGTATTGTTTTGAAGGAGGACTTTAACATTCATTTGGTCAATGCTAGTTATTATTACGTCATAATTGCATAAATACCTATTTTGTTTACAGATTTTTGTAAGGAAATAACTGAATGCCAAAAAAAATACTTTTAGCCACAATTTCATTAATTTCAGAACCTGAATACCCGGGGGGGGGGGGGGTACTGCCATATGTGGGCTATATAGGTATGTGCCGCTGTGAAGGGTATGGTTTTCAAGCAGTTTACTCTAGGATAGGGTGTATAAATCAGAGCGTTTGGGTCTAGAATAGGGTATCATTTTTCAGGAAACTGATCAGTTGGTTGAAGATTTTGTCTAGACAAGGTAAACAGCTACTCTAGGATAGGGGAATTTGGGGAATTTACTCTAGTATAGGGTAGCAAAATTCAGCTGAACTAGCTCTGGTATAGGTTAAGGGTTCCAGGGTCCCAGCGGCACATCCCCACCCAGAAATTCCTAAAGTACCCCCCCCCCGGGCCTGAATAGTATATTTTAGGTTCACTTACTCGCGGATTTTTACTATATCAAGGGTCTTTATGTTAGCTTCAAATTAAATCAATGGAGGTGCAATGGGAGGCAGTAAAACTCATTACGTACCTAAAACGTTATAACTGAGAACTTGTAAAGACACCTAAAAGAAAAATAAATGAAACCTTTCAGCAAACGTTAAAGTTCAGTGAAACTCGAAGTATCGTCCGTCAGTGTATACAATTTAACCTCTTCAAAGTCTTCAGTACAACTCAAATTAAGTGCGTAGAAATTAACCCCAAGACTGCAGCATCAACATCAAATTACCATTATTCGTCAATTTCAGACATATTCAAATAGAGGCGCAACACGCTCTGTAGCGGTAAGAGTTGTGAAAATCCGGCAATATACTTTACGAACTGTCATATACATAAACCTTGGACTTTTCACTGAAAACAACAGGAAATGGACTTTTTAACTAAAGGTCGGCTAAGTATTACCAAATTTTCTATGTACAAAACAGACCACCATCCATCATTAGAATTTATGTACCTGCGAATCTCACCGACAAAAGCTAAAGAGAAATGAGAACTATAAAACGCTGTCAAGCATACTGAGATGTTGAACGAGAGGAGATTGGACACAAGTAATAACACCAATGCACGTAATTATGACGTACAATATTTTCATGAAAATTAAATGTGTTTCCCAAAGGCAAATGGTTTGTTTAACTCCTCCGACAACTCCGCTGGTAGGCCAAAACTTAGCAATAAAATTAGACTCAGTAAACACAATTAGCCCTTTGCAGAAAACGGTCATATGGGACCAAAAAGGCAAGCGGCGCAATGTGGCAAGAAAAACAAAGATATTACATCATTCAATACGCTTAAATCCCTCCCAAGGTCCACTACGCTATTTGCCATCCAGCAAGATGTTCTCCTCTTTCCTCTCTTCTTCCTCGCATTCCTCCTCTTTCCTCTCTTCTTCCTCGTCTTCCTCCTCTTTCCTCTCTTCTTCCTCGTCTTCCTCCTCTTCTGTCTCTTCACCCTTTGCCTCCTCTTCTTGTTCTTTTTCCTTTTCCTCCTCTTCCTTTTCCTTAAATGATTCCACTGTGATAATAAACATGAAAACAAACAAACGCGAATATAGTAATTTTGGTTAAAACCTTTTCATTTTTTCATTACGAGCTTAATTCACTACTTAGTATCTTGAAAACCACTGACTCAAATGCTCCTGAAGAAATACAAGGGATCCATCAAACAAATTTCACCAGGGAGCACTAACCGTTAATATTTTTGGTGAGTTTTCGCAGACATATCATTATGTTGCAAGAAACGACAGGAACACTCAATTTCTAAATATAGTCTCATGACAAAGCTGGGCCATGCTTTTTGGAGTTCAATTTATGCGACATAAAAAAAAGTTCACAAATATAATGATTCTAGTTTAATTACGAAACACCCCATACCCGGCCATAGCCGGGCTTCTGACACCCCATATCCCGCTGACTTACTTTTCTTGAGCTCCCTGCGTGCATCACTGCACCTTTGGGCGATTTTTTTTTTATTTTCCCTCTTTCTTCCTCCGCTTTTTCTTCTGTCATTCGAAAATTCTGAATGACGTACTCTGTTAAATTAGAGGGGACGAAAAAAGTCAGCTGTTTATCGTTTACAACAACTTTTTTCAAGACAGTAAGCGCAAGAAACAGTGAAAAAAGCGCTACCTGCAACAGTTACTGGGAAAACCTAAAAAGCCTTATGATCAGAGCCCAGTTGTTTGAAAGCCGATTAGTGCTAACCAAGGATTAAATTTTAATCTAAGTTTCTTTTTATTTTCGCTCAAAACCAGCATTTACCCAGATAATTTTCACTATTCTTTGTAGAGCATCAATTCAATACATTACAGGCAAAAAGGATTAAACCGAATTTCCATTTAAAGCTTTCATATGTAAATTTATACTTCGCACTAACCCTGGGTTACCTTAACCCTGCTTTGAACAACCCGGCCCAGTTTATTTGATTTTACCCCTCCCCAAAGTAGGGTTTATAAGACGCTAGTGTCACAGCTCTTTCCTAACATCTCTGCACTTCGGGAGTATCCTCCTAATGTATCTCTTTTCTCTCTATCTTTCTATGTTTCTTTGGCAATTAAGTTTGTTTACAACAAATTCTGCAGAATGTATGGGAACCGAAAATAGCAGCTGGAAATGGAAATTGCTTGGTTCACTATAAGACTTGTTCTGCTCCATGAGCTTTAAAATTAAGGAAGTATTTCGTAAAAAAGGATTGAATGAAATAACATAAGAGTCAAAAATAGAAATGTGGATCGAATTGTGATGGAACTAAAAACCAAGGGTTGTTGGCAGATTTTTAATGAAAGGTGATTTGAATGTTATTGTGCTGGAACCGAAAAGGCTGTTCAGTTAGCAAATGTTAAAGGGAAATACCATTGTTTCAATTTTCTACAGTAATTGTGCTCTCCATGGTCAGCGTCACGTCGGGCTTCGCTATATAGCTTATGGCCAGATAATCTACCAACTTGTATTCTGAGAATCCTTGTACAGCTTTTTCAGCAGTCACCCGACGAGGCGAATAAACCAGTGACTCAGCAATATATTTTGTGCCAAATTTTCGAAAGGGCAAAAAAGTAAGTGATAATTGAACAATTATATTAATTTGGTAAATTTGCCAGTTGTTTGTTGACAAGGACTTAAGTTGTTGATGAGTATGACTGAAAAATGTTGAAATGGCATGGAGTACAAAAGGCAGATTGTTCTGAGCTGAAAAAGAATGGTTGCAGCTTTACTTGAAAAAGATGTGGATCGAATTGTGATGGAACAGAAAAAGACTGTTGTCAGTGCTAATGCGGCCTGAAAAAAACAAAGAACACATATTGGCCGGCCTACATGGGAATCCCCGTAGTTTGCAAAGAACAATTTCCTCCTCCCCAAAATAGGGTTTATAAGACGCCACTGTCACAGCTCTTTCCTAACATCTCTGCACTTTGGGAGGATCCTCCTAATATATCTCTTTTCTCTCCATCTTTCTATTTTTCCTTGGCAATTAAGTTTGCTTACAACAAATTCTTTAGAATGTATGGGAACAGAAAATATCAGCTGGAAATGGAGATTGCTTGGTTCACTATAAGACTTGTTCTGCTCCATGAGCTTAAAAATTGAGGAAATATTCCTTGAAATAGGATTGAATGAAATAACATAAGAGTCAAAAATAGAAATTTGGATCGAATTGTGATGGAACTTAAAACCAAGGGTTGTTGGCAGATCTTTAATGGAACGTGATTTGAATGTTATTGTGGTAGAACCAAAAAGGCTGTTCAGTTACCAATTGTTAAACGGAAATACCATTGTTTTAATTTTCTACAGTAATGGTGCTCTCCTTGGTCAGCGTCACGTCGGGCTCCGCTATATAGCTTATTGGCCAGATAATCTACCAACTTGCTTGGGCTTGAAAAAAAAGAAAGGAAAAGATATCAGCCTGCCAATATGGGTATCCCCGTAGCTTGCATAGAAGAATATTTCCCTCCCTAAAGTAGGGTTTATAAGACGCTATTGTCACAGCTCTTTCCTAACGTCTTTGCACTTCGGGAGTATCCTAATGTATCTCTTTTCCCTCTATCTTTCTATTTTTCTTTGGCAATTAAGTTTGTTTACAACAAATTCTGCAGAATGTATGGGAACGGAAAATATAAGCTGGAAATGGAAATTGCTTTGTTTATTGTAAGACCTGTTCTGCTCCATGAGCTTTAAAATTAAAGAAGTATTTCATAAAAAAAGGATTGAATAAAACAACATAAGAGTCAATAATAGAAATTTGGATCGAATTGTGATGGAACTAAAAACCAAGGGTTGTTGGCAGATTTTTAATGGAACGTGATTTGAATGTTATTGTGCTGGAACCGAAAAGGCTGTTCAGTTACCAATTGTTAAACGGAAATACCATTGTTTCAGTTTTCTACAGTAATGGTGCTCTCCTTGGTCAGCGAAAGCAGCTTGACAATATTAACTGGTTTAAGTCACTGATACATTCAGTTTTACACTGAGCTTGAAATATTTTTCTCCACAGTAAAAATAATGTTCATTAAAGAGAAGCAGAGCTCCCCTCTGCAAAAACATTTAAGGAGTCCCCCTAGAAAAAAAAAAAGCATCCAGAGGGCTAAACAGAGGAAGTATACTTACCATGCATATTTTAACAGCTAGCCTTTAGAAAGTACCTTCCAACCAAAGACTTTAAAGTACTTCCCCCACGTATACTTGCAACACTTAATATTGCAGCTCAGTTGTGGTTCACTTTTATCCTAAGTTTGAATTTTATTCTCTTTGTTTTGAACTCATAATCATAAAATTCATATTACCGTACCCCCAAACAAAGGGAAGCAAAATTTACACCTAGGATATAATAAAATAAAACCACAGCATAGCCATTTGCTTTGAAACAACTGACATCTTTAAGACCAAGGTATGATTGATGTTCCTGGCACATTGCCCGTTAATATGTTTAAAGTTGCCTTTTATTGATGTATTAAATAACCTGATCCATCTTATCTTTTCAAATAATACAATTGCACTTACTTCTCATCATAGGTTTGTAAATATAATATTATTAGACTTACAGTTTTATCTCATCGCCAACATGTTTTAATTTGGGCTTGAAAAAACGCTACAGCTAGGAAGGAGCTCCACTGCTACACTTACTGTCGAGGAAATACACCTGGCTGCTTCGATCTACGTTATCTTTCAGCATGTATTTAAGCCAAAACCCTACGAAAAGCGTCAAGCAAAAGTAGGTCATTGCTTTGTGAGTTAGACCCGGTATAGATTCGCTTGAGTTCCAAATATGGCTGTGCTTTGAGAGTTTTTGTCCCGACTGTAGCTTCTTTCAACTGCTGTTGGAGCATATTTTGTTGTTTAGTAAAACGCAGAAAGGTGAAAAATGTCATGACGTTATTACCTCCGTATTATTTCAAGCACCTCATGAGCATATAGTTCATTAGTAAAATAGCGACCTTAAGTGTTGTTTCGACGCTTCTCTATCATCGATCTTACCGGGTTCTTGATCCTTACCGGCCATTTTGGATTTTTATGGAGGTTTCCGCTGACAACTCGTTCCCAGACTTCCGTTCCCCGCTCCCCGCTCCCCGCTCCCCGCTCCCCGCTCCCCGCTCCCCGCTCCCCGTTTTAGTAACATCCTACGTAATTTCACAAGCCGTTAGGCGAGTGAAATTTGAGACAATTTTGAAATATCACGAGTGGTATTTACGCCAAATATCACGTACAAATCATGCTATTATTAGGTTATACTATATTTTCCTCCAAAATCCTGCTCTCCGTCACTTTGACTAATTTGCGAGGATAAAATTAAAGATCACAAGCGCAAGGTGGCTACTAACCGCTTTGTTTCTGAAATTCACCAAATCTAAAAGATTTATTTATTGTTGAATTCTCCAAACGGTCATCCACAGTTTAAAAAAAATCAAAGAATGAAGGCGAATTTCAACTGTAAATGATGTACTTCGCGACTTATTGAACACTGATAATCTGGGTTGGATTTTAATTTTGCAGGTACGACAGAAAGCAAGGAAACACCAGACGCGTGAAGTCCATGTGTGCTGGCAAAACGAAACAAGAAAAATTATTGACATTTGAACTACTTTAATTTTTGTCAGAGAGATCAAGATTCGCGTTTACGGCAAACGTCAGATTCAAGTTGAGAACTTCTTAGAATAGAAAACTAGGGGTACCTTCCGGCAAGTGCCAACGAGGCGAATTCGTTTATCTTTTGTGGAATGTGTCTATTCAGGTCTTCGCGATATTTTTTCATAATTTTAGAGGTTTAAAATGGATTCCGCTATATAGAAAAGGATGGTACGCACCTAACTTAAAAACAACAACTTTGGCGCATTCCAGCCTTTCACTTTTATCAAACAATAACAACATGGCTTGAAGCTTTGTTGGTAAATATGAGCAAGTTAGTACTTATGTTTGATGGAAAATTCCATTGTATCAAAACTATAAACGTTAGAAAAAAATATATGGTTCAAATGAGGCCTTTGACGCTGAAATTAAAAATAATAATTAAATTCCGAGCAACAGCATCATCAGGGATAAGAAAAATATTTCGCGTGGTAATTTACATAAGAAAAAATTGTTGTAAAGTAAAATGTGT
This sequence comes from Porites cylindrica, assembly GCA_964035525.1. NCBI lineage: Eukaryota > Metazoa > Cnidaria > Anthozoa > Scleractinia > Poritidae > Porites > Porites cylindrica. The sequence goes on along the minus strand of OZ037776.1, from coordinate 9,411,607 downwards.
GAAAAGCGCAAGAAAGGGGCGGAATGTGTTAGACGTGTAAAAATATAAATTTAAATAAAATACAACGATCTGATGAGCTAGTGTCACAGGACAAAGAGTCTCTTGAAAGGTATAATGATAGTCTTCAAAACAAAAGGTCCGCAAGTTCGTTGCATTGCTCACGAGAGTTTTGGGCTGTCTCAATGTAAATCGAGCAGCAAAAAAACATGGTGGTTGATAAAATCTGTCGAAAGACATAAATAAATTCTAAAAAAAGGTCCGCAAATACGTTGCATTCCTCACGGGAAGTGAGGACTGGCTCAATGTAAATCGACCTGCGAAGAACACGCTGGTTCTGATAAACGTTTTGAGAATATAACCCTATACCTTGATCAACTACCGCTTAAAATTCAATTCACGAAGGGAAAGAGAACACTGAAAACCCTGGTTCTGAGTCGAGAAGCGAACACGCTGCCTCAATGTAAATCGAGCTGCAAAGAACAAGCTGGTTCTGACAAAAATTTGAGTAAATAAAACCTATTCCTTGACCAGCTGCTGCTTTAAACGCAATTTATAAAGCAAACCAGAGCACTAATTGCCCTTTCAAACTAGAAATCGTATTTAAAGCTTCCTCACCTGTTAGGTCCTCTAGAACACACAACGAACAGCTGCACACTGAATCACCCAATTTCGGACCACGAGGTTCGAGTTGTAAATACAATACCATGACGTCACTACCCAAATATGGGGTCTTACTTACACCCAAATATGGTCAAAAATGCAAAGTTTAGAGGATTACGCAAAATTTGAGAGTTTTTGCCTACATTGCGCGACGTTATAATTCTGCCGCGAGTCAACCTCGCTTCTTAGCTCGGTTGCCTCGTTGGCGATAAGTAGATAAAAACTGTCCAGAACAATTGTTATGGATAAAACTGGCGTGAAAGTACTTATTTTTGTGTAGAAGTAATAAATAGTAAAAGACAATTACAGGGGGAAACTTGATCACGTGGCACAAATTCACGTAGGCCGCTTGGCGTAAACGTGAATCTCAGTCTCTCTATTCTTTTTATGATGACTTGGTCTTCGATTCTTGTCTTGTAGAAGTTGATAGGTGGTACCATTTGTGGTTTGTACAACACCTCTACGGCAATTTTTGCACGGGACCAGTTTTCTCCTATCAAAAGTCAAAAATCTTGCAAGCCATGTACGCCACTGACGCGACGACCTCTGCGATCGGTCTGGAATATTCGAACACCCCAAGGATTCCTTATAATGAATAACACTCTTATTCTCTTAAATCAAAAGGTTTCTTTGAAATAATGTGAAGCCTAGATGAGGTTAGGTACTGTGCATGTTAGCGTCTGTTAAAAGGAAAACTGGGTGAACGAAATAACAATGCTCTGTCCGCCTCCCTCCGCCTTTGTGAAAACATTTTGAGCATTTGGTCGATGTTTTGGTAAACAAAAGCTCGGCTTCTCATTGGTTGAACAGTGTCGCGTGACCAGTTTGCCCTGTCCCTACGTTTAGGGATATTCCGGACTGATAAAACAATAAAATTTTCCCCATTTGAGCAGGAAGTTAACATTAGATTTTCATGAACTTTGAAACCCATTAACCGTTGCCGTTGACAACGAGTTTTTATTTGCATAATCAATAAAAATTATGGTTATCGATACTTTTATATTTTTATATTTGTTCTCGACAGATAATTTTGTTATGCCGATTTTACAAAGTTTATTAGTAGATATTATTTAGTTTGATTGATTGAGAGGCTCTTTTTGGACATCGAGTTTCGGTAACGACACGTGATGAAGTGCAATTTTATTTTAAGTTCTTTCTTTTATCATGATTAAATTGTTTTTGGTTTGTACATAGTTAATTAAAGTGGAATGGTTGCGAAACCATTTGTTATATGTTTTTGTTCGCTGTTTTGGACCTGACAGTGCACAAAGTTTAATAGCATTCCTATCATTTTGAACTTATTGACCCATATAAACTGATTGCATTAATTTATTCAGTAATAATTTGTGAACAATAAACAAAAGATTGTGCACGGTCAGGGAGCTTCCAACATAACCTACAGAACCGCTGTTTTCAACTTTGATGTTTCCCAGTTTTCCTAACCACAGTGTACCAAAAATAGGGCCACAAGGGGTGAGTCCAGAATGGAACTATTTCAGCTCCACTATGATGGGGCTTTTTTGGTACCAAAATTTGAGGCTAAATTGACCCGTGCATGGGGCCCAAATTAGACCATGTAAAGGGTCAATATGGAAAACACTACTGCCACTTTGGATTCTCCAGTACCCAAAACAGCCCCCTCAAATTCGGGCCTTCTTGCAAACTACCCCTCAGGTCGGGTTATTTTAGTTAGGCAGTTAATGGGTCTTTTTTTCGCGGCTTTCCTTAATTACTGTCAAATAATGAAATCAAACGTAACTTATAGCTTTCAAACATTTATTTAGTGCTAGACAAGTTACTGTGCTCTTTTCTAGCCAAAAAAATTAAGTATATCTGTAAACTATGTATCATAACAGTGTGTGTTCCAATATATGCAACATGAACTTACCAGGCTCATAAGTAGACAGATGCCACTCCGTTGACTATCCATAATGTCTAAATATTGCATCAACATAAACACATGCTTTAACTTATTTAGAACGTCAACATATGATAGACTGAAACAATCGTTCATGCACAGAAGTCACAAACCACGTTGTGAGCTTTGCCAATAAAACATTTGGCATTTAAGAGGTCCCGCAGACATGCCAGGTCTGTTCTTGATTTAAACAGCCAGAGGGTTTAGAGAAGGGGGGCACATCATAATTTTGAGAGAACGTGAGGGGGGTCAGAGCTAATCTTGACGCTGCTGGAGGGGGGACCTATCTAATTTTTCCTTTGGTGAAGCTCATTTTAGGACCCCCCCTTCCTGAAAATTATTGCACAGTCCCTAAGCTTTGGAATTGGGCAATATAGAGACACCTGAGTGTCAGAAATGCCCAGCGCTGGCCACAAGATCGATCCCTTCTTTCCTTTTTCATCCTTAGTTCTACACTTCTCTGAGGTGTGGAAGTGTGAAATAACCCTTCTTTCCTATCTCATCCCAAGTTCCACACTTCCCAGATGTGTAGAAGTGTGGAATAGTCTGACAGAGCCAGGATAATGTCACACTTTTTCCCTAGTCACGAACCCCTCGTCATTCTTTACTTAGTTCTACACTTCTCAGATGTGTGTAAGTATGAAATAGTCTGACAGAGTCAGGATAATGTCACACTTTTTCCCTAGTCACGAAACCTCTGGCATTCTTTACTTAGTTCTTTACTTCTCAGAGGTGTGGAAGTATGAAACACTGACAAACTCAGGATATTGTCGCACTTTTCCGCCAGTCATGAATCCCTTCACATTCTTTCCTACTAGTTACACTCTTATGTATGAAATGAGAATAAAGCGCAGTGGGAGTATTAGTTGCTTTTATTTCTGTTAAAACAAACCCACGTTTCCTCTGTCAGGAAGTCCCCGTCGGTCTTTTTTTAATCTAGTTTATTTATAACGATGGATAGCCTGTGTACAGACGTCCCCCCTCCCTCAGAAAAAATCGTACACAGGCTAAACGATGGATACTATTTGACGAAATTTGCTTTAAACCCCGGTCGATGGAACGTGACAAGGACTGCTAGAAGATTGTCCGAACTATCGATTCTGGTGGACACAATGCACGTGAACGGCCATATATATCGATCAGTGATGTAGACTACGAGCAGTCTCTCTTGTTTCTGTAGTTCGCCGAGCAAAACGCGAGACACGCAAATGGCCACGCGCGTGACTGATGGCGTGAGACGTTTCGCGCGTCTCGCGGCTTCGCCGCTCCCGCGCACGTGCATTGCTCTCACTAAATCTGAGGAAAAAGAGAGACTGCTCGCAGTCTATCAGTGATGCAAAGAAAAATGTGTCACAAACAACGTAGAAGAGCTCAAAGGTGTAATGAGAGGGAAAAGATGTGGTGTGAAGTGTTACTAATTATTTTTAGTACTATCACGACCTCATTTTCATTAGGTTGTCGGCCAGAGCAAAATTATTTTAATCCTATCACTTACTAAGTTATTTAATCACGGCCATTAATCCTTTCGCGGCATATAAGCGCATTCTAGCATGAAGCGATACAAATGAGGACACTGTGTCTTTTTTATGATTTATGTTCAGCACTTAAATAACCTTACAGAAGATGAAAAACTACGAAACAGTGGATATATGGCTTGATGTAACAATGATCAAAGTTGAAGCATACTGACAAGGAAGAAGGAGTGGTTGGAGATCGGGTACCTTAACTTTAAGTTTCTTTCAGCAGCTTGTATTGAAACAATGGTTACATCTTATATTCAAGATCAAAATAGTTCTTACATGTAAGGAAAAATGGAAAAAACGATACAGAAATAAAACCAAGTGCTCATAAAGCGCACTGAGCGTCTCGTGACTCAGAGAAAGTGCGACATTAAACTCAACTTGTCAAATTAACTATTCCAAACTTCTACACTTCTAAGAAGTGTGGAACGAAGTAAAAAATGACAAGGGGTTCTAACAAGGGGAAAAGTGCAACAATATCCAAACTTTGTCAGACTTTTCCACATGTACACTTCCACACCTCTGAGAAGTGTGGAACTTAGTAAGAAGTGAAGAAACTCTGGATTTCATGGCCAGGGGCGGAATTCAGTTGGTTACGATTGTTATAAGAAAAAGTACCGGCCCGTCCGCAATCTCGCATTCCTTTCAAAGATCACTGAAAAGGCAGCTGCACTACAAATCTTTGATCACGTGTCATTCAATCAGATGTTTCCAGAATTTCAATCAGCTTACTGCAAATATCACAGCACGGAGACTGCCTTACTGCGCATGCGCAACGACATACTCGTCAGCATGAACAAACAACAAGTCACATTACTAGTGTTCCTAGATCTAAGAACTGCCTTTGATACAGTAGACCATGATATATTACTGTGGTGCCTGGAATACAAATTTGGAATGAAAGATCAACCACTAACGTGGTTCAAATCCTATCTGTCGAATAGATCCCACCGTATTGTAATTGGCAGTGCAAAGTCAGACAGTTTTCATCTGAAGTTTGGTGTGCCACAGGGCTCCTGTCTCGGCCCAATGCTGTTCTCCCTCTACACTAGTGAACTTTTTGATGTCATTAGCCAGCACTTGCCAACACCGCACAGTTACGCCGATGATACCGGTATCTATTTGGCATTCAATCCAAACGATGATTCCGATCAAGACGCCGCCATTGCGGCAATGGAAGCGTGTCTCTGTGACATCCGTAGCTGGATGATCAATGACAAACTCATGATCAGTTATTCCAAGACTGAATTTATGCTCACTGGGACGAAGGCGCAGCTATCGAGCTCGAATAGGCTCTGAGTCAATGGGGCCTCATGGGTTATTGACTCAGACGCCATGAGGGCGAGAGGAATAATTGTATTAGTAAAATCCAACTAGTTGGTCAAAAATATCGGGAATAAAAAATTTTTAGCTTGCTAAAGCTAGACTTGCAACCAGGGGTATTACAACTGGAGGTTCTTACAACCAGGAGTCTTAAAACCCGGGGTTCCTTCAACCAGGGGTCTTACAACCAGGGTTTCTTACATCCTGGGGTTCTTACAACCAACGGTCTTACAACCAAGGGTTCTTACAACCAGGGGTTCTTGCAACTTGGGGCTCTTACAACCAGGGGTCTTACAAATTGGGGTTCTTACAACCAGGTGTGTTCCAACCGGGGGTCTTACAACTTGGGGTTCTTACAACCAGGGGTTCTTACATCCAGGGGTCTTACAACTTGGGTTCTTACAACCAGAGGTTCTTACAACCAGGGGTTCTTACAACTAGGGGTCTTACAACCAGGGGTTCTTTCAACCAGGGGTCTTACAACTTGAGGTTCTAACAACCAGGTGTCTCGCAACAAATGGGTTTTACAACTTGAGGCTCTTACAACCAGGGGTTCTTACAACCAGGGGTCTGACAACAAGGGGTCTTACAACCGGGGGTTCCTATAACCAGAGGTTCCATCGACCAGTCGTTCCTACAACCAGGGGTCTTACAACTTGGGGTTCTTACTACCAGGGGATCTAACAACCAGGGGTTCTTATCACCAGGAGTAATTCAACTAGGGGTTCTTACAACCAGGGGTTCTTACAATTAGTGGATCCTACAACCAGGAGTCTTCTTGCAACCTGGGGTCTTACAACAAGGGGTCTTACAACTTGCGGTTCCTATAACCAGGGGTCTTACAACGAGAGGTTCTTACAACCAGGGGTTCGTACAACCGGGGGTCTTACAAGTTGGGGGTCTTACAACCAGGGGTTCTTAGCAGCAGGAGTCTTACAACCGGGGGTTCTTACAACCAAGGGTATTAAAACATGGGGTTCTTACAACCGTGGGTCTTACAACCAGGGGTTCTTACAACCAAGGTTCGTACAACTTTGGGTTCTTACAACAAGGGGTCTTACAACCAGTGGTTCCTACAACCAGGGGTCTTACAACCAGGGCTGAGTTGCTCAAAGCATGGTTGGTTTTAACCATTGGTTAAGCAGTATCAAAACCAATACGTTGTCAAGGTATTAAACGCAGGTTAACGCTAACCATGCTTCGAGCAACTGGGCCCAGGAGTATTACAACTTTGGGTTCTAACAACCAGGTGTCTTACGACAACGGGTCTTACAACGTGGGGTTCTTACAACCAGGGATTCTTACAACCAGGGGTCTTACAACTTGGGGTTCTAACAACCAGGTGTCTTACAACCAGGGGTTTTACAATTTGGGTTTCTTACAACCAGGGTGTCTTACAACCGGGGGGTTCTTACAACCAGGAGTCTTACAACCAGCGGTCTTACAACTGGGGCTTCTTATAACCAGGAGTTCTGTTAACCAGTGGTTGCAACAACAGGGGGTCTTACAACTTGGGGTTCCTACAATCAGGGGTCTTACAACGAGGGGTTCTTACATCCGAGGGTCGTACAACTTGGCGTTCTTACAACCAGGGGTTCTTACAACCAGTGCTTCCTAAAACCAGGGGTCTTACAACCAGGGGCTCTTACAACCACGGGTCTTACAACCAGGGGTTCTTACAACCGAGGGTCGTACAACTTGGGGTTTTTACAAGCAGGTGCCTTACAACCGGGGGTTCTTATAACCAAGGGTTCTTACAACCAGTGGTGTTACAACCGGGGGTTCTTACAACCAGGGGCCTTACAACTTGGGGTTCTTACAACCAAGGGTTTTTACAATTAATGGTCTTACAATCAGGGGTTCTTACAACCAGGGGTCTTACAACCATGGGTTCTCACAACCAGAGATTCTGATAACCAGAGGTCTTACAAGCAGGAGTGTTACAGCCATTACTTCTTACAACAAGTGGTCTTTCAAGCAGGGGTTCTTACCACCAGGGGTCTTACAACTAGTTGTCTTACAACCAGGGGTCTTTTACCCGGGGGTCTTACAAGCAGCGGTCTTTACAAGCAGGGGTCTTTACAAGCAGGGGTCTTACAAGCAGGGGTGTTACAACTTGGGGTTCTAACAACCAGGTGTCTTACAACCAGGAGTCTTAGAACTTGGGGTTCTTACAATCGGGGGTTCTTACAACTTGGGGTTCTAACAACCAGGGGTGTTATAACCTGGGGTTGTTACAACCAGGGCCCAGCTGTTCGAAGGCCGATTAGTGCTAACCCAGGGTTAAATTTTAACCCGGGTTTCTTTTTCTTTTGTTCAAAAGTATTTTCCCGGGTAATTTCCTCTCTTCTTTTTAGAGCATCCAATCATCAATTTGTTGGCAGAAAGAATAAAACTGAATTTGCTTCTCAAGCTTTCATATCTGAAATCAAATTTTGCACCAACCGTGGGTTAACTTAACCCTCCTTTGAACAACCCGGCCCTGGGGGTCTTACAACCAGGGGGTCTTACAACCAGGAGTCTTATAACCAGGGGTTCTTACAACCAGGGATCTTACAATCGGGGGTTCTTAAAACTAGGGGTTGTAAAACTGCAGGGCTTTGACTGGGAAAAGGGAAAATAGTTTCTCAGTTCGAATTATCCAGGACTTTGGAAAAACTCGAACGTTCAAGAAATCGGGTTTGTAACGTAAATAACACATAAAACTCCAAACAGAAATACTGAACAAACACGTTGTGAGTTAAAATTGTTTTACTTTGCGTAAACACTAAATCACATTGCTGATGAGTCATGACATATGTTATTGCCCCATTTTTAACCGTTTTTGTATATAAAACCACTTTAAGCAGTAACTTACACAATAACTCAACAAGTATATTTATATGCACTGCTACATTTTCTATTCGGTGTTCCTGTAGCTTTCCGTTTTAACCATTACAATTTCCTCAAATTTGATTAGTGCACTAATTGCTTTATTTTTCACTAATCATTGTGTACTGAGTTGTAATCGGACAGTTACATTAGCCAACCACATTAAGTGCACTCAGCTAAATCCAACAAAACCCGGAAGTTATCACAATAACCATAGCAACGACCACTTACCTTACCAAACCGGGAATTTTCCAAAATGGACGAATTTGCTACGGCTAAAAAAATTTGTTAGGGCTAAAAGCGAAGCTCTGGTCAATAATACGTGTAAACAAAAAAAATTAAATCGTGTAATGCTAAATGGGGACGACAATGAAAATGGCTTCAAGACTAATAGATCTAATTAGCAAAAAACAAATTGCACGTGCAGCACACCTTTTCTTCTAATTAGCAAAAAACAAATTTGCACGTGCAGCACGCTTTTTTGTCTTTCCCTTGCCGTTGTTTTGCACAACTACAACTCTGTTTTGTACGACTAAAACGTCAAACTTTCTTGTTACACATTATTTTCATGGAGGAATTGTCGTATGTGCTTACCCAATATTTTCTCTCCTGTGTTCATGTTCGCTTTTATTTTTCACTGCCGCTCATTTTCACCTTGCTGTCCTCTAGCATTTCTCATTTTCTCACTGCCGCTTTGAATTTCCATGTTTTTCTTCCTACGAAATTCGTCTCCTTTGTTTTTAATAACTCGCTCTAGCTCTTTCTTTGTTATCCACGTTAGTGTAAACATAAAAAATAACGCCGAAAAAGACACGACGTTGTTGTTTTTTCTTTCTAAAAGTCCGGGCGGCCATGTAATTTCCTTTCAACGTGATGATTGAGTCATTTTACATTGGTATGCCTGTGTTGTGGACGGACGGTCGGTGTACGGTCACGTGATTACCAAATTTTTTCGGATGGGTAGATTACCACATTTCCTTAGCTATGGGGCCCTGCCCACTCGCGGCGTGAAGCTCCGCTATTAATTTCCTTAATGTTGACAATTTGGTATTAAAAGCTCTTTCACCAAAAAAGAATGCATTAATTTTTTCGGAAATTGTAACGGTTATGATTAATTGGTAGCAGGACTTCGTGTCGTCCAATTCGGTCTGTAATCATACTCGTGGTTAAGCAAATCGGACTCCCGCGATTTTGTTAATCACTAGTATGATAGACCTATTCGGCTAACTCAAAGTTGTACCCAATTCAAATCTCCCGGGGATAAGATTTTTTGTGTATTGTATTTGCATTATAATGTGGCATTGACATTTAAATATGGAAATTCCTGAAACAAGACGTTTTATTCCCAAAGGGTTTGAATTGGGTACAACATTGAGTTAGCCGAATAGGTCTATTACAGACCGAATTGGACGACACGAAGTTCTACTACTATTATTAGCAAATTACTGATTGTTTTAAAAACAGGCACTTCGGCCGTATTACCATAAAGCTGGATCTGACATGTCCATGTTGAGTTTACCGAAATTCCACGTATGGCACTTTATAGTACAACATTGCTACAATCAATCACATGTACGTGACGAAAAAAAGGGGTTAGGTTTAAGTTGCAGTCTTAAACCTCAAGACAATGCGAAGACGAAGACGACAAACACTAAGTCAGAATGGCCAATTTATACAGTGACTTTGCTTTAGGAAGTTTCCTCTGCTATAACAAGGAAAAATGTCGGGAAGGTGCATCAATCTGTCTTCATTAGTGCAACGGTAAAAGCTAAAACCCTTTACAACACTAGCTAGAAAAATTTGTCCAGTTTCGGCAATGTATAAAACGTTTTAGCAAACAGCTTCTTGTACCGAGTGGTAATGAGGCCATTTTTCCATTCCTAGGAGATACTGGTTATTAGCCCGGTAAAACTGCATCATCTCTTCAAGGTTCCTGTTGCCATCTACGACCTGGAAAACAAGTTTTCTGTAGTTTAAAAATAGTCGAAAATTTTTTTGTAATGTTCATGTAACTTTCATTAATACCAGATGTTCGCTAGGAACATGTAACATGTCTGCTTTTAACTGTGTATTAAATCGTTGTTAATCTCGTTGTGAATTTCTTTAATGCTTGTAGAAGATCTAAAACTTATCGTTGGAACTAAAATCTCAACATTCTCTCACTACGATCAGCAGCGTGCTATTTTGTCACCAAAGTCATACGATACTTATTTTTGAGGGTCTCACTAACCCTAAAAGAAATCCTAATCAACGCCAAACCTAAATTGCATAACATCAGTTCTCGACACACTCCCCCCATACGTCTGGAGGAGATATATGTCTTTCAAAGTATAATCTATATAGATATGTAATCAAACGGAAATCACCGACGTAAAAAACAAATGTCTGAGTTAATAGCTCTAGATCTTAGGGTCAATGTAAAATAACCGACAATTCTCCATCTTGGGTAATCTCCTGTAAACGCAGACGTGCAGTGACGGCGGCATCCCGTCTTGGGCGGAAGGGAGCAACCTCCGGGTTCATCCTCACCGGTGTAGGTAATTGTCTGTCATACGAAAGCTCCAGGGGGTACAAATGTTGAAAAGGTCGCTCAACACAAGAAATGCCGCAGCCCGTGCGCAACCTCGCTCCTCTAACAACTTCATCATTTCCTACGACTGCGCCACTATTTGACGGTGCCACTGTTTCAGTGTTCCACTGTGTCACTGTTCCACTGTTCTACTGCCCGTCTGTTCCAGTGTGCCACTGTTCCATTGTGCCACGGTTCCACTGAACCACAGTCCAACTGTGCCACTATTTCACTGTACCACTGTTCCGGTGTTCCACTCTGCCACCGTTCCCCCTCTTCCACTGTGCCACTGTTCCACTGAACAACGGTGCAACTGTGCCACTGTTCCACTGTATCACTGCTCCACTATACCACTGTGCGAATGTTCCAGTGTGCCACTTTTCCACTGAATCACGGTGCAACTGTAGCACTGTTCTTCTGTGCCACTGTTCAACTGTACCACTGCTCCACTGTTCACCGGGCCATTGCTCCACTGTGCTCAACTAGTGTGCTACTGTGCCACTGTTCCACTGTGATGCTGTTCTACTGTGCCATGTTCCACTGTGCAGCTGTTCCACTGCTTTACTGTGCCACTGTTTCACTGTGTAACTGTTCCTCTGTGCCACTGTTCCTCGTTTCACTTTGCTGCGGTTCTACTGTTTCACTGTGCCACTGTTTCACTGAACCACTGTTCCAGTGTTCCACTGTTCCACTATTCTACCGTTCCGGTGGGCCACGTTCCACTGTGCCGCTGTTCCACTGGGCCAGTGTTACAATGTGCCATTGTGCCTCGCTGCAACTGTGCCTCTGATTCACTGTTCCAGTGTGCCACGGTTCCACGGAACCACGGTGCAACTGTAGCACTGTTCTTCTGTGCCACTGTTCTACTGTGCCACTGCTCCACTGTTCCATTACTCCACTGTGCTCATCTACTGTGCTACTATGCCACTGTCTAATTTTCCACTGTTCTACGGTACCACTGTTCTACTGTGCCACGTTCCACTGTGCTGCTGTTCTACTGTGCCACTGGGCCACTGTGCAGTTGTTCCACTGCTTTACTGTGCCACTGTTTCACTGTGCAACTGTTCTACTATTCCATTTTGCGACTGTTTTAGTGTGCCACTGTTCCATTGTTCAACGGCTCCACTGAACCACAGTGCAACTGTACCACCGTTCCTCTGTGCCACTGCTCTACGTACTGTGCCACTGTTTCACTGGGCCACTGTTTGACTGGGCCACTGTTGCACCAGGCCATTGTTCCACTGTCAAACTACGAGCCAAGGTTGCGGACGGCAGAACTTACAATTGGCACTGATGCTTGACCAATCTCTAGGCGTGCAATACTAACTTTATCAAGTTGTTGCTGAGTAACAATTAGAATGACCTCGGTTTGTCTTCATTAAGCTTTAGCTGGTCCGCCGCCATCCATGCCCTAATGTCTTCAATATGTTCTTGCACAGCATACACGGCTTCAGTCTGGTTGTCCTAAGGATCCGGCTTAAAAGATAGATAGAGCTGAGTATCGTCTGCGTAGGGGTGCACATCCGGAGGTGAGCCATGGCTATTTCAAACAACTTGCTAGCGTAGATTTGGCTCTTCTGCTCTTTCTACAACGCCCGCTTTGTTCTGATCTTGAATAATCTCCTGCCGTTTGTTTAGACTATTAAGACGGCGCAGACTTGCTTCTTTATTGTTTGGTAACACTGCACAGGATGGTCTCCTCGCCAGGGCAGACCAGTTTCATACCAACCCTCCTTATCTCGCATAAGCTGCTCTTATATTTAGCATACACGCTACTTGGTCGTTCGGGGCTGTGTCAGACAACCCAAGTACATCAAGGCCACAAAGTTCTTCGTAATCGACATGTGACGTTTGCTTTAACACGTTTGATAGGTGTAGAGGCTCCTTTCCTGGCGACATGATGATTCAGCCGACTTTTGTTCATTCGGCAATCGGCTGACGAGGCTCGCCGATTTTCGGTGCACTTTCTGTTTTCAGTTTCGAGTATTCACCGGGTCCAAGTATCAGGTGCACTGGTAGGCGACGCTTTGTGTCCAGATCGTTAAGGGAGCAAGGGTGGCGCAGTGGTGAGAGCGCTCGCCTCCCACCAATGTGGCCGGGGTTCAAACCCCGGTGTCGATATGTGGGTTGAGTTTGTTGTTGGTTCTCTCCCTTGCTCCGAGAGGTTTTTCTCCGGGTACTCCGGTTTTCCCCTCTCCCCAAAAACCAACACTTCCAAATTCCAATTCGATCTGGAACGCTCGGACACTGAAAAACGAGCTCTTAAGCTCTTAGGTGCTTCGTGGGTAAATAAATTACATTTATCGTTCATTGCGACTCCCGACAGCTGCGGATACCTTGCAATCATTTCTTGATACTTGGGGTTATCAAGAAAAAGCAACTCTCCTTTATCCACTCTTGTAAACTCCACAGGCAATGAAAACTTTCTATTGACGTCAGTAATGTCAATCATCGCCAGATTTACTTATCTTGCTGACGTCCCCAGTAAGATGTCTATCTTTCGGACTTCTTCTTTCACTTACCACTTGATACACGGTCTAGAAGCGCGGCAAATACATAGGAACTTCCGGCACCTGTGTCCAACAGAGCTCTGCATTTTATTCCTTAGACTTCAACAATAACAACTGGATACATGAATTGGTGGAATTCCTGTGGCGATAAGCAATGCAAAGGCATTGCTGATGTATGATGTTTTCGATTGCAAATCTGACAGGTTATGAGCTCGAGACGTATGGCATGGCAGACAACTACATTTTCTACAGTTAACAAAGTAAGTGGGTAGGAGTAATCGCAAGCACTTTTCATTTCAGCGACGTTTTTCCTGCCGTCGCAGTCCCTGGATGATGAGCTCGCGTCTGGCTGAGACTGAACGCATTGGGACGTAAACATGAAGTTAAAGCACCTTTAATCACAGATGCACACCAGCAAATTAATCCCTTCGTGTAGCTTGAGAAAACAACTGACATTTCACGACGCCGCGACTGGTTTCCTCACGAAATGACGCGCAGAAATTCCATACTGATGACGTGCGCTACCCAGACTTCGTCAGTGTGGAAATTTTGCGCTCGTTCCGCGGGGAAACCAGTGGTGGTGGCGCGAAGTGTCAGCTGTTACCTCACCTCTGCTGCTGGAAAATAAGTTGCGTTTTTTAGCTTACCATAACTGGAGCAGGTACAGGAAATTTTTCTTGAATTAGCCACTCCTCATGTCTTTCATGTAACGCACATAGAAGTTCCTGTCATTAAAGACGCGTTAAGTGCATTAGTTAGGAATAAACCCTAAAACATTACGCCCTACATTTACTCTTTCTTGAGCCACAAAACAATAATATTTTGTATATTTACCTACCATGGGGAGAGTTTTTTCTTCAGTTCGAGATCTTGCCTTAATCCTCTGCATGCATGTTTCAGGTGAAGTCCTCAGGTAAACTAGAATATTATTAAAGATTAAACAGTTCAATCCAACGTCAGTTCGCAAGGTCTGGAGAAGCTTAGGAAGGAATGAGGTGGCAGTTCAATCAACCATTTTAAAAAAGTACTAAAAGATATTATGATTTTTCTGTGGAGGGTATAACACAAAGTCTGAAGAAACTCAGGCTAAAACTAAGACCCCGTTTGTTCTCCAGCGAAGTCAACTTTAGCAAGCATGTATGACGGAGCTCTTTCGCGCTCATTGGAGAACCATAGGTAAGAAAATTTGGTTATCTACGCATCCAAGAAAGTTAGCCCTAAAGCTAGGAGGGTAACCCTACTATCACAAAAGAGTGAACCGGCTGGGTGGGTCACCCCTCTAGCGGAGCCAACTTTTTGTTTATCATGTAAATGATTTGCCACATTTTGTGAGAAGATGTATGGAAAGTTGGCTCACCAAGGGCAGCTTGGGTAGGCAGATGACCAGCCATGCATAGATTACCATATTCCTACCTCTCATAAACAAGAAACCTTACTTAATTTTCATTATCTTTGTGTGAAATTGGTCCTATTAATCACAGACTGATGTGAAAGTCACTAACTTGGGTTCAATGTTAGTCTCTGTAAGTTTCTCCCTTCTAATGAACAGGATTTCTCAAAAACACTGACAGTCTTAAGTGCACTTCTTTTAAAATCTTTAGGATAATATTGTTGTATCTTCAGTGGCATTGTTGAGCAAACTTCTACTCAAATATTTTAGCACTTACTTATCAAATCCAGTTGAGGTTGCTGCCTTTTTGTAATCCAGTCAAACCACTCATGGTGCACTGAATGCTCTGCAGAAGACATCATTCCACTGGAAAAACAAGAGAAAAGACTTTTTTTAAACATACTGAGGGGGTAAATAACTGTGCTCCACAATATTTATTGCCAAATGACAACCAACACCACCCCCCCCCCCCCCCCCCTTGCCCCCAACTCAAAAAAGAAGGAGAATATTTCGTGGACAAGCTAATGAAAACAGAAATATTATATCATTTTATAACAGTTTACGTTCTCAACAAATATTTTTTTAGCAATTATTTTTGCCTCCTAGAGAAATAACTACCAAATGCAAAGGCATCTGTTATAAATATACGAGTTATATCCACACTCCATTTAACCTTGTTACTAGCAGTAAAACATAGTAAATAGTTTATTTAAACTCAGAAGATTGACAGTTTACATTCTCAACAAATACTTTTTTAGCAATTATTTTTCCCTTTTTAATAGAGAAAATAAATACCAAAATCATGCAAAGAAATCTGTTATAAATATATGAGTTATGTCCACACTCCATTTAACCTTGTTACTAGCAGTAAAACATAGTAAATAGTTTATTTAAACTCAGAAGATTGGCAGTTTACATTCTCGACAAATATTTTTTTAGCAATTATTTTTCCCTTTTTAATAGAGAAATAAATACCAACATTATGCAAAGAAATCTGTTATAAATATATGAGTTATGCCCACACTCCATTTAACCTTGTTACTAGCAGTAAAACATAGTTAATAGTTTATTTAAACTCAGAAGATTAACACTTTGCATTCTCAACAAATATTTTTTAGCAATTATTTTTCCCTTTTTAATAGAGAAATAAGTACCAAATGCAAAGGCATCTGTTATAAATATATGAGTTATGTCCACACTCCATTTAACCTTATAATGTTACTAACAGTAAAACATAGTAAATAGTTTATTAACTCAGAAGATTAAGTGACTGTACAGAACTGTGTACCTTTTGCAAAGGTTGTGCTCAAAGCAATAGTATCCACTGTAAACACTTCTTTCAATCATTTTCACAGGGGTCACCTATTGAAATGATGATTTAATCAGTGAAAAACTGTTTTCCTAACATTAGACACAACACATGGGCATCACAAAGGATAGAAATTGTCAGATAACCTGGCTAGGGTACAGGGCTGTGTGCTAACAGAGTCCATTGGCCCATGGCGCCTTACTTTGCTCCTGAGTGACTAAGAAATCTTAGGTTTTCAGGGTGCAAAGAAAATCATTTTACAGCTTGCCATTTGGGCAATCTGAAGCCAGCATTTACTAGCTCAGATGTCATTTTAACTAGCCCCAAAAACGTTTTGATGAGCAGAATTGATTTCACAGTTCTTCTGTTATTTGAATTCCTCAAAAAACATCACTTACCTGTCGGGCAAGTGAAAAACAGAATTCACTAGCCCAATAGCAAAATCCACTAGCCCTGGGCTATCGGACCCTACTTTCTTTGCACGCTGGTTTTTTCATACAAATCCTATGCTAAGCACCCTGGATTTAACACATTCAGAACAACAGGCTGCCGTCAATTTTTTGTAGAGCACAGCCTTGGGGTTACCGGGTAGCTGCTGCTACCCCGGGTAACTGTGGAATAACAACATAAAGCATAAAATTGAAAAACAAAATGAAAAGAAATGATACCGGTAATCACTTACATGTGGCTTCTTGTGAATTTTCATGAGGCTTAGAACAGCATAAGACTCAAACAAATAGCTCCATCTTTGGCAGTTGGTGTAAAATAACTCCTTTTTAATGACAAAACAAAATAATGGCAGTTAAATCAAGTTTGGCTAAATGACATACGATTGACCCTCTCTGAGAGGGACATCTTTGGGACGGGCTGGTGTCCCTGTTAAAGAGGTACGTGTCTTACAGACAATAAACTACAAGGGGTATAAAGTAGGAAGGGGCCAACTCTCATGTCCATTTTAGTGGGCGGGGTCTCCATCTTACAGAGTTGTCCATCAGGTGAGACTTAACTGTATAACTTGTAAATTATGAATGTGTTTTGTTTATACATAAATGATAATTCTGATATAGGATAAGGATAAGGATAATTTATTTAATGTCAGATACACAGGGGGTGGTCTCCCAATCCCCCGAGCCATTGTGATTTGTGAGTAATAGTATGCAGTAATATTATTGTATATAAACTCACCAAAAGGTTTTTACCACCAACATTTTGCCACTTGGCAACTGGCTCTTCCAATACCTATGAATATAAAAATACTAAGATACTAAGTTTCATCAACTTGTTAAATGATATTTTTAGCTTCTTAGTTACTTCGGAGACTCTGTAACCTTTACTTATGGGTACTTATTAAGTTTAGTGATTCTATAATAAATTAAATGTAACTTTTTGTTGTGAGTACAATTTAGTGTTCCTGTTATTGTCAAGATCCTTACTTAGGAACTTGGCAGCATGATTTTTAAACTATGCACAAATCTATCACTGAGATACCTGGGACAGTGTAAAGCCCAGTTTACAATTACTTGCAAAAAAAAATCCAGGAAAAAAAATGTTGGTATAAATGAAGGAGATAAAGTGTCAGCTTCTATTTGCTTATATTTGACTTCTTTCTTTTTAGTCCTACCCTGATAATCTGTCCTTAAGTGAAGGAAGACAAGAAAACAAAATAGACATGCACTTATGCAGATTAAAACTTGAATCCTTAGACTCCTCAGGGAATTCTTCAAAGTTCTCTCCTGTTCATAACTTACCTTTTTGAAGGAAAAAAGGAAAAATTGAAATGAATTCCTCTCACCTCAACCATTGGATTTTTCCGAAAATAATTCAGTAAAGTTGTTTTTCCACTTCCAATGTTACCTTCCACGGTAACCTAAAGCAAAAAAAAGATTCATTTTCAGCGTCATCTCTGCTGGTGAGCAATACTTTACCTTAAGGTTATGAGTAGGTGTGTGATTCAATTATCATTATGATAGAAGACCATCCAAAAATTCTTTATGTTAATAATCCACATTTTAATTACTGTATTTATTCGATTTAAAGCTGCCCTCAATCAAACGTCGTAGATGGAAGCAAAATTACTAATAAACACCGCCCTCAAATAAACACCGCACCTAATCAGAAGAATGTGGTGTTTACTCGAGGATAATAAGAAAAACTTTGGTACAACTTCATAATTTACACCATCCAGACATTTATGATTGTATCTCAGCAAAATAATGGAGACAGTGGAACCTTTAAATTACATAATATTTACAACTGATTTACAATAACTGTTGTCAGTGATTTGAAAAAAGTGATTTCCAAATTTAATGCCATCCTTGAATAAATGCCACATTGGAAACGCTAAAAATTCAATAAACGTCACGGCTTTTAATTAATCAAATAAATGTGGTAACTATTATTATTATTGTTATTATTATTATTGTGTGATCCTCTCCAGGTTTCTGGTATTTTCTGGGTATTCTTAACCATGTCTCAGCAGCTTCCCACAGCTTAAGGTGATGTTACAAGGGACGAATCGCAATGACGATTTTTAGCGCAACACAGCATTGCAATGTTAGAACAATGCTGTAACCATTCCAAACAATGTCGCAACATTGTTGCAACGCTGTGCTGTACTAAAAATCGTTGTTGTGAATCGTTTCGTTTAACATCACCTTTACACACACAACACTTCCCATAAGATATGAGCAGTACCAAGGATGACTGACAACTATGCACTTCCACAAATGTGAGGCAGTCAAACTCCCATATCAGGCTTTTGCAATTTTTGAGAGCACCGATCACAATGGGTATTACCGTTACTTTCATGGCTCTATGGATTCTTTTAATTTTGAGTGCTAGGTCTTGATACCTTTTCCAACTTCTCCTCATTATTATTATTATTATTATTATTATTATTATTATTATTATTATTATTAATATCATTATCATCATTATTATTATTATTATTATTATTACCATTATCATTATTAATGTTGTTGTTGTTGTTGTCAGCCAAGAAAAAACATTTTTTCTCGCACAACAATTTTTCTGAACAAATTTTTCTCTTTCATCAGCATTAAGTATTCCATATATGATATAAGATATAAGCTTAAGCTTAAATAAGCTAACTTTTTAATGAGCTTCAAATGTGCTGTATACAAAAGAAAACTTGAATAGTTTAGTTAGTTCAATAGTTAAATAAGGACTGTGAAATGGACTGTCTATAGGTGGTTTTCACGTTACGTCATCTCCGCCATGCTGGTGGACGGTAAACAAAAGATCGCTCATTAGCTCGCTTTGTTTGTCCACCAGCATTTGTTCATTTCACCATTGTTATTTGTGTCTCCCGAGATTGCATGAAAACCACCTATATCAATGACTTTATATATACTGATGCCATACCGTAATGTTTTTCTTTGGTGATTTCTCCATCATCGAACACTCTGTATCCATGGAGTCGACCTCATTTATTCCAAGCATGTTCACAACAAAATGTTCCGATGGAGCGATTGTAAACTGTCACAGAGATAATGTCATAAAAGCAATGATTAGAATAGAACGGGGAAAGGAACAGTTCTTACTTGGCACAAGAATCAAAAGTTGGATTTGTCAAAACAGTTCTTAGAAACTTAGAAACAGTACTCACGCATTTCAGATCGATGTTGATTCGATCAATTTTGGCGCTTTTAGGTTAATTTCAACCACGCGAACTATAGCAGATCTAGTAATATTTTACGCTGGAGAATTGATCATCACCACAATATAAACAGTGAAGGCGTTATATGTACTGTAAAATAGATTAGAGCTTACCAGCTTTCCACTTGTAGGACAAATACGAGCACAATACAAATATGGCGACAATGAAATTAAATTTTGGCGCGAAGCTCGAGTCTCGAGAACTTACATGGCAAGGGCCTGGAGACAATGTTACGCTCGGCCCAGATTTCCTGCGGTACAAGTTGTATTTTAACTGGTGAGAATTGTTTCGGTTTTTCGCTTAATTTCAACTCTTTTGCCAATTTTAGATCACGTCGGACTTCTACCATGTTTTTGAGAACAGTTTCATGATAAAAAGGACTAAATTTTCGAACCGGCAGAGGTCCTTTTTGGTCCCTCGGCGTCAGAGGAAAACTTGTCTACAAGAAACGCGTGTTCATTTGCATGTACAAGTGAAGTTTTCCCTCCCGTCTAGGTTCGATTTTTGTCGTAGTAGCCAGTTGCCTATATTTATTATCACGAAGAGCTCGAGGATGCTAGGTTATCCTGAGGTTATCGGATCTTCCAATAGCCTACCCCGTAGAGGTCCTTAGGGGTTCCTTAGGGGTTCGTTTATCACGGGGAGAAATGAATGCGCGACGAACAAACCCCTAAGGACGTCTCTTCCAGTTTTTCAGTTGCGAAAAATCTATGTGATCTGCCTGCGATCACAAATCCGTTTTCGGATTTTCCCAATTGGACGAACTGGTTGGATTCCTTTTTTTTAGAACGGGCTTAAAAAAGTAGGACTCTCAGGCTACGTTCACACGGGATGGGACGAATTTTCGACAAGCTGGAAAATTTGAACGGACACTCAATATTCTCACAAGACCGTTTGATATTTTCGCTCTGTTCTCACGAAATTTTGAACTGCTAAGCGTATAAATTTTCTGTCGTAATTTCCGTGTGAACGGAACGCCTGAACGCACGAATTTTCAAGCGTCCAAAAATTCATCCGGTGCCGTGTCCAGGTAGCCTCGGTTGATATTAGCCTGTATACAGACCCCCTACCCATCCCCTCAGTAAAAATCGGAGAGTAACAGCCAATCTAGCCTGCGTAACAAGCGTTTCTGTGCGGTTTAGGAGAAGAGAACGAGGAACGAGAGTCAAAGACCGCGAGAAAAGTGGCGCAAACGGAAACGCTTACTACGCAGGCTACAGCCAATCAAATCATTTTCCACACATTCCGGGAAAAATCACGTGGTCTCCATACACAATTGGCAACGGTAAATCGCAGACGCCCTTCTCCGCTTTTTACTACGGGCGGCGGGGACGGGGGTAGGGGAGGGGGCTGTATGTTTTTGGTGTTATATGTTTTTAAAACAACGAGATCAAAAAGTTGAAGCCCCTTTAAAGAACAAGTGATTTTCAAGGCAGTCTAATCAAAGATTGATTTTGATTGGATCAATTAAGTGTTTTATTGACAAAATCTAATGAATATTAAGCTACAAAATTATTGATATCTACAACGTTGTCTGTTGAACGTAAGAAATAAGAGATCTTCAATAAGACTGCAAGGTTTCTAAAGGAGCCAAAATTTTAAAGCATCTTAACTTTGGTAACGTTTTATCCATTTCTTGTGCTCAAAGTAGAAGAATATAATTCACGTACGGTGGGTTTCACGTCCAAAGGATGTGGAGAGGTGATCTACTAAAGTTAAAAAAAAAAGGTTAAAGGCTTGTTTATAGTGGAAGGTGCACTTAGCTTATCCAGCTAGTTTACAGGCGCACCACTTAAATACTTAGAAACAAATAATTCAAATACAAATGACAGCGTTAAAAACCCCAACTGGCAGGAGGCAACCAGTTGGCTATTTACAAGCGTGGCCGAAGACTTGAACTTGGGACAATCGAGGCACAAATCCAGCAAGTGGTGACCCAGGACTGCCAGATTGCGAGTCTGACGCAATGACCACTCAGCCACGCTGCCTCCTCCTATGTCTAATGATGTGAAAGCTGTGAGCTAGGAAGGGTATTGTTTTTTAAGAGTTTTGTTTAAGATGGGGTATAGAAATATGACCAAATCAGGAATTGAAGTTACAAAAGTGTAGTCATCAGTGACCCTTTCCCATCACCAAATTGCTCAATGGATAGTTAACAATAGTCTAGGGCTTAGTTCCAGAAGGGCTGATAAGTGCTAATCCAAGACTAAAATTTGAATATCTCACTAAATAGAGTTTCAGGTAGTAACTTTGTGTAATCATAACTAGATTTTGGAGTTGAGGCTCACCATCATATTATAAGCTAATCTTACAAACTGTAACCATCTTTCAAGGAACCAGGCCCTAGGTTAACTACAAACCAAGGTACTTGCCATATTTGGGTTGTCATGGTAACTAAGCCTGGATTGCCTAAAATGTATTGTCTTCAGAACTCGGGCTACCTGTTGTTGGATCATTATACGTTTCCCGGAAACTGCCTCCCCTAAGCCAACATTAACACTTACTTCAATCGCTTGGGGCAAAATGTTGGCTTAGGGGAGGGGTACTGGGTTTCCCCTCAACCATGATACGATTGACATTGAATCTAACAATTATTAGGATCAAAAGTTTACATAAAAATTTGCCTTCTGATAATTATCAGTTTTGCATCAAACCAACTGAAATATCATTCATCTTTTGAAAATGGAAAGCTTGCCTTAAAATGGCAAATAAAATGAATGGTAAAGTCATTTTTAAAAAGGTCCTACTATGCTCAGAGAAGTTTAATTAAATAATCATTACTGAATAGAACTTGCATAATGAATACTGTGGAGCTCAAAAAACTTTTAAATTTACAAGTGCCACTGCCAAAGTAATAATAACAATAATATATTTTATTATTATTGTAAAATCTCTATAATAAATTTTGATGAATAATTGATTATTCCATCTTTGAGCCATTTATACCAAGAAGAAGTTGGGTATTTGTTTCATAAAACTGGAACATATCTTTCAAGCTTCTATTTCCATCAACAACCTGAAATAGATAAATAATGTAGAATGTAAGAGGACATAAAAAGTAACATAATAATTTTACTTCCAACAGGGAGAAAATATATTTTTTTTGGTTACCACTGGCTTGGGCAACCAGTCAGTTCACGGTTTGAGCAATCGAAAAAAATAACTGATACAGGAATGGTAAATTTTATTTGGGAATTGCATTTAACATTTGCATCAAACTCATGAATGGTGATGACCAATAGAATGCCATGGCACAAAGAAAGTCAGTTTTACTCCTTGCCCCTTGGGCAAACTGTAGCTAGCACGTTTATTGAAGCCTGACAGTTATTTTAAGTAGCCCAAAAAATTAGGACTATTGATAAATAATATTAATTTAGCATTATTTATTCAGAGTACAATACAACAATAGCTGTAATAATATTTTATTTCACTCTGTCAGTAGCTTTTGATCCAGGAATTTAAATAATTTGTCTTAAGGTACTTCTATAATTGTATTTCCAAAGAACCTCTACTTGCCAGTCAGGCAAGTTAAGAACAGAACTTGCTAGTCTGATCATAAACTCCACCAGCCCCGTGCTATCACACACAACTCTCTTTGCATGTAATCTTCTTTATGTTGTACATGTCAATACATTCCATGCCAGCAACACTTACCACTACTGGAGCAGGAATATGAAATTTGCTCTTTTTTATGAGCCATTCTTCATATCTCTCATGTAAAGAATCGAGTAATTCCTTTAAGAAAAGAAGAAAAAAAAATCATCACAATTTTTTTTTCACATCAGCTAAAAATAAAACCATGGTTCAAAAAAGGTTAACTAGGATGCAATAATTAATATGTGGAATGTAATAAAATAACTCTTACCATTGATACTGATGTTTCCTCATCTCTAGATCTTCTCTTTATCCTTTCCATACACTTTTCGGGTGATGTTCTTAGGTATACTAAAAATCACCATAACATTAGTTAGACAAGAAATATATTAATGCCAGAGTATGGACATATTTACAAGGTCTCACCCCACAATTTCTTCCAGAGTCTCAAAAGTTAGAAATGTATTGGAAGTCATCATCATCATCATCACCATCATCGATGATAACAACAATAATAACAAAATTGACAATAACAATAATAACAATAAGTGGACAAATTTTCTGTGGGAAATGGGTCAGACAAAGCCACTTATAGTAAAATAGAGGCAATAGAATGGTGACTGGAAGTTGATCTTCCTCTATCAGGGCTCTGACTCAGAAAGTTCGTTATCATACTACAGTAATATTGCTAAAACAAAGGCATTCAATCTCACTGTTTCAGACAGAAAAAAAAATGAAACAAAATGGTTGCTATTAATGACGTCTGGGACTTAAGCATTCTTGTTGTTGCTTGAGCTTGGTTTTGAGTTAATTGGTGCCAAACAGTGCTACATGTAAGACAGAAAAGAAGGACACACAAGAGGAAGGCGCTGTTCTCGGTCTCAAAGTAGATTGATTGGAAAGTTTTTGTTAACCTTGTACAAACTGTCTTTTTTGGACGAACATGCATTTATGCATTACTTGCCAGTAGCTATTAATATTATGGTGTAAAAACAGCACAAAACACTTTCTGCAAACCTATTAAGTCTATATGTGGCTTCTCATGGGACATGAGGTATTCAAACCACTCTTGAAAGACTGTGTACTCCAGTGTTGACAATGAACCACTGTAATGAAAGATTAAAGGAAGAAAATAAATTATAGAGACAAAATGATGGAGGATACTAAAATCAGAATACTTCAATTCATTCTACATGTACCATTATGTTAGCTACATAAAGCAAACTACTAAATCTCCACCTTCTACAGGTTCAGCCTTTTTAAGTGACTGCTAATTGAGTTGTTTAGCTTTTATCACTTAAGCTCTCCCCTGAATGCCTCCAGAACCCCCTTAGTTCCCTTAAGAACACTTGCTACGATTAGCACCGGAGTCATCTCCTTACAACATACTTCTTGAAACACTTTGAGAAGGCTACGAACCTGCTGTAAATAGCGCTTGGTTATGTTATAGTTTTACCTTCTATGAAGATTTTCCATGAAGCAGAAGCTTGCACTGTATGCACTCCTCTCCAGGAGCCTCACAGGTGAAGTCTAAGGCACAAAGAATTTGAAACTGTCAACAATCAATAACACACAAGATGGATATGGGGCAAAATCCTAATAACTGTGTGGCATATACACTGTAGGTAGTGCTGACTGCATGTTTGTAAAGCAGGCATAACTCACTTTCATTAAGGTAGTGCTCAGAGAATAGAATACGGGGGGGGGGGGGGAGGGGGAAAGCTCTAAACCTATGTGCAGGGCTCAAACAATTTCCTGTCTCGTAGTCTGTCTGTACAAGTGAAATTAACATCATTAGGCCAATGGGCAAAGGTTTAGGCAAGTCATTCTCTTGCAAAATGACAAGCTGGAATTCAATTTTTTTTTTGGCCCTGCTATAAAATCTAGGTAAGTGTAAGATCATGTCTTATATGTGTTACATGTCAAAATAAAATTCAAGTTAAATTTTTATTTTTTAACCTTGGTTGATTCTCTCTTTCTTTTGTCTCCTAGCCATTCATGAATTGGGGCGAGAAGACAAAGGAAACTGAGAATCAACCTAGGTTAAAAAATTTCAACCTGAATTTCACTTTGACCTGTAACATATATGCAAGAAAACGAATTTCTTGGTCGTCTAAGAGTGAAAATAAATAACCAGGGACCACCAGGCACTACAAGAGCAAAGCCCAAGTATTAGAAACTCAGCTGAAAAGGAAATCTGAAAAGACAATCAACCCGTGCTTGATCAGTGGCTTTAATGATACCTGAGGCCTGTGATGTACTTCCATCATTGTAAGAAGAACATACGACTCAAACAAGTAACTCCACCTCTTTGGATCACTGTACATAAGATCCTGTTAAAAAACAAAGAATAACAAATAGTGAGGCACATTTTTATGGAATACACTACAACTCAGTCAAAATGTTTTACAGTAGTAGGCAGGATAACCAAAGTAGCAGGTGGCAAAGCCCGTTACTTAAGTGATTTTTATATGATATTATCAAATTAATAGCATACTTTCAGAGTTGGCAGCAAATATCTGACTGTGCCCAGGGGGCATGAGCACATTTCGTTTGTATTTTCCAGCACTTTTCGGGACATTTTTTTCCTAAAGCTTTCTGAGAATAAGCTTGTAGTGGGAAAAAAGATCCTTGTGCTGTGTTTAGATGTAATAATAATTGCCTTTTTCCCGAGAAATAGACAGTGAAAGACCATATTTCTAATACTAAACTAGAAAAAGGCGATCATTAGTACATCCAAACACGGCACAAGGATCTTTTTTCCCATTACAATCTTATTCTAAGAAAACTTTACGAAAAAATGTCCCGAAAAGCGCTCAAAAATACAAACGAAATGTGCTCATGCCCCCTGGGCATCCTATAATACTCCTTAATTCAAATTAATTCAATATGGCCGCCGTATCGGTAAAAAGGTCTATTTTTCCATATAATATTATCTATTTATGACAACTAATTTTTACCAGAGTATTGGCACCACCAACATTCTGCCATTTCTTCACTGGCTCTTCAATGACCTGGTTAGAAAGTAAATATTCCTTTATCAAAGTAGTCTTGAGATATCCACCAATATTATCACAAATAATGTATAATGATATATAACAGTGTTTAAATGCAAAGAACCATGCCCAGTGATCAGTATCACATCTCTGATCCCTAATCCAATTTCGTTCTTTTTTCTTAACATGACAACATTAAACTAACATGATTGCTATTAAATCTGCAATCCAGAAATTGTCCATTAAGCTTGTGACATTGCATGTATAGTATACCTCCACTGACGAGTTTTCCTTGAAGTACTTCAAAAGACTTGTCTTCCCACTTCCAATATTTCCTTCTATTGCAACCTAGTAAAAGGTAGTAAGAAACAAGAGTGTATTTATATTATTATGAGGAAAAACAAGAAGTGTCTTAAAAACAGACACAATATATCCTAAAAAATATACTTCCATTAAAAATTTAATGGTGAATAAAATGACTTGGTGTCTTCAATAAGATCATAGCCTGCGCGCAGACGAAATTAAAAACTGGTTAACTCCGTCTGCGAAACAGCGCCGAAATCCTTGTTCTGGAATTCGAGCTGTGTACCCAGATTTGAGTGCGCGCCACGATTGGCCTGTTAAAAAAGGCCTTTGTTTTGTTTGTCGAGATCGCCAATCAGGTTGAAGGGGAATTCGAAACGCACTTCCGGTAATTCGTTGAGTCCGTTGGGGGTCCAGAACAAGGATCTCTGCGCTGCTTCGCAGACGGTACTAATCAGAGTTTAGTTATCATCTGCGCGCAGGCTATAAGATCAGGACTCAGAAAAAACTTGTCCTATGGGAAAAAACTTGTCCTATGGGCAAGCAGCTCCCACATTTTGCTGGCCCAGGGCCACTTCTTGCTTGTCCCAAGTAATGATTTTGTTCTGACGATGATTTGCCTGGACCCTTGCCCATTAGGTAAGTAAGCTTCTAAAGTTACTTGCCCAGCATGAAAGTGTATAAATTTTGTCCCGGAACACTGGACGGGACTTTTTTCAAGCCCTGAAGATGAACTTAGCTAAGGTGTCTCACTGTAGTGTGTTTCAATTTTATCCTTGGCTTAACTTTTATTTTCCTTTGTTGTAAACTCATTATCTTGTGTTACCATATCCAAAAACAATGGAAAATATTTAAATTTTACATGTATTTGCAAAGAAATATTTGGCATTGCATTTTTTTGTTAATTCATATGCATGCAATGTTTTTACTTACTGTGATATTTCTTTTTCCTGAATGACCATTCTCTCCATGGAAACCATTACAACCATTATTGTTTCCAATCATCTTTTTTGATAGAAAACCTAAAACATAATTTACACAGAAATTTTGAAATTTTACATTTAGATTTAAAAATTTGTCATTAAGCCCAAAAAGTAAACCAGGACTTTGAAGAAATGTAAGACTTCTTTTGCAAAATTACCTTGTATAAGTCCCTGGAGCATCAGTTCAAAATTTTACGCAATTTTAAAAAACAACAACATGAGCAAGGAGTCAAATTCTGCAGTCCTGCAGTACGTTGTTCAAAACGTGCTATCCACCGGATAAATCACATTGACTATTCAGTGAAAAGGTATGGACAGGGATTTATCCGCTGGTCTTTTGTTCTTCAATGAAATCAGGTAAAATGCTCCGATACATCTAAAAAGCGCGAGCCTCTAGAAGAAGGAATTACCAAAAAAACCTTCGGGAATTGCAAAACGCAATGTAAGGCTGAGATCCATGTCCGCGTTCAACGAAGGCTGACGACTATACAAAGTGCGCAAGAAATCTTATTGCTGCTAACGTTATGACTCATCTCACAGTTGCCAAATATAAAGTCAAATCATTCAAAATGAACACAAATATCACTAACCAAACAGAGAGCTTTTTTCGCCCCGCATTTTCGTGTGTATAATTCACTTGAGCATCAGTTCAGGGACGATAATGCATTCAGCTTTTGAAATACGCGCGCAAAATTTCGACCAAGCGAAGCTTGAGTTCTCATTTTTGCCCGAGCTTGCCCGAATGACATCACATCGCACAGCGATAATGGGAAAAGTAAAATGGATCTCACCAAATAATTAGCCCGTGAACTGAAAGAGCAAAAAGGACAAGAATTATCACTGTTACCTCTCAAACTTGTCTTTGAAGCTCTTGCTAACGGCGCGAATAACGAGCTCATTGCATATTTTACGAGCGTCATTATCCTTCAGCCAGCGGATTCCTGATAGTACATCACACCCTGATCACACCTGTCATTCTGATGTCACGTAAACAAATCACAACAATTGTGTCACGCTACACACAATCCATTGTTTTTGCAAAGATCTTTACATGTAGTTTTCTAAAAATGAAATAAAACAAAATACATCATAAACGTTGATACAGGAACTCAGTGATGGTTAAAAATGATGTCCCATACACACGTACTGTGTCTACAGTCTTGCAGAATATTGAATTATTTTAGAGATAACAAACTGGATTTACTTTACTGCACGATGAGCATTATAACTCTCTCCCATTTATTTAAAAGAATATATTTAATGCGAGTTTGACAGATCTACAAAAATGATCGAATAAAAGGTAACATGATTGTAATTTTTCCATCCCGAAAACGCAAAGATTTCTTACCTTTTTGGACGATTTACGTTCACCTGCCATTACTTTTGTTTCCGAGTTTCTGTTTTCACCTCATTTCGATAAAAGCATTACCGTTTGAACACATGTTTTCAGTGCGATTCAAAGCAGACTTCTTTCTAAACGATTGCAATCAAATTTTCACGTGTATTTCTTCGACGACCCAATCCCCAAGAGTCCAGAGCAGTGAGAAGTCTGCAGGAAGTCTGGGAACTAACAAGAAAAATGGCGTCCGGACCGGAGGGATGCTCTTTGTTTCATAGGATAAAAGAGGGTATTTCCGACTGGGTTCTCGTTTCTCCAGTTTTTAAAGTGGCTATTTATTGGCTGGTCATACTAACGGGGTCATTTCTCCACGACTTTCTTCCTTTCCCTCAATCGTATCTCTCAAACAAGAGGAATGTATTCAACGTGTACTTTGTTAAGCTGGGCTGGGGTTGGACTCTTGGTCTTATGATTCCATTCATGTGCTTAACCTCTCTTGTATACACCTCTTGCAAACCGTTTGCGATGTTAAAGCACCTCAGCAGGCTGGCCGTGGGGACGTTTGGTTGGTATTTTTGGGTGAACTTCTTTGTATTCATTGAAGAGCAGACCGGTTTCTGTGAAGGAGAAGAAACTCTAACTTCTAAGAGGATTTGCCACCTTCAGGGATTTCACTGGGATGGATTTGACATATCAGGACACACGTTTCTCTTAACCTACAGTGCCCTTATCATTACCGAAGAGCTCCAAGTCAAGCAATATAAAACATGGTTTAGCTCAACAAAATCAGAAACTGACGTACCTCAGTATCTCAAGCACCTCAGCCCCATCATAGATGCGTTCTTCACCGGTTCAGCATTGTTACTTCTTCTATGGGAGTTCATGCTTCTTTGCACGACTTTGTACTTCCATACTGTTCTACAAAAGGTTCTTGGTGCTCTCATAGCCTTCTTTACGTGGTATATTACTTATGGAATTTGGTATAAAAATGGCCTTTCACCTGGGTTACCATGGACACCTACGTAGACGTAATTGATTGTACCAAGATGTGTTTAATATAAATGTACTTACATAATTTTTGTTAACCGACCTAGCTACCCAAAAGTCGTCTTGCTAACAGTTGTGTTGCGGAAACCCCTGAGTTAATAAAAGTTACACTGAAAGACATAGCCCCTGAATTATAGGTAGTTCATTTTAAAAAGAATGTGTATTGGTCATGCTTCAAACATAAAAAGGAATACATATGAAAAGATAGCGACTGCACACCCATGTATAGTAGCAGCTTCAAATCAACAACAATCAGCAACATGTAACTTTGGGCAAGATGTTTTTAGAGTGACTTGATCGAAATTCTTAAGTTTTATTATTTTACTACTGTAGTGTCAGTCTTAAAATCATCTGAACAGTGAAAAAGTTATTCTGTCAACAGTACCTAGAAATGTGGTTATGTTAATATCGTGACTGCAACAGTTGCATATAATTTTCTCGAGCATTACTGAATGCACTGTGAATGTTTACATACATCACTTCAATCGAAAAGTCTTTGAATGTCCCAGATGTAATTCTCTTTGTTAAGACACACTATTACAACTACTGTATCTGATGTGAGGTGGACATACAAAACAAATATTTATTCATTGCAGAAGAAGTTGTATAATTTTATGTACCCCCTATTTAATTATTTTTATCAGTAGACTTTTTTCCCATAAACATGAAGAGGATTTTTAAATATATGGAAAATGGATACAATCTTCCACATTCACTACTTAAGATTGATGTGAACTCTACAATGGCTATTGTTGGGTTGTTTTGTTTCTTATAAGACTCCTACACTCTCAAAGCACCAAAAGTAAATAAAGGCTCATGTATTTACTGGAAGCTAAAAAGTAGTTATGCTTTTACAGATAACAGGAAAACCTAAAAGGGTGTCACTAGTTTCTGTTTCTTAAAGAATGACAGTTAGCTTGGGAGATTACAATCTCTGGACCTTTTTACTGATGCTATGCAAAACTTAGCAATTACTGAATGAGGCTGAGTATCATCTAAAGAATTATGGAGATCAAGAAGGGTGTTATTCGCCTTCGCTGCATTCTGGCTTCATTAACCCATTCGCTCCTGGAGATTTTGCCGAAAAACGCGTTTTGAAGCTAGTCAAGTGGTTTTCTGGTCACTGTCGTGCTATAAAGAGCTAAAACTTACCACAAACTGGTTTACAGGTCGTACACTTGGCGGCCTTCTGATCCAGATGCAAAATATCAGCTTGCGAAGTTCGGGCATGCGCAGAAAGCAAAATTTCGACAGTTTTTGGGTTTAAAAGTGACACAGCAGTCTTGACTTTTACTTTTCGCTTTCTCTCCTCCCTTCTTTTTTCGCTTTTCTTGCATCATTTTTTTTTTCTCTTGCTGGGCATTTAGTAGGCTTCATTTTGGTGGGAAGAGTTTTTAGGAAAGCTTTTAGGATCTTAGGATTAGGTGAAAGGAAAGGTAGGTGGGTAATGGAACAAGATTTTCATGAGGATTTTCAGGTCCTTGTCACGTGGTTTTTTTGCTTCTTTCTCCGGTGTCCTTGACTGAATTGTGCTCATTCTGGTATGGTTTGAAAGATCTCTTCACTCTGCACAAGTTAGTGAAGAAAGTTGTCCTTGACCGTTAAAACTGATGAAGTCACAAAGGGTAGAAAGGACCTGGATCCGCACGGGCAGTTACGGGCGGTTCAGGGGCGAATGGGTTAACATTTTATTGTGAAACTTTCTTGAGAAACTTTCCCCGTTTACTAATGGCAATCAATGAGGAAAACTACATCTTGTAAGATAACACCCGAGTCACCCAGGTGCTCCTCTTTGCTGATTAGCCAGAAAATTCTTATAGTAAACTTTCACCACGAACATTCTGTTGTCCCAACTAACTGCCTCCAGGTCTCCAAGGATGTATCACTACCAAAACAACTCAATCTCATCCCCAGGTCTTCTTGGTTAATGGTTCAATAATCTGGCAATTTGGCTGCACAATTGACATCATCACTTCAATATCGCAAAATTCTTACAAACTTGTTTAACGGTAACTGGTTCTGATGAATTATGCGTGTGATTTTAGCCAATCAGAAATGGAGAAATATTGTGAATGAATAATAATACATCTTCACAGGTCAGTTTATCATAGTCAATTTAGTAAACCTGTAAAGTTTTATAAAAATTGGCCATGAACAACTAGAACATAAAGGGCCCAAAGTTACAAAGGTCTGCCAGGAGACAAGTGCATTATTGGCAATTTTGGGTTAGTAATTTCCAAGAGTTTGCGAAGAATTTTATGAAACTAGGCAGTTTCATTAAATTTAGTGTGATAAATCGATCTATGAAGAGATATATTGTTTCATTCAAGGATATTAACAGTTGAAGTTGCAACGTCACTTAAAAGGTCCATCAACGGGGTATCCATTACTGTGAATCTCGCAAAACCGTGAACACCAGAAATATTTATGGAATGTTATGTTATTGTGTTGCGAGAAATAAGCCAATAAAGCACACGATAACTAAACTGCAAACAGCAATGGTAATAATATTAGTTTGTGATTTTGAGGTTGCTTGC
This sequence comes from Porites cylindrica, assembly GCA_964035525.1. Lineage (NCBI taxonomy): Eukaryota > Metazoa > Cnidaria > Anthozoa > Scleractinia > Poritidae > Porites > Porites cylindrica. Next base: position 9,379,059 of record OZ037776.1, on the reverse strand, counting down.
GTATCCTGAACTTTGTGATTGGCCAGTACACAATCAACATTTCTGAAATTTTTCAGGTGTTCACAGTTTTCTGAGTTTCACAGTAACAGTACTAATGTTGGAAACCTTACACTCTGAGTGCCCCCTGCTGTATGGTGGCCATCACTCTTGAACAGTATATGGTGGAAAATGTTATAAATAAGTAGAGTTAGCCACACAATTTTCCTTGTCTTCTGGAGATGGGGTGGAGTAGTGTAATGATCCTGCTCGGAAGGTGTTGGCTTGCAATACTCCCATCACTGATATGCAATAAGTCAAACTGGAACTGTTGCTGTGTTATCACATTATTTATATTACTCCCATGACTTCTACTGATACAACCAGGAGAAATTGGGTACTGATTCCTCTTGTTCTTTAAATGTAGTGATGACCATGATAGGAACAGGAGATGAGTGAAGCTTTAACAATCAAAGTACCTGTCTATTACAGACACTCTCAAGATTGTACCCAAAGATAGTCAACTTCAAATGACTTATACCTCTAAAATGCAAACACTTGGCTCTGTCCCTTTGATATCCATACTAAGGAGGTTTCACTGTCTAATGTATGCAAATACTTGACACATTACTCATTGAATTTTCATAGCCCCTCAGGGGGTAAGAACACACAGTTTTAGAACCATTATAATTAAAATTAATACAATTTAGGTGTACAGGCAGTTGGATAAAACCGACAAAGAATAAGTCTGTCTCTCTTTTTCTTATTGATTTCAATCCTCTTTGCGATAAGCAGCTGGTAGAAGTTGAAGAATGATAACCCAGATGGATGATAGGACAATGTTTGAAGAAGTAGTAAAAGTGTTCATCGATTGTCCAAGACGACTATTGTTTCATAAGGTGAAAGTTCTACAAAGATGAAGCGATAGTCAAAATTGCCACGTGATCCCTGAAATAAAAGAAAACAATGGGCACATTTCTGTGAAAAATTTACAGAATTTGCATATTCTGTCCAATTATTTCAAATACTGTATGTCTGTAAAACAAAATTATTTTAATAATGACCGCTTACATGTGAAGGTACAGGTAACTTATTTCTATCCGTAGCCATTAAAATAGGTATCCTGCATAAATGGCTATGCTACTGGGTTGAACAATTGCCATTAAAAAATCTGTGAAATCATGGTGGGGGTTCATGTCATCAGATGGGAAACATGTTTGCCTAACTGTGAGCAGAAGTGCTCTTTCGTAAGATGACTTAATTTCAATAAAAAAAATGTTTCACACCAAGGAAAAGGAGAAGTTTGGATGGAAAATAGTATTGTTAAGTGATACTAAGGAAAAAGTTCTAAATACAGGCAGTAATATCATTATTTTGTATGTGGTAGTTGCAGAGGGGGCTCCTTCTCCCCCTCCTCCTCCCATGCACCCACCACCTGCCATTATTGATTATTGAAAACGCAGGGCATTTGTGCATGGAAAAATGATTTAAGGAAAAATTTTTAATTTGAAATAATAATTTACACTCTGTTAAAGAGGGGAGACAATCCCTTTGTCCAGCCTCACTCTTCCCACTTCCTGGCCAAATTATGCTTTTCTCCATTTTTCACTACCTGATAAATTATGTGCATTGCTGCATGAAGGAGTGGGCACTGAGTGTCACTCACTTCATTTACAGAGTTACCTGTTTTACATCAGCATGAACTGTCCCTTTTCTTTTTGATCCTTTTACATAAAACTTGACCCGCATATAGTTTTCACCTTCCACTAAATACTCTTGGTAACTGTATCATAAAGGAATGGCAATGAAATAATAAAACATCTACAAATCCAAACAACCTTATAAATATATGAGGAACCTGCCAGACTCTATATCAGAATTACTTGTTGCATCATTTTAACAGACCATCATATGGTTATGTGATTGGTACTCAAGCCTTTGACTGAATACTACTTTCAATAATTATTGATACTGCCTTTATGGAAATTGTGCTTATTTCAGCAAAATACCATTTTGCATAAGGGGAAAAATCCCAGTAAAAAAGAGAGAAGAGGCAATTGTATTAACATGAGGTTGTACCACCACAGATGATTCTACCAACAACTGAAAACTGGGATATAGTCAAGCAATGGAGTTGTTTCAATGTAATAGCTAAGTCACTAGACCTTATTTCCAGCAATCAAAGTGATCATGTGAATATCAGCTGTTAATTTTATTAGTACTTGAATAAACGCTCAACAAAAAAAACCCTGGCCCCCGTTGTTCAGACGTTGGATAGCACTATCCACCAGATAAATCACTATCCAGTGGGAATTAATGTATCACGGAAATCGATAACGCTATCCGCTGGATAGAGATTTATCCGGTGGATAGCGCTATTCAACCTCTGAACAACCGGGGCCTGGTTAGTACTTATCCATATTAAACTGTAAAAAAAAATGTGCTGCACTTCACTAGTGAGAGAAACAGTCATTAAAATTGGGTTTACGGACAATATCTTCAGCAGTGATGGTTACTATTAAAATGCAAACTTAGCCTCCATTTAGTAGGTGACAGTGTACCCTACCTAACATGTCTCCTTCTTCCTCTAGATGTTGTTTCTCCATGGCCCATTATTGGTTCTCCAATTGCTTCAACAACCTGCAAAAGTAAGAACCATTAAATTAAAGGCCATCATGTCATTGAGAAGCACTGGATAAAAATAATGCTTGACAGATAAAGTGTACCAACAGGAAGCAACGATGTCAAGCAAATAAAGAGCAATCTTCCTAAAAACCAGGAGAAAAAATGCTAGAAATAATGGGCAATGATGCTAAAAAAAGAGAGTGTTATTAGAAATACCTAATTGCCAACAGACAGCAGCAATACTCAGGGGCACCCGAAGACTGTTTTCTGTAAAATATCTCTTCAGAGAAGCAACTAGAATTTTCTATTTCTTGAGGACAACTAAAAATTTCTAGATGACCGTTCCATTCAGGTACAATTTTCAAAGCTTACATTAAATTCCCTACAATTTTCTGAGTTTAATTTTTCACATTTTACACCCGAGGCTAGACTATTTTTCATAGGAAAACGAAATCTAAAATTTTCGGATTAAAAAATGTGATTGAGAGAGGCATCAAAAAAATTTTCACTTTTGTAATGTGCTAAATTGCATCTAAACTTTTCAAGAAAATTAATAATACTGAAGACCTTGCAATTTCGAAAAGACTTAAGTTCCCCTAGGATGACTGAACAGATACAAATTTTATAGTGCCACTAAGATTTCATTTGTAAAGGTCTAAAAGTACTCTGGATAGCCTAAAAACTGTTTTCAATGTATTTAGAAGGAAATCATCGTTGGGTGTCCTTGTAATACTGGCAAGGACCAAAAATAGCTTGTGTTCTATAGCCCGTGTACAGCTGCCCGGATTCTCTCATTTACCAAAAGAAAGAGAGCAACTGCATGACTGTTTTCAAGCTTACCTCAGCATTTGCTTTAACCTTCTTCAAAGCATGTGCATAAACCCTGTTGGGACTGAAGCCCAAAAATAACTCACTTACTAAGAACCATAACAGTGCACCTAAGAAAAAAAAAGAGAAAACATTACCTCTTAATTGTTAGGAAATGCATTTTTTTTAAAAAAGCCAGTGGTAAAACAATATTGGACAAAATATTTTAACCATCACAAATCTTAATTCCGGTAAGGGTTTTGAAAATATTGTAGATTCGTTAATGGTCAGTTGGGTGAGTTGAGTAACTTGGGTGACTCTTGGAATTTAGGTCACTTGGGTGACCTGGCTAATGTGGGTATCTTGGGTCAGTAGGGTAACATGGGTGACTGTAACGTGAGATCAGGCGTTTTTTTGCTTCTTTGCTTCTTTGGCTCGGGAGGGAAAAAAATAACGCCTGATACATTCATTTAACAAGCCATCAACCACCCCCTAATTTACCTAATCTAACATCTGCTTGACCTGTCATGTTATTAGCCAATCAGCATTTAATTACCAGACAGGAATCAAACTTTGGTGGGAATAATGTCTCTTTCGAAATGAATTTTAGGGAAAAGAAAATTTTTAAGTACGTTCAGATGGCGCCTCCCAAAACAAATTTTAAATTTTTCTTTGGTGATGAAATACTACCGTACCATACCTTTATTTAACAGCTACAAATAATAAAGAATTTACTGGTAAAAGCTTGTTCATTCTGTGGCGAAAGCAGCGACAAAAAATTAGGCTGAAGCACTATATTTCACGAACTGAAAAGTGATGGAAAGCAAAGATTGCTCAGAATAATTTGCAGGTTTCTGAAGAAGGAAATTACAGTCAATCCAGGTCAAGATTCCATTCATGAATTGATTATTTGAAAAGTGAACCTGTTTGTTGCTTCTGTAACTTGTAGCCGGTATCAAATAAATTTACATTCAAATGATCAGTGAAATTTTGACTGCAATTTTTAGTAAACGATGAAATGGACAAATGTTTCAATGGATGAAATTTCTATTTAGACATTCTATAAATTCAAGAAAACTGAGCCGGCAGAAATTTCATAACGAACTCGCATGTGTATTCACTGCTCATTTATATGCAAGCAAAAATGCAGACTGAAATCAACAACAACTAACAGATGGCAGCGTTTTGGCCAATCAGAATAGCGCAAATCATCCGTATTGTTTCCTATCCAATCAGAAAAAAGTCCAGATTCTGGCTTTTTTGCATGTGATCTGTGAAAGAAAAGTATCATGCCCTCTTCCCGAAAACAGATTATAGAGATAAAGGGAGAGGACATGATCGCAGGCTAGGGTGACTGGGGTGACTAGGGTGACTTACATGTAGGTGACTAGGGGGAATAGTGTGACTAGGGTGACTAGGGTGACTAGGGTGACCAGGTTGACTTGGATGACTAGGGTGACTAGGATGACTAGGGCGACTTGAGTGACTAGGGTGACTAGGGAGATACAGTGCTATTCACATTGGAGCGATGCCAAACTCGCATAAGTTACAAGCAAAATGCATGGCTTCCTGATTTACTTACTAGTATTACAGTAAAATATATTTTACTATAAACTGTAAGAAGCTGTTCATGAAAACGCCAGGAGGGTGACAAAATTCAGTTTACAGGTTTTACAGGTAAAACGTATTAGTAGGTTTAACCTTCATATATCGATGAAACCACTGAAAAAGTTTTTTTGGTTTTTAAAAGCAAATTTAGTCCTTAGCTACTTTATTTTGCTCACATGTTTATAAATAAGCTTCAAAGTAAATTAAAACGGTTTTTTATAGAATAGTTTCAAACACAGAAAGATTAACAACTTCTTTTGAAGAAATGGCCCCACAAGGGGTAAATAAATGCTTTCAAAAGTTTTATTTGCCGGCAAGAAAACATGTTAGCCATTTGGCCATTTGCGCACCAAAATTGTAATTTTGCCAGCAATAAATGAGTTAAAAATCATCATGTTTGTGTTTAATTATCTCACTGTTTTAGCATATGCTTCATGACTCAATAAATTTCTCTGACTAGCCACCTCCACTTCAGTGAGTAATTGTTATTTATTATCATTAATTATGGGGTATTGTTACATGTCAACAAACCACAGCAAATATTAATATACTGCCAATAGGGATGCAAATTGAATGTAGTTTTAAATCAAGTCAATAGCTTTGGTGTAATTAAGTTCTACTGGTTAATTTTAACAAACCAAACACTGAAAATTGTGGTATTATATAAAAATAAATTGAGAACTTACCAGTAATTGCAAAGCCAATAAGAATAATACCAAAGTAGCTTACATCTTTTCCAGCTTGAACAACTGGAATCAGAGTATATTAATCAAAATAATTGAGATTACAATGAAAATAGGAGAACACGAATGGGTGCAATTTTTAAAAATACAGACAATATATAGCACTTTGAAGATTGCATCTAAGAGAGCCAGACGTTTGCATCTTCATATGAAAAAAGTAACATTCCTCCATAAAATGCCCGCCCTCATTGTTAGTTTAAATACAGTGGATTCCTGATTTCTCGAGCCCTCACTTTTTAAATATTTTTTAAACCTCCTGATAATTCAAAACAATTTGCTTTTCCAAAGGAGGTTGAAAAAGTCGACTACTTTTTCCACATCCTTTGATGATGCTAATTTTACGATTTCACACCAAAAAGGAACCACACAAATACATGTAAAACTTTCAAAAAGAAATACCTTTTCTGAGGGCGACATCAGGGTTTGCAATATTGAGGTATTTTTGAAGCAGTATTTCGGTAATTTAATTTTAATTTGGGATATTGAATTTTTATCATTATTCTAGATCTTCAGTATAGCAGGTTTAATCTACAATGTGACTGTTGTGATATCCAATGACGGGGCTTTTGGATCTCTGTTATAGTTATTCAAGGTCCTCTAACATATTCTCACAAATATAGCTGATGTTACTCAAGACGTTGGCAAAGTCACTACACTAGAATGATGCATACAGCTTTAAGCAAGTGAGACTGACCCAAACTTTAACGCCAACCGTATGTTCGCAAATTTAGCTTGTGTCACAGGCATAATCTAAACCCAGGTTGGTAACATCTGCGAAGCAGCACCAAAATCATTGTTCTGGTCCCCCAACAGACACAATAATTAACTGGAGGTGCACTTTGAATTTCCCTTCAACCTGATCACACACCCCCCCCCCCCCCCCCCCCAACCCAACCCCACAATGAAAAAGTGTCATTTTTAGCCAACCATGGTGCATGCGCAAATCTTGATACACAGCTGGGGGTCAGAACAAGGATTTCAGAGCTGGAGCTCGCAGTCGGTCTTCCCAGAGATTAAGTTTCGAATGGGGCGCAAGGCTACCGAAAATAGTACGGAAATTATCCAATTATTATACACTTATTTTACCTTTTGCTCCCACCGTCAGCTGTGTCTGTGGTTGCTCGCGGGACTCAACCAGCTCTTGAAACACAGACGATCCTTCTGCCTTTTTATCACTGGATGTTTTCTCGGAGAGGAACCTCGCAGAGGGTTTACTAGAAAAGAGTCCACATCCTGCACACGCTGACTGACGGACTTGCAGCGGTTCAGCCGCTGGTGCGATTAAGTGTTTGGCAAGACCTCTGTTCTTTAAAATCAGACGGAAAGCAGAGCTTTGTCTTATAATAAAGAGCCTTGAAGGAAGACGTGTTGGTAAAATTGCGCTAATATTTTTAAACGCAAGCATCGCTTCAATATTTTACGAGCGACATAGACGCCATTTTGGATTTCAGCGTGCAATGCTTGATGGGAAGACTGGTCCAGACGAGTCCAGACTCCCTGCTAGAAATCCCGGACTGTGTAATTCCAAGAAAAAGTGCTCGCAAATTTGGGTATACCTCGCAAGGTTGTTCTCTTTTTAGGGTTTCAGAAATGCTGTTCCATTCGCTACTAGAAGCTGCCTGAAATTCCAACCGGAAGTTTTGGCTTATATCTAAAGCGTGCGTCTTTGCTTAAAAATAAATGAATCATTTCTACGAAAATTTTTAAGCCATCTATTGTTTCCGCTCTGATGCATGTTCTCAGAAAAATGAAACAATAGGCCCGTAGCAAGCATAAAATGACTGGGGGGGCTGAGCGAGTAGCCCACATTAACTCCCCCCCCCCCCCCCCCGCTTCGGTCCCTCGGTTAAAGCATACTTCTTGGTACATGTCAAATCACTATACTTGTCTACAATAACTTTTGTTCTTGTCTCTAATTTTCCGTTTGTGTTGACTTTGACGAAATAGAGAACTTGTTTGGGATATCGTTCGCGGAAAGTTGTTCTTTGGATCGGATTGTTTCTTCGACTACACCAGGCTCTGTGTCACTAGAGCGTGGTTTTACCCACGATAAAAGTGTTCCCTGCTTATTTTCGACTTGTTTCGATTTCTTTTACGGCGGCTCTGCGAAGACATTGTAAGACTTTCAATATCATGTACTCTAGTACAGTAGTATATTTTACACTGTCGGACCTCTTAGGAAACCAATAAAGTTCAAGAAGTCGAGTTCAGGGATTGTCATTGGTGCATTTCCATCTATTTTGCTTCTGACTATTTTGATGCTCAATAAGCAGATATTTTAAAGCTGTTGGTTGTTTTTGGCAGAGCAAAAATACGATTTCGTTCATTTACACAATTCCAAATTGCACAGAAGAACAACAGTACATAATGTTACTATGATCGACAATACTTTGAAACTTTAGCTTCCATTGCTGTCCATTTTAGTACCAAAATTCCACTTTTATAGCAAAAATTAATTCAAGTCTGAAAATTTCTGGGGGGGGGCTTGAGCCCCCCTGCCCCTCCCCCTGCTACGGGCCTGAACAATAAAAGACATTTGAACTTTAAAGTTTTTGTTTTTACGTTGCAGTGTGTAATTCTCGACTTCTGACTGAAATAAAGACAAAACACAACCCTCTTTAATGCATGTAATAGCAGCTACAGTGTTTAGGTGTTAAGAGTAAAGAAGATCTAGTACAAACAAATTTCTTCTCTAAGCCTTTAGGTCGAATGGAGGAAGATTGTTGAAAAATCAAGTCATTTTATCGTTTCCAATCATTTCCGCTTAGCTGTTCAGTGCCCTTTGATCTTCCTAGGCAACTGGCGACGGAGAAAGGAAAATCCTACTCCTCCCGACTGTAGCTTAATTGAAGAGTTTGATTAAAAATAAAACACAAACAGCGGTGAACAGCGGTGATAAACATTGTGAGTTTTCGCATTTTTGTAAACTTGGGTGAGGGGGGGTACAATTGGGTGGAGGTGTGCACAGTTCCTGAAACCCTTTCCCTATTTCAGAACAAAATCTGTGATTTTCCCTACCCTATTTCAGACCTGATCAAAAATTTCATACCCTATTTCACTCCTGTTCGTATCACCTAACGATGAAGAAGTAGCTTCTTCTAAAACACATACCCAATTCAAGACCAGCGTGCACAAACCATACCCTATTTAAGACCAAAATGGTCAAAATTGGTACCCTGTTTCAGACCAAACGGCTAAAAAACCATACCCTTTGGCGCCGCACATACCGATATAGCCTATATAAAGGAGTACCTCCCGAGCCTTTGGTAATGATTGAGCAATGATAAATTTGGTAATGATTAAGCAATGATAAAAGGGATAGATGAGAAGAGACCCTAGCACTGCTGACACCCCCCCTAACTCCCTCCCCCACCCCGCCATAAAAAATAACGTTTGAAGTCCCCCAGCTTTATCATACTAATATTCTCTTCTATTGCAACGTGTTTTCTTGGAAAGACATTTATTCGTCGATGTAAGGTTATGGCAGCTGTTTGTAGAATGGTCTGAAGAACTCGACGGGAAAAATCCCTAGATGGACTTCCTGTGCCCTTTCATTTTCGAGGCTTCCATATCCAGCTCCAACAAGCAGGACTTTCAGACTAGCTATGATAGTTATACGAAAAGGGAATGGGATAGTTTTGACCAAACGTTTAATTCCTAAGTGGTGTTGTCATTAAAGCTGTCAGAGGAGGCCAGGTAAGTCAAGAATTGAGAGAATTCATTCTTGATCAACCGCCTGGCACTTACAATAGTTTTACGCCGACATTTGAGTTCAAAATTCAAAGCCGCGTCAAGAATATTTCGTTCTTAATTAGTTTTTGGTTGTTGAACTGCATTGTTCAGTAAAATACAGCAAATTGTATCGGAAAATTTGTTTCTTTAGTTGAGTAGTTGAGTACATCAGTTCATCACTGGGAATAAAATGAGCAAAATTCGCTCTTATTTGATGCATACAAACACGAGCTGCCTTAAATCGATTTTACCGATTTCAGTTCAGTATATGTGTTTATAAATATGAGAAAATGAAATTTCATTTCGTCTTCCGGGAAATTTACAAGGTTATTCACCATTAAAATTGATTGTGCTCAGTTTAACTTACTCTGAAGCCTTTATGGCAAATATTTCTACGATTGAATACTGTTAACTTCATCATCAAATCCTTTAAACGGATCAGCCTGAAAGATCCATACGTATCCATTACCCACTTCGATCTTTTTCCCGGAATTCCAACCACTATAGCCATTAGCTTGAAGTACTAATCAGTTACAGCAGGAAAATAATATTAATCACTTAATGCTTTTTTGCAATAGTCAGTGATATAAGTTGTTCAGTTACCGGAAATGAGTAGTAGTTGAAAATAAACTCCAAACTATAAAGAAATCCCAGATGAATACTACACTCTTCTAACTGAGACTAGTTCACGCCTAAATCCGCATAACACGACAAAAAAAAGCTTAAATCGGCTGCAAAATCAAATTACGTGTATTTATCTATGTGATTACTATTCAAGTGAGATCACGCTTTTCCGGGAAATTGGCTGATAAATCGTAAACATATGTATACTTTGTTATTGACTGTTAAAAACGCCCTTGAATGTAACTTTAAAGCTTTCGTTTTTAAAGTGTTTGTTCGCTCGTGAGGCAGTAGTCCATCTCAGCCCTTAGTAAAGAGCAGGATGCGTGCTCTGTCTACTCAACTCTTCAGTAGTTGTAAGTGAAGCACGTGCAATTTTAATTTCTAAACAATCAAGTCGTAACTTCTTTTCAGAGGGGGGAGGCTTGTTACCGTGTGCCTCAACTAATCTTGAGAAAGAAAAGTCGTTCATTGCATGAATTACCGGAAGCTAAAGGCGGAGTCAATAACTTGCATTTTTCTGACCAGCTTTAGCGACGCAATCTGCTAGTCCAGTACAGTACAAGAGGTAGCACTGAAGCTGTCGCAAAGAAATCTCAGTGGAAGCCGAGGAAAAGTTGACACCAGGAACAAGATAGTGTTGCGGAGATTCTATGATGGCCATATTTCCCAATGTTGTCAGTCTATGTTCAACTAGGGGTAAAGAGGAAGTAGATGAGAGAGCGTGAAATATAAAGACTATTCGTTCCTTTATTCGAAGAAAAAATTGTTATAAAAGCCTTACAACAAGCGTCGAAGTATGCAAATCAGCACACGTGATTATTTTCTTTGCAGATGTATATTCAAAACTGAAAGAAGCTTATGGAAGCATTTTTGGGGGAGCCAGTTTTGTTCAAGTTATCCCGACAGAACAGAAGCCTCGGTATACGAATCAAAACGACACTTTCTTACATTTCTTGCTGATTTTTCAGGTACAAAAGGTGAGTTGGTTTAAATTCAGAAATCAACAATGATCATTTTCCTTTGAGCCTTCATCATTTAGTTCTTTAGCTGTGCTCAGATGTTTTCAGTCAGCAAAGTAACGTTACTAGTTATTCTTCGCTGGTTGGATGTATTAATGTTAACGTACCTGACCAACAGTCCCAACAAAGTAAAGAAAAACATACCACAATAAAACATGCACATTATCCCTGACTTTTGACTGCGGTGAAAGGATGCATTTATAATTTGCTTCATTGTTGCGAAACTAGAAAATTAACATTGTTTTTCCGGGAAACATTAACTACAAAATTTTCCTGGGAAATCAGATGGATAAGAGCGAAATATTTTTGAGGTGTAAACGACCTCTTCGTTTCGATTCATTAGTTTTTCAAAGTTGTAGTCAGCAGAAAGAGATAGATCAGAGGGATACTTCTAAGTGTGAGAACTGTTCTGTCAAGCTTAACAGTATGTAGGAATGTGACGTGAACTGCCGAAAACGCCTATAAAAAAAGTGCATTGCTAGATCCTAAAAGTCGGTATAAGTTGCACCTAGTGAGACAACAAGGGCCGAGTTGTTCAAAGCTGGGTTAAGATAACCCAGGGTTATTGCGAGATTTGAATTCAGATTTGAAAGCTTAAAAAGCATTTCAGTTTTAATTCTTTTTGTCCACAAGTTGATGATTGGAAGGTCTAAAAATAGCACACAAAATTATCCGAGAAAATGCTTTTGAACACAAGAAAAAGAAACCAGGGTTAAATTTAACCCCGGGTTAAGCGCTATGATCAGCCTTCGAACAACTGGGCCCTGACCGATTTCCCCGAAAATGTTTCTCCAGGCACTACTTCCGCTTAGTCGTATCGGTTCTCAGGAAATATGTTCCAAATGCAAACATGGAGAGTCGACTGAGTTGTTTATCTAAAATGGGAATAATACTATAAAACACAGCTCACCTTTAATCCTCAATAAAGTATGAGCACAGCCATTTTCTGTTAGAATATTGTTACACAGACGCTGTTTTATTTTTCTTTTTTCTTTTTCTAAAGAGGAACTAGAGGGTCTGTGAACAGGATGTATAATAATTAGAATATCTTGTTTCAGGAGAAGGTTGAGGGCCAAACTTGTAGCCTAGTGGCAGATCGGGGTTGGTTTGGGACCCGTTCACCGTTCACACTGTTTTCTTTTGTTATATTACTTCAAGTTTCCACGAGTTAGTCCAGAATTAGAACTTTTATCTCAAGCTGCCGTATCTAAGTATGAGACATACGAAACTCTGGGTGGGTTTGCATCTAATGCCTGAAATTTCTCCAGTATCAGTCATCTAGCCGGTAGCTGAGAAATCAGTTAGTGTTTTTAACTAATAGCTGATATCTGGCTCCAAACTGAAAAGACTTACGAGAGGAATGGGCTGAAATTGCACCTGAAAGCTGAGAAACTCCAAGAAAAAGACCAGTCTGATAACTAGGGTTAGATACATGATGCTCCAAAATTTGAGCATTGTGTTTTTTGAGCGTCACCCTTAAAACAACAGCATTATGCCCAAAAGTATGCTCGAAAAGTAGCATTATGCTCGACTGATCTTGGCAGTATTTGAGGCCCTTTTCCATCCCCGCAGACATAAATACAATATTTTATGCATCAGTTACAAATTACGAACTGGCAGCCATGACTAATAGACAGACAATTGTCCAGTCTTAGCAGCTTAACAAAATGATGCAACGGTGCAACAAGACATTGAAAGTAGCAATCAAGCCTTTGAATATTTTAAAAGCACTTGGAAGTAAAAATTTCTCAGTACAGTTATGGAAATATTATAACTTTTTTCATTCTCATTTTCTTTAAGTTGAAAAAAAAAAAGCCACTGTGCCGGCATTATGCTCGATGCTCCAACTATAGGATGATGCCCAAAATTAAGCCGGCATAGCAATGCATCTAACCCTATCGATAACTAAGATTCGATTACCCCTACCGGTGTAGACTCTCACTGGGTGTAGTAATAGTGACTCCTTAATCCCTGCTCAACCTTTAATTTCTCCCTACCGTAACAACCATGTAGTTAAAGCACTACGGAGGAGAATTTGATATTTAGTCATGGGGACGTTACATCCTCTATTGTTACGTCCTCATAATTGGCAAGATAATGACAATAATGTATCTTTTGATGGATATGAATAGAAAGTAGAATTTTTCGCACATAAAACTGTGAAAATCTTTTTTTTTTTTCGAAAGGCAACGCTGATATGGTTTACATACATGGCAGTCACTCGTTTGCGGAAGTGGTTATTGGAGAACCCGAGGGGAAAGTCCCCTGCTTTACAGACTTCTATCCCTTTCATTTTGGAAGCTTCTAACTGAGTATCCGTCCCAGGGGGGATACTAGGGATTTCAAGTGACGGGGATGATCGAAGGATTTTTTTGGGTTTGAAATTTTCGATTCCGGGATTTTTTTGGGCACGAAAATTTGGCTTGGGTAGCTTGATTTGAGTAGGAATTTTTTGGCGGTATTAAAAAGAATCAGATGAGGGAAAGGATATATTCAGATGGTATGATGAATAAACAAACACGAGTGTTCAATTTCCAATGTTTTTCTTTGTGTTATAGCATTACCCCCTTTTGGAACTTTTAAGGGGCACAAAATCGGCATGGGATTTTTCTGGGGTTAATTTTTGGTCCAGGGATTTTTTTGGGTCTTGACTTTTGGCTCCATTCGATCATCCCCGTCACTTGAAATCCCGAGTACCCCCCCTTGGGTATCCGTACGCATACTGAGCAGGTATTTTTTCTATCATACCCAAAGAATTTCTCGGTTTCCCTTTGATATCGATCAAGGGGGTAAGTATTGGCTTTATTTGTCTAGGAATTCAATCTGAATTGAGAGGAGCCCTAAAACTTTGAGGGGCGATAGCTAAACACTCTGAATTAGAATGCATAAACGCACCATTCTTTTAGTTCCCACTTCGTTCGTACATTCCACAATTAAGTTTTCGTTTTTGGCTGAAAATTTATCGTTATGTATGTTTTCATTTATTAGCAAATCATGGCTACTGCACTTTTGTTGAGTACTTGAAGGAGGAAATGCAACAGGCGGAAGCTAGCTACATGTTCTTCCCGTTCACTCTATCCCTTTAAGTTTAATCATTTTGAGAAACCCTAAGCCTTGAGCAAAAACTTGTGACACACTCCTACATTTATCTGGTAATTTAACTTTAAAAAGCTTTTAGATGACAGTTTGCAGCTGCCTAAGTGTTTTATGAATAAAATAATTTTACTTTCTTATCGTTCTTTCCGGGAAATGAACCGGTTTATTCCCCAATGAAATTGAGAGTGTTTTTTTTCCTTGAATGATGCGTCGTTTCATTATCCCTCTGAAAAAGAATCCTTTTCTGCTTCGTAACAGAAACAGAGGCCAGTAGTAAACAGAGAAAATCTTATCTCAAGAATCGATAACAATTTTCTGAAACTTTCATTAGCAGCAAGTTCGGCAGGGTCCACTCGGAGCTTAGCGGAAAATGATGCATTGCAAGCAGGGTTTTGCTGAGTTTACAGTATTCATTTTTTCGCTTTAATTCAGTTTTCAATACCTTTATATAGTTGATTATCAGTGCTAATTAATAGTACACAAGTACAAGGTGTAGACCGTTTTATAGACAGGTTAAGTGTGACGTCACGTTACCATGGTACCAGGGAGCTTAAACGGCGACGGTGGCGACAGCAACGAGAACGACTAAAAATCAATAGGTTTATATTAGGAAAACAGCAACTTCGCAAGTGCATCACACTTTTTTTGTACATTTCTTTGCGTCGTTGCACGACTGCGACATTAAACTTTCTAATTCACGCGCCCGCTTTATGGAGTCGGTGAACACAACACAAAAAGTTTCTTTTTCTTTTTCTTAACCTAGATACGTTCCTTTCGGATTCAACCCCCGAAAATTCGCGAACATTTGACAAATTAAGTGAAATTGAATACGATCGAAACAGTGTGAATTAAGTTTTTAACTGACGTTTTTGGTTTATTGTCATCCAGAAATTTTGCTACCATGGCAACGTGACGTGAAGACTTCTCCTCTCTGTTAAGTCCGGAAGAGCGCAGACCTGATAGCCTGCCTCGTACTCAGGCCCTTCTTGGGATTCTCTGCGGTAATCGTGGCGGAGGGGGTCATGGGAAGCGCGTTTGACTTTTCACGGCGAGCCTTCCCTTGTGCCTTTGCGTTATTAATGCTTTCCTATGATCCTCGCGCCGCGACTACCGTCGAAAATCCCACTAGAAGCGCCTTGGTACTAGGCAGCCTGGTGGACTCTCCTGTCGAATCCTTCTCTTCGCCGATTAGCTGCACTCATTGTATCTTTGCTAATAATGCCATTACCAATACTAATTTCAGTTCTATGACTAGAACATCACCACCACCTATACCCCTAGTTGCTTAGCCTTTATGTCTGGGACATTTGAGAAATTTTAATCTTATATGACTCCAAGTCAAAAAGCATACTGTTCTTTTTGTGCTATCTCCGAGCCCTTAAAGAAGTGCAAGATTGATCGTATTCCGGATTAAGAATAAATGCAATAAACTCTTTTATTCTTATGCCACTTATTTTGTCAGTCATTGCATTTCAATACTCCGAGAAATCTGCTTGAAATAATATATCCCGAGGTATGTAGCATTTAAGTGTCCCAAAAATCACGGTACAAGAGATCTGCAACGAAACTTTCGCATATTCTTATTCCGGTTTAAGCTCAATCGAACTAGGACCAACCGAATCGAA
This sequence comes from Porites cylindrica, assembly GCA_964035525.1. NCBI lineage: Eukaryota > Metazoa > Cnidaria > Anthozoa > Scleractinia > Poritidae > Porites > Porites cylindrica. The sequence continues at coordinate 9,363,204 of OZ037776.1, read as the reverse complement.
GTTTCTGAGTAACTAACCACCTACCCCTCCCCTAAGTCAATATTGACGATTACTTCTCCACTGTTTGGGCAAAATTGTGATTTTGGGGAGGGGTAACTGGTCAGTTAACCGTAAACCTCAATTGAACCAATTAATTTCAGAATAATCTGGTCCAATCATATCTCAGTCAACACCATGACGGACAATACCCTTGAGGATTCACTCTTTCGCCCAGTACAAGAAGAAGGACAGCAGAAAACGCTGGCCACACTTGAAATGCTGGCAGACCTTCTGCACAAGAACCCTGATCTGTTACCCCTGCTACAGACACAAGGACGTGGAAATGCGATAAGTAGAAGGCTACAACCCATCACCAGTGCCTTAGCAGCAGTGGCCTGTGGAAGCTATTCTTGGATCAGGTTTTTGGTGGTGTTCCTGTTGACAGCCCTTTTTAACGTTGTTAACCTGAAGCCAGAAATACCGAAAGAAAGCCGTGTGGTGTTGGACAAGATTGAGAGAAATCTTGGGGACGTAAAGAGGAAACACGAGAAGGTGCTTCATGACAAGACAAGAATGGAAGAAAAGGTATTGCCGCAATTTGCTTTTTGGTTTATTTTTTTCACAAATAAACTTAAAGGCCAGATCAAAAATATTAGGTGGAAAATATTTGATTAAGATATACCATAATCGTGCTTTGAAGGTTTGGCAGAATAAAGTCCTGCTTTAGTACCATTAAATGAACGTGCATCCCAGAATTGTGAAAGATAGAATTTACTCTCTTGTTAGGCAGTCATTGGTTTGAGTCCAAGCAGTCCTATCTGATATAAAATTTTATTATATCCATTTTGAAGTCACTGGTGATCGCTGCAATCTGATTGGCTCTCAGGAGCGTGATTTATTCACGAGTCACACTATTTTTTGCTCTAGATCACGTCTGTTCTAAATCAGGTCATTCAGGATCTAAATCGCATCATTTCTATTTTAAATAGCACCACTTTCGCTCTATTTTGCATCATTTCTGATCAATTCTGTTTCGTGTACGTACGAAGTGAGGTCTATTATACAACACTCCAACGACTCCAAAGGCCTCCCATGGATGAGAATAAACCGTATTTCGGCTATAACCCCAACAACCATCGGTGCCTGCCCCCCTTTCATAGAATATCCCAACATTTTCCGAAATTTAGCCAAGTTTTGAAAGGTCAGCGTGAAGTAAGGGCTAACTTCACAAACTTCGTAACGAAACGACTTCACATGCTGTGCGAGCGTGTGTAAAAACTGACTCCAGTCTCCTGTGTAAGGGTCACACTGGGTATTCCAATAAAACACAAATAATGGGAAATATACTAAACACACCGTATGGACGATGAGAAGTGAGAAAAGGCCTCTCTTCCTCTTTTCCTCCTTCCCATCGTTCCCCGAGCGCTTTTAAGTTTTTTCCTCTCCCCAGCCCCCCAATGACACAATAGGGAGTTTAAGCAGCGACGTTTTTGAGCGTCGCGCGTCAACCGGAACCGAGCCTTTTTCTCCTTTAATGTCTTGATGCTATCAGATTTGTATTGCTAAGTGCCTTTACCCTTATAAAGACGATTTGCCCAAAAATTTGTTCAAAATCACTGCTCAAGAGTGCAAAAAACTCCACTACCGGTTGACGTGCGTCGCTCAAAATCGTCGCTGCTTAATCTCCCTAATGAGGCTCCTCCCCTGAGGAGGAGAGAGTGCCCCCCTTTTTGTCTGATTTGCAATGAACTAAGGGGATAAACTACGCAGGCTCAATTAGCCACTAGTTTCCCCTTTTGTGTCAAAGGTAGTTATTAGCAATAATTTTGACCACCCACTCTTTATTTATTTGAAAATTATTTAGATCCAAACAGCTGCTGAAAGTTACTACAGGATCTCCCGAAACGATAACCTCGAAGTGGAAATGGGACTCGTCAGTTCCACATGTGTTCTGGGCACATGCCAAGATGCTTTGAAGCATGTAGAAACTGAGATCTCTGACCTGCAACGTGAAACAAAACTAACCCCTACTCATATTCTTAAACAAGTGATCATTATCACGGGGTTAGTCATCGCAGCTGTTTTAACTGTTGGCTGTAAGTACAATATGTTCTCTTGTATATGGTTTAAGACTTGGGACATTTGAACCCTTCTCACGCTTTAAAGGTACGGGTTAAGATGCCAAAGGATAAGGTTTTTTATCATTTATTCAAAAGATTTCTCCGTTTTTTATTGACTCAGATTTCCGTTTAATTCTTTATAACCGCTTGCGTCGACCAAATTTGGAAGACGATTGCAATATCCAGTAAAGTGACGTCAATAGTCTAGGATAACGCCAGAAAAAGGCGCGGTTTGCAAAAAGACCTCGGAACAAGGTTGCGTTAAATCGTTTATTTTGGTAAAGCTGGAGAACATGGCGGAAGATCTTACACTTGTTGTGAAGAGGGAATAGCCGAACTACTTCCTGAAAAACATAGCAAACAGAAAAACGACAACTCGGCGGATTTCAACTGCCATTTAACAATTATTCCTCGAGCCCGAATGGGTTCTGAGTCAATAGCCCATGAGGCCGAAGGCCGAATGGACTATTGACTCAAAGGCCATGAGGGCGAGAGGAATCATTTTTTTAGTAAAATCCAACTAGTTGGTCAAAAATATTGAGACAAAACAACTTTAGCTAGTAAAAGCTAGGCTTTGATCCTTTTTTGCCGCCAAAAAGCCGGCCCTTTTCGCTACTAGAGGGCTACAACATATAGCCTAGTAGTAGCCCAACCAATCAGAAAGCAGCATTGATACCAGACCACTAGTTGGACAGTTTTACTAATGAAGAATAGGCCGGTATCCTCTAGCCTAGACGGGCTTGGTGTGGAATCTTGTGTGGTTTTTTTAAAGTTGGAAGAGAAAGCTCTTCCTAAATGTTGACCCAAATCAAAACAGTACCTGCTACATGGAGTAGGTTCATTGAGAATTCTCCCGCCCCAAGATATAATAGGATAGCGAACTTGAATTCGCTCTCGTCAACCGTACCAAGGCAAAGAAAATCGGAGTCTTATTATATTTTATTATCCATCGCAACCCTCATTTGTTGTATGCCTGAAATTATCAGAAAACCTTTAGGTTGAAGACAAACACCTTCTCTTCTAGCACAAAGCGATAACTGTAACTCCAACTATAAAGAATAATCTCATTTTTTTGGACCGCCCAGAGAGCTTCTAGTTTATAGTCTGATAAAGTTCCCTCTCACTGATTCTAGCTCACTTGAGAATCTGCTTAATGATCGTTGCTGGAATACTATTCGCTGGCAAGAGGAATGCCCAGACTTACTTGAACAACCAGCTGTTGTTGGCCAAATGCGAAGATTTACGTAAGAACGACCTGCGGAAAGCTGAGCAGTTGCATAAAGAGCTGATACGAGATGTGGAGTATAAGCTGCCCTCCCTGAAAAAACATCTGGCTGTGTTGGATATTGAGGTGTCGCTGTATACTTCCTTGCACTCCCATTCTGACTGATGGAGTATTCTTTATCCTGGAAAATAAAACGCTAAGACGATCAGTAGCTTTAGGACGTTTGTCATGGGCAAATTACAATTTATGACGGCGAATAGTTTTTGTAATCGTACTTAGCTTCTAAGCAGGAGGAATATTCCTTGTACACAAAAACAATTAATGATGCTTTTAATTAACTTTGGTCAACGTGGATTTCTAGTAGTTTCTTAAATAGGTGTCTGAATGACACAAAATGAAGATAGGTGAAATGGACCAATATGGTAGGTCTTGGTAGATTCGCATCGAATATATCGTTAAGTTTCATTGCTTACCAAATCTATACAAAGTCTCAGCTTATATAGTTCAAGCCTGCGATTATAAAAGTAGTGAGTTCCATTGGAATCTCTGTACAGAGTGAAGGAGTTGAACCCTGAGCTGGTGTCAATAAGGTTCCATTAGTACTGAAAAAGAAAGCACATCTACAAAATTAGCACGATTTTATCACGCTAGTTACTTGCTATTGCTTACTATAGATCCCCTTCCATACTCGCTTCTCCCTAGTTCTTGCAGCCCTAGAATAGGGAGCTTTAGCAACGACAACGGTGAGAACATCGCTCTTAAAATTAATTCGCGTTTTTCAAACTTTGTCGCGTTTATTCCAGTTCGCTGAAAATGTCAAATGTGGGCGAATTTCTCAAAAGGTTGTTTATTGGGGGCCGCAATCAAGTTTAGAAAGACAAAGAAAAATTCATCGTCGCTTGTTTACGCTCTCCATAAAAAGTGCAATTAACGCATTAGGATTTTCACGTCGTAGCCGTGTAGTGACGGCAAAGAAATGTACTGAAAAGCGTGTCCACGTGAAAAGTTGTTGTTTTTCTTAATAACAACAACAACAACAATTTATTGTACTAATAGTAAAAGCAGAATTAGAATAAGATTATAACAAGCTAATAATGATTTGTGATACTGGCTGTCTGGAATAACCACGGGGCTAAAAAGACCAGACAGGCAGCCATTTTCTTTACAATGACAAGTCGGTACATGACAAGACGATAGACCTTTGTCACGCGGCAGCCATTTTGTCTCAGGAGATTTAAAAAGCTTTGTTTACGCAAGGCTACAATAGCCTCGTAGAGAGAACAAGGCTAGCCGTGCATAAACAAAGCTTTTTAAATCCCTTGAGAAAAAAAAGGCTGCCGCGTGACAAAGGTCTATTACTAGTACTTGCCGAACTTTCTGAGTACAAAATATAGCGGTCATCTTGCACCCCGACCGCTGACCTTTTTGACGTTCTCGTTGCTGTCGCCGTCGTGGTTGCTAAAGCTCCCTAGTTTGTTTCATCAAGCTTTTAATGGAGCGTTTTCACATGACGTCACAGTGGCCATATTGGTGTTCCAAAGCAATCCTCTGAGAGTTGACTTCTTTTCTTATCCAAACGATTTCTTTTGTTCCAGTAAATTTGCGTCGATGCTATCCACGTGAGTGAAAACGCTCAATAGGCCATTTGCTAGTTGCCCCAAACCTCTGTTTCAAAGCGAGGCTAAGTGCGAAACCAGTGTATGAATATAAAAATCATTTTTACCTGAAAGGTTTTGCACTTAGCTTATTCTCTGCGTCCGACAGAACATTAGCTACCCCCCCCCCCCCCCCCCACCCCCCGCCCTTTAACACATACATATTTTTTAACTCTTAGGGCTTTTCTCTCGGCCTAGAAAGGGTATCTTTCCGGACCCCGCTAAATCAAGTGGATATCCATGCAATCCGGATATTTTTTTGTTATTTTATTTTATTGCAAGTAAAACTAAAAGAAGAAGAAAAAAGTACACGGAGTAAATTGGAAGAAAAAAATGACACGGAATAGAAAAATTAAAATAAATAAATAAAAACGTAGCGAATTTACACACTTACATGGCAGTACTTTCAAAAATAAATTACAGTACAGCAGTGCCAATTCCATATATCACTTAAGAGTATAATTAATAATTAATTTTTACATTTCTTTGCTTTCTTTGTGGTGAAAGTAATATAAATATTCATGATAAGTGTAGATAAAACTAATTCATGTTTTTGGAGTTAGGAGACAAGACTGACCCAGGAAAAGAAAGGTTTTCATTTTTTATATTGCTTGGTGTCCTATTTTCTAATTGGTATATATGTCTCAGATAAAGCAAGAAATTATTGCGATTTCGATTCTTTCAATCTGCATATCCAGACAAAGTTCTTACCTATAAGGCAACAGAAATTATGGGAGATGTGTAAATGGCGAAGTAGACTGCAAAATAGTCGGTTTTTCTCAAAATCGGGGTAGCTTAGGTAAGACTGCTTGCACGTACTTAAATATGCAAAATGCCGATTCTTTTGCAGTCTATGAAAATGTCCAATGTGAAAAACATCGTTTGATGCTCTGATTGGCTAGAAACCGGTACCCAAAGTCATGTGCTTTTCCGGCTATTGGGATGTCGACAGCGGAAAGACAGGCGCCATTTCTTCATGCCTTGATCGAAGTGAACCCTTCGGCGTTTAAGATATTCTTCCTCGACTAACTGAAGGTGAGGTATTTTTTACATACGATTATCGTATGATAGCCCGAATTGACAAAAAATTGGCTAATTTCATATCACGCTCACTGCTTCAAATAGAGACTAGAAAGTGGCAGTAATTGCCAGTTCGCTAAAATGTATAGTTCCAAGAAATGAAAGTAACGACTGGCAACTTTGAAAGAAGTTCTTGTTACCAGAGATTCGCCTCTTCCGCGTATGGCGTATTCTGTGGTTGCTCGCGGGACTCAACCAGCTCTTGAAATAAATACGATACTTCTGCCTTTTTCTCACTGGATGTTTTCTCGGAGTGGAAACTCACAGAGGGTTTACTAGAAAAGAGTCCACATCCTTTTGTACACGCTGACGGACGGAGTTGCAGCGCTTCAGCCGCTGGTCCGATTAAGTGTTCGGCAAGATCTCCGTTCTTTAAAATCAGACAGAAAGCAGAGCTTTGTCTTATAATAAAGAGTCTTGAAGGAAGACGTGTTGGTAAAATTGCGCGAATATTTTTAAACGCAAGCATCGCTTCAATAATATTTTGCAAGCAACATAGACGCCATTTTGAATTTTAGCGCGCAATGCTTGATGGGAAGACTGGTTCAGATGGGTCCAGGGGCCCGTTTCTCGAAAGTCCCGATAATTAACGGGCCCGGTAAGCTGTCGCCGTTTACATTAAAGATCGAGGTTTCAATAGTTTTTTATCTGACACGATAAAACTGTCAGTTAATGAAACAAAATGGAGTAGTTTGCTAGCCAGGACCCGCGCTCTTATTCTTTATATTTCGATTTGAATATTTGATTTCGGGCCCGTAAAGTTACCGGGACTTTCGAGAAACGGGCCCCAGACTCCCTGCTTGAATTCCCGAACTGTTGAATTCCGGGAAAAAAATGCTCGAAAATTTGGGTATACCTAGCGAGAACTCCTCGCGAGATTGTTCTCTTTTTAGAATTTCGGAAACGCTGTTCCATTCGCCACTGGAAGCTGCCTGAAATTCAAACCGGAAGTTTTGGCTTCTTTGCAGGTTAAATGGAAAGCGTGGTTTCTTTAACTTAAAATTAAATGAATCATTTCTCCGAAAATTATTTTATGCCATACATTGTTTCCGCTCCGATGCATGTTCTCAGAAACAAAACAAAAAACAATCAAAAGACTTTTGAACATTCGATGTTGTGTTTTTACATTGCAGTGAAGACTTTTGAAAAAAGAGAAAACACTAGGCCTCTTTGATGCATATAACGGCGGCTACAGTATTTAGGAGTTTAATACTTCTGAAGATCTGGTGTTAAAACACTTGAGTCCTCTAAACCTTTACGTTAGTAAGGCTGTAGACCAAATGAGGAAAAATTGTCCAAAAATCAAGGTGTTTTATCGTTCTCAATCATATCCACTTTTCTCTAACCTACCAGCCGTTGCCCTTAGATCTTCTTAGTCAAGGCAACGGAAGAAGGAAAATCCTCGCTCCTCCCGACTTGGTATAAATTGAGGAGCCATTGCTTGCAGGGAATTTATTCTCAGGACCTTTGTGAATGATAAACTGTGATATCAAAGGGATAGATTAGAAAAGACCCTAACACTGCCCCCTCCCTCCCCACACAAAACAAAAAACATTTGAAGCCATCCAGCTTCCTTTCGCTGAAAATGAGTCTTCGTATATTGCAACTTGTTTTCTTGGAAACATACTTAATCGTAGATGTAAAGTTATAGCAGCTGTTTGTTTGTATAATGATACAATGAGTACTTGAAGGGAAAAATCCCTATAGATGGACCTCCAGTGCCCTTTCAATATGAACGCTTTTAAGTATCCTGCTATAACAAACGGGGCTTTGAAAGTAGTTCGAAAATTGAGGAGCCATAACCTTTATTTCCTCAGTGTTGTCATTAAAGCTGTCACCAGCGGAGGTAAGTCAAGAATTTGTACTTCACGGTTTATAATGAGCCCAGCACAAATAACCGTTTTGCGAATTTACGCCAACATTCGAGCAAAATTCAAAGGCGCTGCTTGTCATTGTTGAATGGTATTGAAACATTTAAATGAATCGTTCTTCGTTTTTTTTTTTGCTACTACATTGTTAAAATACAGACAACTCAACCCTGGTTGAGTACATCACGTCATCAGGAAATGAAATAACAAGCTACAGGCTCTGAAGCCTCGCTAGATAAAATGAACATTGTACATGTGCTAAACTCCATCTTACTAGGACTTTGAATTTTTATTTTCATTTTTAAACCGGTGTTATTTCAGTATGTACCAGGTTTAAATATGCGAAAATGAAATTTCTATTTTGTCTTCCGGGAAATTAAGCTTAACTGGTTAATTCACCATTAAAATTTAAAAATGTTTTCGGTTTAACTTACCGGCGCAGGCTTTTGTAGCAAAACTTTCTTACGACTGAATACTATACTGTACTTACCTGTGCTGAGCGCCTTACCTGTCGGTAACTCTTTTATCCGCCACGTATTGAGTCACCTTCAGCACATTCGAACGGCGTCCAATCATTAAATTAAAAATCCATGCTTGAAAACCTGTTGCAGAATGACAGACAATACTAATGTTGTATCACTGTGCTCTCAGATCCTTTCCCGCGAAATACAATCACTAATATAAAGCCACTACGCTGCTGGCTTAAAGTACAAATTGCAGCGGGAGATTCATATTTGTCACTTTGTGCTTTTCTGTTGCGACATTTTGGATGCATTTTAATTTTGACAAAGTCGTTCGATTCCCGGAAATTTGGTTGAAATTAAGCCCCAAATATGTAACGAAATCCACAAGAATTGACACCGTTTTTCAAAAACAAGCTACATAGTGCTGATCGAAATACTTTTTGAATTTGAGCGCTTTTTAAGCTTCAACACGTCGTAAAACTGTCGAATTGTAATCTGAAGTTTAAGGTATTATTATATGGCAAAGCCAGTCTTAGGCAAATCCGTGGGCTCTGATTGGTTCTATCTCGGTCGGGATTTTGCAGTACGGACCGTTTCCATGGAAACGGTCGAAGCCGTGTATTTTTGTTTTGGAGCAAAGCCGGCAAATTCAAAATTTTCAACCGCTGTGACAGCGAAAAAAATGTGAATATTGTCATTCTTCACAGCGAAACTACCACAAAAAGCTAAAAGAGATTGAAATTTTACCGAGATTTCAAAAGCGGATGAAGAAGACGAACATTCTCCAAGCGCGTTTTATTATCTTGAAGATCTAGAAACTTTTGACGCAGAAACTGAAACAGGCATTACCGTAAGCCAGGAGGCCATAGACGATTTTATCAGCCAACAGAAAAGTGCCAACACAAACAAGTAGACGTCTACTGATGTGAACACTCTTCTCCACTCCATGAAAGCTAATGGTATGAAAATGAGAAAATTGAAAGCTTACCTATTCCTGACGACCTTTTGTCGAATTTTTTTTTTGAACGCACACATGCAAAGCGGAAAGGAATACGAGCCGAGCTGCTCAGGCCATTGACGAAGACGAAAAGGATGCCCTTTTTGAAGTAGGAGAATTTGGCGACTCCAATCCAGTTGCGCTTCAAAGAGCTGTGTGGCGATTTTTATCCCTACACTTCGGTTTCAGAGCAAAAGGCAATATTAGTCAAGCGATCTCTTACTGTCTTTCACCACTCCAGTTTAAGCTAGTTTATAGTGGTGCAAACAAAGGATCGATCAGCGGGTGCACATAAGAATGAAAGGCAGCGTCGAATTGTTATCGAGAGCGATAAGGACGATTGACTTTGACAGGCTATTTTTTGTCAACTTTGTCCGATTTGAATTTTCACAGCTTTGAACTTTCACTTGACACTGACTAATCATGTTTTAAAAAGCTTTGTAATGGAAGAAAATATTGTTTGATCGACAAAAAACCTTTTCTCGAATTTTAAAATCAACATTTGTTTCTGCAGATTCCGTCAAAAACGATTTCACATTCAATAAATTTGTTTTTCGAACTCGTGGTAGCTTCAGCTTGCTTTTGTCTGAGTTGCTCGCGTCATCAAGAATACGTCCCTGCGGAACCTATCGAAAGTGCAAGCGACCGGAAGTGTATTCTACTATCGTAAGCCGCCTGCCATATAATAAACAACTTACTAACTGAGCTTGGTCCAGCCATACTGCGAAATATTGGCCCTCGGTTCCGGCAGTACGGACCTTGCTGCGCTCGGTCCGTACTGCCACGACCTCGGGCCAATATTTCCCAGGACGGCCCTCGCGCTCGGTTAGTGAGCGGTTATTCTTTTCATATTTTGTAAGGTAGTGGCTTATTTATTTTGGGGCATTTTTTAAAAGGGGAGGGGTTTGTTACATAGACATGGTCGTACTGTTTACTTAAAGCCAAAAGCAGAGGCAAGAACTTGAAAAAACTTGAAATTCTGGCTTTATTTGGTAAATAAGGACGCAATCTTCAAGTTACAGTATGGATGCACGTGGTCATGGTGCTCATGTCAAACTGTCGCCTGTCTTATAAAGGAGTCGATCGTGATGGAAGTTGGAAAAAGTTGACACCAAGAATGTGGTGTTGCTATTTAAACATCCTTGCAAGCCATTCTATGTTTTTGTACCAGGGTAAAGGGAATGGGGGTTAGAGGGAGTTCTTAAAAAATAAACTAAAATATTAGAGTCAGGAGCAAAAATTAAATACAAAGTCTTTGCATTTCTTATTCTAGGTGGAAAACGTTACTATCATATATGGGTTTTCAACCCACTCTTAAGCTTTTCCAGTCGGGTAAACTAGAGGACCTCATCTATTATTTGAATACCCAATAATATACATCCATACAAATCGTAGCACGTGATCATCGACTTCAAACAGTCTCTGAATGCGAAACTGAAAGTAGCTTGTGAATGCATTTTTTAAAGGCAGCCAGATTTGTTCAAGTTATCCAGAAACGCAACAGAAACCTTGGTATACGTTACAAAAAGCACTTCCCTGTCTTTCACACTAATCTGTCAAATAAGGTAAGTTTTTGAAATCCAGAAAATTTCAACGAATAAACGACACCTTCATCGAGCTAGATCACTTCTTTGAGCCCTCCTGTAGTTCTTCGGTAGAGCCACGAGTACATTTACTCCTGCTTCTTAGCTTGCAAGATTTGTCTAATTATCCTTCGTTGGTTAGCTGTTTTGATGGAAGGAACAGTCCCGGCAAAGGATGTTCAAATAGAACAACGAAACACTTGCCTTGACTTGATGTGAACGCGGATGAAACCAAACGATATTCGTTACAAAATCACCATTTATTCCGAGGAATCAGCTATATTTTTCGGCACAAAATGGATCACAGCCGCTTATGTGAATGAAACGAACCATTTTTCCAAGAAATCAATTATAAATGTTTGGGCATGAAATGGATCAGAGAAATATATCATTTCATAGGACATAGGGTGTAGATAATCGCCTTATTTCTAACCTCCAAGCCTGTTAGTCGACAGTGATAGAGAAATGTTTTCGTAACACTCTGAGTACGAACTGCGCTTTCGAAAAGTTACAGTATGTCGCCTTCATTGTTAAGTTAACGAACGACTATAACATAAGAGAATCTGCATCTAGTAAGACCATTGTCAGGCCCTAATTCCGCTTCGTCGAATCGGTTCTTGGAAACACATTTAAACATGAAGAGTCGACTGTGAGTGGTGGGTCAAATAATCGGCAAAAGACAGGACAGAATACACGTTCAATCTTCCGATATACTATGAAAACAACCATTTTTTTTCTTTAAAAAAATAGAAAGTGACAAGTAAGTTGTCTTGAAATGCTTCTGTAAAAGGTCTATAGGGCCCGACCTTCGAGTATTCAGGAGTTTATTCACGTATTCTCGGTCCGTTTAAAGCACTTCAAGTTTCCAATACTGATTTAAAGATACTCAAAGTTATCAGGACAGAAATACGCAGAATTATGAGGTTCGGGCTTCATTGGCGGTGGAGTAGGGGAGCAGGGGGCAGAGCCTGCCCCCCAGGGGGGGGGGGGTTGGTGCCAAAAAACACTTTTACCGATGTATTTGACAATACCTGTGACATCAGCGACTTCAGAGGGCAAATTTTCTGCCCTCAGACGACTCAACAACAACCTAAGAAGCACAATGAAGCAGGACCGCCTGAACACCTGCATGCCTACTGATGTATTGTCACAAATCCATTACGGAGACCCTAGACACTGTGAATATTGCCTGTGCCAACGAACAACGCAAAGGGCTTGAGTAGGGGTATACGTATGGCTGAGTGGAATATGAGCCCCTCCACGTTTCAAAACGCTGCGCCTCCTCTGGCGCCCGACGGAACTTTCACTGATAGCCATATATAACTTCGAGCTAACAAATTTGGCTGAAATGTAGGGGTCTCAACTGTTTTTTAACTGGGCTGAAATTTTATCGACAATCTGAGAAATCACTGATCAGAAGAAATGTATCTGATAATTGAGCTATGAGCGCAGCCTTATGAACCCTCAGGTACGGTGGTAGTCACTCCTCAAACCCTTCTGTCAACCCTCAAATTCTCCTTACTGTAACTACCTTCTAGTTATGGTACTAAAGAGAAGAAGTTGTGATATGATATTTAGTCATCGTCAAGATAATTTCCTTTATTGCCATGTCGTTATGATTGACTAGGGAATGACAATACTCGGTTAGGAGAAATTAGTTGCCAGCCATATGCAAGATGTACTGTCGACACATTTCTCGGTGAGGAGGCTATATCTTTTGCGGGCAATCAGTAGAAATATGAATTTTTCTCGCATAAAATTGCAATAGTTTTTCTTGGAAAGATATTGTTAATAGACGCTACATACATTGCCATCTTTCGTTTGTAGAAGTTGTAATTGAAGAACCCCAGGGGTAAATTCCCCTAGCTTCATCATACCCAGACGTTTATTTCCTCGGTGTTTCCATTATATCGGATAAAGGGGTAAGTATAGGCTTTTCATATCGAGGAATTCAATCTTGGAGGAGTTCAGTCCCAAAACGTCAGGCGTCGATAACCAAACACCTCAAACACCAGTCTGAGTCATTTTGGAATGCCATAACTGGTCGCTTTCGTTCAGTTTCCGCTTCGTTCGCAAATTCACAGTACTAAAACTGCGGACAGTTCAGTTTTCGTTATTCCGCTGCAACTATATCGTAATACATGTTCTTATTTCGGAAAATCAGGCCTACTACTCTCCAGTTGAGCCGGTGCTTAAAACAGGTAAGGAAACAAGCGGAAGCATATTGGCCTTCAGTGTTCCAGGTTAATTTTGTGAACCCGAATTAGCCTTGAGTAATAACCCCATGAGCAAAAACTGTGCCACACTCTCATTTTATTTCTGATTACTTAACGTCTTTAAAAAATGTTGGTAAGTACGGGTGTCCGTTCACTTTTGGGCTTATGAATAAATTATTTCACGTTCTTATCGTTTTTCCGGGAAATGAACGAATTTTAATATTCGCCAGAAATTGAAACTGCTTTTTTTAACGTTGCAGTGTTCCTGTATTCCTCGAAATAAGAACATTTCGTGGTTAATAGAAAATGTTTTTCTAATGGATTAGGAGGCTAGGAGCAAACGAGCAAATCTCATCGTAAGAACTTGATTTTCTGCCAACCAGAGATTAGCAGTAGCTTGAGCCGAGCTTGGTTGATGTCGTTTGCGAGGCGTTTCATAATGTCATCAGTAATTGGCTTGTCGGTTTACTTAATAACTTGATATATGTTAGGAGGGTAAAAATGGAAATGACTAGGAAGAGGAGGAGGAGGGCAACAATAAAGGGAAGAGGAGGGAAAACAGAGGAGATGTAGTGGTGGAGGAAGCAAACAACAGAAATGTAGAGATGTAAATTATAAAAAGGGAGGAGGGTGGTGGTAGAAAGAGCTAGTTTGCATTCGCGCTCATTAGATATGCACGATTTTGGCGCCAAGAATCAGTGCGCAGGAACTGTAACAATAACAGCGGCAGGAAATAGAACGTGCATAATTACGTCACGGCTCAATGATTTTAAGGCACAGGCAAGTTTAAGTTCATTCCTTAGACATCATCCATCTAAAAATAACCAAAAACCGTTCGATAAAACAAGAACATGACAAACAGGTTAAAACGAGTCTAGGCTAAGTTAGTCTATTGCTCCTTATTGTATAGAGTGTAAAGTATTAATGAGTCAAATGAGTCAATGAGTCACGAGTAATGGGTCAATGAGTCGATGAGTCAGATCTGAAAAAATAAAAGTTTCGGTGGAAACAATAAAATTAAGCATCACTTTGACTTATTTTGTCTACTTCCTTCATTGCTGCCTGCACAAGGCCTGTTTCTGACATCACAATATGAAACTGTCACATTGCTAAACACTAACCATTAACAGACGAAACATCAAATCGACTGGGACTCTGCGACATGTTGTACATATTCTACAGACTACTATCAACGACTCACTTTAGAGAGCTGGTTTACTAACTTAGAACAAACGCCACTGAATCGTAGTCAACAGTTACCGGCACCGTGCAAATGACTCATTGACGAAATCAAGCAAAAAGAGAACGACTGGACAGCTGACAATTTGACTAACAATAGACAACTGTTTAACTGCGACATGTCGACGATAGATGGATCGAAACAAGCCAATTACATTACGAATCTTCACAGCCAATAACATCATGGCTTAACTGACAGACGACCAATGACTTCGCGACGTAATTGACCAATCAGGTCAATAACCAAAGTATAATACCATCAACTGACGTGATACAACTCACTTTGACTCTGAAGATGAATACCCACGTCAGTCAGTCCTATTCAGGACTACGTTCACTCGGACGATCAAACTCAACCTAAGCCCTGCCGCGTAGCACCCGATCAGAAGCGAAAAACTACAATTAGGCAGCCTAAATTTTGTGAGTGCTACCGAAGAAAGTATTTAATTCCGTTTTGAACACAGCGCTTGTACGAATAATTATTATTGAGAGGTATTACTGTATACCCATTGTAATTTTAAATGGCTTTCAATGCTCGTTGATTGATTAAAATCTTCGGCATTCATCGTTTGCATTTGTTTGTGTTTATTTACATTAGTTCGCCTGTTTAAAACTTGTGCATTAACTAATATGAACAACTTTGGGGCAGCACTTCACTTCTGGTATGGAACCTCTAGTAGTATGGATTGTCTGATGGTTTAAATGGTTCTTAAAGGGTGTCTGGGAAGGGTATTCTTTGGGGCATGCACGTAGTAGTAGCAGCAGCCGGCCTGGGACACTGCTAACATACAGCCCAGGTCGAGATTCCATGTCAGAAATAGGCCTTGTGCGGGCAGTAATGAAGCAAGTAGACAAAATAAGTAAAAGCAGTGCTTAATTTCATTGTTTCTACCGAAACTTTCATTTTTTCAGGTCTGACTCATTGAAAACTCATGACTCATTTACTCATTTGACTCATAAAACATCCGTTCTCTATTGTATAAGAAACACAAAAGATGGCAGATAATGAGAATCCACCGCATTTTATTCATGAGTTAAAGACAAAACGCTATTGCGTCATTGGCGTTAACGTATTACCCCGCAAGATAATGATATTCCACAAAATGAAAGGGGGTTAATTTGGTGCTTATACCACCACTTGACGTCAAACTTTCCTGGGCTGGGTGGGGTGTCTGTAAGGAGAGATGTTAGGCTGATTTAGCAACAGAACGGGAACGTCAGTTGACGACTGCGCGCGCAAATCAAACAACTGGCTTGACCAATGGCAGAGCGACAAATTGGGCACCGGAAGTCGAGTTTAGTCGTTTTCGCGCGCTTTCCCGTCGTCAAATGACGTTCGCGTTCTATTGCTAAATCAGCCTGTTAATAGAGGGATAACCTCATGATCCTCCTTCAGGCGTCCCATGGATACCTGTAAACAGTTTTTGTATGTATGAGTATGTATGAAACATCCCTTTGTTCTAGACGTTCTTTGTATGTGTTCATGTCCCACAATTACATTTGAAGATAAAATCGCAAATGTGAAACTAAAGCAGATTATTCTGTTTGCGCTTACTCCCTCAAGGTCTTTTATTCATTTTCAGAATCGCCTTTTCGATTCACATCTCAATCAAGACCATGGTGGACAGCACCCATGAGGAGTTACTTCCGCGCCCAATACAAGAGGAAGGTCAACAGAAAACGGCTGAAACATTTAAAATGCTAGCAGAATTTCTGCACAAAAACCGGGATGTGGTAGCAAATCTTCTCCAGACACAGGGACGTGGAAATGCGGAGAGAAGCAAACTTCACCTTATCACCAGTGCCTTAGCAGCTGTGGCATGTGGAAGTTGGTCTTGGATCAGGTTTTGGTTCTTTTTTCTGTGGACAGCCTTCACTGACGTACTCAAGACTATGAAAGAGATACCTAAAGAAAGCCGCGCGCAGTTAGACAAGATGGAAAAGGATCTGGGGGAAGTAAAGTGGAAACACGAGAAGGTGCTTCATGATACGACAAAAATGCAAGAGAAGGTATTGCTGGTATTTTTTGTTTTTCCGTTTTACTTGTAGGTCACAGCAAAAATATTATGGAAAAAAAATGGACTAGTGAAAATTGGGTAATAACTTCATATAAGAATTTGGACAGAACACAAGTTAAATTATTCCTCCAGTTTTAGTAGTACAATTGTATACCATTTGATTAACTTAAATACTATGGTAAAAAATTTATACACTCACAAAACGGGGGATTTTGGCACCGTAGGGAAAAACACTATTATAGCAATATTGCTATTTCACATGTAAATTTATAAATTAGCATGTGTAATCAAATGGTGACGAGTGAAATTAGGGAATAATTTCACGCTCGTTTTGTCCAAATCCTTACAATTTAAATTATTGGGATTTGGACAAAACGCAAGTGAAATTATTCCCTAATTTCACGAGTATACCATTTTATTACCTATTAATATCATGGGTGACGACTTACGTTAGCTATCTTGGATTCTTGACAAGCTTATCCTGGATTGTATCGATCGAGAACTCCTGCACTCTCTCGAACGTTTGGAGCTTAAATTTGGTTTAAGTTCAGAGTTTTTCGACAAAATACCTGTTAGAATCCTTCTTAATGTGCTCTTTCGTGTGTTCAGGTTTTCTAAAGCGTCTTTGTCTGCCCTGACATCTTCATTGATGACATTTTAAAACTTCGTCGCCATCTTGACACTGAGACGTACGTTAGGTTGCCATGGCAATTTTGTAATTTCACATGTGAAATTGCAAAATTAACGCTGGAATTTCGCGCTAAAATTAAGGAGTAATTCGTGACCTATGATATTAACGCTGAAACTCGGTGCCAAAATTAAGGAGTGATTTGTTGTCCATGATATTGTGTTTATACATTTATTTATCTATTAGCCAATTGATAAATTTGAAGACCTGGCAGAATAAAGTAGTTGTCGGAGCTGGGGTTATCATTACGACCAGCGTTAAGATATTGTACATATAAGAATCATCAAATGAAAGGGCATCCCAGTACGATATTAGATAGAATTTTACTGCAAAATATTTAAAAGTACATTGTTAGGCTTTATTGTACTAAATCCGAACAATCCTAGCGGATATAAAATAAAAGCACTTCTACGACTCCAAACGTCCCCACGAATGAGTGTGAAAGGAACCCATGACCCGAAGCGAGCTACTTCAATGGGGGCGGGGGGAGGATGACCTTTGTCACGGCGTTTTCACGGACCCGATTATTTTAAAATGAATTTTAGAGCACTTTATCACACGAAACTGGAAGCTCTGTTCCGTCTATTAACGCATTAGAAGTATGAGATAGAAAAACGGAAACCTAAACGTCCTTAAAAGGTCAAAAACACCATTTTAACGTCTGAAGCTATGTTTTGTTGACTGGTTTGTGGGACTTTTTACAGCCAAAATCGTTCTAAAAATAAACTAATTGGCGAAAATGCCTTGACACGAGCACAGGGAAGTTTCTCTCTCAAGGTAATGGGCTGCTGGCGTGAACATTATTATGGCCACATCCTCAACAACGACAACAACATTTCTCTTATCTTTTTTAGTTACATTGTATAAATATTCTTTAAAATACATTATCTGTGTTTTTTTTGGAAAAATTTAAGGTAACAAAAAATATAAGTATAAAAGAAGTAAGTGCCTAGAACCTAAATGAACCGCGAGGTTTTCAAGCTAGTCTCTAGACTTAGAAATATGTATATTTTTTGATGTACTTAGACTCACAAACAATAGAATAAAATAAATAAATAAATAAATAAGCATAAGCAAAGACCAGTAAAGACAAAGTAAAAGAAGGAAAAAAAAGAAACAGAACAGAAAAGAAATGCAAGTACACAGCACAGCGTAACGCAGAAGCATGGAGAATATATTAACAAGCGAATAAACGAAGAAGAGGTAACTAATTCAGTGATGTTAGATGTCAGAAGAAGCATACTACTTAATTAACAATTATTCTTAAAAAGAGCAGCACTTAGGCGTTTGAAGTCAAAGGGTAGTTCCTTCCAGAGGTCTACTTCGATGCAGATATCGTTTGTTTAACAGTATTTGTTCTAAAGCAGGTCATGTTGATAAAGGAGTGGATGTTTCTGATTTATTGAAAGCAACTGTGAAAGATTGATGGGAGCTCTTGTTTGTGCCATTTATAGGCAAATTTTAATGTTTGAAGTTCGCAAATATGTTCAACAGTTAGAATGTCACGATCCGAAGATTTATTAATGGCAAGGGGCTTTCTGTAGGTTTCCCTTACAAAGTGGAAAAAATATTATCCTTTCAATGTGGTTTCGTTTGACCCGGAGAATTTTTATGCTGGACTTGTAGGCACTGCCCCAAACAATGATATAGCATAGCCGTGAGATAGGAATAGATTAGGTTATAGTATTGCCCTAGTGACGAAGCTTGAACAAAATTCCACAATTTCTAGATATACGTGAAGAAGAAAAAAAAGAAATGTGGTACTTCCTGCTTATTTTATCATCTATCATGATGCCAAGGTATCTGACGTGGTCGTTCTGTTTAAGAGAAGAAATGGTGCCTTCATTGCTTGGCAAGATTATGTTCAATAGTGTGTTTCTTTTTTTATGGACTGACTTAATTAACATGAATTTTGTTTTCTTAGGATTTATAGAGAGCTTACTAATGTCGCACCAATTCTTTACGTTTTGTGTGTTGATTCATGGTAGTCTTAAGTTCTTTCGGATTTAGAAATGAAAGAAAGACGCTAGTGTCGTCTGCAAATAGCCGGAAAGAAAGTTTTGTTGAAGAACTGAGCTTATTTGAAGAACTAACGATATCATTTCAACAGCGATCGATCTCGCCCCTCTTCATTTCCATGTAAATACGTAATTGCTTCTACAGCCTTCTTAGAAGTCTGAAAACTTTAGAGATCTTTGGAGTATTAGTGGAATCTAAAAATTTGTTTTTAGCAAGTCACTTTTATTGTTTCCCTGTATGGGGAAACTCAGTTAAATCAAACATACATAACTCTGAGCTGCAATTTGTGCAGAATTTCGCTGCCAGGGTCGTTTTCTGGTTAAAGTAATTTGGTCATGTTTCTGAGGGTCGTATTTTTTAAAATGGATGTTTCCGAGACGATTTTGTGCAATGATTTAGCTTCAGTTTTTAAATGTCTAAATTGGTCTAGCACAAGAAGGTCCGGAAACTTGAGACTTCCACGCTGCCGGTTATCTTGTCGAGGCTTTTACTTTCGGGGGGCTAAACGCTGGAATGACCTGCCAAAGGACCTTCAGAACATTAAAGGTATCAAGCTTTTTAAGAAAAGATTATTTAATTGTATATTTAATGAATAGATTGCATGAGCAGGAATTCCTTTATCTAATTTATTGTTTAACAGTGTATTCTAATGAATACACTAGACAGTTTAGCTCTTTAGATATTACATTTTATTTCTGCAAATTTCATGCAATTAGTTAATTGTGTCTGAAAAGCCCTGTAAAGGGAGATTCAATAAAAAGTCTGCATCAGTATATGCGAGAGCAGGTCAGTCAATCAATCAATCAATCAAAAACTTTACTTCACTTCGAATTTCAAAAGATAGCATAAACTTATGCTAATATCTCTGAAGGAAAAGCAAAATAAATAGACAATAAATGAAAATGGTAATTAGAGTAAAGTAATTCTATATAATATTATGTACAAATTTAAGATAACGTAGACGAGAAAAATATTATGACATTGTGACTACGGTAAATTGTGATAATTAAAACTAATTACAAGAGGAACAGCATTCATTATCAAAGCTAATGGTCTTAATTTTTTATTTGAAAACATGTAATGACTCAGCAGTTCTAAGTACCTCTGGGAGCATATTCCAATATTTGCTGGCAGAGTAACGAAAGGAGTGCAAACTATATTTGGTAGATTGAACTCTAGGAATACTAAGAGAGTGTTTACCACGCAAATTGTAAGGAGAATTTCTTTCTATCAGTAGCTCGTTAATATAACTAGGTGCAATAACAAATTCAATTTGCCCCATCCTCTCTCCTTTTTAGAGGCTCCCGCTCAGTGTTCCAATAAAATAAAAATGACAAAAATATAGATAAGCGCGCGTGGACGATGGGAAGAGAGGAAAGGTATCTCTTCCTTTCTTTTCCCCTTCCCATCGTTCCCTGCGCTGTTTTAGGTTTTCCCTTTCTTCAACCTCTGAGGAGGCTGAGGAGGAGAGAGCGCCCCGTCATTTTTCCAAATGGCGATGAACAAAGACGATAAACCATGCAGGCTTTGTTAGCCAATAGTTTAACCCTATAATTTTTTTTCAAAGATATTTATCAGTAATGATTAAGACCTCATACTCTTTGTTTCTTTGAAAATTATGTAGATCCAGACTGCTGCTAAAAGAAACTATAGAATCTCGCGTAACGATGACCTGGAAATAGAAATGGGACTTATCAATTGCACATGTGTTCTGGGTACATGCCGAGATGCTCTGATGTATTTAGAAGCTGACATCTCTGATCTGCAGGATGGAGCAAAACGAACCCCTACTCATATTCTTAAGCAAGTGGTCATTATTGTTAGTTTACTCATCGCAGCTGCTTCAACTGTTGGCTGTAAGTTCAATTTGTCCCCTTGTAGACGTTTTTAAGACTTGGGACATTCTAACCCTTCGTACGCTTTAAAGGTACGGAGTAAGGTGCCAGAGGATCAGGGGTTTTATTATTCATTCATATTTTTGCTCAAATCGTCCTGTTATTTATCAACGGAACATTACAATTTAAAATAACGGATAGCTTGCAAAATGATACTATTATAACATGTTGAAATAAAAACGGGAAAAAGTGAAGGTTAAAAGCATATTAACACAAAAAGCATTGAAACTGTTATTTATGCTGTTAGCTTTTATTAAATTTGGGAGACGATCGATTGCCATATCCGGGAACAAAAAGGCGTGAATATATAGTGCAGGATAATGCCAGAAAAATGCAAAGCAACCGAGGAGACCTGGGACCGATGACAACTGCTATTTCAAGAATATCTACAAGACTAAACACTTTTTATACTTATATCCTGGATTTGCCTAGGAACAGGCAAATGGAGACGGGGACTTAACATCGATCGAGGTTAATATGTTTTGGCTTATTTTTTTCAGTATGAAACATTTTGAAAGAATAATAAAACAATTATTGCGTCAGGTCCAAAGTGCAGAATCTATCATTTGTGGCCTGGAATAGGGTAAGGCCAGTAGCATCTAATTTAGAACCGCTAATCGTGGAAGTGGGAAGAGGAAGCACTACCGAAATGTTGACGCAAATCTATACAGAATTTAGTAAAATCCAACTAGTAGTCTATTATCAATGCGGCGTTCTGATTGGTTGAGCTACTACTAGGCTATATGTTATAGCCCACTAGTAGCGAAAAGCGCGGGCTTTTTGGCGGCAAAAAAGGATCAAAGGCTAGTTTTAACTAGCTAAACGTTTTTTATTCTCGATATTTTTGACCAACTAGTTGGATTTTTTTTAGTTTGGACTCATTGCCTCTGAGTCAATAGCCCATTCGGCCTTCGGCCTCATGGGCTATTGACTCAGAGCCCATTCGGGCTCGAGGAATAATTGTTAAATACCTATTCTAAAGTAGCTTGTGTACTTGGCGGAATTCACTGTTTTTGCGCGTACGTTGCAAGAGCTTTGGTAGCGAAGCCACCATGACTCGCAAATCTTCTGCCAAAACTTTTGCCGGCTACGCAGACTACTAACAAAGTAGGTAGATGGAAACATGTATCATTGGTAATGGTCCGCTCTTATATAGGGCAGCAGATTTTCGGTCAGGTCAACTGAACCAAAGTAACAAAGTCTTATTTTTTTTTACCCAGACTCATTTACTGTATGCCTGAAATTATCAGAGTACCTTTAGTTTGAAGACAATACCTCCAGTGTTCTTTTGCAAAGTGATAGCCGTATAAGCTGCAACTGTCAATAAGAAAAATCGCATTTTCAGACCGCACAGAGTGTTTCAATTTGATAGTCTGATGAGACTGTTCTTTTTCCTCTCATTGAATCTAGCTCACTTGACAGTCTGCTCAATGATCGTCGCTGTTATACTATTCATTTGCAAGCGAAATGTCCAGGGTTACTTCACCGACAAGCTGTTGTTGACCAAATGCGAAGATTTTCGGAAGAACGAGCTACGGGAGGCTGAGAAGTTGCACAAACAGCTGAAACGAGATGTGGAGTTTAAAGTTCCCATGCAGAAGAAAACACTGGCCGTGTTGGATATTGAGGTGTCGCTGTTTCATCCCCATTCTGAGTGATGCGGAGTGAGTTGATGAGGTGCTCTTCGTCCTGGAGTATAAAACGCTAACAAGAACAGTAGCTGTAATTTAGGGCGTTTCATGTAAGCGTACCGAGCATTTGTTTGTAGTCAGTACGTATAGATATATAGATACGCCATAGGGACATTCCCTGTAAACAACAAACATAGAATAAGTGGTACTTTCAAATGAGTTAGGTCGATTGCTAGTGGTTGTGTTTAGTTAAGGTCTCGGTAGATTCGAGTCATCTACATCGTAATTAGCTAACGCTGCTTGTGATTACCAAGTTTACATTAAGCCTCAGCTTAGTTCAAGCCTCAGCTTATATATAGTGGAGTAAGTACTATCAGACTCTGAGGAAAGATTGACATTTTTACTGATTCAGTAGCACTTTCCATTGTCATGAATGTTATTTTTATTTCTGTCTATTTTTAAAGAAACCGTTTTGTTTTATGACCTTGGTCAGTTCAGAGTAGAGAGTTGAACTGAGTTTCAATTAAGTTATGTTAAGAGGTCGAATCGGAATTACTTTCCCCTTGTTCCTGTGGCCGCTTTGTGCTCATCCATCTCAGGCATACGCGCTTTTGTCCATCATGACTCAAGTATTATGGTTGCGACTTTACATTTGACGATGAAGATGTTCTAAACGTTGACGGCCATACAAGGTGGGGCTGTACGTACAATCACCGACAAAATTAGTTGAAACACTTTACCTTAAAGGGCCTTTGTGACATTTTTCTGTTGAAGCTTTCCCACCCTAACCCCTCCAAACAATGTGGTGCCGCTGTAACTGCTACTTCTAACGAACAACAAACACCGTGGCCCAACTTTGAATAGAGGGAAGGGGGAGATACAGAATGTTTTGTTCTCCGATGTACCCTATTTGAGGACATTCTCGTAACAATTTGTCGCCGATTGTACTGAGCTTTGTTACTGGTCTTACACTCGCTGTTTAGTGATGACTTTGTTTAGTCGATAGGACCACTAAGACGAATTGGCTGCGCACATAACATGGCCCGGGAACTAGGCACTGCAATAACTTTCCTAAGCTGCAAAAGAAAGGCTCAATTTACTGCATATTTAAAGACTGCATAGAACTCAAGTTGTATATGACTGAGCATATCAAACACTCGAAAAATCAGTTGCAGTTCAGAAGTAGACTAGGACAGCTTGTACACTGAACAGAAACATAAAAAAGAGACAAGTTCAATCTCTCTAAATATACGTCATTGATTAAATTGCATTGCCAGATTAATTCATGAACATTATTTTAAACTTGGTTTTCCCTTAGTTTATGTTGTTGCTGAAAAAAAAAACAATCATTAAAAATATACGTAAAATATAAGTATGCTTGGAAATTTAGAATAAAAATGTTATTGCTAAAAACAATATTATGGGAATGGATGTCACAGCGTCTGGTGTTAAAATAACCTATCATACAGAGCTCGTCACTGAATTTCTATGTCTTTATTTTTTTTTTTGTCGTGTGTAAATGCGGATTTAACTTACTAGGTAAATGAACATGTAGCTGTTAATCTATTCCTGTGATGTACGTTTCACATTTTAAAGTTATATGTAATGTTACTGATCGAGTCGTCAATGCAATAAAATATTTTCGTTGCAAAAAATCAACAAGGTCTTCAACTCCAAGAATTATAAATCGCACGTGTCCACGCAGATTGAAATTCCAAAAACATTCTATCACGAATTCTGCAATTTCGTTAGCGAACGTACTCACTATTTATTGCATTCTAACTAGTGAGTAGAGAACTGGCGTGTTCAACGAAAAAAGCAGCGACAACTTCAATAAATCGTTTTTGCGATGATTCTAAGATATATAGAAGTAGATAAACCATTTGATGTTGCTATCCCCATAAAATACGGAAGGAACACTTTTGACGGTAAAACTGTATTCAAGAAGATTTCGTGAATTTAAGTTGTCTAATTAAACTTTTTTGGTACTCTCTATTTCTAAGAGCGACTATTAACTAATGGAAAACTCTAACTTGTAGAGTTGTTTAAAGGGATGCACAGGAAAGGGTGATAGGAGTGTAAGAGTCCCACGAGGTGATGGTTTCTTCGTCATAACCAACCTGCCAAATTTATCCATAACCTACCATAAAAATCCGAAAATAAGCCCCTTGGCTTATATTTTTCGAAGGCCCTTTTTGGGGGGCTTATTTTTAGGGGGGCTTATATTCAGAGGGAGGGAAATTTGCGTTTCAAACTCGATTGGGCTAGCCTTGTAGTTGGAAGGAAATGTACCGTTTTTGCTTTGTTTTACTTTGTATTTGAAGGCAATTTTCTAAGTACAAGCCCCCGGGGGGCTTATATTTGGAGGGGCGATTTAACGAAGGGTTTTTTGCGTTATCGGTTTGGGGGGCTTATATTTGGAGGGGCTTATACATGGAGGGGCTTATTTTCGGAATTTTACGGTAATACAAAAGAAGCCTTTTAACATTTGTTAACAGGTTAATATAATTTTAAGATAAAGTGTGCTTTCTAGAAGTAGGAAGATGATGAGTGTTTTGTCGTGTCGAACAAGTGTGCAAATCATTCATTCCAAAGACTCAGCCTCGTTGAAGAAACCCTCCGCTAAAAAAAAACAATTTTTTGAGTCAATTGGGACTGAAAAATCTTTTTTATGTTATCCTGAATGACTTTTGTACCCTTGCTCTGATTAGATTAAGACGAGACCGCGCGCGGTAGCTCTCATCAGCATTCAACAATGGACGAAAAATAGATGGTTTATTGACCAATGAGAGTGCGCGCATATTTTTCTGATGATATCAACTTCATTAAAAAACCTCTATCATTGTTGGATTTCTGAGAAAAGCCGGATACCTTTGCTAAAGAAAAACCAGCTTCATCCAGTTAAACTGGTTTCCCAATCAAGGTCACGTGCTCTGTTGGGTGCGGCAATGCGTTGGTCATCTAAAAGACAAAACCCATTTCTTGGTACCCTGTTGGAAGCAACTATTTCTGCATCATTCTTCTATAATAGTAAAACATTTTCCTTTGGAGGAAAATTTTCGTTAACCGGCTAAGGTGAGTTTGCGTAAGATCATTGTACGATGGTCTAACCTGAAGAACACTGCATGCCACGCAAGCTACTTTCTTCAAACTGGCAACAGATTGACCAACAAATCGCCACTTAAATATAGACAAAAAATGGTATGTACTCTCAAATCAGACAACCGAGACGATGAAATGAAGATGTGAGTTCAAACTAGACATTAAATAACTATTCCCTGGTACCTCCTTGAAAGCGCGATTAACCACATGAATTTGAAGTCGCGCTTCGTCGTGCTAATTCTTAGTCGCTACGCTTATGGTTGCGATACTCACTTTGAACTAGAAATTGTGAGTGGCAACGAAGGAAGTTATTTCGTAAGTCGTTACAGAGGCCGCGGTATTCCGCAGGAAAGCGAATTTTTTTCCTTCTTAAAGCTATCAGGCCACAAAAAGCTACAGGAGAAAACATCTGAGTTATCGATAGTTTGCATAGTTTGAAACTGAAAGTAGTTTGAACAGAGGCAATTTCAGAAGCACAACGCTCTCGCATTTTTCTTACTGTTCCAAATGATTCACTTCCTATGAAAGCGGCGAAAAGTCAAGCGAATCACCTTACGAGAGTTCATAGAGCGAACACTGTTGTTATTAAATATCACTGTAACCATGACAGAGAACGGTGTTATGCTGTCTCCAACATCAGCTGAAAGACCCATGGCGACAAAACAATTTAATGTTTTCAATCTCTACTGGTTATTACTAAGCGAATAATATATTTCTCCAACCTCTTTACATAGCTTCGTTTCGGTTCTATCGGCGGCCATTGCTGGTAATCGACATCGACAGAATGTTCTCGAAGCCAGATAATCTTGGTGAGTTTCTCTTCTGGGGTAGCCAGCCGACAACTTGAAAAATTGAGAAAGAATCGACAAACGACATCTCTTATTCATCCAAGTAAACCCTTCATTGTTTTCTTTGAAACTACAATATACAAGATAGGAGTTATTTTCTCGTGGCTGTTGCTAGCCTCCGACGCAGATGTTCTTAGCGCTTCGTTCGCGCAAAAAAAATCAACTAAGGCGAGCTCGGATGGGATGCCGCAGTATTTCATCTATGAACGATATTCATTCGTTTCTATGTTTCAGATATGCACTTCAGCCTGACCCTGTGAATCACAGTCAGGTAATAACGGATCAAGAAGCTAGTGCAAAAGTAAAATACGTATATCTGAGCGCGGTCTATCTATCGGCGCTCTAGTTCTCATCAGCGTTCAAACAACAACGAACGAATAGTAAATGGCTCATTGACCAATCAGAATGCGCGCTTATTTTTGTGATGTTATAAACTTTTGATGAATAAAAACTTTACCTTTCAGTTGGATTTCCGATAAAAGCTGGATGCCTTAATTTCAAGAGAAAATTCAGTTTCATCCAGTTAAACTGGTTCCCAATCAAGGTCATGTGCTTTTATGGGGCCGTTAAGGCTGAAAACATCTATTTCTTCGTACCCTGCTGTTCGTAGGAACTCTTTCGAAGTTTTTCTTCTATAACATGCACTAAAAATATTTTCCTTTGGCTTAATAATCTCGTTAACCAGCTAAGGTGAGTTGCATAAGGTAATTGCATGGTGGTCTATTATACCTCTGGGGTATCAGTCTCGTTAACCAGATAAGATGAGTTGCATAAGATAATTGCATGGTGGTCTATTATATACTGAAGAACATGCCACGGGAAAAATGCAATTTTTTCCATCTGGTAACAGTTCCAAAATCACGAATTGAATGTCATACAGAAATGGTATCTACGCTCAAATCAGGCAACCGCGAATTCAAAGTGATGATGATGAGTTCAAATTAAAGATTAAATTTGGACTTTAATGTATCTCACCTTCTTAAAAACGAGATTCGCTAGTCTTTGAACTCGTGCTTCTTGGATGCCAATTCGGCGTATAGTCGCCACGCAATTGCTAGTTCATATCTGCGATACTCCATTTGAACTTGAAATCGTGAGGTAAGCCATTTTTTTCTCATTAAATTAAAGTTATCAGACCACAAAAAGCCAAAAGAAGAAACTTCTGAGTTACCTAGATTCTAAGGATAGTTTGAAGCTGAAAGTAGTTTGTCGAAGTTTGAGCAGAGGAAATTTTAGAGGATCCAGCGAGGCTCAGCATCAACGTTTTAGCTTAGAATATTAATGACAGAATATAAACAACGCTCAAGCATATTCTCAATTTTTCAAATGAGTCATTTGGTTACGGGAGATATAAAGTGGTGAAAGTCTCGATACAATTTTTAGGAGACCATACCGATATTTTTCATTTGCCTAAGGTGATTTTATCCTTGTCCGATCGCTATAAAATTTTCACTAGTGATTGACTATGAATTGACGTTTCTCTAAATGCAGTTTTAAGTAAAATCGATATCACTATGACTACAACAAACAAAAAACTCCGAAATCAATAAAAGCCGAATTTTGCGCGAACTAGACCTGCTACTGAAAATCCGACACCAGGAACTTAAGGTGCGGTATTTAGCAAAAACCCTCCGTGAGAAATAAAAATTTCAGTATGTTTGAATTCAGATAAACCGTAAATATATTTCAAATCTTAAATTTTCAATAGCACGATGTATATAATAATGTCTGAAACTTTTATGAAGATTGATTCAATGCAACACCTTGAAATTTCAGGACAAACTTAGCCTAACAACCGGGCAGAAATCCGCGCTTTAACATTCGCTGTTTTGACGTTATGTTAATTTTTCGAAACTGATGCGGACCATACATACCTCCATGACTAGTACATTTCAGTGTGAATATAGTAAAACTGTATTCACGAAGATTTCGTGAATTCAAGTTGTCTAATTAAACTTTTTTTTTGCACATATTATAATTAAAACTTAAACAACTATAGACTTCTCGTTCTCTATTTCTAAGAGCAGCCTATTAACTATAACTTGTGATAGGAGTGTAAGAGTCCTACGAGGCGATGGTTTCTTCGGCATAACCAACGTTCCATATTGATCCATAACATAGTACATAAGAGGCCTTTTATTATTTCTTATATAATATCATGATAATTAGGATAAGATAAAGTTTGCTCACTAGAAGTAGGAAGATGACGAGAGTTGTCGTGTCAAACTAGTGTGCAAATCATTCCTTCCAAAGACTCAGTCTCGTTGAAGAAACCCTCCGCTGAAAAAACGATCTTTTTTTGTGTCAATTCGTATTGAAAAATCTTTCTTATGTTATCCTGAATGATTTTTGTACCTTTGCTCACATTAGATTACAATGTAAGATGAGACCGTGCTCGCTAGCTCTTATCAGCATTCAACAATGGACGAAAAATAAATGGCTTATTGAATAACCAGAGTGCGCTCTTATTTTTGCGACGATACTTACCTCAATAAAAACTCTATCATTGTTGGATTTCTAATAAGAGCAGGAGCACTTTGCTTAAGAAAAAACAGCTTCATCCAGTTAACCTGGTTTCCCAATCAAGATCACGTGCTCTGTTGGGTGCGGCAAGGCCTCGTTGATCATCTAAAAGACAAACGTCATTTCTTCGTACCCTGTTCGAAGCAACTCTTTCTGCATCATTCTTCTATAATAGTAAAACATTTTCCTTTGGGGGAACAATTTCGTTAACCGGCTAAGGTGAGTTGCGTGAGATTATTGTATGGTGCTCTAAACTGAAGGAATACTGTATGCCACGTTCGCATGGTACTTTCTTCAAACTGGCAACAGATCGAGCAACAAATTAAATCGCGACTTAAATGTAGACTCAAATGGTGTTTTGCTGTCCTCAACATCAGCTAATAGGTCACTAAAGACCAATGGCGACAAAACAATTTAATGTTTTCAATCTCCACTGGTTTTATATTACTAATAATATGAATAAAACGCATGTCTCCAAGCTCTTTACATAGCTTTGTTTCGGTTCTGTCGGCGGCCATGGGTAATCGACATCGAAGAAATTAAAGGATGTTCTCAAAGTTAGACAACTTTGGTGAGTTTCTCTTCTGGGGTAGCCAGTCGACAACTTGAAAATTGAGAAAGGCTCGACAAACGACATTTCTCATTCATCCAAGTAAACCCTTCAGACATTGTTTTCATTGAAACTACAAGATAAGAATTATTTTCTCGTGGCTTTATTGCTAGCCTCCCATGCAGACGTTCTTAGCGCTTCGTTTGCGCACTATAATCAACTCGATATGGGATCATTAATACTCAGCACTTATCTATGAACAATATTCATTCTTTTCTATATTTCAGATATGCATTTTAGCCTGACCCTGTAAATCACAGTCAGGTAATGACGGATCCAGCAGCTAGTGCAAGAGTAAAATATTAATATCCGAGCGCGGTCTATCTTATGCAAAACTCTCTCAGGGAAGTTAAAAGTTCTCAGCTCTAGATCTAGCAATTAATTATTTATGCTTATATTTTCGCATCGTCTCCGGAACGTTGGCTTTCGCCTTATATTTGCGACAAATAAACTTCACCTTATTGACCATATTACGCCAAATCGTTGAATGTCTTGAATTTGTTGGTGGGATTTCCCAATCTCGCTTCAGCCAACAAATGTGGCAACCCCAGCCCCATTTGAAGAGTAAAATTGAATGAGATAAAATGCAAATAAAGATGCGGGGAAGGTATTGAACGCAACAGAATGGACTCTTTCTAAACGGCTCGATTCTAAGGAGCAGACTACAATTGCGTTTAAATATACTTTTCAATGTTTTACGACGAGGGTGGTGAGGACTAGGGATAAATTCCAAGACAATTTGTAAAGGGCAAACTGATAGAAAACCA
Organism: Porites cylindrica; assembly: GCA_964035525.1. NCBI lineage: Eukaryota > Metazoa > Cnidaria > Anthozoa > Scleractinia > Poritidae > Porites > Porites cylindrica. The sequence continues at coordinate 9,332,677 of OZ037776.1, read as the reverse complement.
CCTCAGCCTAGTTCAAGCCTCAGATTATACATCTAGTGGTGGATGAAATGAAGTGCAAGAAAGTGTGATGATTTCAACTGATCTTTGTTATGTAATATAATTATAAAATAAAGTTTGTTCACTACAAGTAGGAAGATGACGAGAGTTTTGTCATGTCGAACGAGTGTGCAAATCATTCCTTCTAAAAACTTCGAGTTCAAGAAGCCCTCCGCGGAAACTCGGACTGAAAAATCTTTCTTATGTTATCCTAAATTATTTTTGACCCCTTGCTCACGTTAGATTAAGATGAGACAGCGCGCGCTAGCTCTAATCAGCATTCAACAAAACAGACGAATAATAAAAATGGTTTATTGACCAATCAGAATAAGCGCTTATTTTTTGTGATGATATTAACTTCAATGAAAACTCTACCATTGTTGAATTTCTGAGAAAAGCCGGATGCCTCTGCTTGAGAAAAACCAGTTTCATCCAGTTAAACTAGTTCCCTAATCAAGGTCACGTGCTTTGTTTGGTGCGGCAAAGCGTTGGTCATCTGAAAGACAAACCTCATTTCTTCGTACCCTGTTATCGAAGTAACTCTTTCTGTACCATTCTTTCATAATAGTAAAAACAATTCTCCTTTGGAAGAACATTTTCGTTAACCGGCTAAGGTGAGTTGCGTAAGATTATTGTATGATGGTCTAAACTTAAGAATATGCCGCGCATGCTACTTTCTTCAAACTGGAAACATATCGAGCAACGAATCACGACTTGAATATAGACACAAAATGGTATGTATTCTCAAATCAGACAACTTTGAATTTCAAAGTGACGATGTGAACTCAAACAAGAAGCTATCTCTTTGAAAGGGCGAATCGCAACACGAATTTGAACTCGCGCTTTTCGCCAATTCGCAGTCGGCACGCTTTCGCTCGTTTACAGTTGCGACTGAACAGGTTGCGATACTCAGGCTCCTCTGTAAAAGTAAGTACGCGAGTTGCAAAAGTGATAGTTGCTTTGTAGCCGTCACTGAGGCCACGGTATTTCGAAGGAAAGTGAATGTTTTTCCTTCTTGAAGTTATCAGGCGACTGAAAGTAGTTCGACAACGACCAATTTCAGAAAATCAAACGAAGCTTAGCAACGTTTTATTGGCGTAGAATGGGAGAACATACACAGGGCTCAAGCACTTTCCCCCTTTTTCAAATGAGTCATTTGGTTACAAGAGATAAAAGCGGCGAAAAGTGAAGCAATTACCTTCATAGGGCAATGGTGTATCACTGTAGAGAACGATGTTTTTCTTTCCTCAGCAACGGGCCGGGGGCTCATAATTAAGTCACTAAAAGCCAATGAATCGGGAACGGAAACGTTTATTGACTTCCGTATACAGTGGTTATTATCAAGCGAATAGCGGATATAATTCTTCAGCCTGGACACCTATATTATCTTACGATAGCAGCTTATTCGTCTCGGTTCCATCGGATTCAACGTTTTGCTACGAGAGTGGTGAGTCTGATCATTAAGGGAAAAGTTTCAAAAATCTAAAAAACAGTCTCAGCTTATGTATCTATAGATAATGGATTCTATTTGAGTCTCTGGATAATATAAAGTACAAGATGTGTGATGATTCGCTGAAAATAAGCTTTTAGTTGGTTGTTATCTCAACAACTTCCAATGGAGACTGTTTTGCTTTCTGCTCCTTAGTCAGTTAAGATTAAAAAGACCTTAACTTGAATTTTGAAGAATTGGTTCCGCAGAGTCATTTGAAAAACATAGCATATCCGCATAATTAACAAGCGGATTAAGAGAAAGTTATTTAGTATGAGACTAGTCCTTTGTAGTTACCAATGATTTCGTTTCCTTAGCACTTGCGTCAGGAATTCGTAATGTTCATCATGACTCTAGTATTTATTTGGCAAAAGCCGCAAATCATAGATCTAGATGATGACGGTCATGCAGCCTTTATACAGCTTCCACAACCGTAGCTGCGTTACTGCGCTTTCACGCATTGTTTACTGCCAAGTGTGCACTTCAACCTTTTTTGCTCGAGGGTCGCTTCTTGGCTGGCACATGCTGTTTTTTCCTACTCCCTACATATATGTCAGTTTTTCGGGCCCTGCTTATGGTCATACATTTCAGTACCTTGCTAAGACCCGCCCGGTTATAAGCTTGGACTGCTGAACTGACTCAGACTTATAAGGCCTAGAGACTGTAAAGGCAAGGTAATTCCTTTACCAACTGTAACTAGCAGCAAGTTTAATACACACGTATAGCATATTTGTTGCCTGTGCAGAATTCAAGTTGTATAGCATATCTCATCTGAGGTACAATAAAATAATATGGAAAAGAGATGCATTCAATCTATTTAAATTTAATATTGATTATTACTTGATGAATTCAAAGAAAATCTGAATATTATTTACTTTTCAATGTCCGTTAGATATTTTGTTAACCGAAGGTGTTTTCTTGGTTCGAGGGTGGTACGATAATTAAATTCCAAGAAATTATCCTAAAACTGTATGATATACTGACATGTTTACTGAAACATACGTCTATGCATATAGACTTACAACAAATTCAGCAAAACAGTTACGAGTAGTTTTTTTTCCCTTAGTATTTAGATAAGTTTGACTTTGGTATCATTCCAATAAGGTGTTTCTTTCATTTAGCTGAGAGATAACCAGCTTAGCATGTTTTATTGACATATAACTGACACACACGGGAAGTCACTACGTGGGATAGAAATATACGAGTCGCAAAAGACGATTATAGCTTATTGAGTGCTAAGCAAACCTTCGAGGTTCTTTATAACTCAATTTTCGGTTTTCACTCACGTGAGAAAGCAGAAATAAAAATGGAAACCTTTTAATACAGAAAGTCTAGAATCTGGGAAATGAAAGACGATAAATATACAAAAAGCCTTGCCAATAATCAGGTCTATGCAATAGTTCATATGCGAGATATTCGGAAAAACGTTTTACCCAAATTTATAAGGCCGTGTATGGAGACACCATGTTTGTGTCCCTTTCGGGGGCGTAAATATGGTCGCCGGGAAACAACAGAAACATCTGATTTTGAGTTTTCCTACTTATGCATGAATTCTTTACTTGAGGAACTCATAAAGATTAAAGCAATATTTATTCTAAGACAAGGAATGTTTAGATAGCAAAATCTCCAAAAAATCCGTAATGTTTTTAACCCACATAAGAGCTTTCCCGGCCGCCAGCTAAATTCCGCGTCACAAAAAAGCCTGGAAATTCAAGCGTCCTGTATCGCACAACAAAGTACCCTTTTCAACCGAAAATTTATTTGTAACTATAAAGGTTTTAAGGTGCTCTCCGTAATATCACATGAAAGTAGAAACACAGAAGGAGCGACAGTTTCTTAGTTTGAATTTTGGTGACGTCATGTGAAAACCACGCTGGACCCGACGTTTATCATTTGTTATGTCAGTATGTTTAAAAATAACAGCAATTACGTTGCTTTCTGGAAGAAGCAAGATGACGCGAGTTTTGTCGGTGGCGCGCTGTGTAACGTACAATATAATAGGGACTTTAGGATCCAACGACTCGACGACAACGAGAGCGTCGCTTAAAAAGTGAATTTCCGTTCCCTCATTCTTTTAGGAATAATTGCTATTAAAATAGCAATTATTCCTACACACTTACTTTGTCAAATGTAGGCGAACCCTCCTGAAACTGAATTTCAAGGGTCCATAGCCAAGCTCAGAAAGAGTTTCGTCGTTGCTTGTTTACGTCCTCTATAAAACGCAAAGTTAGGCATTTTCACGTCGTAGTCGTACAAAAACAGCAAAGAAATGTACAAAAAAGCGTGATGCACGTGCAAAGTTGTTGTTTTGCTTATTAAACCAATTGGTTTTTTTTGGCGTTCTCGTTGCCGCCCGCGTCTTTGGATCTTAAAGTCCCTAATCATGTTCAACAAAGACTTCTCGCGATCGATGAACTCTTCCGCTGCATCAAGTGCGTTTCTGCCTCAATGCATATTGAAAAACCTTAATTTAAGGATAAGATGAGACGGCGGCGCTCTAGCTCTCATCAGCGTTCAAACAACAATGAACGAATAGTAAATGGCTCATTGACCAATCAGAATGCGGGCTTATTTTTGTGATATTATAAACTTCTGATCAATAAAACCTAAACTGGCCAGCAGAGAACGGTGTTCAAGTTTGCTTTCCTCAACAATAGCTAATTTACTGAAGTCACTATTGGCCAGTGGTGACGTGAACAGTTTGATGATTTCAATCCCCACAGTAAACTATTTATTACCAACCGATTAAATGCGTTTCTCCGGCCTATACATAGCTTCGATTCGGTTCCATCGGCGGCCATTGGTAATCGACAAAACAATGTTCTTAAAGTAAGGTAACTTTAGACAGTTGTTTTCAGAGCTAGTCAGTCGACAATGGCTTGAAAAGGTGAGAAAGACTCACTAAACAAGATCTCTTATTCATCCAAGTAAATCCTTGGAAGTCTTTTTTGGAAACTATTAGTAAGATTCTAGATAAGAGTGATTTCCTCGTGACTTCATTGCGCCCAATATACGTATAAAACCACCTAAGGCGAGCTTGTTTTAAGCCGTCTTTGACACTCACTTCATCCACGAACGATATTCGTTCTTTTCTATATTTCAGTAAGATGCATTTTAGCCTGACGTTGTGAATCTGATTACGGTTTGTTAAAGATCGAGTGGTCCATGAGGAAAATAACCGAACCGAAGAAACACGGTCTTCATCTCTCATGCAGGGAGCCGTCAGCTCTAGCAACTTATGTTTATTTCTGCGTTGTCTGCGGGACTCCAGCTTTCGTCTAGCAACTTTAATTTCTAGGGAAAGTTTTTTCGTTCAGTACACGCTGAAACTAGAATTGAACCTGGAGGAAATGGTTGCTGTTGATTCTTCCATAACAGTAAAAGCATTTTTCTCTTGTGGGAACAATCTCGTTAACCAGCTGAGGTGAGCTGCATATTTAAAAGATTATTGTATGTTGGTCTCTGTTAAATGAAATGCCAGGCAGAAAATGTTATTTTTCTTCAGAGGCAAAAGTTCCAAAATGGAGATTAATTTCGTCACACCGATATCAGTTGCAAATTTGTGCGTTTAATATAGCCTCAAATCTTATGTTAGTCTCAATACAGACAACCACGACGTTAAAGTTATGATGATGAATTCAACCTAGAAAATTCAAAGTTACTTTAATTTGCCTTATCACAGCCTTCTTGAAAGCGCGATTGGCCTCTTTGATTTTGCTTTCCTCGCCAAGCATTCGTGGTCGTCCTCGCTGGTTAACAAGCGAAGAAATATGTTGTTCTCCGGACTTCTACTATATCTTGATCAGGGCGTAATAAGCTAGGGCGTTGAAACGCACATACGCGCTCTCTGGTTCAGCTGTGATGCGGAGTAGGACTGGAACTAGTTCGCTTTCCGCTCCGGATCCGCTGCCAGGGCAAGAAAAATGGCGCCGTCTAGCTGGAGGTAGGTTCGGATTTATTGGTTTATATCTTTAGATCGCTGCAATCTATAATTAGATTTGATATTTGGCGTATTTCTATGCAATATACAGAAAATATTTTGGTGATATTTTATAGTTAGTCTTATAAGTTCAGGTGTTTTTTCGCCTTTTATGTTTATGTAGTGTCAAAATGGCCTATCGAATATTACAGGTTGAAGGTCACGTTTTATCTTGCCAGTCAAAACCAAATGATAATAAACGGCTACAAAAAAAATATGCAACGGTTTTATAAATTTTGTTTGTGCATGCAAATTTTTAGCGTGAACTTTTATGAACCTTTAAGGTTTTTTTACTTCTGAAGTGACGACTTCATAATGGCGACAGCAAGGTTTTTGTTTTGTATGTTGGCGTTTAGCTTGTTAATAAAATAAAAGATTTCAGTTGCCCAATTTAGCGATTTTTCTTTTTTTAATATACACTAAGATGGTAAATAATTTGTTTTAGTCACCGAACCGCGATCCAAGAAGGTTCTGACTATTTTTAAAGTTCTACTAGAAAATTGCATTCGAATGATCTCCTGTGACAGTCTTTACATAAACAACAACAAATTCAGCTTCACTGCGGTATAAATCTGAAGGTTGTATTGCACAGAAACAGAATGATGCCTATGGAGAAATTTGCTTTCAAATCCCTACAAAGATTCCACTGTGAAATTAAATCATAGAATGTGTTTATTTGTTATTATCATGATTTTTTGCAGGACAACAGTGAGTGCCCGGCCTAGAACACACACTGAATGATAAACGAGTTCATAATACCGTGAATATGAAGAAGAACATGAAGAGGTCTTAATTTGATTGCAAGCAGAATAAATTAAGACTGCTGTGTAACATTGTATTTTTGTCGTCAGAGGCTTAAGTGTGGTGTTGCACAAACTGCAGTCAGCTCTCAGATGGAAACTATTGGGGCTGGCACAAAATGTCTGTATTAATGGACAGGTGTAACTTTTAGGGAGCTTTCCATTTGTCAGAACTGACCGGCCAGCCCATTCCCATCGTAATGAGAATTTCATTTTTAATCAAAACTAGCCATCCAGATGTGTCAAATCCTAAATATTATGCACAAAGGGGATGGATGGTTTTTCAGCAAAACCTCTTGGAAAAAGCTTATTTCATTGCCAAAATGTCTGGTCTGGTCTGTTTTGACTTTTGGAAAGTGCCCTTATAGAGAGTAAAAGAAAATGACTGAATAGCAGGGACCAACTCCATTTTCTGAAGGTGCCTTATCTTTTGATTGTACTACTGTATAATATTTCTAGCATAATATCCTTTCTCTTAATATTGTATATTGTAGTTACAAGGAAACAGGAAAGTATTTTTTGAATCAAGTTTGATTAAGCCTGGCTGCTGTTAATAAATTTCACCAAGAATGAATTGAATCATACTGGTCATGAAGTATACAAGTGTGCTAGGGTTGCTGGTCACACTAAAAAGTTTGTTTTTCAATGGTTTAATAGCTGTTACAGGCCATTTGTATTTCATTTGTGCATAAATCTGTATAATTTTCTTGTTTGCAATATACTCAGTTTGAATTTGTATGTTATATAAATGTTTTATGTTGTATCTGTAAGATAGAGATATATATATACAGCAATGTCTGGTTTCAATGTAAGACTAGTGAATGTTTAGTTTCTTTTTAAGTTCCTTAGTATGTCTTGCATGGGTAGTTTTCAGTGACCATTTCATTGCAAAAAGCTGTTATTATCAAACAAAAATATTTGCTGGGCTACTTATTTGTGTTCTTGTGACGTCTTTGCTTTTTTCTCAAGGGCAGTGAGTTATATTTTTTTCACATACTTATTCTTCATTGCGCAGTATTATTAGTATACAAGATAAAAAATAATGATGATTTTGTTATATTTTAAATTTACCTGGACTTAAGTTTTCACAATCTGTCCAACTGTAATGCTCAATATTGGAGATAGCTCAATAAGGTGTTAAGAGAAGAATACTGATGTACACCAACAAATCCAAACTTTAATAGTGAAAACAGATCATCTGGCCTTGAAACTGGGCAGCAAAAAATAAATGCCATAGCAGATGATGAATTACACAACTTGATATTAAACTGAAGTATAGAACCGATAATATTAGTCTAAAAATGATCAGTGCTATCATCTGAGTTGTAATGCCATTTTCTTACCGAGTCACGAAATTTTAATACAGGTCACGGAGGTGGAACTATATTCAATACAGATATTTGTTCTCGGGGGAAAAATTGAACGAAACAGAACACGAACGTTACCGCCTTGGGGGGCTTATATTTGGAGGGGCTTAAACATGGAAGGGTTTTTTTTCGGAATTTTACGGTATATCATTGGTTTCAATCGTCTAGACGTATCACAATAATATGCGTTTCAGCCTTACTTACATTGTGTATTGGTGGTACAGTCTAACCTCTCCTTACGGACAACTCTATAATACCGACACCTCTCCAAAGCGGATACTTGGATCTGTCCCTTTGGTGTCCGTATTAAAGAGGTTTGACAGCACCTCACTGTTCTACCATAGAATAGCTGTGTTACAGATTTCCTCTTTTCTTTCTTATATGAGAGCTTTCCCAGGTTGGGCGTCTTTGTAACTCGAAAAATTGAAAGAGCGCGGAAGACGATGGGGAGAGGCCACTCCATTACGTCGCAATTTCCAGAAGAGACTTTAGCACAAAGAAAACCAAACGAAATATAGAAATATGATCAGAAAGCCTAGGAGACATTTTAAAATTTTAATATATCGAACGGGGTGACTTTTGTGCCCTATATATTTTTAGGGCAAATAAAAATGTTACAATGATCTGCCTGGACTTAGCATACGATATTTTGAGCAAACTATATCCTTTCAGTACAAAGGATATAGTCGAAATAGTTTATTTTTTATTATTTGTAAAGTAACGAATAACCGTTTACTCTTACTTTGTTGTAGGGCATATAAGGTAAGACAGTGGAAATTGGAAATACCCTCGAGTCTGCAGCAAGGACTGTTAGTGAAATGGGACAAGGATCCACCTACATTTAAGGCCTTGGGTAAAACAAAGGAATACTTTCAGAAGTTCTAAAGTACAACTCTGACGATCGTTTGATACAAAACCTGTGCAACTCTGTGCTGTGTGGTAGTTTCATCCTGCTGAAAAAAATCCAGGAAATGGAGAAAAAGCCTGAGGTCAGGGAGATAAGAAGTTATTTTGAGTTGATGGAACAAAAGCTACAGGGGTTAGAGGCTAAAAAGGCAAAGATACTGACAACGGCAAGTACATTACTTAAGGACTTTTGCGCTAAATATTTATCACGTACTTACTGAGCTCCTACAACTTATTTTTCCTCGCTGTCATAATGTGTCGCGTCAGCCATCGAATGGCGGCGCTTGAAAGGGTAAGCAACAGGTAGTCGCCGTTCCTTTTGTTTGCAGTTTCAGGTGACCCCTATTCTTTTTATTAAAACTTAAATTGTTTTCTCAGTACTTCTGCTAAAATCCATCGAATCGAGATTATTCCATCTGGATACGATTGTCATGATCAATAGAAGGCGAATTCTCATAGTGTTTAAACACGACTCTTTTAAGGACTGTGTTGAAGTTCAGAGAAAGCTATGGGAAAACTCGTCTTCGTGAGTGTGATGGGTGTGTGTACCGTAAATTACCTAATAAAAGCCCACTTCCAAATAAACGCCTCTTATCTATTAAACGCCCCCTCTAGGCTGATAAAATTGTATTAGACTTCCGCCTCTATTAAACGCAGGGGTCCGTCAAGCGTTCCTGCCCCACTAAGTTAGTGGGGCAGGAACGCGTGAAGAACCCCAAAGAACGTCTGCGGGGAAGGCTAGCCAAGGCTGACAACTGTGCACTTCCAAAAATGTCAGGCAGACTCAACCACCCGAAAGATGTAAAACAATCGGCTCGATCATAAGTTTATTCCCTTTTGATTTCCTTGATACAGTCAGCCACGTAGCGATTTTAGGTCAAATTAATGTAATGATAGCAATAAGGACATAAAGTACTTTTGACCGGAAATGTTTCACACACTTGTTGGACATAAAGGCTGAGTATGATGATTAACAGTATTGTTGAAAAAAGGCTGATTGTGATATGAAGAATTATGTAGATCGAGAAGGGAAGGTCGAAGAACGACTGTCTTTTAACATTTTGTTAGTTCTGCGGTTATAAATTATTGCGCTATGACAAAAACAGCTGAGCTGCCGCGCCGCTGTGTTAGTGGCACTACTCGCCATATGGGCGCTATACATTTTTAAAATACTATTATTATTATTATTATTAATCCTTATCATTGACGTTGGAAGGACTGACGTCAATGATTAAATATTACCTGCAACCCCCAAATTTGGTCAGCACTAGCTGGTAATAAAGAAGCCAATCAAAAAGAACTAAACAAATATAATTAATAATAAGATAAGAGAAATTATCCAAAACTACGAGGGTGGTATCCGTCACAGAATTGCCTAAATCCAAATTAGTACACAATTTTTTTTGTATTCCAAATATTCCAGGTTTGGAAACAGATTAAGAAACTGATAAGTATTTAACTGGCAGGTAATGAAACGATCGATTCATTTGTGAAAGGTGCACCGATCATACATGTTACCCACGCAGTCATTTCATTTAATCCCGTTCTATCCGCATCTGTATGAATTTTAATCTCGCTGAATTTTCTCTCCATTTTATAAATCCTTACACAGATCAGGGAATCTCGTCCCCGACATTACAGACTATCCGCAGAGGAAAAGTTTGAGCTGAAAATGCTAATGAGGGACATTAAAAGTGATTTGCAAATGACTGAGGACTATTACAAGGAGGCAGATAGAGCCCTTAAGTCTCTTCAGTTGGAGCTCAAAACCGACTTTAAAAAGGAAAGCGTTTTATCTGTTGGTGAGTCAGCTTGCGGAGTAGGTGAGTAAATCGTAGGACAGCTTGACAGTAGATCATTCAGTTTTTGTTGCCGTGAATACCATACTCAGTCCTTCAAGAGAGAAATTTGCAAAGCTAAGCAAAGTACTTCGAAGTTAAGGTTGTTATTTTCACTGTTCAATTTTACTGTAAGGTATTACAAACACCCGGTTACTGCCATGTATGCTATCACGAAAGTACTATAAGCATCAAGGAATGCAATAAACCACGAGGATTTTGATTCAATATGGCTATCGTGTGATACAGTACCAAGACAGTACATAACATGGTGTCAGAAGTAAATTAGAACTGAATTCCTCCAAAACACAAAGTTAACACGGCGCTGAACGACAACAGTGATTCGCTAAACTCTTCTTCAGACGGAGGAGACGACATGAAAGGAAACTCTGCTCCAAAGATGGATTGGACGAGCGATGATCTGCCAACCGCGTGGAAAGCATTCAGGCAGCATTGCGAATTCACGTTTGGAGGACCTCTAAAGCGTAAAAGCGAAGAAGAAAAGTGCAATTATTTGATTATTTAGGTGGGAGACAAAGGTCGTGACATATACAATACGTGGGAACTGACTGCAGATGAAGTGCAGAAACCCGAGAGGTATTACACAAGCTTTGAAGCCTATGTGAAGACTAGGTCGAACAAGATGTTTTTCAGGTATAAATTTCATTTAAGAGTGCAGCAAGCCGGTGAGTCATTTGAACAGTTTCTTACTGCATTGAAGTTATAAGTTAAAGATTGTGGTTATGCTGACCCTGATGAAATGGTCCGAGACCGAGTTGTGAATGGCTGCTATTCTTCAAAAGCAAGAAGGCTCAGACAATGACCCTAGAAAAAGCTACTGACATTTCCCGAACGAAAGAAATATTCCAAGCACGGTTGCAAACCAGAAAATCCAAGCATAAGTAGGGAGAAGACAAAGAAACAAAAAAAACCACTTTAAAACAAGTTTTGAAAAGATTGTGGCAGATGTGGTTATCAACATGACAAAGACAAATGCCCAGCTCATTGAAAAGAAATGTTCAAAATGTCACAAGTTGAACCATTTTACCAGATAAGAAAGGAGTGAACTGTTTAGATGAATGTAGTGATGATGAGTTCTTTATTGGATGCATCACCTCAGGTAATTGTGTAGACACAAGTAAATGGTGTAAAAACCGTAAGATTGAAGGCAAAGTTGTAAAGGTCCAACTAGATACTGGTGCTAAAGTCAATGTCATCTTTACCTAAGTTCTGCAAGATTTTGCTTCTAACTACCACTGTGACAATTAAGACTCAAGTGAAACTAAAATCCTATTCACAGGCAATCGGATTCCTACTAAAGGAGTAATGACATTACCTTGTGAATGTAAAGGCAACACGTTTCAATTAAATTCCCTTGTAGCTGAAATGGAAGCTCCTACGGTCCTTGGTGCTCATACCTGCAAAGATCTTGGTCTTCTTGGCCGAGTGCACCTACTTCAGCAACATAACCTCTTGAAAGTGTCCCGAGGGGATGGCTCTAAAGATGTATGAGCAATGCTCAGAGCTATTTCAAGGCCTAGGTTGCCTTCTAGGTGAACGCAATCAAATTTGATTCAAGCATTTCCCCTGTGGTACATCCACCAAGAAAAATGCCCGTTTCCCCAGCTCAAAGAGAAAATCAAAAAAGAGCTTGACAAGATGGAGAATTCGGAAGTAGTAGTAAAGTAGAAAGAGCCTATTGACTGAGTGAATAGTATGGTAACAGTCGTAGAACACAAAAAGTTTCGCATCTGCATTGACCCGAGAGATATAAAAAAAAACAATTAGAAGGGAATACTTTCCAATGACTACTATAGAAGAAGTTGTTGCTGATATGCCTCAAGTAAAAGTGTTTTCAGTCCTTAATGCCACCTCAGGATATTGTCAAGTGAAACTAGATGAAGCTGGCTCAAAGCTTTGCACATTCAATACACCATTTGGAAGATACCGGTTCACAAAGGTTACCATTTGGAATAAAATCAGCCCCTTAAGTGTTTCAGAATTACCACATGTCAGAGCTGTTTGTAGATCTGGAAGGCGTAAACGTGATTGTTGACGACCTCTAGTACGGGGTAAAGATGATGAAGAACATGATGAAAGGCTGAAACGAGTGTTAACAAGAGCAAGAGAAGCCAATCTCAAGTTCAATGCAAAAAAATGCAAAATTAAGCAAGACGAAGTTCCGTGTGTTGGCCATGTTCTAAGGAAAGATGGTTTAAAACCAGATCCAAAAATATAAGGGCGGTAAAAGAAATGAAACCCCCTGAGAACGCCAAGGAACTAAAAACATTCCTCGGATTAATTCAGTATCTGTAAAAGTTCATGCCAAACATGGCCACTGAAAGTGCACCATTAAGAGGATTATTAGAGAAGAATGTTGCATGGCACTGGGATCACCAGCAAGAAGAAAGCTTTCAGAAGCTAAAGCAGATGGCCTCCTCAACACCAATCCTTGGTTACTATGATCCAAGTAACTAAAGCCATCATCTCTCTCTGTAGATGCAAGTTCCAAAGGTGCAGTCATTTTGCAAGTTGAGAAGCCAATAGCCTATGCATCAAGAGCCCTCAAGCCAACCCAGCAGCGGTATGCACAAATAGAAAAGGAAACTCTTGCAATTGTGTATGGAGTGCAGAAATTCATCAGTACATCTATGGAAGAACAACAGAAGTTGAGACAGACCACAAGCCATTGCAATACATCTTAAACATGCCCTAGCTTCCATGTCGCACCACTGAGGCTGCAGAAGATAATGCTGACTTAAAGGTGAAATATGTACCAGGATCTGAACTCTCTGATGCTGATGCACTGAGCAGAGCATACTTGGAGGAGCCTGAAGAAAGCCTCATCCCAGATCTGGAAGTAAACGAAGTTAAGCTTACAGCCCACCTTCCCATTTCGCAAGAAAGGTACTGTGAATTCCAGAAAACCACTGCCGATGATCCAACCCTGCAAGCCTTAAGTACAGTAGTTTGAAATGGGTGGCCTTGTCACAAACAGGAGCTACCATTACCTGTCCGCGAGTATTGGTCGCGCAGAGATGAAATTTCAGAAATTGATGGGTTGTTATGTAAAGCACCGAAGCTTATTGTTCCTCAGAGTAAGAGAAAAGAAATGTTAGAGCTCATCTACGAGTCACACCAAGGCATAGTAAAATGAAAGCAGCGTGCTATGCCATTCCAAATTGAAGACAAAGTGTCACAGTGTTCCTTGTGCGGTCAATTCAAGAGAGCTCAACCAAGACAGCTAATAATAATTCAAGAACTCCCTGACAGAATGTGGTCGAAAGTTGGAAGTAAACTGTTTGAGCACAATGGAGTTCATTACCTGCTATGTGTAGATTACTATTCAAAGTGGATTGAAGTTGCTAAGCTAGACAACTTAACCAGCGGCAATATCATCTGTCATCTGAAGAGTCAATTGGCGTGATATGGGATACCTGGTGAGCTTATCAGTGAATATGGGGGGCCATAAATTATGCCAGTTCAGCATTTACTGATTTCAGCGAGAGCTATGGTTTTGTCCATACCACATCAAGTCCTTACTTCCCTCAAGCAAATGTTGAAGCTGAAAGGGCAGTTAAGACCATCAAGAATCTCCTCAAGAAAGTACAAGATCTTTACAAGGCATTGCGAACTTAAGAAACACTCCTTTGGATGGTCGTATAAACCTTTCATCTGCTCAGCTGCTCATGGGTCGAAGTTTTAAAACTTCCCTACCAACACAAGTTGATTTCCTTAAACCCCAAAGATTTCAAGAAATTCAGCAGCACTTTCACAAGAGAGAAAGAAGAGAGAGAATTCCTACTATGACCAACACAGTGGCAAAGAGTTATCCCCCTTAACTCCAGGCGAAAAGGTGTCTATGCATCATGAGAATGAATGGATCCAAGCTACAGTTGTAAACAAGCATCACACGCCAAGATCGTACATTGTTTAGACACCTAATGGTGAATTCTACCGAAGGAATCGTCGTGATCGTCGCATGAGAGTTTCACAAACAAGGAACAAAGAGACTGATGTAACACATACCGCATAACCTCAGAAAACCACTCTTACTACTCCACGTGGTATCCAAAGCAGACCTTGTAGACCTGGAGCAACTACGGATCATGGTCCACCAGCAGAAATTCGTACCCGGTCAGGTCGGGTGGTCAAGCAACCCAAATGCCTGAAAGACTATGAACTGTGAACTTTTATGAACTGTTAAGCTAAGAATGTTGACAATGAATCCATCTGCTTTGTATGATTAAGCTTTCGTTCCTTTTTTTCTTTTTGCATGCAGTTGTTTACAGTTTGTCACGGTAGTTTCTTCGATGATTGTAAAACAAGGGAGATGCAATGTATGCTATCACGAAAGTACTATAAGCATAATGGGATGCAATAAACCACGATGGCTATATGGCTGTCGGGTGATACAGTACATAATAGTTTCTTTTCTAAACTTTTTGAAAGTTTACAAAGCTAAACTTCGATTCTTACTGTTTGGAAACCCAAGTACGACGAAGTTGGTGTCATCGATTGCCGGAGCCAATTTACAGAATGATTTTACTCTGTCATAAATGCTTTTCGACGAAGAAGCTTCAGGCTTTGAAAAAATCGAAAAGATGGTTAGGTCAACGAATCAGTTTTGCTACATCTTTGCCCATTTTTTACACTTATGAGTAAGTAAAATCCCACTAATGATGTAGAAAAAGTAAACACTTTCGTCGTTTGACTGACCACGGTGGAACTCAGTCTTCTAACACTATGAAGCTTCAAAGACGTTTTCAGTCTCAACCATAATAAATAGAAAGTTACACTTGTAATAAATTCAAGTTGATTAAATAATTTCATGATGTTTATTGCTTATCTGAACGTTTTTAAGCTTTCCGGTTTTACTTCACATTTATTATTGATTAACTAATAAAATAATTTCTCCCTGTGTTTTAATTGCCGTTCAGCTAAAGAGATTCTCATAAGAGGTCAATGGCAAATGCCGTATGTTGCTGCTGTCATGCTAGGTGCAGTGCTCGGGGGCGTAGAGGGAGTTTTCTCCATCAGCCGTAAGTATGAAGCATGTATGACCGAGATCAATAGTCTTCAGGCTGACTTAAATATTTTGAGAAATAAGATCAAAGAAAATTATAAACTGCTTGAAGATTTGAATGAGACATTAGGCGACTTGAATGTTGTGTAGCAAGTCCGATTTGGTCTCAGTCTATGATGTGTCGGTCTACTACCAAATTCGAACTAATAGCACGTGATGTCTTTGTCAACATAACTGTCTTCTAAAAAGCAGTTACTTAGAAAGTTAAACTGATGCCCTATTCACACCAACTAAATAAATATGTTTCATAAAACTAGGTTAATAAAATGAAAAAAAGAACGCAAAACTAGAATTCAAGTTTTTGAACAGGATTAAACTGGTTTTTAACATGCTACAACACTGCGTTAAATTTCCCATGAATAAAAGTACAGTAGCAGGTAAATAAGAAAAAATTAAACTGTGGGTAACTAAAAAGCTTTTAAACATGTTTAAGCTCTGGTGTGAATGGGGCATAAGACTGGCTGTCAGTTTATTTTCACTGACGATAAAAATTCCAAAAATGCGTCTCAAGAGCCTTATCTTTTCTTGTGATTATTTCTTGCCTTTTTTCAAGCCTGGATGTCCACAGTTAGAATAAAATAAAGTTTGTATGCTTACCTCCTTGAACAACCGAGGGCAACTTATCGCGAAGACTGCAGACAAATTTTACGAAAAGAAGGATGGATCCCCTGGCCAGTAGATAGTTTTAACGTTGACTACAAGAACGTCGAGTACGAGTTCGTTTCATTCGCTCAATTCTCGTTAGATTCGCACTCACAGTTAGAAAATGGATGATAAGCATAACCGTTTGAACGTGCAGACGATTGGTTTGATCTAGATCTCTTCCATACGTTCAGATGGTGGGTTCAGGCGACGCAACTCTCAATTTCTCGAGATTCTCCACTATCTGAACACCTGGAACAGGCTACTACCTCCGCGTCTCCGAGTACAGTATGTTTGTCAACTAGAATCTAAATGTTGAGCACTCCATGATTTTTTCTTCTCCCTGAATATGTTGTTTCCCTCATTGTTCGAGGATACCTTAAGCTTAGTCTCTTTCAGTCATACTTCTTGTCAGTAGTTTACCATTAATATGCGTTTGATAATACGGTAGCGATCAGGTACATTTTAAGAACTTAAACAGATTTTTAAAAACGTTCCCTTAACACCCCGGCTTCCTTTTGTCAAAACACCCTGGCACGTTTTTCTCAAGCCAGGGTAATTAAATCCAAATTTCGGTCTACAAAAGATACAAGACAAATCAACCAACTACTTTAAGTTATTTATCCTAGAGCACACATTTTGCTCAGCCAATCTCATAATAATGTTGCATCATTTAACTTAACTGCCTGAATACTTCAAGAGCTTTTTTCTTATAAAAATTATGATGTTTTTGTTTCAACATCACTGAGATTAAAACAAAACGACTGGTTGTTGCTGTACAATAAAACCACTTTGAAAATGGCCTCGTGATGTTGTACTGTAAAGAGTCAAAGACGAGTGCGAAGCTTTAGGGAGGCACAAAGTCAAGCACTACATAATCTTTATCTGACTTCTGTGTCGAAGGGCGAGTAAGTTTTGGTTTTCTCACCTGTCGATAGCCAGGTCAAGCGTTTCAACAGATTCGGGAATGAATACTCTAGTAATTATTTTAGTATAGCCAACTAGCATTTACTACCTTCGTAATTTTCAGTGCATGTGACGGAATTTAAAGATCTGAATCTGGTGCAAGTAGTCTAGTATTTACTTTTGAAACGATCAGTCCATTAACACAACCTATCTGGGGAACGCTAGATCTAGCGTCGGCTTCAATGTAATGTCTGTAATCTTGTGTTTTAACTATCCTATGAAAGACGAATGCCCTAGCGTTTGAAAGTAGCTTACCGGGGACATATTAATCTAATGTTTTGTCAGCTTATAGTAGGAAGCAATGCTTCTCTATTTGTCAATTTCCAGATAATTATCAGTTTTAGTGGATACGGGGAAAATCTGAAAATAATTTGATGCTGATTTAACCTGAATCCGTGGGTTCTCTTGGATTCGAAATTTTCTAGAGGTCTGTAAAGTATAGTGTAACTGTTAATTTTAGTTGTATTAGTCTTTTGCAATGTGCTAAATCTATGCCTGGGTATTTTGACTAGTAGCTGACGTCGTGATAATAAATAAGGATTAATTCACTTGGCTTTGTTTAATTTAGTGTGGTTGAAATAAAAGTCACCGAAAATGAGAAAAGAAGAAGCGTACTTTTGTTTTCGTAGTGAATAGCCAGACTTGTAAAAACATGCTTTTAAATATCAGTCCACAACTCTTAGGGGGACTGCTTCAGAGTCTTTTCTTATTCACTGACACCGACCAACACAACGCCGAAAATTCCGCTCTAACGCGATGTTTTCTCGCTTTTTATAGCCCTTATCATCGGGGCTTCAGCTGCCAGCCTCTGCCTGCTCTTCTCATTAAAAGGATGGTTCGACAAGAAAGAACTCTACAACAAATTATCCTTAATAATTCGTAATTACTCAGAAATGGCCAATGAATGCCAGAGCATGTTAAAAGTTACAGGTTCAGGTAGGCAGTAAAAAAATCAGGGCTGACAAATCTGTTCTGCAGCAGTCATCGTCGGAGAATCTTTAAGAGTTTGAGTGACTCCAACCTTTAAAGAATTTTGGGCTTACAATAAGCAAAACTGATCAAGTGCGAATAGACAACGTGAGACATAAATACGGGATACACTCATAGTTATCTTCATTTTATCATCTGTCTTCACTCATTAAGTATGAAGAAATTCATTCGTATATCAGTACTAAAAACAAACTTTAAACTATCTCGTGTGGTAAAAGTATTTCAGTCTTCAAGAATAGGGTTTTAGAACTGTCTTAGTGCGCTATTTTCTATTACTATTTATTTAATTTTAGTCTTCCTTGTACTATAGTTCTTTATTATCATAATGGGAGCGTCTCCAGTTTGGCGCGTAAGCCCCTTTTGATGTTTCCCCTCTGCAGGATGTAATTTGTTGTGAGTGAATGTTAAAAATATTTAATTTTGTGGAAGTTAAACTTTGGCTATGTCTACAATATACTCTATAGTTTATCGTGTCTACATGAGAAATACTTCTGCCCGGTATCTATGTACGTTGTTCACACTGGCACGAATCGCTATCTGATAAGTGACGAAGCACTTTCAAGATCGGCGCAGGGCAGGTTCGCTCCGTTCGAGAATCACCGTTCTTTCGTGTGAACAGATGCCCTATCTGGCATGATATGGCTTTCGAGCCAGCACGAGAGCTATCCAGTATAGTGTAGAAATAGTCTTTGAAAAGAATGGTAAAAGCATATTCGCGTCTTTAAATGTTAACGTAGTTTTAAGCCAAAAGATTCCTGTGGACATGCTCCAAGTAGGCTCGTTTCCATTCTCTCTCACGACCGAGGACTGATTCTAGGACAAAAGTGCGGATCGCAAGGCGTCCCGTACAGTTCGTGAGCTCAGAGTCAGCCATCTCATCTTATGTGCCCGGCTTTAAGACACGAGCGACTTTGAGCAAGTAAAGGTCCATTTCAGATATGTTGGGTTTAAGTATTTTAATACTTACAATACTTAAAAGTAAACAATAATTGTAATTGTAATTGAATAATTGTAAACGAAATAAAACTTTTCACATTGCAACCCTACTGTTGTTTTGATTTTATTTATTTACGTATAGTTTCTTTTTTAGGGGGTTGAAGGGTAGCCTGCCTAGCTGGAGGTTTTGTCTGTCGAGCGCGCGAATGAGCAGTGAAGCTGAGAGGAGAATGGAACAGGATTCGCGCACGTTTTTGAAGTTTATTTCCTTCTTGTCAAACAAGACTGCGAGCAGTCTCTTATTTTTCTTTTAAGACACGGTAGAATGCGAGCACGAGAAACGAGGGCACGCGCGAGGGCGAGCAGTGAAGACGCGAGAAACGAGGACTGAGCCCGACCTAAGAAAAACTTCTCCCCACCCCAATCTCTCCTCCTTTGTTGCCATTAATTTGCATAATTTTACTTTTTCGCCCGCCACGCGTAGCTCTGAGAAAGGAGGGACGACCGCTCGCGGCCTATGTCAAACAAACCGCCAGCTATGCAGGCTATTATTTTGGCAAACCAATTGCACCATGTTAAGTGGATTGGCCTCTTCTTTAGAGCCGACAAGTTGTTGTTGTTGGTTTTTTTTTTTTTTTGCGTTCCGTTAAGACAATGAGACATGTCAAGCTTAAGATTTTCTCTAAAGTTGTTGTTTTGCTGAGTAAACCTATCGATTTTTTACGTTCACGTTGTTGTCGTCGTCGTTGCTTAGGCTCGCTACTTCTTAAGAGGTAGGGGCAAAATGAAAGACCTTTTAGATGAAAATGAATTATAATAAAATGGGGATGGAAAGCTTTTTATCCATAAAAGACAACGCACTTGCACTCGTTCTCAAAACGAGACTTGGTACAACTCGGAAGTAGCCTATTCGCACTTTGCGCATCTCTCGAAGCACGTTGTGATTTGCAACCCATAAGCTTTGCTTTCTGGGTATTACAAAACTGCTCATGCAAAAGTTTGGGTAGAAAGCAAAGTGTATTATAAGAGATGTGCGAATCGAGACTTGGTGGTACAACAAGTCCGACCCGAAATAGGTAAACGGATCCACCAGTACCAAATCAGATAGGGAGAGGGCATGAAATACATTTATTTATCAGATCACATGTAAAAAAGCTATAGGAACTGGCCTTTTTCTGATTGGCTCAGAAACAATACTCTTGAAAAGCCCTGTTCTGATTGACTGAAGTTAGGGTAGATGTTCTTTCAACAGGGCTTAAATGAACTGCCCACCTACCCTTCCCCCAAGCCAATATTTTGCCCTAAGTGAGAAGTAAGTGTTAATGTTGGCTTAGGGGAGGGGTAGGTGGGCAGTTTCCCAGAGGCGTATAAAAATTCACCTGATCCCAGTAGTGAATAAACCGTATACCGGGCTTACGTTTTTTCTCCTTCTTGTGACCGATTTTTTTTTAATATTCAAATAAAGTTGCCTGCGTCGCAGTCTCGCAGACGTTCTAAACCCTGTATTGACGAGTGCGTGGGCCGGCTGCAACGCAGGATAAAATACAGTTTCTGAGCAAATTGATAATGCTCCGATATAAAAAAAAAAGTTTGCTAGCTTTTTGAAGAAGGACGTCAAAACATAGCTGTTGTTTTGATTTCCCCAAGTACAAAATCATTTCTTGAGCTTCTCGTGGGAATTCGATTGGAGGGAGGTTGGTTGGCGTTCTCTTTTGCCCGCTTTTCTCAATCACATGTTATGTTTAGGCCTACTTCACAGATTCCTGGTGGCCGCCAATTTAATGGCAATTTGACAAAAGGTTAACGCCTGGGCGTGTAAAATTTAACAAATAAAGTCCCATTTTGTCTTTCTTCTATTCTGTATATGGTTGCGGATCAGTAGTGTTAATATCAATCCGTCGTTAACCAATGCAAAACTACGGCTATATTGCAGTCTACTAATTCACATACAATAAGATATTTCTGTTGATTCTCCAAACTCTTTTTTAATCAGTTACACAGTTCATAGCCTGATTCTCATTCGACTACTTTTTTTGTAATTCTTGTAAATCCTATAGCGGGCGCTTCTCAACTTCCTCGTCTTGCTCATGCATGTCTAAAAGAAATAAAAAAAATTCTTATTATACGAAACGAAAATTAATACCGCATTAACAAGAAGACTAAAGAGAGAATCATAATATGAATACTTTATCTTAACAAAATGTTTTCTCGCTGGAGACTTTACTTCTTCTGTGAGAGGATCGAGTGGTTGGAGCCTAATTATAGCATCACATATATCACATAATTTTAGTTTAAGCTGTTTGAACAGCTTTTCAGCTTAAAAATTCGTATGACTAGAAAATACAGTTTGCCATTTGTAGTCCTCTTCAGACCTTTTTCCTTTTCTTTTCTTCTGTGGGTTTTATTCATCTTGCCCTTTCAACCTGGGTGTAAGGAGTTCGGATTAACCTTTTTAGCTACAGTATTCTAATTTAATTTTTAACAAAACTTACTTGCTCCGGCGTTAGTTATTTGCCTGCAATCAAAACAAAAAACAGAGATCCAGTTTAGTCTTAACAAATACCATTCTTTGTGATCATGATAATGATTAACAATTAGTGGCCTCAGGCGACGTAAATATCAACGAATAGTCACCGGGACGAAGTAGAGGTGACTATTCGCCGATATTCACGTCGCCTGAGGCGACTAATTGTTTTAGTATAATTACATTGATGATTATTCGAGAAAATAAAATTATTGATCAATTTTTGACTGGCCTTCAATGTTATAATCACCGCGCGGTGATTAAAGCGGGATAAAGCGAAGCTCCTAGCTAATCATGGCGCTCTATTTTCGATAATCATCAATGAAATTTTTATACTAATTACTATTTCTCTTATTTTCTCTAAAGAAATTAACAAATAGACATACAGTCAAATCCCGCTTTACGGACAGTGGGGAGTTTTAGATACCACGACAGCGACGAAACGAAAACTTCAGCGCAATTATCCCAACACGCTAAATTTGTATAATGTAGGCGAATTTTCTTGCAATTTAATTCTCAAGAAAAATATTCAAGTTCAAAAAGAGAAAGAGACTTTCGTCGTCGTGTGTCCACGTTGGCGATAAAAAGTGAAATTAGGCAATTCACGTCGTAGTCGTGCAGTGACGGCAAAGAAATGTCCAAAAAGCGTTATATGGCTTTTTTGACGTTTTCGTTGCCGTTGTCGTAGTGACATCTTAACCTCCCTATTCACTTTCTTAATACGGACACCTCATTGTTACGAACAGTTTGCTTTGTTCCCTGGGAAACAAAGCCCTTACATTTTCTTTATAAATTCAACCCGATTAATAAGTACACCCCGTTAATACGGACTCTTTTTATGGTTCCCCAGTGTCCGTAGGGGTTTGACTGTAACTGTTTTTCTTTAAGTGTGGGCACGGTTTACATGAGCGGATCCAAAAGATGGTACCTTAAACAATCTCCATTATGTAAATTAATCTGATAGGCTTGACATTAAGGTGGGTACTTTTGTCATTTTTGGCAAATTTGCTACCTCCCACCAGGGTAATTGTTCAGATTTAGGCAGCGTTCACATTTTTGCCCGTGTTCGGTGCCCGAGCACCGTACTCGCTGGGCACTTATGTGAACACTGACCCAATTACAGTCTTCAGACATGGAGATACAGCTGAAGATTTCTCACCGTAAAGTGATTGAATACCAGCGATATCATCCGGTTCAAGGCTTAAAATAGGATGATAAAAATCTGGGTAGTATGGGAACATAATGGCATCTCTGTCACTAGAATGATCCAGACCGAGCACGTGACCAAATTCGTGGGTGGCAGTCCACAGAAGGTTTGTACCTTGGGGGCTGTTGTGGGTGAATGTTTCGGCTTCATCAAAGTGAGCACGGCCATCTTCAGGCATGAACGCATGCGCAAGCTGTCCACCACGTCCATCGAATCGATCTGGGCATCTTCCTCCGTTTCCCCCTGGGTGGTTCCTATTACCAAAACTGAGAAAAGAAATTTAAAACTAAAATGTCCATGCTCTCAATCAAGGTCACGAGTACAAACACGCAAGTACCAGCATATATCATGTGAAACCCCTTTCTAAGTTCAGATGATCGCGTCATTGGGCGGTGACCTTAAGCCCTTGGCCTTGTCTCCTTAATCCTTGTACTCCAGTTGGAAGGGGACCTAAAAAAGAACCCGTGACATTGCTCGAAAAGAGTAGGGGACGTAGGCCCCGATGTCATGGACTATCTGACTTGGCTGGGTGGGCGAGGTGTGATCAAAACATGGACTGAAGTGGCTGCAAGAGTGCGCCTTTACAGGCTGACGTTCGATCTCACCTCTCTGGTTCCTCCGAAATTCAGCCATCAGCTGCAAGTGAGGAAAGTTGGCACCGCATATTTTTTTTGTTTCACCCTATTTACAGGAGTAGCATGCATTTCTGCCTTTCAACCACTCCGTTTAGAGTGCTTGTGAAAACGAAAGCTGTTACGAAAACCGAGAAATTTGGGTGGTCACGTAACAGGTACGTCCGCTTGTCCATTCGCACCACAGAGAGCATTTTTGGCTTGTGTGGGAGGCTGCAATCTGTGTTAGAACTTGATGATAGACATCCATGTCATGGTCAATTGA
This sequence comes from Porites cylindrica, assembly GCA_964035525.1. Lineage (NCBI taxonomy): Eukaryota > Metazoa > Cnidaria > Anthozoa > Scleractinia > Poritidae > Porites > Porites cylindrica. The sequence goes on along the minus strand of OZ037776.1, from coordinate 9,309,014 downwards.
CACTGACAGTTGTCAGGGTATCCGATAACCAGTATCACATGACCTTATCACCGGCTCATGTTTCAACTAATCAGGGCCACGCCTTTTATTACGATTTTTCGCTGACCAGTTATTAGCTTTTAATTGATCGCAAGTTCAAAGTTCCATTTTTTCAGCAGGAATTGTTTCCTGTCTATAAGCCTCTTCGTCAAACGTAACATGGTCCTCCCTATAAAGTCAAGGATCTGTGGATTTTTCTCAATGGTTTCAAGTTCACTGTTTGAAGTTTTTTCACTTTTAATTCTGGCTAAATCTATACATTAGTCTTATATTCCCTGTAACTTCCAACGAAAACCCAGAGGGTGAAAGATGTTAATTTTTTACCTTATCTTTATGTCGGCAGAGAGTCCACTTCTCGCTTTAGAGAAAGACAACCCCGACACATCAGACCAGAGCTTCAGGGCTTTAGCAAATATTTTGTCTTGAGTTGATCTCTTTAAGTCAGCACCATACTTCCTCACAAAGTAAGTCAGATGCGTTTTACTCCATTTGGAGTTGGCAACAAAACGTTTGACGTGGCCTCTAAAATCTGGTATTCCACAACGAGGTTTCTTCATTTGTTCGATAGTGGGCTTATCCAGAACACCAGTAACATGCAAACCAGTAAATTGTTGGAACTTTTTTAAAGCTGAATTCATGTAATTTCCAGAACGTGTCGAAGACATGTATTGATACTTTTTCAAGAAATTCTGACGAAAGAAAAACCGATTTCATGAGTAATATCAATAATTCCACGGCAGCTGAAGGACTAAAACGCACCAATTTACCCACCTCCCCTTCGCAATAGTTGAAATTTTTGTGAAATCCAAGACACGATGACGTAAACCTTTGCCTTATGCATGCTAGAAAAGGATTTTAGGACGGCTTATAAACGGAAGGGTTTACATCTTAGATTCTTAATTGAGCTTCAAAACGTCACAATATATCGACTTCAGAGGGGGGGCGGGTGGGGGTGGGTGGCTTATATTCGAGTGGGCTTACATTCGGATGTATGGGCCTATAACTGGGGGTGGGGTCTTATAATGCGGCGGCAGTTTCCGTTATTTAGGCGAATAAGGCGCACGTAAGCGTTAACCTTTTAAACTCTAATATTAAAACTGAGATTCTCATTTACTGTCCCTATACTTTTTCAATAGAAGCAGTGGGGAGAATTTATTGAATTATCAATTAGACTTATAGACTTATCTTCACTTATCGTGTACTCGTTTCTCATGACCACTATGTTTCCTAGAGCATTGATATTATAAGGAGAAATTTCATGCTGATCACTCTTAGGGCTTAAGGGAATCGGGACTCTTATGAATGCCGGCCGGCTGATTCTGAAAGTGATATCCTGAGAAAACAGTCGTCTTTTGGCGGCGTCTCCACTGGTTTCCACGCGAAATGACGTCTGAGAAACAATACTTTCGTACTGATGAAGTTACTACATGTTACTACCCAGATCTGGGTAGTGGCGCGTCATCAGTGTGAAAATTTCTGCGCTCGTTTCTCAGACGGTGGTCGTCATTTCGCGAGGAAACCCGACAGTAAAGGCGTCAGGAAATGTCGACTGTATTCTCAGACTATGAAATCAATGTGATTCTGCAGGTCAGTGAATGTTTTTGAAATACAAGCCATCAGAAGGAATCAAACCATAACATTTAAAATAACAAACAAAACCTGCCTACCAAAGCCATGGTGAAATCATCGTCACCAAAGGTGAATGCTTGGCCGGCAAGAACAGCCAAGACAATAAGAAGGTACATGATGTAAATCTTTTGAACATAGCCGCTTTAGGGCTTTTCTTATATATTATATTAATTTACATGTTAAACGTAGCTGTACAAACACTCCGTGGTAAGTCAATGAGTATACGAACTTAACGTTTGCGTATCTGCCAGGTGAAATTTTCCCTTTCAATAGATCCTTAATTAATTGCAAGAATTTATGAAAAATATCCTTAGCCTTTCATCTTTGCGGGGAAATTATAAAGTCCGGGTGTCTGAAAACGCCTCCTAGAGAAAAAAAAAAACCTTAAATAGCACCATCCTGTCCCTCTACTTAATATTTTGCTGTTTTCATGCACCTACACCCACCAACGTTCTTTTTATTAGAGATACTCATAAATAATGATTGTTGGTTTGCTGGCACTTTGAGCACATATTTCCCTTACCTTGTAATTCTCAAGTATTGGCTGGAAGATGACAAAAACAAGCAATTCCCTTGAATTACTGATTTCAATATTAGATGCTTAATCATATTTACAGCAGCTGGAGGGTAAAAGAAGCCGGCCTCCGCTTGGAAAAATTTTGATGGAAAAATTAACCAATAAGAAAGAAGAAGTTGCGACTACAGCATCGCCAACGAAAGACTATAACTTATAAAGTATACATTTTAGCTATTTCTTAAAGTTTAACGGATATACCATCAGGTCGACATTTTTTTTCTCAAATTTTGATGTTTTTTTCAAGATGAACGTCTGAATATGATCTTTCATCTAAAAAAAATCATTGAAGAAGGGTTAGCATAACCGGAAGAAAAGTACAGACGAAATGGTCTTATTTTATACTGTAATGAACTGGATACGACTCCTAAATGATATGGGCAGTTACCAGCACAAGACTCGAATAGTCAGAAAGTGACAACCTCGTTCCCAGGGCCTCTTTCTATGCAAAACTCCTGGGGCACAAGTTAAGACACTAAGCACGTTAAGCTTTACAAAATTTTAAATCAGACTCTCCAAAATTTAATTTGCCGGACAAGCACCCGGCAATCCATTCCATACATTTTCAACTTTTAAGGCTATATCTTCCTATGCCTTGTTCAAAATTGGTGCAAAATTGGCCTTATTTGACCAAATATGAGGATTTTGTAAGGCTTGATGCGCTCTTAATGACTAAGTAGCCACTTAGTCATTAAGACCGCATCATTGTCGGGCGTTTGTCCGGCAAATTAAATTTTGGAGCTTGATAATAGGCAGCTTAATTAAGCAATGACGTTTTTGATCGACGAAAGGCCAACTAAAAGTAGACCTTTCGTATACTTGATCAGTGGTTTTGACCAAATTTTAGGAAATATCGTCTCTGTATTAAATTGTAAAAAACTTAGCAAGACGAATTTAACATTGTCAAGGCATAAAAAGTCAACTCTCGCCTAGCGAACACCTCGAGAAAATTGACAGCAGCTAAATCCCAAGCAGAAACAAATTACAGATGTTTGACTGCAATAAAGTACCGCTATTGCGAACTCTCGCTAATGTCTCGATTAAAAACCTCCCCTCTTTAAACGAATGTACTATTCTGTGGAAGTGATCTGTAGGCGGCGCTCTGTAGATTAAAAGATTTAATACTTTAACTGTTCTGTTTAAGTTGCCTGTCTGTTGGTTTGTTTTTTGTTTGTTTGTTTTTTTTTTCCTTTTTTTTAAAGCTATTGTGTAAACTGTAATTCTTTTCTACTTTTTTCTGTAGTTTTCTACAATTTTTGTAATTTTTCCTTTGTATGCAAATATGAAATAAAGTGTTGTTGTATCAAAAAACAAAAAAAAAAGTTTCACTGTGTTGATGCCTGCATATCTGATTAAGTATCAAGGTTTCTGAGTTCGTTTTCAATTAGTTCGAGGCATGGTACGCACAACTCAGGCTTAAGTCTCTTACAAACCAAAAAACCAATCTCTAAATTGCGGCAAGCAAGTTTTTCCTCACGTCCTTCCGCTATTTGTTTGCAAAAAGTGTTGTAATAGATGTTGGGTTTTGCCTTCACGATCTTTTTACAAGCCTTAGCGAATTCATCTCCACTTGCCACTGGCGAGAACACAGTCAATGTTATGGGGACCAGAGTAAAACAAACTTTATATATTTCCATAACTATAAGAGAAAGACAATTAACCTATATTATTCTTTATTCACATATTTGTCTTGAATAGCAGAAATATTTTTGGACCTGCTTTTAGGGGATGACGAGAGAAATAATGATACAGTGAAGGAACGAAACAACTGAACGGCAACAACTGCGGGACGCATTTCGGCACCAGTCCCCCTATCGTCTCTAAAGTGGCGAATGGAGTGCAACCAGTGAAAATCGCAAATTGAATAACGAATGCACAGAACGCTTAATTTTCTTTTCCTACAAGAGAACTTTTGTGGCATTTGAAGGACATCATTTATTTAAATTTTTCTCCAATATAAACCTTGACAAAATTTGTCTTTACCGTTTAATAAAAAATTATGACACGCGACCACACCACCACTTAAGAACAACTTTTAGAATATGTTGCGCTATACATAGCTTCTTGTCTAAAAAACCTGGGGAAAAAATCTACCGTTCAAACCCTAAATTTTGCCGCGCCCGAATCACATTAGCCTGCGAGAGCATCCGGTGTGACTTCAGCTGTTAGTGACCAATCACAATTCACTTTGCATATTCGAAGAAGTAGCGTGGATCTCGCGCAAACGCGTGGAAAAATATGGCGGAAGATGCGCAGGAAAGAACGTCGAAGAATGGGAAGTTTTCGGGTTGCAAGACTCAACAGGCATTAAGAAGACGCCTTGCGACTTGTCCTTGAATCAAAGAGCGATGTTTTCGTGAATCTTCCAACTGGTTTTGGAAAGTCTGTAATATTTCAGGCTTTATCAGGAGACCTGGCTTTGTCTATTGTGTATTCTTATGTGAAAACAACAAACCAGAGCCGAAAAAACCGGATGCTCTCGCAGGCTATAGCATGTGTACATGTACAGCCGCCCTTTTTCTACCCTGGGAACCACAGACGTTGTTTTTTCCTCAGAACGACACGTTTACGGATCGTGGGACTAATTGATGAAATAAGCACCAAGAGGACTCATATTAAAGAAAAGATTAGGGGGAATTTTTTCATCTATCTGCCTACGGAGTCACTGAGTTATCACACCTTGTTGTTTTGAACATATTCGAAACGATAAATGTCCTAATGACAGTAGACGCATCATGCCGTTTGTTGCTTCTGTAAGTTCCTTTCTGGTTCCTCGCAGGAAAGTACGCTTTGGAGAACTCTTCGATAGTATGTCGGGTGCCGCTTTTGATATTTTTAGTATCAGGGTCGTAACATGGTATATGGGCTCAGGGCTCAAAGCCCAAAATTTGACTGGGATCAGGGCTCAGAGGAGAGGGCTCAGGGCTCAGAAGAATGGGATCAGGGGTCACAAGACTTTTGAGCCCGAATCAGGGATCATATTTATTACACGGTCTAAAAATCTCTTATCACAATATTTTTCCGCATAATAAGGTTTGTGTCCATAGAGTTTTCTGTCCGAGGTACATTACCTATTCTTGCCTCCGGCTGGCGGCAGTTCCTGTCATACGAAGTCCTGGTTGTTTGACGAAAACACGGTATCATATTCTTAATTTATTATTAAATTGTCCAGGGCACCGTAATATGATTCTCAAGTCACTTTTCTCGCTTTGTAACGCAACTCCTCAGCGCGCTGTCAAGGCCAGAAGGCAAAGAAAGCGATTTATACATATCTTTTTTTGCGAGAAGTCGGGAAGAAGAAAAAGGACAAAAAGAAATCCTAGGACAGAGAAAGGTACGTAAGTACTTCCTTGATTTACTCCTGGCAAGGGTCCAAGCATAGAGTTTTTCGGCCGATCAAACACAACAACACCGCCAGGACAATAGACAAACCGATTCATTGAAAGCGGAATTTACTGTATAGGTCCCGATTGCCTCATCGCCTCAAGCAAGTCACAAGGCGACCATAAATCGAGGTTCGTATTTTTTGACCAGTAACTTAACCCTTAAAAGTACTTAGATAATTAGAATGGACATCAAAAGTAGAATACAAAAGTACAATGAATTCGCGCGCTTTGTTGCAAAATAAATGCTTTCTCGCAATTTAAACAAATCTGTTCTAATTGCGTGGAGCTTTAGGGTTATCTCGAACTCCGATGAGAAACCGAGATCGGTTCACCTACCAGTACTAGTATTGGGCCGGGAAAGTAAAGAACACATCCCATTCCATTACTGTAGAACTGATAAATGCTTGTATGATAAATAGTCTGAGGAAATTACAATGTAGAATTAGTGAAAATAAGTGGAACGCCAAAGACTTACCTCGGTGACATAAAAGTAACAAAGCCTTTATAGTTTATTTTCTTAAGTTTTTTTTTTTTTTTTTTTAATGAAATAAACGGTTGAATTGGTGAAAGGAATGTTGCAGACTAGGTACATGTAGCAAAGTCTGCAGGAATTTAATATATCAGGGATATCCAACGAGAATATAGTCCAAAACCACTTCAACATAGCATTGTTAAACGTATTTTAGTATTTAAACGGTAGATATAGGCATATTTTTATCCCCTAAAAATTTCTCATCTGTTCGGAATTTCCAGCTGAAAGTCTAGTGATTCGAAAATTATAGGGATCAAAACTTACCTTTTCGAAAATTTCGGCCAGAAAAAAGGCTCCAGAAATTCTAGGTGACCTTTTTAGGGTAAAAATCCGTTAAAAATGGGCAATTATACCATTTTTTAGATGTTCGAAAATCCTAGGAAAGGCAGGCAAGCAAGAAATTTTAAAAGACATTTTCCGAAAATTCTAGATCTCAAATTGTGTTCCGAACAGATATTTTCCGACCTTGGGTGCCCCTGATATATTATAGCACTCAGCATGAAGGGCCACCAGTAAGGGGCCCACTATTTGATTTTTGAGCCGGGGATGGGTTATTTTTTTCATGCAAGATTTTTTCGGACCTCATTCGTGCAGCAGCAATTTTGTTTTGCACGAAATGTACAGACTTTAGTGACAATATTGATCTACAAGAATTTTTTCGGCCCTTTGGGCTATTCGGCCTCGGCTTATGTAATGGTTGGCCCCGAAAGGTATCACCACCTTAGATTTGGAGCCTGAATTTTTCAGTGAAGTGAGAACACCTGCGCATCGCGGCGGCCCAGCTTCCTTTTAGAATCAATGGAGAGGCTCTACCAATCCTCGTTTATCTCTTATACCGGTCCTCAAAGCCATTACACACAGAGAAAGCTGGGTAAAAAGGCACCGGAATGGCTTTGAAAGTCGCACGGCAAGAGTACACTTTAAGGAAGATATGGACGAGGAAACGAGCGTGGAGGGAAAGGAGCGACAAAGGAAGGGATTGCAGAGCTTTGCGAAAGAATTCGGACGGGGTTTACGACAGCAACGAACGAGAGACCAAAGAAAGAGTTGGTACACTTGCACTTGCTCTGAGTATGTTCAGAAGGAATGCGTCGGCACATGGAGAAGTCGATCTGCTAAAAGAGGTTCGAGGGAGTAAAGGACAAACTACAGTTCAAGACGCAGCAGTAGAATATGAGATTATTTATTCAAAAGAGACGTAGTTGCTCTCAACCACAATTACAAGAGGTATATCATTCCTTGCTTCCTTGTAGTTCTTTTAAAAGATCTCCACCATAACGGGGGACGCTTTCCTGGGATCACATTGGTTTGAGATGGCTGGAACAGTCAGAGGAAGATCCCGTTGTATACCAAACTGGGCACCGTGACGATAGAAATTCACCTAAGTGTATCATCGGGAAAGTTCAAATAATGAAAGATGGAAACAACTTCTGTTTGAGCTGCCTTGAAGAGCAAAGCCTAGTTGCATTGCTCCAGGGGTCAGTTGAATCAGATGATTCACCTGCGTCAGGTGGTGACGAAGAGGAAGGGGAGCAAGCTCAGGCGGACAACTTTTCAGAGCCAATTAGACTTGAAGCTGGAAGGAGTAGGTCTGGAAGACCTGCAACCAGATATGTCCTCTAACAATCTATAATAGTTATTAAGCCAGGAAAAGCAATTAATGTGCTTGACACAGAAAAGCTGTTAAACTGTAGAACCTGTGGCTTGCATCATTTAATTTTTCTACTTCATGTAAAGCAGGTATTTTGCTATTGGTAATTGATCGTGATCCTCACTGTAACACACACAGAGTGAAAGAAGAAATTCACATAAGAGTACACTCTCACAACATCAACGGGGATAGCAGAATAGAAAGTCCAGAAGCTTGGTTGCCCTTAATCAAGAAACACAGCAATAGGAGATCCGTACGACAGCGGACCAGTGAGGCAAAAGCTCATACAAACAACGGAGTAAGAAATGCACCAATCTCAGCGGCTAATAATCGACCAACAAGAGCCAGAGCTTGGAGTAATATAAGTTCACTTGTGACCAGACGACGAAGACTAGCAAGCCAAGGTCTTTAAGTGTTGCTTTTCTAATGAACACTTGAAGTACGCAGTTGAAATGTCGCGATCTACATCCTTAAGTGACTGAATCGTGAGACAAACGATTACACTTTATTAACATCAATATTGTAGACCAGTAACAGGCCGACGTGAAATTTTTGGTTGCAAGAGTCTCTTTGGAAATAAAACATCTATTACCCACATGCACCGATCGGACATAGCTGGACATTGATTAACTGGACAAGTTATCTGGGCAAGCAGATGTTCGTACGGTACAGGAATTGGAAATCTAGAGGAAGACCTTAGTTCAGAAGTACCTTACAGTGACATTTATTCAACCGGGGACCAACCAGCGGTAGCTGTGTTTGCTGTTTGACTAAAAATGTATTTATTCGAATTTTTTATCCAAAAATTTTTTATTTATTTGAATACTTTCTTGTGATTGTCTAATAAACCTCCGGGTGGCCTTGCTCGTATCAGCAACACTGAAAATAAACCTTGTAAATACTCTTGATGAACGTTATATCTGAAAAAATCAAGTTTGCGCCGCAAGATCTTTCAAGATGTACGATACTTAAAGGGAAGTGGACTACTTTAAATGTGTAAATTAACAATAACTTACATTGTGCATCTTACTAAAGCTCCCGTTCAAAAAAAATCAGGTTTTATCATTTGTCTAGTATCGCCAAACATGATATTTAAAGTGTTTTAAATAGAATATTGCAGAAAAAAATGTTGACTCATATTGATCTTTAAAGCTCTGATGGAACCTACAACTTGCACTAAAAATTAAAGTTAATGTTTTTCTCATCAGCTTATTTGAGCATGTTCTATATTCTATATTTGGAGTCTAAGTTAAATTTTGTGTGAAAACATGGATGGGATCAATTTCTTTATCAGGGCTCAGGGATCAAAATTTTGGGGAAAATGGGGCTCAGGGATCAAAATAACGGCAAGAAAATAGGGATCAATGGGTCCCGGATATACCATGTTACGACCCTGTAGTATCCTTTATCTTTGAAAGCTAGGACATGTGGTAATTGATTTCCAAAGCTTGGTTGCTTCTTGGTTAAGACAGAACTTTGATCATATCGAAAGCATTTTATATTTGTTTTTATATTTCTTTAAATATATGTTCTTTTCAAGGATTTAATTTCCATAGTTTTTTATAAGGTGAGTCGAAGCGTCGAAGCTGAAATTTCATCTTGACTATGATCAATTTACTGTTGTAAATATTTATTTCACGCTGGGTCCGGCCCAGGTTTATAATATTTCAGATCATCGCTTTGTGGCGATACTTGTAGGATTCTGAAATATTTACGAGCGATTGTCAGACTCTGAATCAGTCAAGCATGTGTCTGTACAATCAATTCACCACCTTTTATCACCGCTGGTTAAATTGAAATAAATCGCGAGTCTGAGCGAGATTTTATTAAGCTATGTTACTTTACTTTCACTGTGGGGATTATTTTGTCCAGATTTTGTTATGTCGCGTACTGACGTATTTTATGAAGCGAAAACAAAGACCCACATCACATACAAAGCTTAGAAAGCCGCTGCTTGTCAAAGAAGTCAGCATTCAACGTCGCAAGAAACCTCGTTATAGTTGTGAAATTCACGTTCCAAATCGTATTTAGTAACTCTCGGCAAAATGGGTTTACAAAAGGTTTTACGGCAGGGAAATCGTTTTGTCGCACATGTTCGCAAACGTTATTTTTCGGAGGGAGAGAAGCGACGACCGCAAATACGTCTGCGGCTCGCAGGCTACAATCGCATTTAAAATCGAGCAAATGACGGTTTATTTATTCTTGTAAAAAATATTGTCTTATACGAATCAAGTTAAATTTGTTAAACACTTAAAAACAAAAATAAGCGTAAAATGTTCAACACAAGGTTTCGATGTCGCCATGACATCATTATTAAGTGACAAAGATAAAACTAAAAACTGACTTACGGTTTAAAGTGACAAAATAAAGAGTGTAAATGAAAAAGTGAAAACATGTTAAATAAACAGTTTTGCCCGGATGGAGTCTGATTGTGTGTTTAGGCTTTTTTTCTTCTCGTTAATAAAAATCATTTTGTAAATCAGGCAGTCTAATTTTCCTGCACTTCTTGAGCACGAAAAAGTTGCTACTCAATTCGCCTATGGTTTTGAGGCCGTGGACATTCTTTAAATGCCTCCCGATTGGCGAGTGATGGTGTTCAGCAATGCGTTGATGTAAATGTCGGCTCGGGTAGCCGCGGACATACTCTGCATCGCGCATTGTTGATTTATAAAGGGTGGTTTAGACTCACGCATTTTAAAATCATTATGCACCAATTTTTTTGGCTCCTAAATACTGGTTGAAGAATGTAGCCGATTTACAAAATGACAGAAACAGAGAAAGACGTTCAAAACTATTGAGGCAAGACGACGGCGTCCTTGAAGACTGCCAGGCTTCCTGAGGCTTTGATAGGAATTCAAATTGGTGTCCGATCTTGCAAACCACACACTGACCACAACCTTTTTAACACAAACGCCTATTGCGGATGAACCCAAGTCTTTTGCTTTGTGGCTTTTTTCCTGGCAGCCGAGTCTAAACCGGGTATTCAAGTGTCTTTTTTGTAGTTGCAATTGCCAGAACTCAGTGGAGGAAAGTCTTCCAAAAATTTAGAAAATGAGGCATTGGGCGGCAGAGAACAAATTATTGTTAAATTTTACAACTTTCACACAGCCTGCGATGGGAACAACGAGTTGAATTGTACATTAAAAAAACATTTATTTTCCATTAATGGTGATTAAGATTTTCATTAGCGTTGCGCAATCAGCTTTTAAAAATTGTTCGCATCTTTTCCTTAAAAACCAAACAGAAACTGAATATAAATAGGGATCGATTATAAATCATTTTAAAGACAGTTTTCTTACCTTTTTCGTCTCCATCTCTTAGATTCGATTGTCTTCTGTTACCGTCAGCAGAACAGACAAAAACTAATGGTGGCTGTATTTCACTCTTTTGTAACTTAAAGGCAATATAATACGATACCTGTATCTACTGTTAATTTCTGTCATACGCTCGGAACATTACTTTATGGCGACTTCAATTTTCCCCCTGCTAAAACGTCAAAAGAACGTAGTAATTGCCTTGCATAAACCAAAGGTGATACCAGTTCTCATGTGCAAATATAGATATATTTATCAGAAAATATTTACTGACTTACTTCATTGGTTTCATAATCTTAACCTTGAATAACCGTCTTGGGGCCGATTCCGCCTAATGTTCATACAAAGAAATATTTAAAAATGGAGGAACGTAGCATGAATTTGTCCATGAAAATACGGATTGTACAATGCGATTTTGACTCCAGTTTTACTCAGAGTGGCAACCAAAAAAACACTAACAAATGTTTATCCAAGACCTCGATGTGTCATACGAATCGAAGGTATAGATTATTACTCAAGGAAGGGCGAAATTATCCTTGCTCGAACTAGAGAATATCTAACACTTTCGCTTCAGGACTCGGTATAACTAAAACATCGAGTTTATAATGCATTACAATTCTAATTTAGAAATTTAATGATTTCATTCTGAATCCACTCTGTAGAAATATCACCGCTAAATGTCGTTTTACACTTTTAATTTAGTTGTGTCTTAAGAAAGCCCTAGTCGCACTCAGTCGCTACACTAGTTTGTATTCTATTGACTACAGAAGAAAAAGAAATCGGCACAGACGGTTAGTGCGTTGCTTTTCCATGTAACTTTGAGGTAGCTTTAAATACCCGTAAAACGGAGCACTAATGAAAAGAGGGGGAGCGCGTAGAATGGGCGTCAGGAGTTTGTCGTTGAAATAATGAGTGTTGTAGTTTTGTAATTTGTTTAACTACGGAACACATAAGAGTTCTTAAGAACTCGTTTAAATGTGCCCGTGCAATCCAAATCGAATTTGAATTTGGAATTAGGTGTTGGTTTTTGAAGAGAGGGGAAACCGGAGTACCCGGAGAAAGACTTTTCGGAGCAAGAGAAAGAACCAGAAATATACGAAACCCAGGCTTGAAATGAATTTACGGGATAATTACAAAGATTTTTTTTAGTTTTGTGGTACATATTTATTCTAATCTCTTTTTAACTTATGAAACTGGAGAATGGAGGCTTGAGCAAAATTTCTCGTCGAACCGAGCAGCTTATCGGTCGCTATTTTACTTCGCCGAAATTATTCATTACTGAGATTCAAGGTGACTTAGTGACTTCGAAGGGTGGCTGTCTGTTCAAGAAAATCAATTCTTTAATTTCATCTAAAAACAGTTTTCAGGCGAGAAAATTTATGAAAAGTTTCATGAAAAAATATTCTATTCCCTGACACATAAATGTCCGAGTAATAAACTTGCGATTGTCAATACGAATTTAGCACATGAAATTGATTGTAGTCTAGATCTATAACCAGCATAAAGAACCGGTAACACGAGCAAGCACTCGATAAATAAGTCTTATTTTCACACTGTAAAGGAAAAGCTTCATCGGGCGTTTACTGATGAATTTAAAAAATCGTCGTAAAACATGGAACTTCGAATTCAAGAGTAAAGTTTGTTTTTCCTTGCTGAAGACTGAGGTCAGGAATACCTTATAGAAAGGAAAATCATTTTTTGGAGGAGCCACGAAAGCTCCCATATAAAAATGGCTGAGATCTTTTAGAGAAGTTGCAAATGGCCCTTAGCTTGAAATTTTTAGTGTTAATATCCGCTTCGTAACTGCGTTGTAGCGCTTGGAAACACAAAAGAAAGCAAAATAAAAGACATGTTCAAAAATATCCGCATATATATGGATAATTTTATCTTGATTCATTTTAGTGTGAAATATTTTTCGGACAGATAATAAACAAAATTGCAAGAAGCCGCTATTTTCAAACTATTGATTCGGACATACACTTGCTGCTGTCTAATAATGTATTCAATTAACTAAAGTATAACTTTTAGTTGTATTTCGTTATTTTTTGCTGTCCTTTTCTCTTTGTTTTGTTTTGACATCAAGAAAAACGAGCACAAAATAAGTATTTCGCAGGTAAGCAACAAAATGAACCGTGCAACATTAAGCTGCATTAAGGCTGAGGGATTTGTCAGCATTTGACGCCTTTGCCTCAGTGAACATGCCACCCAATTTCAGCCCTCCAAAGTTCTGGCAGTCAAGGTAAGGCAAATCTCATTTATTGGTAATTATCTTGGAGATAATAAAGTATACAAGGAATATTTCAAAATTTTACAAGTTCTTTGAAGTACATAAGAAGTCTCTATAAGATGTATTTCTCTAAGGTGGAAGGCAGAGCAAAAGGAAACCAAAGGCTTATTCATTTCATCGCAGAGCGAGAAGAGCAAAAGCTTGGAAAATACTGACTGGGGCATATACTTCAAAATATAAATCATAAAACACACGCTTTGCAGGAACCCTGTAATTGAATCGAATCTATATAGGGTAATAACTTATTCAAAAACTTTTTACCGAGCAAATTTACAGGGTTCAGAGCGCTCATTCTTCCAGTGAAGCAAACGAAATTAGTATCCTTCCAAGTTTCTAATGGTATCTCTTTTTAACCTATGGAATTGGATAAAGGAAGGCTTGAACGAAATTTCTCGTGGTAGTTTCCTTACCCAGCAATGTAACTCCAAATAATTAGACGGAGTGTAGCTAAATGTCGTTGGTCGTGGGTGTGGGTAAATGTCGTGAGTAAAAAAGGTATAGAAAAAAATGATAAACTAAAGAAAATGGAAAAAATAAATACAAAAAAGTTGTAAAATATTTATAAAACGAAAATGTCCGACTTCTTGATTGCCCTTTTCACGACTTCTTCTTCGTCCTCTTCCTGATATTTCCTTAGCCACGTGGGACTAGACCAGGTTCCCCTTTCACAAAATCACTGTACAAAAGACATGTTGCCGATGAAGATTTATCCACACCTGAGCGATCGCCGCGAAAATAAACGAAACAGAAGTAAATTATGTCGAAACGTGCAATTTGCAGAACGTATGGGACAGCTCTGACGCTCTGAATGGAAATAGCTGTTTACTATGATTAATCTTTATTCTATCTACAATTCTAATGATCAGCGGAGACTTTTTAACACGATCGAAGGCAATCACCGTGGGAAAGGGGAGGGGAAGTGAGGGGGGTTAAAGGACAATCTTGAGCTATTTCATGTTGATAGAAATCTTTCTTAAAGAAGTTTTATAGTTTTAGGTCTCTTAGCTTACGAAGGAACCACCGTCATGCCAATTTTAATTTTTATTCTTTTGGGAATTTTTTTTTAACCACGGCTTTTACCTACAACCACGACCCAAGACCCACGACCTCTACCCAATACCCACGACCCATGGCATTTACCTACACTCTCTAATAATGTATTCGATTTTTCTCTTGTTATCGTGTCTGCAGCCCAAATTCCTTGGAATTTCAAGCATGATAACATCATATCGATTATTTCCATATCCACGTGAAATGATAAATTATTTTTAAATCAAAATTTTAGTAATTTGTAAGAAAAAAAATGTAAGTACACTTCTTTATTTTTGGCTGTCTTTTCCCTTGCTTTTCACATCAAGAAAAACAGCAGAAAGAAAACAGGTACAGGAATTTGTCATGATTTGACGTCTTTGCCTCATTAAACATTCCACCCCAGTTCAGCCCTTTAAATCTCTAGCAGTTGAAGTAAGGTGAATTCCATTGGTCAAATGTAAACCAATCACGATACGTTTTTTTGGAGTTTTTAAAATATACATTTAGCAGATCGCATAAAAGCTCAACATCTGCAAGTAGGTCATAGTACCCGAGTAACAGAAGGAGCAGTAAGAAGATAGCAAGAAATTTGAACTAAACGTTTGCTAAAAAAGTGAACATTGTAAGTAAAAATGCTCATAATTCTTTTTTTTCTGTTACTTTTTGATTTAGTAGTCTATCCTTTTTAAGAATAGTAACATGATGATTTACTTTATGCTTCTCAGTTCCACATGAACTAAAGTCATTTTCTGCTCCTGTACCTGTTCGCGGAGCTTTCTACCACAGCTAGCCTGCGAACCGCAGACGTATTTCCGGTCGTCGCTTCTTTCCCTCCGAAAAATAACGTCTGCGAACATGAGCGACAAAACGATTTCCCTGACGTAAAGCCTTTTGTTTTGATGTTCACCAGTCAGATCAAAGGTCATAGAATGCAGCGCGAGTGACTCATCGCGACCTCGCCCGCTGGCGTGTCTTGGATTTTGGCGAGATTTACCAAATACGATTTGGAACCTGAATTTCACAACTATAACGAAGTTTCCTGCGACGTTGAATGCTGACTTCTTTGTGACGCAACGGCTTCCTAAGTTATGTATGTGGTGTGGGTCTTATAAAATACGGTAGTACGTGACATAACAAAATGTGGACAAAATAATCCCAGCAGTGAAAGGAAAATAACATCATTAGGTTAATTACATTTCGCTCAGACCCGCGATTTATTTCAAGTTAAGCAGCGCTGACAAAAGGCGGTGAATCGATTGTACAGACACATGCTTGACTGATTTAGAAATCTCTGACAATCGCTCATAAATAATTCAAATTCCTACAAGTATCGCCACAAAACAATGATCTGAAACATTCAGTAAACCGGTGGGGCCGAACCCAGCGTGAAATAAATATTTAGAGTAGTAAATTGATCATACTCAAGATGACATTGACCTACGAAGCCTCGACTTATCTTATAAAAAACTATGGAAATTAAAACCTTGAAAAGAACATATATTTAAAGAAATATAAGAACAAATATAAAATGCTTTCGATCTGATCAAAGTTCTGTCTGAGCCAAGAAGCAACCACGGATGTCCTAGCTTTCAAAGATAAAGGATACTAAAAAATATCTAAAGCGGCACACGACATACTATCGAAGAATTCTCCAAGCATACTTTTTTCCTGCGAGGAACCAGAAAGGAACAGAAGCAACAAACGTCATGATGCGTCTACTGTCATTAGGACATTTATCGTTTCGAATATGATCAAAACAACAAGGTGTGTGATAAATCATTGACTCCGTAGGCCAATAGATAAAAAATTTCCCCTAATCTTTTCTTCAATATTAATCCTCTTGGTGCTTATTTCGTCAATCAGTCCCACGAACCGTAAACGCGTTGTTCCGAGAAAAAAATTCATCTGTGTTTCCCAGGCTAGAAAAAGAGCAGCTGTACACAAGCTGTAGCCTGCGAGAGCATCCGGTTTTTTCGGCTCCAGTTTGATGGTTCCACATAAGAATACACAATAGACAAAGCCTGAAATACTACAGACTTTCCGAAACCAGTTGGAAGATTCGCAAAAACATCGCAAGGCTTCCTCTCGATGCTTGTTGAGTCTTTCTAACCAGAAAACTTCCTATTCTTTCCTCAACGCACCTTCCGCCATACTTTCCCACGCGTTGGCGCAAGATCCACGCAAAAACTCGCGCGTTACTTCTTCGAATAGGAGAGGTAAATTGTGATTGGTCACTAACGGCTGACGTCACGGAAATTTTCCTCTCGTTTCGGTTTCGCAGACGGTTTTTCTCGGCGGGTGAAACTAAAGCCGAAAAAACCGGATGCTCTCGCAGGCTAAACCACAGCCTACAAATAATCGTTTATATAACATTTCTGTTTGTAGTGAAAGGCATTGACTTAATTGTAGTGATTGATGTTTATACAAATGTACGATTATACAAATATTGTTTTTTTCCAATATGATTTTTTTTACCGTTCTTTTTTTAATTAAAATGTGAGTTTATTTTGCAATATGAATTCCTTGACTCCCTGAATAAGAGCTTTTGGCATAAAAATAACTAGCATCAAAGTCTTGTTTTTATAAATTCATATTTTCTTGCTCAAGGAAATGGCATTGTCGGGTGTTATCCTAATACTGATGTCTGCTGTGTTTATGGGCACTTATGCAGGTAAGAATGGCTTTAGAATTCATTTATTTATATTTTACTATGAAATCACCGTTTATATAAGATCTCAGTTTGAATAAAATCATAATGGTCAATACACTGCAAGCAACCAACTTAACCAACCAGCCACAAAACCAACTGACCCAACCAACCACTCATGAAACAAGCAAACAAATAAACAAACGAACAAACCGACCAACACAACAGTCTCTAAACTAGCCGACTAACCAACCAACCAAACGAATCTAAAGAAAATACATTTTTTTCTGTATTAAGTCTCATAAGCTAAAACGTCGAACAAGCACTGTCTAGAATCAAGGCTGCAGTCTCAGCAGTCTTTCCATTTTAAGTGTCCTACTTGATTTAGGGCAGATAAAAGCCACGTGGTCTGTTAGTAGAAGTCGTCTATTGGCTGAAAGAGATTTATGTATTTCTTTAAAAATTTCAGTTGATGACCGAAATTTTGCCAGAGACCACATTCCATATTTGCGTTTCGATGGAGGTGCAAGAGCAAAGCACTGCTGGCCTGATGAGGCTAAAGACTCCAACGATGGAAAATGCAAAGACTTCAATTCTAAAGCTCCTATCTACTACGATGTTGTTGATTGTGCTGATAAATATCGCAAAGTGAGTTTTCCTGTTCTAGCCGTTTTTAATTATTTTAAGAATAAAAACTATTGCTTGCTCGTTTTATTCTCCTCCCCAAGAGACCGAATACAACGATTGAAATAGCTCTTGATTCATCGAAACCCCTGTTTCCATCTTAATATGAACTTATCAACGTTGATTTGCAAATAGCTCCACGTTATTAACTATGATAATATTGATTGTTAACTCTTTCAAGTCTAGTTCGCACTCATTTCTGTCTCCTGTAGAACGCTCCAATCCGTGCCCACGATCAAACTTAGTGCCGCTGACATCATACCGTAGACATCTTCTTATAATAATGATAATGTCTGAATTTTTTCAGCTTGTCTGGTGGTTTTGGTATGGCAGACAAAACCCTTGCACCGGTTCTTCCGGAGCGCACGACAACGATTGGGAACACATCACCATCAACTTCATCAAGGACGGTTCTGGTGCATGGAAGCAAGACAGCGTGACCTGGTTCCAACACGATGGCTGGTATACAAGACGCAACACTGCTACGAGTCCCAGTGTTTATGTGGGCAAGAACGCTCACGGAAGCTACGACAACTGGTGTGATGGCAGAGGATTTGTTTGGGAGCAGGTAAGCTGGAAAACCGACGGACCACCGCCTGAAAATCGACGGAAAACCGACGGTGGCTGTTTACAGCGCTCGAGGCGGGTAATACCCAAATGTCTCTACATACTTCTTCCTGTTGTAAGGAAAACAAATGGATATGTGTTATTGTTTTCTCACAATATAATTGAAAACATTACAAGACCAACTTAACTTTATAATGTTGTCACTAAGAAATGATTGAATGATATGTCCCAAAAAAAATAAGTGAAATGAAACAATTATTCGCCTCGGGCTCAGCAAATATTGGTCGCCGATATTCACTTCAGTAGTTGCTAATTAATTCGCCTTACAGTAGGGTGACCAATAAGATCGCGCTCTTACTCATATCCAGTCATTGTCTAAAAGTATATGATAAATGAGATTCAGTATGTTAATACTTTTTCATAACATTGTTTACATTCCTAGGATTTTTGCGCTGGAGGGTGTGGTTACTGGGATGATTTCCGTAACGACAAAAAAGGAAGACGTTGGACACCAACCAACATCAAGCACGTGTCTGAGGTAACTTATCAAAAAGGGGTCCATTCTGGTGACATATGGTATCTTAATCTCTGTTAATACGGTCACCAAAGGAACAAATCAAGAGTTACCATATTATACGGTTATCCCGGCGTACTAGTCAACGACGTACGCGCTAGTTGCCCGTTCGTAACCTTCTCCTCATGGGTTTTCAGTCGGTTTTGTGCGCGTACACTCTTCATAATGACGTCATTCGAATGTTTTGATGTGGGAATGATATCAAAAACGCTTCTTCAAACTCTTAAATCTTTTCAAAACGTAAGGAAACCACACTTTTTTATTTCATATAATCAAAACGCACATCAAAATGTATGCTCAGTCAGTTTTCCCAAAAATTTGACAATTATTTTTCGAAACGCGAAAAGCGACATTATCACTGGAGACACGCTTGGTTTTATTTCGCTTCTACCGAATACGTCCTTGAGCGTGTGTACCATAGAAAACTCACTCTATAAGAAAATATTCCGGCATTAACATTATAACACTTGTAATGATTCCATAATATATCCTCATGCATCATCACCAATACCATCATAGTCAGTTGTTATCTTATTGTATCATTCTCTCTAGGTTACTGGTAGAGTGGCTAACAGAATCAAAGACGAGAAATATTTTGATGACACCAGGCTCAACAAGTGTATAGGAGCCAATTCTCGCTGTGTGAAGGGACCATGTGGATGCTGGCGAAATAACCACACTTTCCCAGCCCCTAAATGTAATGTCTAAGAGACGAAATTAATGAAACAAGGGAAATAAACCATCAGTGAATACTCTGGCAAAAATATATAATATATGTATGTGTGTGTTTTTTAGATGTAGTTTTATTATTACCGTAAAATTCCGAAAATAAGCCCGTCCATGTATAAGCCCCTCCAAATATAAGCCCCCCAAACCGGGAACGCAAAAACCCCTCCGTTAAATCGCCACTCCAAATATAAGACCCCAGGGGCTTGTACTTGGAAAACCCCCTCAAATACACAGTAAAACAAAGCAAAAACGGTAAATTTACTTCCAACTATAAGGCTAGCCCAATCGATTTCGAAACGCAAATTTCCCTCCGTAGATAAGCCCCTCCGAATATAAGCCCCTCAAAAAGGGCCTTTGAAAAATATAAGCCCCGGGGATTATTTTCGGAATTTTACGGTATATGTATCTGTGTGTTTTTTATATGTAGTTTTCAACCAGTTATTTCATGATTATTGATGCACGCATTCATTCATTGGTCAATGCAGTCAAGGAGTCATTCACTCCTTCATCTATTGAGGGCGGATGCCCTCAAGGAAGTTCTGAATTTTAGAGCCTCGAAAATCCAACCTCTAGTGCTTTGGGGACTGCGAAATCTTGACTCTGTGTTTCAAATCTTCAAAAATGCAAATAATACTTCAAACACGCCGGCTTGCAAACAAAATTTTTATCGTAAAATATAAATGAACTAAATCTAAGAGAATCACCAGTGTGCCATTAATCTTATATCACTTTTGTTCCACATTTTGAGTGATTTCCCCTTTTGAAAGCTTTCGTTTCCGGCTGATGCTCCCTCTCGTACTCGATAACATCCTCGATTTTGAATTGTAGTTGATGCATTTTGATAGCTGGCATGTTGAAAATTATCAGAGGTTGCGATTGGAATTGCTCTATCTCGCTAAATGCAGACTAAAAGTAACACTGGTTAACTTTTCAACCGCGTTATTGGCCACAGCCGAATATTGATTCAAAATATGGATACAGAGAATGATTCAGAAAATTTGATCGAACCCCTTCCTGTGAGTCATGCACGATATTGTAGGGTTAAGCAGCGAGAGACGCAAACGAATGCATAGCACTCTAGGGTAGGTGAAAATTGTATACGCGATGTCACAATTCTGTATACCTTCGGTAGACAATTTTCATAACATACATTCAGTATACTTTTACGTATATTTTCCGCAAACAATCCACATACCATTTATGCCCTCCTACTGAAATTTTGAAATTAAGCGAAAATGAAAAGGGCGATGTTCTTGACAAGACAAATATTTGAAATTTTTTTAACATTTTCTAATAATTGCAGATTCATTTAAGACAATGCCTTTAGCATATATTATTATTATTAGGAAGTTTGTGGCAAATTTAATATATCTTAATTCAATGTGTCTACAAAAAAGTGCAAATCCTGAAAATTTTTCGCGACTTTTTCCTGCAAGTGTTCGACCATACGCATCTTTTGTACTTGGTTTCAGATTCTCAACGCTTATCGCTTTCCCAGGAGTTAAAACCAACCCTAACCCTAGGGTTAAGTTTAGGGTTTGGGTTAGGGTTAGATTGGGGTCACTTCCAGGATAAAAAATTTTTTATCCACACAAGTTTTAAAGATTTTTCCCTAGACGTCTACGACGATAGTCATGTTTTGCATTTGGTTTCAGATTCTCAACGCTTATCATTTTCCCAGGAGTTAACCCCAAACCTGACCCTAAGGTTAAGCTTAGGGTTAGGGTGGGGTCACTTCCCGGCCAAAAAATTCTTCATCCTCACAAGTTTTGAAGATTTTTACCTAGAAGTCTTTGACGATACTCATGTTTTGCATTTGGTTTCAGATTCTCAACGCTCGTCGTTTTCCCAGGAGTTAATTCCAACCCTAACCCTAGGGTTAAGCTGAGGGTTAGCTTGGGGTCACTTTCAGGATATCAAATTTTTCATCTACACAAATTTTAAAGATTTTTCCCTGAACGTCTACAACGATACTCATCTTTTGCATTTGATTTCAGATTCTCAACGCTTATCGTTTTCCCAAGAGTTAACCCCAACCCTAGCGCTAGGGTTAAGCTTAGGGTTAGGGTTAGGGTTAGGGTTAGCTTGAAGTCACTTCCAGGATAAAAAAGTTTTCATCTAAACAAGTTTTAAAGATTTTTCCCTGGACGTCTACAACGATACTCTTGTTTTGCATTTGGTTTCAGATTCTTAACGCTTATCGTTTTGCCAAAAGTTAACCCAACCCTAACCCTAGGGTTAATCTTAGGGTTAAGGTTATGGTTAGCTTGGGGTCACTTCCACGCTAAAAAAATTTTCATCTACACAAGTTTTAAAGATTTTTCTCTGAACGTCAAAGAGGATACTCTTGTTTTGCATTCGGTTTCAGATTCTCAACGCTTATCGTTTTCCCAGGAGTTAACCCCAACCCTAACCCTAGGGTTAAGCTTAGGGTTAGGTTTAGGGTTAGCTTGGGGTCACTTCCAGGATAAAAATTTTCTAGCTATTCAAGTTTTAAAGACTTTTCCTTGGACGTCTACGACGACACTTACGGTTTGCATTTGGTTTCAGATTCTCAACGCTTATCGTTTTCTCAATAGTTAACCCCAACCCTAACCCTAGGGTTAAGCTTAGGGTTAGGGTTAGGGTTAGCTTGGAGTCACTTCCAGGATAAAAAATTTTCTATCTACACAAGTTTTAAAGACTTTTCCCTGGACATCTACGACGATAGTCAAGTTTTGCAATTGGTTCCAGATTCTCAACGCTTATCATTTTCGCTGGAGTTATCCCCAACCCTAACCCTTGGGTTAAGCTTAGGGTTAACTTGGGGTCACTTCCAGGATAAAAATTTTTCTATCTACTCTCTACTTTAATCATCTGGTTCAAAGCATTAAGAACTTCTTCTGTTGTGGGCTCTTGGTCATGGCCGCTTACTTCACAACTTAACTTTCTCTACAAACAAGTTGCTTGATAGCGGTAACATCATTTACTTTAAAACCTCCTTTCTTTAGGAAGAACCCATGAGGATCACAAACTTGGAAGTATTTCCCTTTTAGCTTGTAATCTTTGATCTTGACCAGATCACGAGAGGTGCTTTTTAAGTTGTCATCCGTGTACGTTATGACGTCAGCAATCAACTGAGACACGTCGCCACGGCCCTCAACAATACTATTTTGAATGTGCTGGAATTCTCCAGTTACGTGAGTCACCATTCTTCCAGAAAACCATTGCATTCGAACCTCTTCTCCTCGCCGCACTTGACACCTTTAATGATGCGCTGTTTCGGATTTGGAGAAAGTTTCACTGTGTTGGTGACTGCATATCTGATTAAGTATCAAGGTTTCTGACTTCGTTTTCACTTACTTCGAGGCATGGTACGCCTAACTCCGGCTCAAGCCTCTTAGAAACCAAAAAAACAATATCTGGTAGGTCTTTGATGAGGCAAGCAAGTTTTTCCTCACCTCCTTCCGCTATTTGTTTGCAAAAACTCTTGTTCAGTGATAGATGTTGGGTTTTACCTTCTCGATCTTTGTATAAGCCTTAGCGAATTCATCTCCATTTGCTACTGACGAGAATACAGTCAATGTTATGGCGACCAAGGTAAAACAAACTTGTATACTTCCATAACTACAAGAGAAAGACAATTAACCAATATTATTCTTTGTTCAAATATTTGTGTCGAATGAATATTTTTGGACCTGCTTTTGGGCCATGACGAGAGAAATAATGGTACAGTGAACGAACGAAACGATCCCGGCAACAATTGTGGGACGCATTTCGGCACCAGTCCCTTTATCGTCTCTAAAGTGGCGAATGGAGTGCAACCAGTGAAAATCACAAATTGAATAACGCATGCACAGAGCGCTTAATTTTCTTTTCCTACAAGAGAACTTTTGTCGCATTTGCAGGACGTCATTTGTTTAAATTTTTCTCTATGTAAACCATGACAAAATTTACCTTTATGGTTTAATTAAAAATTATGAAACGCGACCACACCTCCACTTAAGAACAACTTTTAGAATATGTTGCGCTATACATAGCATCTTCTCTAAAAAAGCTGGGAAAAAAAGCTGACGTTCAAACCCTAAATTTTGTCTGCGAGAGGATCCGGTTCAGTTTCGGCTTTAGTTCCACTCGCCGAGCAAAACTGTCTGCGAAACCGAGCCGAGAATAAATTTCCTTGACGTCAGCTGTTAGTGACCAATCACAATTCACCTTGCATATTCGAAGAAGTGGCGTGGATCTCGCGCAAACGCGTGGAAAAATATGGCGGGAGATGCGCAGGAAAGAATGGGAATTTTTCCGGTTTGAAAGACTCAACAAGCATCAAGAGTAAGCCTTGCGACTTGTCGTTGAATCAAAGAGCGATGTTTTCGTGAATCTTCCAACTGGTTTTGGAAAGTCTGTAGTATTTCAGGCTTTGTCAGGAGCCCCGGCTTTGTCTATTGTGTATTCTTATGTGAAAGCAACAAACTAGAGCGGAAAAAGCGGATGCTCTCGCAGGCTATAGCATGTGAAGATGTACAACCGCCCTTTTTCTACCCTGGGAACCACAGACGTAGTTTTTTCCTCAGAACGACACGTTTACGGATCGTGGGACTGATTGATGAAATAAGCACCAAGACGATTCATATTAAAGAAAAGAATAGGGGAAATGTTTTTATCTATCTGCCTACGGGGTCACTACGAAGTTACACCTTGTTCTTTTGATCATATTCGAAACGATAAATGTCCTAATGACAGTAGACGCATCATGCCGTTTGTTGCTTTTGTAAGTTTCTTTCTGGTTCCTCGCAGGAAAGTACGCTTTGGAGAATTCTTCCATAGTATGTCGGATGCCGCTTTAGATATTTTTCAGTATCCTTTATCTTTGAAAGCTAGGACATGTGGTAATTGATTTCCAATGCTTGGTTGCTTTTTGGTTCAGACAGAACTTTGATCAGATCGAAAGCATTTTATATTTGTTCTTATATTTCTTTAAATATATGTTCTTTTCTAGGATTTAATTTCCATAGTTTTTTATAAGATGAGTCGAAGCGTCGAAGCTGAAATGCCATCTTGACTATGATCAATTTACTGCTGTAAATATTTATTTCACGCTGGGTCCGGCCCAGGTTTATAATATTTCAGATAATTGCTTTGTGGAGATACTTGTAGGATTCTGAAATATTTACGAGCGATTGTCAGACTCTGAATCAGTCAAGCATGTGTCTGTACAATCGATTCACCACCTTTTGTCAGCGCTGGTTAAATTGAAATATATCGCGGGTCTGAGCGAAATTTTATTAAGCTAAATTGTTATTTTCCTTTCACTGTACGGATTATGTTGTCCAGATTTTGTTATGTCACGTACTGACGTGTTTTTTAAAGCGAAAACAAAGACCCTCATCACATACACAGCTTAGGAAGCCGTTGCTTCACAAAGAAGTCAGCATTCAACGTCGCAGAAAACCTCGTTATAGTTGTGAAATTTACGTTCCAAATCGTATTTGGTGACTCTCGCCAAAATCCAAGACACGCCAGCGCGCAAGGTCGCGATGAGTCACTCGAAATGCATTCTATCCTTTGATCTGATTGGCGAACATCAAAACAAAAGGTTTTACGTGAGGGAAATCGTTTTGTCGTTCATGTTCGCAGACGTTATTTTTCGGAGGGAGAGAGGCGACGACCGCAAATACGTCTGCGGTTCGCAGCCTACAATCGCATTTAAAATCGAACAAATGAGGGTTTATTTATTCTTGTTAATATTGTCTTATACGAATCAAGTTAAATTTTGTTAAACACTTACAAATAAATATAAGCGAAAAAAGTTTAACACAACGTTTCTATGTCGCCATGACATCATTATTAAGTGACAAAGATAAAACTTAAAACTGACTTACGGTTTAAAGTGACAAAATAAAGAACAAAAGTAACAATGTTTGCAAGTGTAAATGAAAAAAGTGGAAATATGTTAACAAACAGTTTTTCCCGGATGGAGTCTGATTGTGTGTTTAGGCTTAGTTTCTTCTCCTTAATAAACAGCATTTCGTAAATCAGGCAGTCTAATTTTCCTGCACTTCTTGAGCACGGAGAAGTTGCTGCTCAAGTCGTCTATGGTTTTTTAGCCGTGGACATTCTTTAAATGCCTCCCGATTGGCGAGTGATGGTGTTCATCAATGCGTTGATGTAAATGCCGGCTCGTGTAGCCGCGGACGTACTCTGCACGCGCATTGTTGATTTATTAAGGGTGGTTTACGCTCACGCATTTTAAGCTCATTAAACACCAATTTTTTTTGGCTCCTAAATACTGGCTGAAGGATGTAGCCGATTTACAAAACTATTGAGGCAAAACTACGGCGTTTTTGAAGATTGGCAGGCTTCCTGAGGCTTTGATAGGAATTCAAATTGGTGTCCGATCTTGCAAACCACACACTTACCACAACTTTTTAAACAAAAATACCTATTGCGGATGAACCCAAGCGCTTCGCTTTGTGGCTTTTTTCCTGGCAGCCGAGTCTAAACCGGGTATTCAAGTGCCTTTTTGGTAGTTGCAATTGCCACAACTCAGTGGAGAAAAGTCTTCCAAAACTTTAGAAAATGAGGCATTGGGCCGCAGAGAACAAATTATTGTTAAATTTTACAACTTTCACAGAGCCTGCGATCGGAAAAACGAGTTGAATTGTACATAAAAAAAGCATCAATTTTTCATTAATGGTGATTAAGATTTTCATTGGCTTTGCGCAATCAGCTTTTTAAAAATTGTTGGTAAAAATTGTTGGCGTCTTTTCCTTAAAAACCAAACAGAAACTGAATATAAATAGGGATAGATTATAAATCCTATAAGTCATTTTAAAGAAAGTTTTCTTACCTTTTTCGTCTCCATCTTTTAGATTCGATTGTCTTCTGTTACCGTCAGCAGAACAGACAAAAACTGATGGTGGTTATATTTTACTCTTTTGTAACTTAAAGGCAATATAATACGATACTTGTATCTACTGTTAATTTCTGTCAGACGCTCGGAACATTACTTTATGGCAACTTCAATTTTCCCCCTGCTAAAATGTCAAAAGAACCTAATTGCCTTGCATAAACCAAAGGTGATACCTGTTCTCATGTGCAAATATATATATTTATCAGAAAATATTTACTTACTTCAGTGGTTTCATAATCTTAACCTTGAATAACCGTCTTGGGGCCGATTCCGCTTAATGTTCATACAAAGAAATGTTTAAAAATGGAGGAAGGTAGCATTAATTTGTCCATGAAAAATACGGATTTTACAGTGTGATTTTGACTCCAGTTTTACTCAGAGTGGCAAACAAAAAAACACTAACAAATTTTTATCCAAGACCTCGATGTGTCATACGAATCGAAGGTATAGATAGTTACTCAAGGAAGGGCGAAATTATCCTTGCTCGAACTAGAGAATATCTAAAACTTTCGCTTCAGGACTCGGTATAACAAAAACATCGAGTTTATCATCGCTTACAATTCTAATTTAGAAATTTTTAAATTTAAAAATGATTTCATTCTGAATCCACTAGAAATATCACCGCTAAATGTCGTTTTACTCTTTTAATTTACTTGTACCTTAAGAAAGCCCTAATCGCACACAGTCGCTACACTAGTTTGTATCCCACTGACTACAGAAGAAGCAAAAATCGGTACAGACAGTTAGTGCGTGGCTTTTCCATGTAACTTTGAAGTAGCTTTAAATACCCGTAAAACGGAGCACTAATGAAAAGAGGGCGACCGCGTAAAATGGGCGTCAGGAGTTTGTCGTTCAAATAATGAGTGTTGTAGTTTTGTAATTTGTTCAACTACGTAACACATAAGAGTTCTTAAGAACTTGTTTAAATGTGCCCGTGCTATCCAGATCGAATTTGAATTTGGAATTAGGTGTTGGTTTTTGAAGAGAGGGGAAACCGAAATACCGGAGAAAGACTTTTCGGAGCTAGAGAAAGAACGAGAAATAAACGAAACCCAGGCTTGAATTGAATTTACGGGATAATTACAAAGATTTTTTTTAGTGTTGTAGTACATATTCATTCTAATCTCTTTTTAACTTTTGAAACTGGAGAATGGAAGGCTTGAGCAAAATTTCTCGTCGAACCGAGCAGTTTATCGGTCGCTATTTTACTCCGCCGAATTAATTCATTATTGAGATTCAAGGTGACTTAGTGACTTCGAAGGGTGGCTGTCTGTTCAAGAAAATCAATTCTTTAATTTCATCTAAAAGACAGTTTTCAGGCGAGAAAATTTATGAAAAGTTTCATGAAAAAAATTCAATTCCCTTACAGATAGATGTCCGAGTAATAAACCCAGCTGCGATTGTCAATACGAATTTAGCAAATGAAATTGATTATAGTCTAGATCTATAACCAGCATAAAGAACCGGTAACATGAGCAAGCACTCGATAAATAAGTCTTATTTTCACACTGTAAAGAAAAAGCTTCATGGGGCGTTTACTGATGAATTTAAAAAATCGTGGTAAAACATGGAACTTCCAATTCAAGAGTAAAGTTTGTTTTTGTTGCTGAAGACTGGGGTCAGGGATACCTTATAGAAAGAAAGTCATTTTTTGGAGGAGCCATGAAAGCTCCCATATAAAAATGGCTGAGATCTTTTAGAGAAGTTGCGAATGGCCCTTAGCTTGAAATTTTTAGTCTTAATATCCGTTTCCCAATTTCAAAAAATGGCTCTAACTGCGTTGTAGCAAAAAAAAAAGCAAAAAAAGACATGTTCAAAAATATCCGCATATAGATAATTTTATCTTATATTTTTTCGGAAAGATAATAAACAAAATTGCAAGAAGCCGCTATATTCAAACTATTGATTCGGACATACACTTGCTGCTGTCTAATAATGTATTCAATTAACTAAAGTATAACTTTCAGTTGCATTTCGTTATTTTTCGCTGTCCTTTTCTCTTTGTTTTGTTTTGACATCAAGAAAAACAACAGCGTAAAATAAGTATTTCGCAGGTAAGCAACAAAATGAACCGTGCAACATTAAGGCTGAGGGATTTGTCAGCATTTGACGTCTTTGCCTCAGTGAACATTCCACCCAATTTCAGCCCTCCAAAGTTCTAACAGTCAAAGTAAGGCAAATTTCATTTATTGGTAATTATCTTGGAGATAGTAAAGTATACAATGAATATTTCAATATTTTACAAGTTCTTTGAAGTATATAAGAAGTCACTATAAGATGTATTTCTCTAAGATGGAAGGCAGAAACCAAAGGCTTATCCATTTCATCGCAGAGCGAGAAGAGCAAAGGCTTGGAAAATACTGATTGGGGCATATACTTCAAAATATAAATCATAAAGCACACGCTTTGCAGGAACCCTGTAATTGAATCGAATCTATATAGGGTAATAATTTATTTAAAAACTTTTTACCGAGCAAATTTACAGGGTTCAGAGCGTTCATTCTTCCAGTGAAGCAAACGAAATTAGTATCCTTCCAAGTTTCTAATGGTATCTCTTTTTAACCTATGGAATTGGATAAAGGAAGGCTTGAGCGAAATTTCTCGTGATAGTTTCCTTACCAAGCACTGTAACTCCAAATAATTAGACAGAGTGTAGCTAAATGTCGTTGGTCGTGGGTGTGGGTAAATGTCGTGAGTAAACAGGTATAGAAAAGAATGAAAAAGTAAAGAAAATGGAAAAAATAAATACAAAAAAGTTGTAAAATATTTATGAAACGAAAATCTTCGACTTCTTGATTGCCCTTTTCACGAATTCTTCTTCGTCCTGATAATTCCTTAGCCACGTGGGACTAGACCTGGGTCCCCTTTCATAAAATCACTGTACAAAAGACATGTTGCCGATGAAGATTTATCCACACCTGAGCGATCGCCGCAAAAATAAACGAAACAGAGGTAAAATACGTCGAAACGTGCAATTTGCAGAAACTATGGGACAGCTCTGACACGCTGAATGGAAATAGCTGCTTACTATAATTAATCTTTATTCGATCTACAATTCTAATGATCAGCGGAGATTTTTTAACACGATGGAATGCAATCACCGTGGGAAAGGGGAGGGGAAGTGAGGGGGGGGGGTAGAGGACAATCTTCCTCTACTTCATGTTTTTGGATAGAAGTCTTTTTTAAAGAAGTTTTATAGTTTTAGGTCTCTTAGCTTACGAAAGAAACCACCTTCATGCCAATTTTAATTTTTATTCTTTTGGGAATTTTTTTTTTAACCGCGACATTTATCCAAACCCAGGACCCACGACCTGTACACACAGCCCACTACCCACGACTCACGACACTTACCTACACTCTCTAATAATGTATTCGATTCTATTCTTGTTATCGTGTCTGCAGCCCAAATTCCTTGGAATTTCAAGCATATCGATTATTTCCGTACCCACGTGAAATTATAAATTATTTTTCAATCAAAGTTTCAGCAATTTATAAGAAAAAAATGTAAGTACATTTCTTTATTTTTGGCTGTCTTTTTCCTTATTTTTCACATCAACAAAAACAGCACAAAGAAAACAGGTACAGGAATTTGTCATGATTTGACGTCTTTGCCTCATTAAACATTCCACCCCAGTTCAGCCCTTCAAATCTCTAGCAGGTGAAGTAAGGTGAATCCCACTGGTCAAATGTCAACCAATCACGTTTCGTTTTTTTGGAGTTTTTAAAATATACATTTAGCAGATCGCATAAAAGCTCAACATCTGCAAGTAGGTCATAGTACCCGAGTAACAGAAGGAGCAGTAAGAAGATAGCCAGAAATTTGAACGAAACGTAAGTTTGCTAAAAAGTGAACATTGTAAGTAAAAATGCTCATAATTCATTTTTTTTCTGTTACTTTTTGATTTAGTAGTTTATTCTTTTTAAGAATAGTAACATGATAATTTATTTTATGCTTCTCAATTCCACATCATCTAAAGCCATTTTCTGCTCCTGTACCTGTTCGCCGAGCTTTCTACCAGCTTGGTTATTCTTTTTCAGGAACATAACCACAGCTAGCCGGCGAACTGCAGACGTATTTCCGGTCGTCGCTTCTTTCCCTCCGAAAAGTAACGTCTGCGAACATGAGCGACAAAACGATTTCCCTGACGTAAAACCTTTTGTTTTGATGTTCACCAATCAGATCAAAGGTCATAGAATGTAGCTCGAGTGACTCATCGCGACCTCACGCGCTGGCGTGTCTTGAATATTGGCGAGATTTACCAAATACGATTTGGAACCTGAATTTCACAACTATAACGAAGTTTCCTGCGACGTGAAGCAACTTTGTGAAGCAACGGCTTCCTAAGTTATGTATGTGATGTGGGTCTTTGTTTTCCCTCTAAAAAATACGGTAGTTCTTGACATAACAAAATGTGGACAAAATAATCCCAACACTGAAAGGAAAATACCATCATTAGCTTAATTACATTTCGCTCAGACCCGCGATTTATTTCAATTTAACCAGCGCTGACAAAAGGTGGTGAATCGATTGTACAGACACATGCTTGACTGATTCAGAAATCTCTGACAATCGCTCGTAAATAATTCAAATTCCTACAAGTTCGCCACAAAACAATGATCTGAAACATTCAGTAAACCTGTGGGGCCAAGATGACATTGACCTACGAAGCCTCGACTTATCTTATCATGAAAAAACTATGGAAATTAAAACCTTGAAAAGAACATATATTTAAAGAAATATAAGAACAAATATAAAATGTTTTCAATCTGATCAAAGTTCTGTCTGAGCCAAGAAGCAACCACGGATGTCCTAGCTTTCAAAGATAAAGGATGCTAAAAAATATCTAAAGCGGCACACGACATACTATCGAAGAATTCTCCAAGCATACTTTTTTCCTGCGAGGAACCAGAAAGGAACAGAAGCAACAAACGTCATGATGCGTCTACTGTCATTAGGACATTTATCGTTTCGAATATGATCAAAACAACAAGGTGTGATAAATCATTGACTCCGTAGGCCAATAGATAAAAAATTTCCCCTAATCTTTTCTTCAATATTAATCCTCTTGGTGCTTATTTCGTCAATCAGTCCCACGATCCGTAAACGCGTAGTTCTGAGGAAAAAATACATCTGTGTTTCCCAGGCTAGAAAAGGAGCAGCTGTACACAAGCTATAGCCTGCGAGGGCATCCGGTTTTTTCGGCTCCAGTTTGATGGTTCCACATAAGAATACACAATAGACAAAGCCTGAAATACTACAGACTTTCCCAAACCAGTTGGAAGATTCACAAAAACATCGCAAGGCTTCCGTTTGATGCTTGTTGAGTCTTTCTAACCAGAAAACTTCCTATTCTTTCCTCAACGCACCTTCCGCCATACTTTCCCACGCGTTGGCACAAGATCCAGGCTAAACCACAGCCTACAAATAATCGTTTATGTAACATTTCTGTTTTTAGTGAAAAGGCATTGACTTAATTGTAGTGATTGATGTTTATACAAATATACGATTATACAAATATTGTTTTTTTCCAATATGATTTTTTTTACGGTTCTTTTTTTTTATCAAAATGTGAGTTTATTTTGCAATATGAGTTCCTTGACTCCCTGAATAAGAGCTTTTGGCATAAAAATAACTAGCATCAAAGCCTTGTTTTTGTAAATTCATATTTTCTTGCTCAAGGAAATGGCATTGTCTGGTGTTATCCTAATACTGATGCCTGCTGTGTTTATGGGCGCTTATGCAGGTAAGAATGGCTTTAGAATTCATTTATTTATATTTTACTATGAAATTACCGTTTATATAAGATCTCAGTTTGAATAAAATCATAATGATCAATACACTGCACGCAACCAACTTCACCAACCAGCCACAAAACCAACTGACCCAACCAACCACCCATGAAACAAGCAAACAAATAAACAAACGAACAAACCGACCAACACAACAGTCTCTAAACCAGCCGACTAACCAACCAACCAAACGAATCTAAAGAAAATACATTTTTTTCTGTATTAAGTCTCATAAGCTAAAACGTCGAACAAGTACTGTCTAGAATCAAGGCTGCAGTCTTTACATTTTGACTGCCCTACTTGATTTAGGGAAGATAGGAGCTACGAGGTCTGCTAGTAGAAGTCCTCTATTGGCTGAAAGAGATAAATGTATTTCTTTAAAAATTTCAGTTGATGACCGAAATTTTGCGAGAGCCCACATTCCATATTTGCGCTTCGATGGAGGTGCAAGAGCAAAGCACTGCTGGCCTGACGAGGCTAAAGACTCCAACGATGGAAAATGCAAAGACTTCAATCCTAACGCTCCTATCTACTACGATGTTGTTGATTGTGCTGATAAATATCGCAAAGTGAGTTTTCCTGTTCTAGCCTTAATTCTTTTAGGAATAAAAATTAAGACTATTGCTCGCTCGTTTTATTCTTGAGTCCCCAAGAGACCGAGTACGACGATAGAAATAGCTCTTGATTCGTGGAAACCCCTGTTTCCATCTTATTATGAACTTATCAATGCTGATGAGCAAATAACTCCACGTTATTAACTATAATAATTATGATTGTTAACTCTTTCAAGTCTTGTTAGCACTCATTTCTGTCTCCTATAGAACGCTCCAATCCGTGTCCGCGATCAAACTTAGTACCGCTGACATCATACCGTAGACATCTTCTTATAATAATGATAATGTCTGAATTTTTTTAGCTTGTCTGGTGGTTTTGGTATGGCAGACAAAACCCTTGCACCGGTTCTTTCGGAGCGCACAACAACGACTGGGAACACATCACTATCAACTTCATCAAGGACGGTTCTGGTGCATGGAAACAAGACAGCGTGACCTGGTTCCAACACGATGGCTGGTATACAAGACGCAACACTGCTAAGAGTCCCAGTGTTTACGTGGGCAAGAACGCTCACGGAAGCTACGACAACTGGTGTGATGGCAGAGGATTTGTTTGGGAGCAGGTAAGGCGGAAAACCGACTGAAAACCGACGGCGGCTGCTTACAGCGCTTCAGGCGGATACGATCCAAATGTCTCTACATACTTCTTCCTGTTATAAGGAAAACAAATGGATATGTGTTATTGTTTTCTCGCAATATCATTGAAAACGTTACAAGACCAACTTGACTTTATAATGTTGTCACTCAGAAATGATTGAATGATATGTGCCAAAAAGATTAAGTGAAATGAAACAATTATTCGCCTCGGGCTCAGCAAATATTGGTCGCCGATATTCACTTCAGTAGTTGCTAATTCGCCTTACAGTAGGGTAGCCAATCAGATCGCGCGCTTACTCATATCCAATCATTGTCTAAAAGTATATGATAAATGAGATTCAGTATGTTAATACTTTTTCATAACATTGTTTACATTCCTAGGATTATTGCGCTGGAGGGTGTGGCTACTGGGATGATTTCCGTAACGACAGAAAGGGAAGACGTTGGACACCAACCAACATCAAGCACGTGTCTGAGGTAACTCATCAAAAAGGGGTCCATTCTGGTGATACATGGTATCTTAATCTCTAGCTGTAATACGGTCACCAAAGGAACAAATCAAGACTCACCATATTATAAGGTTATCCCGGCGTACTAGTCAACGACGTACGCGCTAGTTGCCCGTTCGTAACCTTCTGCTCATCGGTTTTCGGTCGGTTTTGTGCGCGCACACTCTTCATAATGACGTTATTCGAATGTTTTGATGTGGGAATGATATCAAAAACGCTTCTTCAAACTCTTAAATCTTTTCAAAACGTAAGGAAACCACACTTTTTATTTTATATAATCAAAACGCACATCAAAATGTATGTTCAGTCAGTTTTCTCAAAAATTTGACATTTATTTTTCTAAACGCGAAAAGCGACATTATTACTGGAGACACGCTTGGTTTTACTTCACTTCTACCGAATACGTCTAAGCGTGTGTACCATAGAAAACTCACTCTAGAAGAAAATATTCCAGCAGTAACATTCTAATACTTATAATGATTTCCATAATATATCCTCATGCATCATCATCAACATCATCATAGTCAGTTGTTATCTTATTATATCATTCTCTCTAGGTTACTGGTAGGATCAATAGAATCAAAAACGAGAAATATTTTGCAGACACCAGGCGCAACAAGTGTATTGGTGCCAATTCGCGCTGTGTGAAGGGACCATGTGGATGCTGGCGAAATAACCACACTTTCCCAGCCCCTAAATGTGATGTCTAAGAGACGAAATTAATGAAACAAGGGAAATAAACCATCAGTGAATACTCTGGCAAAAATATGTAATATATGTATGTGTGTGTTTTTTTATATGTAGTTTTCAACCAGTTATTTCATGATTATTGATGCATACGTCATACATTGGTCAATGCAGTCAAGGAATCATTCACTCCTGCATCCATTGAGGGCGAATGCCCTCAAGGAAAGTTCTGAACTTTAGACCCTCGAAAATCCAACTTCTACTGTTTTTGGGACTTCGAAATCGCAACCTTGTGTTTCAAAACTTCAAAAATGCCAATAAGACTTCAAACACGCCGGCTTGCAAAATTTTTGTTGTAAAATATAAATGAACTAAATCTAAGAGAATCACCAGAGTGCCATTAATTTTATATTACAATTGTTCCAAATTTTGAGTGATGTCCGCTTTTTAAATCCGACTGATCCCCCTCTCGTACTCGACAACATCCTGGATTTTGAATTGTAGTTGATGCATTTTGATAGTTGGCATGTTGATGACTCTGGAAAGGTTGCGAAAATCTTTTGTCAGAGGTTGCGATTGGAATTCCTCTATCTCGCTGAATGCAGACTAAAAGTAACAAAGGTAAACTTTTCAACCGCGTTATTGGCCACAGCCGAATATTGATTTTAAATATGGATACAGAAAATGATTCAGAAAATTCCTGTCAGTCAAGCACGATACTGTAGGGCCAAGCAGCGAGAGACGCTAACGAATGCATAACACTCTAGGGTAGGTGAAAATTGTATACGCGATGTCACAATTCTGTATACCTTAGGCAGACAATTTTCATAACATACATTCAGTATACTTTTACATATATTTTCCGCAAACAATCCACATACCATTTATACCATCCTTCTAAACTTTTGAAATTAAGCGAAAATGAAAAGAGCGATGTTTTTGACACGACAAAAATTTAATTTTTTTTTTAAAATTTTGTAATACTTGCACATTCATTTAAGACAATGTCTTTAGAATAAAGTATTATTAATAGAAAGTTTCTGGCCTTTCTGTTATATTTTAAATCAATGTGTCTACAAAAAAGTACAAATACAACAAATTTTTAACGAATTTTTCCTGCAATTGTTCGACCATACGCATAGTTTGCATTTGGTTTCAGATTCACAACGCCAATCGTTTTCCCTGGAAATAACCCCAACCCTAAACCTAGGGTTAAGCTTAGGGTTAGGGCTAGGGTTAGCTTGAAGTCACTTCCGGGATAAAACTTTTTTCATCTGGCAAAAGTTTTAAAGATTTTTCCCAGGACGTCTACGACAATACTCATGTTTTGCATTTGGTTTCAGATTCTCAACGCTTATCGTTTTCGCAGGAGTTAACCCCAACCCTAAAGCAAGCGTTAAGCTTAGGGTTAGGGTTACCATTAGCTCGGGGTCACAACCAAGATAAAAGAATTTGGATCCTCACAAGTTTTGAAGATATTTGCCTAGAAGTCTCTGAAGATACTCATCTTTTACATTTGGTTTCAGATTCTAAACGCTTATCGTTTTCCCAGGAGTTAACCCCAACCCTAAACCTAGGGCTAAGCTTAACGTTAGCTTGGGGTCACTTTCAGGATATCAAATTTTTCATCTACACAAGTTTTAAAGATTTTTCCCTGAACGTCTAGGACCATACTAATCTTTTGCATTTGGTTTCAGATTCTCAACGCTTATCGTTTTCCCAGGTGTTAACCCCAACCCTAACCCTAAGCTTAACCTTAGGGTTAGGGCATAGTTAATTGAGTGGAATGGTTATGAAACCCGTCAGACTCCTTTGTTATATGTTTTTGTGGACCTGAAAGTGCACAATGTTCAAAAGAATTCCTATCATTTTGATTGTATTGACCAATAAAAACGTTTCATTAATTTATTCCGTAACAATTTGCCAACAGAAAACAAAGGATTGTGCACTTTCACGGTGCTTTGAACATAAACTGCAGCACTGTTGTTTTTATCATTGATGTTTGCCGCTTTTCATAACCAGTCTCCTCTAATAACTATGGTTAGGGTTGGGGTTAACTCCTCGGAAAACGATAAGCATTAAGAATCTGAAACCAAATGCAAAAGATTAGTATCGTCCTAGACGTTCAGGGAAAAATCTTTAAAACTTCGGTAGACGAAAAATTATTTATTCTGAAAGTGACCCCAAGCTAACCCTAACCCTAAGATAAGCTTAACCCTAGGGTTAGGGTTCGGGTTAACCCCGGGGAAAACGATAAGCGTTGAGAATCTGAAACCAAATGCAAAAGATTAGTATCGTCCTAGACGCTTAGGAAAAAATCTATAAAACTTGAGTAGACCAAAAAATATTTATTTTGGAAGTGACGCCAAGCTAAGCCTAAACCTAATCCTAAGCTTAACCCTAGGGTTAGGTTTGTGGTTAAAACCTGCGAAAACAATAAGCGTTGACAATCTGAAACCAAATGCAAAAGATTAGTATCGTCGTAGACGTTCAGGCAAAAATCTTTAAAACTTCCGTAGACGAAGAAATACTTATCCTGGAAGTGACCCCAAGCTAACCCCAACCCTTAACCTAAGCTTAACCCTAAGCTTAACCCTAGGATTAGGGTTATGGTTAACTCTTCAAAAAACAATAAGGGTTGAGAATCTGAAACCAAATGCAAAACATGGGATTGGTCGAAGCCGAGCAGGAAAAAGTCTTTTAAACTTGTGTAGATAAAAAATTTTTTATCCTGGAAGTGACTCCAAGCTAGCCCTAACCATAACCCTAAGATTAACCCTAGGGTTAGGGTTGGGGTTACCTCCTGGAAAACGATAAGCGTTAACAATCTGAAACCAAATGCAAAAGATTAGTATCGTCGTAGACGTTCAGGGAAAAATCTTTAACACTTGGGTAGACGAAAGAATATTTATTCTGCAAGTGATCTAAGCTAACCCTAACCCTAACCCTAAGCTTAACCCTAGGGTTAGTTTTGGGGTTAACTCCCGGGAAAACGATAAGCGTTGAGGATCAGGTTGAGGTCACTTCCACGATAATATTGTTTTCTTCTAAACAAGTTTTAAAGATTTTTCCCTGAACGTTCGGGTTAGGGTTAGGGTTAGGATTAGCTTGTGGTCACTTCCAGAATAAATATTTTTTCGACTGCCCAAGTTTTAAAGATTTTTTCCTGAACGTCTACGACGATACTAACCTTTTCCAAATGGTTTCAGATTCTCCACGCTTATCGTTTTCCCAGGAGTTAACCCCCACCATAACCGTAAGGTTAAGCTTAGGGTTAGGGTTAGGGTTAGCTTGGGGTCACTCTTAGGATAAAAAATTTTTCGTCTACCAAAGTTTTAAAGATTTTTCCCTGAACGTCTACGACGATACTAATCTTTTGCATTTGGTTTCAGATTCTCAACGCTTTTCGTTTTCCCAGGAGTTAACCCCAACCCTAACCCTAGGGTTAAGCTTAGGGTTAGGGTTAGGGTTAGCTTGGGGTCACTTTTAGGATAAAAAATTTTTCGTCTACCAAAGTTTTAAAGATTTTTCCCTGAACGTCTACGACGATACTAATCTTTTGTATTTGGTTTCAGATTCTCAACGCTTTTCGTTTTCCCAGGAGTTAACCCCAACCCTAACCCTAGGGTTAAGCTTAGGGTTAGGGTTAGGGTTAGCTTGGGGTCACTTTTAGGATAAAAAATTTTTCGTCTTCACAAGTTTTAACCATTTTTCCCTCAACGTCTACGACGATACTAATCTTTTGCATTTGGTTTCAGATTCTCAACGCTTATCCTTTTCCCAGGAGTTAACCCCAACCCTAACCCTAAGGTTAAGCTTAGGGTTAGGGTTAGGGTTAGCTTGGGGTCACTTTTAGGATAAAAAATTTTTCGTCTACACAAGTTTTAAAGATTTTTCCCTGAACGTCTACGACGATACTAATCTTTTGGATTTGGTTTCATATTCTCAACGCTTATCGTTTTCCCAGGAGTTAACCCCAACCCTAACCCTAGGGTTAAGCTTAGCGTTAGGGTTAGGGTTAGCTTGGGGTCACTTTTAGGATAAAAAAATTTTCGTCTTCACAAGTTTTAAACATTTTTCCCTGAACGTCTACGACGATACTAATCTTTAGCATTTGGTTTCAGATTCTCAACGCTTATCCTTTTCCCAGGAGTTAACCCCAACCCTAACCCTAGGGTTAAGCTTAGGGTTAGGGTTAGGGTTAGCTTGGGGTCACTTTTAGGATAAAAAGTTTTTCGTCTACACAAGTTTTAAAGACTTTTCCCTGAACGTCTACGACGATACTAATCTTTTGCATTTGGTTTCAGATTCTCAACGCTTATCGTTTTCCCAGGAGTTAACCCCAACCCTAACCCTAGGGTTAAGCTGAGGGTTAGGGTTAGGGTTAGCTTGGGGTCACTTTTAGGATAAAAAAATTTTCGTCTTCACAAGTTTTAAACATTTTTCCCTGAACGTCTACGACTATACTAATCTTTTTCATTTGGTTTCAGATTCTCAACGCTTATCGTTTTCCCAGGAGTTAACCCCAACCCTAACCCTAGTGTTAAGCTTAGGGTTAGGGTTACGGTTAGCTTAGGGTCACTTTTAGGATAAAAAATTATTCGTCTACACAAGTTTTTAAGACTTTTCCCTGAACGTCTACGACGATACTAATCTTTAGCATTTGGTTTCAGATTCTCAACGCTTATCTTTTTCCCAGGAGTTAACCCCAGCCCTAACCCTAGGGTTAAGCTTAGGGTTAGGGTTAGGATTAGCTTGGGGTCACTTTTAGGATAAAAAATTTTTCGTCTTCACAAGTTTTAAACATTTTTCCCTGAACGTCTACGACGATACTAATCTTTTGCATTTGGTTTCAGATTCTCAACGCTTATCGTTTTCCCAGGAGTTAACCCCAACCCTAACCGTAGGGTTAAGCTTAGGGTTAGGGTTAGGGTTAGCTTGGGGTCACTCTTAGGATAAAAAATGTTTCGTCTACACAAGTTTTAAAGACTTTTCCCGAAACGTCTACGACGATACTAATCGTTTGCATTTGGTTTCAGATTCTTAACGCTTATCGTTTTCCCACGAGTTAACCCCAACCCTAACCCTAGGGTTAAGCTTAGGGTTAGGGTTAGGGTTAGCTTGGGGTCACTTTTTGGATAAAAAGTTTTTCGTCTACACAAGTTTTAAAGATTTTTCCCTGAACGTCTACGACGATACTAATCTTTTGCATTTGGTTTCAGATTCTCAACGCTTATCGTTTTCCCAGGAGTTAACCCCAACCCTAACCGTAGGGTTAAGCTTAGGTTTAGGGTTAGGGTTAGCTTGGGGTCACTCTTAGGATAAAAAATGTTTCGTCTACACAAGTTTTAAAGACTTTTCCCGAAACGTCTACGACGATACTAATCTTTTACATTTGGTTTCAGATTCTTAACGTTTATCGTTTTCCCAGGAGTTAACCCCAACCCTAACCCTAGGGTTAAGCTTAGGGTTAGGGTTAGGGTTAGCTTGGGGTCACTTTTAGGATAAAAGGTTTTTCGTCTACACAAGTTTTAAAGATTTTTCCCTGAACGTCTACGACGATACTAATCTTTTACATTTGGTTTCAGATTCTCAACGCTTATCGTTTTCCCTGGAGTTAACCCCAACCCTAACCCTAGGGTTAAGCTTAGGGTTAGGGTTAGGGATAGCTTGGGGTCACTTTTAGGATAAAAAATTTTTCGTCTACACAAGTTTTAAGGACTTTTCCCTGAACATCTACGACGATACTAATCTTTTGCATTTGGTTTCAGATTCTCAACGCTTATCGTTTTCCCAGGAGTTAACCCCAACCCTACCCTACGGTTAAGCTTAGGGTTAGGGTTAGGGTTAGCTTGGGGTCACTTTTAGGATAAAAAATTTTTCGTCTACACAAGTTTTAAAAACTTTTCCCTGAACGTCTACGACGATACTAATCTTTTGCATTTGGTTTCAGATTCTCAACGCTTATCGTTTTCCCAGGAGTTAACCCCAACCCTAACCCTAGGGTTAAGCTTAGGGTTAGGGTTAGGGTTTGCTTGGGGTCACTTTTAGGATAAAAAATGTTTCGTCTACACAAGTTTTAAAGACTTTTCCCGAAACGTCTACGACGATACTAATCTTTTGCATTTGGTTTCAGATTCTCAACGCTTATCGTTTTCCCAGGAGTTAACCCCAACCCTAACCCTAGGGTTAAGCTTAGGGTTACGGTTAGGGTTAGCTTGGGGTCACTTTTAGGATAAAAAATTTTTCGTCTACACAATTTTTAAAGACTTTTCCCTGAACGTCTACGACGATACTAATCTTTTGCATTTGGTTTCAGATTCTCAACGCTTATCGTTTGCCCAGGAGCTAACCCCAACCCTAACCCTAGGGTTAAGCTTAGGGTTAGGGTTAGGGTTAGCTTGGGGTCACTTTTAGGATAAAAAGTTTTTCGTCTACACAAGTTTTAAAGATTTTTCCCTGAACGTCTACGACGATACTAATCTTTTGCATTTGGTTTCAGATTCTCAACGTTTATCGTTTTCCCAGGAGTTAACCCCAACCCTAACCCTAGGGTTAAGCTTAGGGTTACGGTTAGGGTTAGCTTGGGGTCACTTTTAGGATAAAAAATTTTTCGTCTACACAAGTTTTAAAGACTTTTCCCTGAACGTCTACGACGATACTAATCTTTTGCATTTGGTTTCAGATTCTCAACGCTTATCCTTTTCCTAGGAGTTAACCCCAACCCTAACCCTAGGGTTAAGCTGAGGGTTAGGGTTAGGGTTAGCTTGGGGTCACTTTTAGGATAAAAAATTTTTCGTCTACACAAGTTTTAAAGACTTTTCCCTGAACGTCTACGACGATACTAATCTTTTGCATTTGGTTTCAGATTCTCAACGCTTATCGTTTTCTCAGGAGTTAACCCCAACCCTAGCCCTAGGGTTAAGCTTAGGGTTATGGTTAGGGTTAGCTTGGGGTCACTTTTAGGATAAAACATTTTTCGTCTACACAAGTTTTAAAGATTTTCCCGGAACGTCTACGTCGATACTAATATTTTGCATTTGGTTTCAGATTCTCAACGCTTATCTTTTTCCCAGGAGTTAACCCCAGCCCTAACCCTAGGGTTAAGCTTAAGCTTATGGTTAGGGTTAGCTTGAGGTCACTTCCACGACAAAAAATTTTTCATCCTCACAAGTTTTAAGATTTTTCTCTAGAAGTCTTTGACGATACTCATCTATTGCTTTTGGTTTTAGATTCCCAACGCTTATCGTTTTTGTAGGAGTTAACCCCATACCTAACCCTAACCCTTAGCCTAGCCATTGGGTTAGGGTTGGGGTTAACTCAGGTTAAAATTATTAGCGTTGAGAATCTGAAACCAAATGCAAAAGATGCGTACTTCCAGGACGTCTAGGAAAAATTCTTTTAAACTTGTTAGGATAAAAAATTTTCCATCCTGGAAGTAAAACTACGCAAACTCTAACTCTAACCCTAACCCCAGGGCGAAGGTTATGGTTCGGGTAACTCTTGGGAAAGATTGACGTTCAGAATCAGAAAGCAAATGCTAAAGATGTGTATCGTCGAAGACTTC
This sequence comes from Porites cylindrica, assembly GCA_964035525.1. Lineage (NCBI taxonomy): Eukaryota > Metazoa > Cnidaria > Anthozoa > Scleractinia > Poritidae > Porites > Porites cylindrica. Next base: position 9,266,713 of record OZ037776.1, on the reverse strand, counting down.
TAGAGTAAGCCTCGTCAGGATAAAAATTTTCGATCTTTGAAGTAAAACTAAGCTAACCCTAACCAAACCCTAGGGTTAGGATTAGGGTAAAACTAAGCTAACCCTATCCTTAGGGTTTGGTTATGGTTAGGGTTAGCTTAGTTTTACTTCCAGGATCAAATCCTTTTTAATCTAACTCGTTTTAAAGATTTTTCCACACTAGTCTTTGACGACAGTGCATTTTTTGTATTTGGTTTCAGTTTCTCAGCGCCAATTGTTTTTCCTGGAATTAACCCCTACCCTAACCCTAGGGCTAGGGGTAGGGGTACCTTAGGCTTACTCTCAGGGTCGAAAATTTTTTATCCTAGCAATTTTTAGAGATTTTTCCCTAGACGTGTTCGACGTTACGCATCTTTTTCGTTTGGTTTCAGATTCTTAACGCTAATTGTTGTCCCTGGAACCAACTCTGTTCCCCCTCAGTCAATAAGTACATAGAGTATTTTTCAACGGACTTTGAAATAGCTACTAACCTAATAGATGCTAGTACACCCAAAATCTAATGTTTTCTTTTGTTAACATATGGCTATTACACAATATGACTCGTATATGGCGTCCACAAGGGGATTTGAACCCAAGCCACATTGGTGGGAGGTGAGTGCTCTCACCACTGCGTTATCCTTGCTCCCGCTGTCGGTTAACGCGTAAACCGACGTAAAATAAGGACCAGCGATGCCAGTGCCGTGGGAAGTCCTTGCCGACTCTGAAGCAAACTTGGTCAGTGGTATTTGAGGGATCAACCCTCCTCCTCAGTCTGTTGATTTGGTCAAGGTTTCCAATTGAGCAGAACACTTTTTAGACCGGTGTAGTAATTACACTGACGTACTCATTACACACACACGGCAGTTCATCGCATCATGATAAAAATGGAAGGTAATTCACTATTTAAAGTAAGACTGAATTAAAACAAATTCTGGAAATAATATGCTCTCTGTATTTTTCAGGACCCCGTGCAGTGATAGGGTGAAAATTCATATTATCAGCACTTTTTATTTTCGACTGAGCACAATTTTCTCCTGTATGCGTACGATGATATCCTAGTTCAATCGGCTGGACCTTGACTACCAAAATTTCACTGCAAGACATAAATAAAATCATTATCTGTGTAGCTTTAGTCAGTTAAAAAATTAAGCCAAGCATTTAAAAATTCACGACGCGGAAGCTGCTGCTGGTTAGCTGTTGTGGAGTGGGTATCAGTGTTTAAAATGATCAAAAACCTGTCAGCGGAGTTAAGCAAGTTTAGCTACGATAGGGAATAGGGAATATATCACATATATTATGACTAAAGGCTTTGTTACCAATGATAGCACCGACCGTTAAAAATGGCAAAGACTGTTTAAAAAAGGGAAATAGGCCGCACCGATCAAGTCGTTTAAGCTGAGGCCTGGGTACGATAAAGCGGACTCCAAGATAGCTCACCTCTAAGTTGACCTGAGGCACAATCGGGTCAATAAAGGTTGCTGGGAAACTGCTCATCTACCCCTCCCCTAAGTATTAACACATTACATCAACACTTACTTCTCACTTTGGGCAAAATGATGGCTTAGGGGAGGGGTAGGTGGACAGTTGACCAGAAACCTAATTGATCCACTTTCTCTTCTAAATAAGGTACAACTATCCTAAGCATCGTCTAAGCTGCCTTTAAGTCAAAACCTATAAGATGTCCTAGCCTTGGATAGCTTCCCGAATCCGATCGCTGAGTGTGAGGCGTTTCTTTGGCTTATATCTTCCAACCTCTTTTCGTACACTGAAAATCAGGCTCCAGTTCAGTTAAACGTTGGAGGGCTCTATCCACCTGATAAATAATATCCAGCAGATAAATATCAGGGGAGCCAATTGCGTTATCCACTTGATAGATATTTATTCAATGGATGGCGTCATCCACCAATTGAACTGGACTACGAGAAAGCTGCTTCGTCCCCAGTCTCTCGCTATCACTTTTTTCGGGGACATTTGAGTTAAAGAAAGCTCTGGGCTCATCCCCGTCATGCCTCTCTCGCACTTCTCGCTTATCTGCTTGAGCGGAAAATTATTACTATTAGAAACTAGCGTTTGAGAGAAAGGTAGAAAACAACAGCAACATACCTCAAAGAGAATGACTGATCGAATGCTACAGTAAAAAAAGAAAACATAAACATAATAAACATAACTTTTATCTTCATTTTGGTTTGACGTTTTTAATGGAACACATCCTCATCAACAACGCCCATTAAGTGGGAAAGATGTTTCTCACTCAGTGAAACAGGCGGCTCCGAAGAAAAAATCCCAGTGCTGCGAATAGGACTGTCAATGACTGAAAAACATCTTCCTCAAGTATTTACCATACTTAAAATTCACTGTCAGTTAAGTTATCACGATCAACATTCTAGGAGTTTATACCAAAACATAAGATACTGGTAAACTGATGATTTTGCATACCTTTCCCCTGCACGCATGACATCAAATGCTTTATTTATTTCATCTAGAGACATTCTGTGGGTAATGAGTTTATCCAGATTCAAACGTCCAGCCAGGTATTCTTCGCATAATCTAGGAAACAGTTCCTTGGCTACAGACCCTAAAAATATATGCATCTCATTTGTTCTTCGGAAATGGATTAGGCAACGAGGTCGGTGAAAAGTGATGTAAATAAAAGCAATCCACAAGGATCAAGATAAGCACGTAGTCGGATCAGTGTTGTTCCTCGGAAAAAAATCTGTTCTCAAACTTATTTAGAGCACTGCTCGCTAACGCAGACGGGGGCCATGGGTTCGAATCCCGTCCCGAAATTTTTACGGGTAAATTTGCAACTGCTTACTGAATTACAATACCACTGCGACGATCATATCTTAATGAAATTTGTATTTCCGTAGTTCACATCATCTTCTTTCTATGTTTCATTCCTTTCACGGGTTAGGATGAACTCAACAAATTGGCCTGCTCCTAATCATGGGTCTTCATAGCTCAGTTGGTAGTGCACTGCAGCGCTAACGCAGAGGCCATGGGTTCGAATCCCGTTGAAGTCCCGAAATTTTTTCGGGTTGATTTGCAATTGCTTATATTGCAATTACCACAGCGACGATCATATCTTCATTTAAATTGTGTAGAAGTCTACCTTGTATGGAAGGAAGTTATCTTGACGGTTGGACTAAAGAGTATGGTCATTTACCACATATGGGAGTTCTTTTTTCCTAAACGTCGCGCCCACTTTTTATCTTAAGCATTCAACAAACCTCCCACTTTTGAACCTTTCACAGTCCGCCCACTCAACAGTTTCCAAGGATTTAATGTCAGATCACGTTTTGTTCCTATTCCAATGATCACAGTCGTTCCCCATGCCAGGTGACTAGATTCAAATGCTGCTTCCTGCGACAAAACATAAGACTCGGATATGTACTGATAATGACGTATCGCTAGCAAAATAAACGATATACATACGATCGACCTCGTTTTATCCCCAGTTCAAGAGTGCTAGACGTCATAATTCTACAAAGCCTCAAATTCTATCTTCAGTGATAATATATAATAACAGAAGATAATTTTGCTTTGTTTTGCCAATCAAGGCCCGAGGAGAATTTCTTTGACTGTTCGTAAATTATGTGTACATATTCAAGGGAATAACACAAAACTTGAAAGAAACTGTTCTCTGGAGTCTAGGGGAAAAAAAGAACACCTGATCGGAGGTTATACTTAAGAGAACAACAAATCGGACAAAGAAACCCGGCTCACCATCGTTTCAGCATGGCCAATACATTCAAATGTGTAGTCCAGGCCACCGTCGGTCATTACTTTTAAGATCTGCGAGAATTAAGCATCAAAGCATCAAAGGTTATACTTACATATATTAAGGGAAAACAAAGTTTTTACGTTTTCCATAAGATATAAAAAAAAACTATTGGTAAGAGAAATAACAAAAATGGTCAGTTTCTTAGGGGTTTCTCTAAACATTTCATAAAGAAAAAGTGTTAAGGTACAAGTATCTGGAATGGGAATTTTCACAGTAGCTCCTCTACATTGTATGTACACATTGAGCATAATAAGAGCGAGTTTATTACCTGTTGAATAGGCTTGGTATGATCATTAGGATTAAGACATTCAGTACATCCTAAATCTTTAGCTGAATAAAAAGAGAAAAATATCCGCTTAGGCTATCCATTCATTCCATAGGACACTTACAAGAAAAAGTTACAATCAGTTTGATTATTTTGTCTTGCAGGATCAGTTAACAGGGAATTACCGATGAGGAGGAGTCCAGTTTTGAGGTCCTTCCAGGTGACGACTTCAACTTGATTTATATGGTGGTAGAGTTTACTTAGCTCAGTGAGCTGGTAGAACTCTGGTCTAGAGAGCCGGCTGAGGTCACGAGCACGATTCCCACGACCGTGCCATTATTCAGGGTCTTGAAAGTAACTCAGGAAAAGGGTATTGCGTCATCTCCAATTTGCAAACGGTTAAGCTCGGCTAGGACTTCGCCCAGCTCGCGGACCGTCTCCCAGAGAAGACGTAAAAATCGAGTCTCCAAACAGCAGATGTGCGCTAAATACACCGACACTTAAATGACGTCTTTTTATGAAATCCCTTTCAGACCTTACTACAAGTACGCTTCCCTCTTTACTTCGCGTGATAGTTTCGAAATCTTATGTCGCATAGAAATTAAATCAGACCAGCATTTTCAATTATTCTTTGGCATATCGAGCTAAATTATAGGAAGGCATCGACCCCTGTCAGGAGCCCATAACACGAAGCGAGCAACTCCCTCGTACCCATGCAACGGCATTCTTACAAACCAGTTAATTTTAGATCGATTTTGCAGCAAATTTTGAATATGAAATAAGTCTTACAAATCAGTCAACAAAAACCGGAAACTAACAAAATAAATGTATATCTCATGTTTTGATAGCATTTATTTCTTCTTTTTGTTATCGTACTATCTTGGATGCGCACGCATATGGAACGGTGCTTCCGCGGGAAAAAGAGATTAAAATGATGTGAAAACGCTGTTACTTATACTATGGGGCTCGCTTGCTCTGAGTTACGGGCTCCTACTCCTGTTGGATGTATTCGCACAAGCACGTGTACAAAAGTAAAGAGAGCCTTTCATGACGATAACCCTTAATTCTACTGTAAACAGATAAAGGTTAAACTAATGCCTACCTATATCGAATTTTTCAGCTTTAATATCAATCCCAATGATCCTTGCAGCCCCAGCAGCCTTACATCCCATTACTACAGACAATCCGACTCCTCCCAGGCCCCACACGGCCACCTTGGACCCAGTCTCTACCTAAAAAGAGAGCACGTGTCATTAATTTTTATTTTCAAACTTAGTAAAGCAAAACAGAGAAAGTCGTAGAATAAAGATAGGTGTCCGTAAGCAAGTCGTTATACAAAGAGAAATTCAAAGGAGGGTTTCCAGTCGGGGAAGGGGGTGGGGGTGGGGGGGGGGGGGGGACTCCAGGGAAGTTTGAGCAGAAGTGTGCTACCGAGGCCTTCAAACCCAAGACTTGTCTGTTCAAGACAAAAATCGTTCATTTTGCTCCCTTATTTAAAAAAAGAGAGAGCTCGTTGAATGACCCTGATTTATTTGTTTCGCATCTAGAATTAAATTAGCTACCCCGGATCATAGAATTAGATTTTTTGGGAAAAAAATTGTTGGTACCACAAATGTAGACTATTTATCGCCAACCTTCACACTCTTTTAAAGGCTTCCGATCCACAAAGACACCATGTTTAAGACGCTAAAAAGTGGAATTATATACCCTGTTTGAGACTCAAGACTCTGAAAACCATACCCTGTTCAGCGACACCTACCCGTTTAGGCCAAATAAGAGTGTGATGAGGAGCCCATTAGCGGGAGCGAGCAACTCTCATACTAGACCTATGTCACGCCGTTTATACGGGCCAGTTTATTTTTAGACACATTTGAGGCCACTTTTTCACGCGAAAACAGAATTTGCACAATGTCTATGACAGCATTCGAAGTATAAGATATCAAAAAGGAAAACTGAACGTTATTATAAGGCAAAAAAAATATTATTTTTAGGTCTGTAGGTTTTGCTGACTGGTTTTTAGAATTTAAAAGATATTCAAAATTCGCGCCAAAAAAATAAACTGGTCCGTCAAAACGCCGTGACACGAGCGCATGGAAGTTGCTCGGCTCCGGGTTATGGGCTCCGGGTGTGATTGTGCCTTTTCTGGTTATTCTCCAGAACAGGAAGGATTCTGGATAAAGCGGTCAGGTAGTTGTGGATAAAGTCTCTAAAAAAGTGCTCCCACGGGAAATGTGCTATCTATCAGCCATATTTCGTTACCTTAACCGTATTGAGTGTTGCGCCGTACCCAGTCGACACACAGCAACCAATGAGGCATGCCCTGTCTAGCGGCATACTTTCAGTAATCTGTTAAAAAAAGAGAAAAGAATTGATATAACTTTAATTCTACCCGCGAAAACCGTTCTATTTTCTGGTCCAAAATACCAAAGTTCATAAAATCCCTTCCTCTGTGAAACGGACACTCACAGTCAGACACGTGTTTTGTTTTGTTTTTTTACAGCGTATAATATCTGATTGGCTGCTACCAGCTGCGGTGACAGTGTGCGCGCCACATGGCTAAGGTGCCATTTATACGGAGAAAAGTTTTCCCGGCTGAAGGGTCACTTGCCTACGCACGCTAGCGTTGGATAGCCAACTTCTCTTTCATTTCCTTACAAGACGTGCCGAACCGTTCACATGAGGAATAAAGGCTGCCTCGGGCTAGAAGGGTCAACTTGGCCAAGGTATTACAATCAGAGCATGCGCGAGCGCCCTTGGCTCAGACAAAGGAGTCAACTTTTTTCTCAAAAAAACCCTCGCTAAAGATGAATTTGCTGTGAGGGCGATCTTCTTTCCCGAGACGACTTTTCTCCATATAAACGGAGCCTAGGTATTAATTGAATAGCCATGTGCTCGCGCTGACCAGGTGCACTCAAAATGTTCAAAGCCTGGCCTCTGACCAGTGTCCATCAAGCCTTGCAACTTAGATTGTCCTTAAATTCGGTATGACAGTTTTAAATACTATGCAGTTTTAAAGTTTCTAATAATTCTACAAAAAAAAAATATGAACTACTTCACTTTTATAACACCTATTTCAGGAACAACACTGTATTCACCGAATGTGCTGACACCGTAATAATGGTACAATTGTCTTCCTTTGCATTTTAGTCGTGTTGTGCCATCTAACATTATTCCTGTTTCAAGTTCGTCCATTCTGTCAAGAAGAAGCGAATGTAAGAGTAATCTACTGACATCTCTTGACCAAATATCCATTTACCATTATGTACGGTCCTACTATACGCTTGACTCTTAGGGACGGACCATTAGAAAACTTATGGGGGGGGGCGGGCGGGTGAAGTACAAAAAAAATATTCGCGCAAGAGAAAATGAAATGAAAAAAAATTCGTGCACGCCAATTAACCCTGAAAAATATTCATGCTATGGGCTAAAAAAAATTCATACAAGGAATTTGATGACGAAAAAAAATTCCTGCGGCTCGAAAATTCCCCTCTCCCACCCCCCCCCCCCCCCCCCTAAACTTTTCTAATGGTCAGTCCCTTACTATACAGTGACGATACGCATTGACTGCAGTGATATAAACAAAAGTCCGGAAATGGAGGGATGAAGTACAAAACGCTGCCTTTGATCACCTTTGAGTCGTGTCAAAGGTGTGGCGAAGATGATCTCAAACAGACAGCGAAGCCATTTTAAAGCGGAAACGTAGCAGGAAGTTAAGGTTATGCGAAGCGATGGTCTGTGGGTCAAAAGCATCCACATCCGATAACCATCTACTAGAGGAAACTACGAGGTGTGGGGGAAATCCTTTTTGAAAGGGACGGGATGTCGTTCGTCTCTCGTACTCTTTGGTGAACACTACAGATTCTGGTGTCGCGAAGGGAGTTCATGATGGAAAACCGATATCCAGGCATAGCTTAGGGTTTGCGCAAATAAAGAACTATATAAACATATTATTACCACTGGAGAAAAGCTTTTATTTGATTATCTCGACAAGTGTGGTCCCCTTTAGGAATCAAGTCTAGCCTGGGTCACGGCCATGCAGTTTGGTCTCCCTGCGGTTTAAGGTGTTTCGATACAGTTTTTCGCAGACCATACTGACGTTATTCAATCGCCTTAAAAGTAATTTTATCCTTGTCTGATCGCTACAAAATTTTCACCAGTGATTAACTATGAATTGAAGTTTGTCAAAATGCAGTTTCTAGTAAAATCGATATCACTATGACAACAAAAAACAAAAAACTTTGAAATCGATTAAATCCGAATTTTGCGCGATCTAGACCTGCTCCTGAAAATCCTACGCCGAGGCGTGCCCAAGGGAACCTGTTGCCATTCCCGCGCTGGGGAGCTTTCTCTGTGGCGTGAACACTTGAACAAAGGGTGTGTTAACACCTAAAGTGCTCAGTCGATAATCTATTTGGGCACCCTATTTGGGCACCAATTCAAGTATAAACAAAGCCGAGGTCTTGTTCCCTTTACCTGCAACAAAGGTTGGTCTTAGGATTCCTGCAGTATGTGCATTCTCCACAGTTGGTTATGTATGACACTACCACGTGATCACCTTTAAGCACGGGGAGAATGAATGGAAAACTAGATCAGGGTTAGTTTGTGAATTAAGCGTCAACGGTGACATTTCTCTCTTGTCAGTGTTAAACTGCTCATAGCTAAGAATTAATCTGAGCACAGAAAAAAATTATCTTCCTAGAAATATTACTGCCCAAATTTATATCTTTGCTCTGGGATACATTTCTATGTAAATTTGTGTCCCCATTTTTCTGGAAATTTAAGCCCGTTTTTCACAAGACTTACTAATTTCAATATAATCTATCTGTGAGGATATATTTTTGTTTTCATAAAAATCAGTAAAACATTGCAATTTTGCGTGGCATCACGGCAGAAGTCCATTAAGTCTGTGAAATTAGTACCATATGAAAATACTGCCAACTTTATTTAGTCACCTGGCTTGACAGACGTTACTCTCCCGCCAATGCTCTCCACAATTCCGGCTCCTTCATGTCCAATTATGCAGGGAAAGACAGCATTTACATAGCCACCGTTGAAATAAGTCAAATCTGAGTGGCAGACGCCTGCTGCTACCATCTTGATGCGTACTTCTCCTGTGCTGGGTGGGTTAACCTCAACTGTCTCTACAACAAGAGGCTTACCATTCTCCCAGGCTACCGCTGCACGGCAGGAAATAGGCTGGCAATAGAAACAGCAATGATAGAAGAGCCACCCTTTGATTTTTTTCTTTGTTTCTGCTGCTACTGCGGCTCCAAAGTCGAAGTTTGCGATCAGGGTTTTTTAAAGACATAATCGAGGGTAGACAGGGTATGTTGGCTTCTTCTAACGGCCATCCCCGGTGGGGGGGGGGAGGGGTAGGTTGAGTATTGTAGGAGCTGCTCGGAAGGTCTCTCCTAATTATTGGATTGTTTGGGGTCAGGGAAACGCACCATTGGTGACTTCTCTTCCGAGCAGCTGCTACATAGTCAGCTCCCATCCAAAAAACGGGTACGCTTGTCGTCTGGCTTAAGGTGCACATTTTGGTGTCATTTTGGGTATTCTAGACGGAAATCAATATTTTTATTCATGAAGGTATCCCTCACGGTTGCGCATAAAAATTATCTCTAGAGCATTTTCTTACGACGTCACGGCGGCCATGTTGGTGTTCCAAACCAATCCTGTGGGAGTTTGTAAATGCTTTCTTTTGTTCTAATTAATTAGCTATGCCGAGCGAGTGAAAACAATTGAAATCACTTTAGTTCGCAGTCTCTTTTAGGGGTCTAATAAAATCCGAGCCTCGCCCAGATTGACGACGAGTATCTCCGTCCTTCATATTGTTGGTTTTCACATGACGTCACTGAAATTCAAACTACATAACTGTCGATCCTACTGAGATTTTACTTTCATGATGTATTAGAGCAGCTGAAAACTAATTTTCATGCAAATTTTGGCTTCAAAAGGGTTCTTGGTTTTGTGATAGAGTACGCTTGAATTTTTCAGCTTTTGCGTGACGTTGTATTTACATGACGGCCGAGAGAGCTGTCACGTAGGTTAAAAAAGTGATGTATTTCCGGAATTTTGCTATCTAAACAGTTCATGGATTAGAAAAAGTATTACTTTAACGTTTATGAGTTCCTCGAGGAATAAATTCACGTTTTTGTAGCAAAACTCGGTAACAGATGTGTCTCTTGGTTTCCGTCCGCCATGTTGGTGCCCATGCAGGTGGGCACCAGCATGGCGTCTCCATAAAAATCTCTATAAATTTGGGTAAAACATTTCTTCAGATATCTCGTATACGAAATATTCTTCTGACCTGAATCTTGGCGAGGGTCTTTGTATATTTACCTCCTCTCATTTCCCAGATTCCGACTTTATCTATTGAAAGGTTTTTATTTTTTTATTCTGATCTATTTTGAATGGCATGACACTAAAAACCAGCAATTGGAGCCTCCCCCCGAGTGACTTCCCTTAACCCTTTAAGCCCCAATATCCACATACCAATTCTCCAAACTGATCTCTATACATTTCCTTAAAGAATGACTTGAGAGAATTTGAGAAAAGATCAAAGTATTTTCTCTTAGGTGATCAATTAATTAATTCTCATAACCTCATCTCATGATAATGTATGGATATCGTTAGGAGAAAATTGCTGTTGGTCACTATTGGGACTTAAAGGGTTAAACAACGGGCCTCGGTGGACAGCCCCCCACAATACTCTTGTTTTAACAATCAGCCATGTTATTACCATGCACTTAAGCATGTCCCCACCCCTGACAAGTTTTTCGCGCTAGTGATCTATTTTATTTATTTATTATTTTATTTTATTTATATATTATTTTTCCTTTTGGTGCAACACCATCTTTGTAAATGGTAGTGCAAAATAAACATTGTTACTGTTACTGTTGTGATGTATAGACATTTTTAATATGTCTTGTCACTAATGGTGACAATTTAAACCAGTGCTACCTGTTCATTTCTGGTAAAACATATAATCAGTGACCATAAAAACTTTCTAAGCGGGTACGGATACTGTGAGCCTGTGGTGCAAACGGCAGTTTTTCCTGCCGTAAATCTTGTCTGAAAAGATCCATGTTTTACAAGTCCAGTCTAGTCCTTATTTTACAAATCCTTGTTTTACAAATCAGGTCCAGTCCAGTCCAGTCCAATCGGGTCTCCATTTACGTCACGGCTTAAGGGAAGGTCGCGTGACGAAGGGACCAGTATTTTATCGGATGCAAATGATGATATGACAAAATAACAATTAATTTAACATAGCACGAGAATGCAGATTCAAACTTCGTAAAATCTTGATATCGAAATGGGTTTTATAAGGATCTGGATATGGAAAAAGACTTGTACTCGTTCCCAGATAAATAATCAACGCTTATTTTGTTTGGATTGCTGTCAATATGAAAAACAACCGTTCTTTGATACGAGACAAGGGGTTTCCCATCTCGTCTCGAGGTACATGACCAAGAATACTGACTGCCGAAACTAGTAGCCTCTTCTTTGTCTTTTAAAATAGGTGTCTGTTTGATAAACAATATCTGATAATCAAGATGCCGAAGTCCATGTATGTCAAATTTAGCGAATTTCTAGCCACAGTCAGCAATGAATTCTACTAATTGGTCACCCTAGGGAAACAGACGAGCGGCCTCGTAGTGAAGGTTTCCGTTTTCAATTGATCTTCTGAAAATTTAGCCCGCTTAGACTAAGATAAGTGACAGCCAAATAGAGGATGTTTGCGTGATAGGCTGCTAAATACAGAAGTTCCACTGAATTCTCCGGTCGACTTCTCTATTAAACAGTTACTTCCATAGTAGTTTCCATACCTAACCTTTCCCTCCGTCTCGAACATAACTTGTTAAAGTGAAAAAAATCAGATATCGTGTGGACCGTTTACAACTTTGCTATTATCCAGCAGTCGCTGTACTTGGAGTCACCTCACGAAGAAGGCAAGAAATTCGTGACTGTAGTGACTTGCTGGCAAGGTCAGTCACGCTATCTCAGCACACGTGACACGTTGACGTCCACTCACATAAAGGCAGAGACCCTGATTTTGTCGAATATTCTTCTTTTTTACCGTCACGCAATAAAAACGGCAATAAAAAATACTGGAAACCGTCCAGTGGAAGAAGCAAAGAAAGTGAAATGTTATAAAAGACTAATATATAAAAAATTTTCCAAATCTCAGGTCTTTGTGGCCCACAGTTTCTGAGTTATTTGCCGAAACATCTCACGCACATTTGTAGAGCTTTGTATGGAGACGCCATATTGGTGGACAGTTTTAGTCCACCAATGTGGCCGCCGGAAATCAACAAAACATCTGGAGTTTACTTTTTCTATAAAAGCTCTTTCTTTTCACTTGAGAGCTAGCATACGTGTTCATAAACACATCTTTTAATACTTATTTGAAACTGGTTTTTTGACTTTGCAATTTGATGACGTCATTGTGAAAACCATCAGTTTTGTAGAACCTCTCTAACTTGAACTCTCAAAGGGACCAAAAACATTTCGACTTAGCGGGGCTTATCGTTAAAAAATAAAATACTGAAATTTGAGTCTGCATAGTTACAGGTTCCCGGGGGGGACTACCCATATAAAAATGAAGGGGATGCTCGTCGTCTCGCTTTGGGTGTAAATTGCAGATTTTGGTCTCGCACGGGGTGTTTGGGATGGAAAGTTACTACAATCCCTAAGTACTGTGCATAACCGGAAAGTTACAAAAAATCCCCTGACACTGACCACACAGAAATCTCCCTTAGGGGTCAGTTTAAGCTTGAGTCACACCCACATTGCTCTTCCCTTAGGGGTTAATTTGAATTTTCCGACGTGTATCACCGTCACTTTTATAAGGAATTCCCCCCGGGGTACCGGGTTCGACTTTACAACCTCGTTCCTACGGCTTTCCCTCTCTGCTGCCTAAACGGCTTTCAGCGACTTCATGATGATATTACTTACTTAGAACAGGGCTAATAAGAATATATACATAAATAAACATTTCAAAGTAGAATTTTCGGTTCAAAAGATTGATAACGCAATCCGTGCCCTGAATAAAAAGGAACGGTCAACCAGACCCGATACATTTGAAACCAAGTTGGCCGCCCGAAAGGGTGAGTTCTGGATCCCGACGATCTGAGTAGCGGATTGTAAATATGCTAATTATCTGATTGGGGAATATTTTAGAAAAGCAGCGGATCTTTAATTTTTTCAGCGATGCTTTTTATGGCAGTTTTCGTATCTTAGCCGGAGTCTACAACAGGGGTCTATGATTTAACATATATCGAGCCAGATTTTTGAAAACGTCTTTACCACTAAATAGATCTTTTCTTCTCAAGCAGCTTTTCTTTCAGCCAAGAACCTCAAGCTGGCCGATACAAAACCATAGCTTTTTTCACTTTTCATCCTTTCTTCCCCTACGCTCTTTTTTCTTCTCCTTCCTATTCCTTCGCTAGAGTGATTTTCGAGCTTATTGGGCGCAGAAAACCTGCCTGAACCGTATGAACGTGAACGTGGTAATAAACATTCTCATAAAAGAGCAACTGAAGTTTTTCTCGTTTAGGAACTTTTTACTCTGTGATGTAGTTGTCGGGTTATGTTTTTAAATCAACTCAGAAAATTCTTCACTTAATTCTCAGCTTGCGCCTTAACCATAATACATCTTGTTTGCACCACTGACCAAACAGATTGAGTAACCTTCGTTTATTATTTTTGCCAGGTATTACAGCCGTAACTAGAGAAATTGAAGGAAATATAATGCAAAATGTTGAGGGGACAAAAAAGGTGAATTGTGGGAAATGCGTAATAAGTTGCCAATCTGTGCTTTCTTGTGATTTTATAGTCTTTTGACCTTACATTACTTCAAGGTCCTAGATTTCACTATTGATCTTGAGATCATGCCGTTTGGAACGCATCAACCATCTGCTTCAAAGCGCCGAGAACTTCTTCTGTTGTCGGTTCGCCATCAAAGCATGCTTCGTTGAGACCAATTTGCTTGATCTCGGGAACATCATTTACTTTGAAACCTCCCTTTTTCAGGAAAAACCCCTGAAGGTCACAAACCTGGAAGTATTTCCCTTTTATCATGAAATTTGCGATCTTGACCAGATCACGAGCGGTGCTTTTCAGGTCGCCAGTCGTGTACGTAATCACCTCAGCAATCAGCTGACCCACCTTGTTTGCAACAATACTATCTCGAATGTGCTGGAATTCGCCAATATCACGCGACACCCATTCTTCCAGAAAACCACTGCATTCTCCACTCTTCTCCTCGCCACATTTTACACCTGTAATGATGCGCTGGTTCGGTTTTGGAGAAAGATCCACTGTATTGATGCCTTCTCTCATGATTATGACAAGGTTTCTGACTTCGTTTTCAATTACTTCTAGGCAAGGTGTGAATCTGTCAGGTTTCATCTTTTTACAAACCAGAAAGCCAACTGAAGTTATTCCCTTGATGCGGCAAGCAAGTTTTTCCTCACCTCCTTCCGCTATTTCTTTGCAAAAACTGTTGTAATTGATGTTGGGTTTTACCTTTTCAATCTTGTTGTAAGCTTTAGTGAAATCATCTGCATATGCCACTGACGAGAACACAGCCAAAGTTGCGGCCACCACGGCGAAACTAACTGTGTATATTATTACCATAGCTGCGAAAGCCAAAGGAAATAAAGAGGACTTTGATTAAAGCTGAATATTTTCCCGGGGGGGCACTACCTTATAGTTCTTTATATGAGCCTTATAGGTATGTGCCGCCCCAAAGAGAATGGTTTTTGCGCCGTGTCGGTCTGGAAATGGGTATTAGTCCAGTCAACGTACTGATAGACCCATCACTAATTGGAACAGAAGTTTTTTCTTCAGTTTTGAAATAACGAAGACTCTTTAATATACATAGTAAAAGTTTAGGAAAATCAATGCATGGGAAGACACTTAAATTCAGTTCAATTATAACAGCCTGAATCAGTTACATGAAACGAGGCTGAATTCATTTTACGATAGAAAAAACACTATCTTGAGTTATGAGTTAGATTTTTCTGATCGGAACTTTGATCAGCAGATTTGCAATTTGAGTTAAAAAAATGTGTTAGTGATTTTAGACCTTCAATCATCTTCATCTTAATAATAATAATACCTTTATTTTTTACCTTTGGCGATAAGAATTACGGTAATATTACAATAAAAATTCAAAACACTACATATTTATATACATATCAAATTCAGTTAAGTTTAGCACCTCTAGGAATAAACGATTGTTTGTGCGTAACATGTACATCTTCATCGAAATCGAGTTGAAGTGCTGTAGCATTAGAGCAACTAGTGCCTCGACAGTGTCCACAGGCAACTGAACACTAAAAATCAGGAGCCCAACACGGTCCTAGGCTCCTGTTGAAAATGAAATAATCAGCATGTCACGAGCGTGGGACAAAGACAGGATTCGAACCTATGAACTCCCAAACACGGCTGGAGGTGGGTCATGATAGGTAGCTTACATAAATTAATAATTGTAGCATGAATAGGAAAACACCTACTGACATTTTTTGGCCTCCGTTTAGGCTCCTAAGTGTTGTTGCTATTTTTTTAAACAGTATTTTAGTTTTCCTTTTGTTTGTCTTTTTTGTAGGATTTGCTGAACACATTTAGTCAATGAAGACAGTAAAATTGTGGTCAAGTACTCTTCCCAGAGGGCACAAATCAATCAATCTTTCTGTATTAAATAGCAACAAAGTTGCTTTTGTCATTCATGAGAGCCAGAAGGTGGCATCTAATTTATTCATGATCAGAAGTTGCTTTAAGCTTTATTCATCACTTCTGAAGTGTATTTATTACTTCTTTCTGACTGGGACAAATTAGCTGTGTTTGAGGGTCACTGCATGTATTAGCTACAGAGTCATGTGTTTTAGATTTGGTTAGTGTTCTTCTCTGAAGCGGCCTATATCTGAATCGAATTGTTTTTCAAACCAAAGATGGACTCGATTAGCACTTATTCAGTTTTTTAGAGATCCAAAACAACAATGTACCTGTAGATGATAAACCTTACCAAGATGTATTCTAAATCAAAGTAGACTGCCAAACAGTCGGTTTTTTTCTCAATATCAGTAAAGAAATCGGTAAAGCGTGGCGTAAGAGTCTTACGCCACGCGAAGCGCGCGAGGGGCGTGTTGACTGTTTTGCAGTCTAAAATCAAATTAATAAAACATATACCTGTATTTGTTTGGGGTATGAATTTTGTTTTCAACAACATGATAATGTGACCAGGCAGTTATATTTTTTCAAGCCCTTATCCACGTTCCTCAGGCTAAACAAAAACCCTTTATGTTACTGTTTTATATATATATATTTAGTATACAGCTATTTCGAGAAAGGTTGTCGGAAAAAATGTGCACGCGACGATCACGAAAGGTAATTTGGGATATGATCAATACACCGTTTCTGACACTGTAGCTGTCCAACCTACTTTTGTTGCTTTCCTTTAGCACTCGCAAACATACGTCCATGACCTCTCTCGCCAATCTTTCAAATTTCTTTGAAGAACGGTGAACTCAAAACCACCCACAATACCTTTCGGGATTGTCGCGTGCACTTTTTCCGACAACCTTTCTCGAAATAGCTGTATACACACTCAGTGATCTTGGTGATTTAAGCAATCTGATTGGTTCGCTATCTCAGACTATTCAACAATATTCACCTCCTGGCGAGTGGATAATGTGTGAGCTCGCTGTTTTTCCCATTTTTTTAGAGAACGATCTTTTAAAAGTCGACAAAATCCTGGCGCTGACTTTTTTTAAGGCAAGAAAAGACTTGGAAGGATTCAATACGGAGTTTTTCAATTTACTGTAGCTGAGTTTTGTGCTCGATGGATTGTTTATAAGTCCCGTGTATTCGCGTAGAAGAAGCCGTTTCGTGAACTCAGCGTTTTCTAACAAGAAAATTTCGGCTCAAGAATCGAAGTTTATTTATGACAAACAAATTTAAAAGGAAATGTTTGCAGAAATCGTACGTTTCAAGTAAACAGGAAAAAGAATGATACAGGAAGACGACGTCTTAACTCGAGCAACCGAGTCACCATTTTTGTCACTTCATGCGAAGAACGACACAACAAACCCTTTTGGCTATCAACTTGGCGAGTCAACAGAAAACAACAAAGCTCTACTTTTCTTCTCAGGTAAGGAAACAGTTCAAACTTTTAGCGATTCCATTTAAGCCCTTACGCCGTTGTTTGCGAAATGATAAACTTGTGAATTGCCATGTTTGAAAATTCTGCAAAGATCTATTTTTAAACTTACGGGTGATTTGATCTGTCAATCAAATCGTACTTTTTAATGGTTTCCTCTCTGATTTTGTTGAGATCACTTCGTGTTTATATACTAAAACAATTATTCTTTTCAATCTCGGTGAATAGTGGCTTTGGGAATATTTACCCCGCCGCTTTCGCGGCTCGGTAAATATTTAGCCACTATTTACCTCGATTTCAAAGAATAATTGTTAAATATAATCAGCTTCTACTTTTCTTTGGGAACAGTGTTAATGTTTGTTTCAGACTGAGGTGATTTACAGTATTCCCTACCCATATCATTAACACTACAATACAAGAACTTAAAGGTTGTTTCATCCTAAAAAAGAGGTCAGTATTTCACAGATAATATATTTCTA